>OX253995.1:13842586-15042586 GCA_946000715.1 Vitis cinerea var. helleri x Vitis riparia
CAAATTGTACAGGTACGATCTATGCTGAAAACAAAACTGAGTTGTTGTGAATGATCAGATCGGGTACAGTCTATGATGAAAACAAGACAAGGCAACAACATGACCGATCGTATAGGTATAGTCAATGCCAAAATTGAAATTGAACTATTGGGACCTATTCAAACGGGTGTGGTCAGTGAGGAAAACCAAACAAAAGAACAACATGACTGGTTATACAGGTGCGATCTATGATAGAAACAAAATTGAGTTGTCATGACCAATCGGATTGGGTGTAATTTGTGATAAAAACCAGATAGGATAATGATATGACCAATTGAACAGGTGTGGTCTACGTTGAAAACGAAACTAAACTATCATGACCAATCATATATGGTGCCGGTTGTGACAAAAACCATATAGGACAATTATGTGATTGATCATATAGATACGGTCTACATCGAAAACAATACTAAATTATCATGATCGATTAGATCAGGAGCAAATTGTGATGAAAACCATATAGGACAACAATGTGATTGATCATACAGATGCGGTCGAAAATGAAATTGAGTTGTCGTGAGCGACCAGACCGAGTGTGGTCTATGACGAAAACAAGATAGGACAACAACGTGACCGATTGTATAGGTCTGGTCTATGTTAAAACTGAAGGGAAAACCTTAGATCTCTCCATTTCCTAAGTCCATATTAGCTTAGGAACATGGATAACTATCCTAGGATTTTTCTAAATCATATGCACAACGGAAAAATAACATTTATATACTTTAAATGGATTAAAAAAAATGCTAACAAAAACCATACCTCGTATTCGAATGTTCCCAAATTAAATCCACATGGTGAAGATGAAGATTGAAATCGCAAAAGTCTCGTAAACCTGAAGTCTTCCGCCCGATGACTCGAACCTTGATCTTGGCACACTTTCGATGGGGAGGAAAAGATGGTGGAGGCTATGGATCTCTATCTCTTTGGATGGTGGAAGATAAAAGCTATGGAAACCCTAACCCCTAGGTGTATTTATAAGGTTCCTAAGTGAGCTTAAGTGACTTGAGCCCACGTGGGCTTGGGTCATTTAATCTAGCCCAAAATGGGTTTTAATTGGTTAATTAACCCAATAAGACCTACTAATTAATCAATTAGCCTAATCCAGAGACCTTGTTCACTTACCCTTTTGCAACCTTACGTAATTAACAAAATACCCTTATGCACAAAAGTGAACCTAGAGCCAATTCAACCCTCATAATCCTTGCCAATAAGGTATATAAGTGATTACTACTCAAAAAGTTATATTTTATAGCTTGTAATTAACACTTTTAAACACTTTTGAGTAGTAGTTATTACCTTTTTAACTCAATTGGCATGTTAAGGACCCTTGCAATAGTTTCTAATCAAATTGTGTTAAGTTTTGGTGTTTTTCATAGCTTTTTGATCACCAAAGCAATCCAAGAATGAGGGAGATCTTTGCATAGTTCATGGAAAAGCAAGTTCAAGCTCAAATTCATGAAGAAACTAAGCTTTGGAGCTTCATAACCCTTTGCCAAGGCCAAACGAGGATGCAAGGAAGAAAATCACTGAAGAAATCAACCATCCAGCAATTTCGCAAGTTGTGGAATCCAACTTGCAAAATTTTCGCAACTTGCGAAATAGGAAGGGGAAAGAAATCGCTATAGGATAGAGAGCTGATTAGTTGTAAGACAATTTCACAACTTGCGAAACCATAATTTTAACTTACAAAATTTTCACAAGTTGCGTTTGAACTTGCGAAATCCACATGTAATCTGAGATATTTGCGCACCGACTCCATTTGATGTTTACCTTCAAATATTTGTGTGTAAATCCCTATTTTCTCCTTGTCACCCACCAATGACAAGTTTTCTTGGTTGGGAAGTTAGCAAGAGGGGTGAATAGCCTCTCTATATAATATCTATTATAATTTTCTTTTAAAAAAGATCTCGGGGGGAGTTTTTCGGAGAGACGAATGATATCTCGACTCTTGGTAGCTTGGCATGTAAGCGTATCAACAAAATTTATACCTAAGGTCCTTACACTAAAGTAGCAAAGCTACTATAGCATAGTGGCTCTAGGATCGAACACTGGGAAGGGTTTTTACTTTAACTGGGGAAGTTCGGAGGATGGAGTGAACTTTTCTTAATAAAAATTAGGTTAAGATGAAAACATAAAAAGATGAAGGTGTTGTAAACTAAACTAACATGAAAATAAGTTAAAAGATGGAAAAAGAAGTTTCTCAAAGCTTTGGATAGCCATGCTTAACTCACTGTGTAAAAATGGAGATTTTGGGACTTTTCACCTCGAGTTGGGGAAGCAACTACGGTGATGCTTACTTCCCGAACCGGTATGAGTTTAACAACTGAGTTTTAGTCCTTGAAAACTTACAAAAAGGGTAGCTGAACCTCATAACTGTTCTTTTATTGGTATAGGTCATCTCCTCGACTTGCAATACAATGGCTCGTAGGAGATAACTAATGAACGTTAGTGGATCTAACAATAAGAATCCACTGAGACCAAAAGGTTATCAAGTATTGGCCATTCAAAGCAAGTTAGAGGGATTAAAAGCTTTACTTTGAATGAAAACATTTATGGCTTGGAAATCTCCATCTTGACACGGGAGCTTCACATGGCATCCATTACTTCAAGAAACTAAAAGGTTTTAGCCTCTCATCCTTGGGGATTTCATCCTCCAAGGATGTTTGGCTACTAAGAAAATGAGAAAGAAAAGAGAAAAGAAGCGTATGAACAAAAGTGCTCTTATAACTTATAAAGTTACAGGTTACAAGATGATCGTGTCTGAGGCTCTTCACCTCTATTTAAAGACAATAAAAAGCTAAATTACAAGAGCTATTACAAAAGCAACCTTTTCATTGGTTGATTACAAGGGTAAAATAGGTATTTACAAAGCTAAAAGTCAAGCAAAATATCTTGGAGAACCGGCAGTGGAATATCATCAACAACGTCTCAAAACAGGGGATTTCAAAGGCATTTCGCAAGGGGGAAGATGAAATGTCCAAATTTCGCAAGGTGAAAAGCCACCTTGCGAAATTTCGCAAGGTGGTTTCTTCATGGTGCGAAATGGCCAAATTTCGCACCATGAGGAAAATCCCCTTGCGAAATTTTGGCAAGGTGAAATTCACCTTGCGAAATTGGTCATTTGGCAAGTGAATTACCTCCCCTTGCGAAATGGTGTTCCTATTGCTTGTGCTCACGTTTCCACTTGAAATTCAAGCCTGTAAACGTCCAAAATCCTTGCTTAACTCGCCCAAGTAGCTCCTCCATCAATTGGCATGCTTGAATTGGTTCATAAGCTGATGAAAAACATGTAAACTTGCCACTAAAAATGGTTAGAACTAATTACTAAGGAGCTTAATGAATTAATTAGGTTAAATGAATATGATTACTACTTAAAGGTGCTTAAAACCCTTATAATTAGGTCTACAAAATAGCACTTTTCGGTAGTAATCACACCCCCCAACCGACTCATTGCTAGTCCCTTAGCAATGGAGGAGATAAAAACTAAGCAAACATAATAATATACATAAAAGAGGTCATGCTAATCACTCCATATAATAATTGAGTGGCATGACTAATATCAAAACACATCTCACATGGTGAACTAAAGATATGAAGATTCAAAATGCAATAACAGTTGTCAAAGCTAAAACTTAAACAAAAAGTACAAAGAGTGGAGATTATGCAATTAAGTATCAAAAGAATCTCTACTCTCAAGGTTCCGGATCAAACTCTTCCATAATGAGCTAAGTTTTAATGAGATTAGCTTCCGGATATAGTATATACAACTATCCTCTCCCCCCCAACCTAAGCTTTTCTCGAACTTTGGCAATATTAACCAACTCTTAATAGGTTAGGAACGCACCTTCTCATTCACAATTCTTTTTACTCACTAAACTTAACCAATTCACCTATGTAGCAAGCAGAGGATCAATGACTCCCAACCAATCAAGGTTTAGGGCATCGGGTTTTAAAGACTTTTGCCACCCCTTCGGATCATGCTTAGGTTTCAAGGAAAGAATAGAAGCTTTTTTTTTTTTTTTTTTTTAAGACTCATTAGTCTTTTTGAGGTGTCCCAACACTATTAAAAAGAGGTTAAGTAATGAACCAAGTCAAAATTTTCCTAAGCTTAGAGGGTGAGAAAGTTTTACATCATATATCCGGGATCTAATGTGCACAATGTGTGTAAAGCTTGAAATGGAAGAAATAAGTTCGAAATCAAAGAGGGTTTCAATAGATTATCAACTTTGAAAGCATAAAACAAACTCTAAGACTTGAGTAATTAAGTTAAAACTTGACTTATCCTATTTTATTTTGAGAAATTATCTTTAACAACCATAGAGAATGAAACAAAAAAATTTTGAAAAAGGTCAAAAACTACTAAATCAACAAAATAACTAACTAAAATAAGAAATACTTACTTCCTCAACTCTCCCCCCAACCGAGATGAACATTGTCCCCAATGTTTCTATCGAAAAAGACGAGGAAGGAATGATATACCTTATGGTGATGTGGTATTCAAGGCGTGTGAGTGCATCCACATGATTCAAAAACCATAAGAAACGTGAGAGAGGAAATAAGATACAAAAAATGATGCTTATATAAACTGAGAGAGTTGAGTACAAGATATAAGCATGAGGTACATACAATCTCAGAATATAAAACATGTATCATATACAAAAAACATATACAAAATGGAGATAGAAATATCCAATCATGGATGTGGCTCCTGAGGTGGAGAAGGTGATATGCCCAGGTGATGATGGATATGAGAGAGCATGGCGGAGTGCTGGTCCAGGATAGCTGTATGCTGAGCCTGATGTGTCTGTATGGTTTCCATCTGTCATCTGATGGCCTGCATCTCACGGACTAAGGTAGCCTGAGAGGCGTTCAATGAGTGAAAGGACGACATGAGAGCTCTGAACTCTGTAGCGGAGACAGTGATGGATGGCCCGGCTGAAGACTCAGCATAGGCTGGAGCAGAAGTGACTGGTGGTGCGGGAGTATCAGTAGTGCAAGTCACTAGAGCAGGTACTAAAGAAGAAGGCTCTGTGGTATGTGGGTCCTGCTCTGGTGATGTCTGTACTGTAGGTGCTGAGGCTGCTGGAGAATCTGGAGGCGCGGGAGCTAATGGTCTAGGGATACCCTGGTCTATGGGTGAGTGGTCTAAGAAATGGGTCCAACTCTCACTGGTAAAGAGCTCTCGACAATGATGACGACGCTTTAGGTGGGGCTGAGAAGGGTATCCCATATCCTCTAAGACCTGAGAGATCAGCCTCGGAAATAAGAGTGGAATAGTACCAGCTCTGCGTAGGCGCTTCCTATGCACCTTCTCCTCAAAATAGGTAAGAGCAGCCATAACTAGATGGTGGGGTCCAAAGTAGAATCCCTCAGAGATGCGGTAAAGTGCATCTAGGATAGCACCTCTCCTCTGGACGACATGCTGGAGTGGAAAAAGATTGGTGCGGAGCACCAAATCTATAAGTAACATTCGTGGAGGAAGCTCCCTCCTCAAAATGGTTCTACCAGTGACTCTACCTCCTGATAAGGTAGACACCATGTTGGGCTCTGAATACTGAGACCAATGCTTGAAGGAACCAAGGTCCTCAAGGATAGGCGGAAAATGCATAGTGGCGGCTATATCTCGGGCCTCTAAAATACCATGCTGGCCATCAATCAAAAAATGAATGGCTATAGGGTCCTGGACGCCTCTAGTAGTCATAGTCTGGTAGAAATCTAAGACTACCCTAGGGTAATAGAAGGACCTAGGAGTCATAAATGGCTCGATGTGGTACCTCTGCAGAAGGCAGTATGACTCCTCTAGCTTTGGTAATAGGCGGAAAGTCTCATGCTCCATACAGATCTCATCGTGAAATGGCCTATCTTTGATATCCGTGTTGCCTGGGAGGGGTGGCCCTGCTATCATAGGCCGCTTGAGGACCTCTGCTAGGTGTGAAGAGCCTGGGATAGTAGATGCTGGAAGTGATGGAGGTCCTCTGGAGGACTTGCCTGGTCCTAAAATCCTAGTCCTCTTAGGTGGAGGACTGCTCACAGGGGGTGGCATTGGTGCCCTAGAAGACCCAGATGATCGTCTAGTCCCGTACCCGTGCTGAGTAGAGGAAACTGGGGTCTGGGCAGGATGAGATGGTGTAGAATGACCACCTCTCTGTGAGTGGGCCCCATGCTGACTAGCTGAAGAGGATGCCCCCTGTGTCCGTGCCATGGTATAAATACTGAAATAAGACTGAAAAGCACGAAAAATAGAGAATCCCAGGGGTAAAGTGTCAAAAATACAGTTGAAATGGTAACCAGTGCAAAATTTGCAAGGTATGAATAGTGGTTGCTAAATTTGGCAACGGGATCTATTCACGCAGCACTATTCATAGGCACTATTCATCTTCTTCTCCAATGCTTACTTTGAATTTGAGTTTTCATTTTTAACGGTTTAAAATTCAAAAGAAGGGTATGGTTTTAATGGAAACATGATTCTAAATGCAATGGAGTAAGTTTGGGAGCCTAAAACACATTGCAAGATAGAGATTTTTGCAAAAATGGTTGCCGGCCATGTGGGTCTTTGATTTGAAAAAAAAATGGATTTTTGAAATGGTTTTAACGGATGAAAATGCATGTTTATGGTTCCTAAAACATAGAAATGACATAAACAAGCAATTTAAGGAGCCAAAAATGGAGAAAAATGAAAAATTACTCACCTTAGAACAATGAAGCACGCGGCCTAGAGAGGAAATGCAAGGGGAATAGTGTTTTATGCATGAAAAATGAAGTTGAGAAGGCTTTAAAAAGGGTTTTTGGCCATGAAATTTTTTTTTTTGAAAATTTGTCAAAGTACGGGGATGAATTGAGGAGTGTTAAAACTACACAATTGAAGTTTGAAAATGAATTTAAAAAGAATCAAATCCTTGGTAAGCATGAAGAAAAAATTTCGCAAGGTGAAAATTCACCTTGCCAAATTTTCGCACTGGCTACTCCCCTTAAAAACCAATCTCGAGAGGTTGCATTTTGATATTTGCTTTGAAAACAATTTCGCAAGGTGAAAAATGACTTGCGAAAATTTTCGCACTGGTTACTCCTTGCGAAAGTGCAATCCCGAGAGGTTGTAAATTGCATCTTGCCAAAATGTGCATTTCGCAAGGTGAAATTCACCTTGCCAAATTTTCGCAACTCACTTTTTGAGTTGCGAAATTGGCTTTTAAGCTTGGACTTAGATATATTTCTCCCCTATTTCATCTTTCTCTCCACATTTGTGAGCTTGTGAGCTTTCGTACCTGCTATTGGACATCAAAGCTCCATTAAAAACATAAAAAATAAAAATCAAAACTAAGAAACCTAAACAAAATATGTGCAAAAGTATTAAAAATGCAAAGTAAACAAGAATGTAATACTAAAATTAAAACAAAAAGAGATGAGCACTTAGCTTTTCATGCTAAGCTCATCAACTTACCACACTTTCTCAAGGATGTGATGGGTCATGGAGGATGAGTACCTCCTTGTCACGGGAAAATGGCTCGATGTAGGGCTTGAGTCTTTGCCCATTTACCTTGAAGGTCTTTGCACTTTTTGAGTTGAGTAACTCAATTACTCCATGTGAGTGCACTTGGTGGATGACAAAAGGCCCTACCCACCTTGATTTGAGCTTTCCCAGAAATAGGTGAAGCTTAGAGTCATATAGCAAGACTCTTTGTCCCTTGAAAAATTCTTTCTTGGTCACCAACTGATCATGCCATCTCTTTAGCTTTTCCTTAGCTATTTTTGAGTTGAGATAGGCATCATTTCTCAATTCCTCAAGCTCATTCAAATCCAAACTCCTCTTTAGCCCAGCCTTAGTTAAATCCATGTTGAGCTTGTTAATGGCCCACCATGCCTTGAACTCAATCTCAACAGGAAGATGGCGAGCTTTGCCATAAACAAGACGGTACGGTGACATCCCAAGGATAGTCTTATAAGCCGTCCTATACGCCCATAGGGAATCAAGGAGCTTAACAGACCAATCTTTCTTATTGGTGTTCACCACCTTCATCAAGATGTTCTTAATTTCCCGGTTGGCTAGCTCTACTTGGCCACTCGTCTAAGGATGATAAGGTGTAGCTACCTTATGCTTAATTCCGTACTTGGCCAAAAGAGCTTCAAAGGGCTTGTTGCAAAAGTGAGTGCCTCCATCACTGATGATTGCTTTAGGCACTCCAAACCTCGAGAAGATGTTTTCTTTTAGGAACTGGAGAACCACTTTGTGATCATTGGTTCTACAGGGTATAGCTTCAACCCACTTTGAAACATAATCAACTCCTACCAAGATGTAGGAGTGGCCAAAAGACATAGGGAAAGGTCCCATGAAGTCTATACCCCAAACATAAAAAAGATCCACTATCAAGATGGGGTTCAAAGGCATCATGTTTCTCCTTGAAAGCTTGCCTAGTCTTTGGCACTTATCACATCCTTTACTTACCTCATGGGCATCCTTAAAAAGTGAGGGCCACCAAAAGCCCGATTGAAGAACTCTCATTGTCGTCTTTTGAGAGGCAAAGTGGCCTCCACATGCATTCCCATGGCAATGAGATAGGATCCCATGCTTCTCTTGTTCAGGCACACACTTCCTTATAATTTGGTCCGCACAATACTTGAAGAGAAAAGACTCCTCCCAATAATATGCATGGACCTTGGCAAAGAAATTCTTCTTGTCCTGAGAGCTCCATTCACTTGGTATTTCTCCCGTGACCAAGTAATTGGCAATGTGTGCAAACCATGGCACTTCCTCCACAAGCATCAAGGATTCCTCAGGGAAATCATCATTTATGGGAAGTCCATGGGTGTCATGAGCGATGTTGAGCCTTGACAATTGGTTAGCTACCACATTCTCAACACCTTTCTTATCTCTGATCTGGAGGTTGAACTCTTGAAGTAAAAGTATCCACCTAATCAACCTAGCCTTGGCATCTTGCTTGGTTAGCAAATACTTCAAAGCTGAATGATCCGTGAATACCACAATGGAAGACCCTATCAAATAAGCTCTGAATTTGTCCAAAGCATACACCACAGCAAGTAATTCCTTCTCAGTCGTGGTGTAATTCCTTTGAGCATCATTCAAAGACTTGCTTGCATAGTAGATCACATAAGGTTTACCATCTTCTCTTTGTCCCAAAACAGCCCCAATGGCATAATCACTTGAGTCACACATCACTTCAAATGGAAACTCCCAATTTGGTGCTCTCATAATGGGCGCTGATGTCAAGAATTGCTTAAGAAGCTCAAAACTCCTTTGACATTTATCATCCCACTCAAACTTGGCATCCTTCACCAATAATTCACAAAGAGGTTTGGCAATCTTGGAAAAATCATTTATAAACCTCCGATAGAACCTGGCATGCCCAAGGAATTGCCTTATTCCTTTTACATTGGTGGGAGGTGGCAACTTCACAATTAGTTCCACCTTAGCTCTATCTACCTCTATACCCTTCTTTGAGATTACGTGCCCAAGAACAATACCTTGAATTACCATAAAATGGCACTTCTCTCAATTGAGTACGAGGTCTTTCTCTATGCATCTTTTCAAAACATCTTCAAGATGTGACAAACAATCCTCAAAAGAAGTCCCATACACAGTTATGTCATCCATGAAGACTTCCATGATTCGTTCAACCATGTCACTGAAGATGCTAAGCATGCATCTTTGGAAGGTAGCAGGAGTGTTGCATAATCCAAAAGGCATTTGCCTATAAGCATAGGTGCCGAATGGACAAGTGAAGGTAGTCTTCTCCTGGTCCTCCACATCAATCTCTATTTGAAAATACCCGGAATACCCATCCAAGAAGCAATAAAAAGGATGCCTAGATACTCTCTCAAGGACTTGATCCATGAAAGGTAAAGGGAAGTGATCCTTTCTCGTTACTGTGTTCAGCTTCCTGTAGTCAATGCACACCCTCCAACCAGTTGTGAGGCGTGTGGACACTTCATCTCCATTTTCCCCCTTGACTACGGTTATCCCGGACTTCTTTGGAACAACTTGGGTTGGACTCACCCAAGTGCTATTTGAAATGGGGTAAATGATGCCCGCTTGAAGAAGCTTCAACACTTCAACCCTTACTACCTCTTGCATATGAGGATTCAATCTCCTCTGTGGCTGACGAGTTGGCTTAGCTCCCTCCTCCATATAAATATGGTGCATGCAAATCAATGGGCTTATCCCCTTCAAATCAGAAATTTGCCATCCGGTGGCCTTCTTGTACTTTCTAAGGATTCTTAGAAGATTGTCTTCTTGTGAAACGGTTAAAGAAGAAGAAATTACCATCGGGGCTTTATTGCCTTCCTCCAAGTAAGCATACTTCAACTCGGCAGGAAGGGTCTTCAATTCAAGCTTAAGCATTGCATCCTTAGCTTCTTTCATTTGTTCCTCATCCTTGAACAAAGGGAGGATCACTGGCTTTTGTCTCTAACTTGACATAACGGTCATTCCCATGGGTTCAGCTAACCTATCATCAAGATCTTCATGGCTTTCATCTGGATTCTCTTCAAACTGATCAAGCATACTCTGATTACAATGCTCCTCCACCAGGGTATCTATCATACACACTTCTTCTGGGCCCTCATCTTCTTCAGGATGGATGTGCTTTTGACATAGATGGAAGATGTTGAGTTCCAATGTCATATTCCCAAAAGTGAGTTGCATGACCCCATTATTACAATTAATGATTGCATTGGATGTTGCAAGGAATGGTCTTCCAAGGATGATTGGAACATAGTTGATCCCTTTGACAATGGGATCCGTATCAAGCACCACAAAATCTACTGGATAGTAGAATTTGTCAACTTGAACCAATACATCCTCTATTACCCCCCTGGGGATTTTCACTGATCGGTCAGCTAAGGATAGAGTGATCGATGTTGGCTTGAGTTCTCCCAACCTCAGCTCCTTGTATACAGAGTATGGAAGCAAGTTAACACTTGCCCCCAAATCAAGCAATGCCTTCTCCACTTGGGTTCCTCCAATATTGACTGAGATTGTAGGACACCCCGGATCTTTGTATTTGATTGAAGACTTGCATTGGATTATAGCACTCACTTGCTCGGTTAGGAAGGCTTGCTTTGTAACATTGAGTCCTCTTTTCACAGTGCACATGTCCTTCAAAAACTTTGCATAAGTGGGTACTTGCTTGATCATATCAAGTAAAGGAATATTCACCTTCACTTGTCTTAGCACATCAAGAATCTCAGAAGCATTCTTGATCGGTTTCTTCCCACGCAAGGCTTGAGGAAATGGAGGAGGCATGTGCTTCTTCATCATGCCTTCCTTTAAAAGAATTTGAGGTTCCTCATCCATGCTTGGAATGATGCTTTCTTTCATTTGAACTTCCTTTCCCTTTTTTTCTTTCTTCTTTTCTATCGGCCTTGTCTTCTTTGGCTTTCCTCTGATCATGCTCCGGCTGATGCACTTCCTTACCACTTCTCAAATTGATAATAGCTTGCACGTCCCTCACCTTTGAAGAATCCTCATCTTTGGATTCCACTTCATGTATCCCCTTAGGATTTTGGTGAGGCTGAGAGGGAAACTTCCCTTTCTCATTGACAGTGTTCAAATTTGTGAGCCTTGAGATGGAATATTGGATGTTGTCAATTTTCTGAGACAACTCATTATGCATCCCATCTATCTTCTTGTTCAATGTACTCTCTACGTTGTCAATCTTCTGATTTAGTTGAGAGTTGATGGATTTTTGCTCACTCACAAAGTCACCCATGACCTTGCTAAGGCTTATGAGTGCTTGCTCAACTGAGGATTGACCTTGACTCTGTTGGATTGATTGGGCTGGTGACTGATATGGGTTTGGCCTTGGCTTCCATGCAAAGTTTGGGTGGTTCCTCCAGCTAGAGTTGTACGTGTTGCCATAGGAAGCATTTGAATTTGGCTTCCATTGGCCAATCAGGTTAGCTTGTTCACCGAACATTTCTCTTGCTGCTGGAATGGTGGGGCATTCTTCCACCATATGTTCAAATGATTGACAGATGGAGCAAGGATTGGCTTGTTGTTGAGGTTCTGAAATAGCTTGGACTTCGTGAACTTTTCTCAACTCCATTTCCTCTATTTTTCTAGCCATGGCAGCTACCTTGGCTTTCATCTGCATGTCTTCACTCAGATTGTACATCCCCCCTCTTGACATTTGCCGAACTGGCCTTTTCCCTATTTCTCTATTATTGGGCTCATCCCATCCACGGGAAACCTCTGAGACATAACTTAGGAAATCCATAGCCTCCTCAGGGTTCTTGCTCATGAAATCACCCCCACACATTGTCTCCAATATCTGCTTCATTGAAGATGACATGCCATCATAAAAATAGCTCACCAAAAGCCATGTATCAAAGTCGTGGTGAGGACATGGATTGATGGCCTCCATATACCTCTCCCAGCATTCATAAAGTTTTTCATTCTCACGTGCTGAGAAGTTGGAGATTTGTCTCTTCAATCCATTTGTTCTGTGAGTAGGGAAAAACTTCTTCAAAAAATCAGCTTGAAGTTCTATCCATGTTCTTATGTTTCTCGGCCTCAAGGAATTGAGCCATATCTTGGCTTTGTCCTTTAATGTGAATGGAAAGAGCTTCAACCTCATAAGCTCAATAGTTGTTCCCCCTTCTTGAAAAGTATTGCACACATCTTTGAATTCCTTTATGTGCGCATATAGATTTTCACTTTCCATCCCATGGAAAGTAGGAAGCAGAGGCACGATGTGTGGCCTGATAATCAATTGCTCTGTAGGAGGAATGATGCAAGATGGTGCACTCATCCTCGGAGGGTGCATCTTGTCCCTCATGGACCGATACAAGTTCGGATCATTCTCCTACCCGTGTTGTGAATGTTGATCCTCTGGCTGATTCTCCATGACTTCCAAAATAATCTCTAATTCAGTAGCTCGTGGAGTCTCTATCCGCACTAACCTTCCCTCTTGGTCTCTAATCCAATAGGGCATGCACAGATTCAGCTGGAACAAAACAAATAAACAAAACAAAGAAAAAGAAAAAAAAAACAGAGCATGCGGAAGGAAAAACCGAGTATGAAATATAAACTAAAAATGAAAGTTAAAAGCTAAAAGAAACTTATCTAAACTAAGTTAAAAATGTTCTAAAACTAAAATAAAAAGTTAGTAAATGAAAAATGAGATAGAATTCACCTCACTCATGAGAAGTCTCACAAGTTACCTCCGACTGATGTATTCACAGTGAAGTAGCACCTTCCCTGGCAACGGCGTCATTTGATATCCTGACTCTTGGTAGCTTGGCATGTAAGGGTATCAACAAAATTTATACCTAAGGTCCTTACACTAAAGTAGCAAAGCTACTATAGCATAGTGGCTCTAGGATCGAACACTGGGAAGGGTTTTTACTTTAACTAGTGAAGTTCGGAGGATGGAGTGAACTTTTCTTAATAAAAATTGGGTTAAGATGAAAACATAAAAAGATGAAGGTGTTGTAAACTAAACTAACATGAAAATAGGTTAAAAGATGGAAAAAGAAGTTTCTAAAAGCTTTGGATAGCCATGCTTAACTCACGGTGTAAAAATGGAGATTTTGGGACTTTTCACCTCGAGTTGGGGAAGCAACTAAGGTGATGCTTACTTCCCGAACCGGTATGAGTTTAACAACTGAGTTTTAGTCCTTGAAAGCTTACAAAAAGGGTAGCTGAACCTCATAACTGTTCTTTTATTGGTATAGGTCATCTCCTCGACTTGCAATACAATGGCTCATAGGAGATAACTAATGAACGTTAGTGGATCTAACAATAAGAATCCACTGAGACCAAAAGGTTATCAAGTATTGGCCATTCAAAGCAAGTCAGAGGGATTAAAAGCTTTACTTTGAATGAAAACATTTATGACGCTCAGCTACTTACATTTATGGCTTGGAAATCTCCATCCTAACACGGGAGCTTCACATGGCATCCATTACTTCAAGAAACTAAAAGGTTTTAGCCTCTCATCCTTGGGGATTTCATCCTCCAAGGATGTTTGGCTACTAAGAAAATGAGAAAGAAAAGAGAAAAGAAGCGTATGAACAAAAGTGCTCTTATAACTTATAAAGTTACAGGTTACAAGATGATCGTGTCTGAGGCTCTTCACCTCTATTTAAAGACAATAAAAAGCTAAATTACAAGAGCTATTACAAAAGCAACCTTTTCATTGGTTGATTACAAGGGTAAAATAGGTATTTACAAAGCTAAAAGTCAAGCAAAATATCTTGGAGAACTGGCAGTGGAATATCATCAACAGCGTCTCAAAACAGGGGATTTCAAAGGCATTTCGCAAGGGGGAAGATGAAAGGTCCAAATTTCGCAAAGTGAAAAGCCACCTTGCGAAATTTCACAAGGTGGTTTCTTCATTGTGCGAAATGGCCAAATTTCGCACCATGAGGAAAATCCCCTTGCGAAATTTTGGCAAGGTGAAATTCACCTTGCGAAATTGGTCATTTGGCAAGTGAATTGCCTCCCCTTGCGAAATGGTGTTCCCATTGCTTGTGCTCGCGTTTCCACTTGAAATTCAAGCCTGTAAACGTCCAAAATCCTTGCTTAACTCGCCCAAGTAACTCGTCCATCAATTGGCATGCTTGAATTGGTTCATAAGCTGATGAAAAACATGTAAACTTGCCACTAAAA
This sequence comes from Vitis cinerea var. helleri x Vitis riparia, assembly GCA_946000715.1. Taxonomy (NCBI): domain Eukaryota; kingdom Viridiplantae; phylum Streptophyta; class Magnoliopsida; order Vitales; family Vitaceae; genus Vitis; species Vitis cinerea var. helleri x Vitis riparia. The sequence continues at coordinate 13,857,252 of OX253995.1, forward strand.
ATGGTTAGAACTAATTACTAAGGAGCTTAATGAATTAATTAGGTTAAATGAATATGATTACTACTCAAAGGTGCTTAAAACCTTTATAATTAGGTCTACAAAATAGCACTTTTCGATAGTAATCAACGAACTTTGTATAGTTTTTCATAAAGTAATACACAGAGCTCTGCTCTGCCTTACCTTCTCATTTTTTTTTTCTCTTTTATTTTTATTTCTAGCAAATCAAACTCTGAGGATGTTTTCCCAGAGGATGAGTGGCTAAGCTTTTTGTTTCTTGGAGTGAAGGAAGCTAGGTAAGGTTCCGGATACAAAAGTGGAAGTTTCGTTGTTTTAGTTTTTAATGAAGAGAAAGTGTGACCCGTTAATGGTTTTTATCTTTTTAGTTAACTTAAAATCCCTTAAAATCACCTGGGTTAACACTTGGTAAGGCAAGTAGACTCCATCCATTGAGATCCACTAGTTTATCACTTGCGAGCCTCTGGGAGGTGGTTTAAAGGTAGAATTATCTAGAATAGCCAACACTTGGTAAGATTTTGGACTCCCAGGAGATATCCATTAGTTATCTCTTGCGAGCTTTTGACGGGTAATCCAAGGTTAAGGATCACCTTGAATGACCAATACTAGGTGAGAGGTATGAACCATTGCAAGATGATTCAGTGATAAGGATTTAGTGTTTGAAACCATTAAGGGGAAGCATCTGTACCACACTGCTTTGAGAAATAACTATATGTTAAATCCCTAATGCAAGGAAAAGATCCAAGTGACTGGAATCTCCCTTTTTGTATAAGGAACCTAAGCCTAGTGATTGAAAACTCCAAGAAGCACTTTTCTTTGTAAGTAATTTCAGTTACTTTATTTTTTGTTTCACTTAAAACCAACCTTTTCACACATGCTTATGTTTTCTTTTAAAGCTAACCTTAAAAAGAAAAAACACCAATTCAATTTTTGAACTAATATCAGTTGTAATTTGAAAACCTATCCCTGTGGACGATCCTAGAGCCACTATGCTATGCTAGCTAATGCTACCCTAGTATATGGTGAAATAGGTTTATAAATTTTGTTGATTACTCCCGTCTGAGGATTGAAATCAAAGCACACCAGTTGATTGAACACTAATCAACAGGGCATACACCAGCTGGGCACCAATCAAATAGCGCCGTTGCCGGGGATGGTGCCAACTTTACAGTGATATAACCTTTTCAAAAACACTTGTGATCTTCATCACAAGTTTGGTGACTTTTCTTTTCTTTTACTAACTCTTTTTAATTGTTTCTTTTACTTGTTCATATTTTAGCCTACCTTTTAATTTAGTTTTTAGTTAATCTTAGTTTTTTTTTTTTTTTTGTAGTATTGTTTTCTTTTGTTTTCTTTGTTTTTGTTACAGTTGTTACTAGTTGTGTATGCCATATTGGATACAAGACAGTGGAGGAAGACTTGTGAAAATGAAGTCTCAACTAAATGCTCTTAATGCTAAGGCTGGGATGTATACCTTGAACGAAGATATTGACATGAAAGCAAAAGTTGCATCTATGACAAGAAGATTGGAGGAGCTAGAACTGAAAAAGATACGTGAAGTGCAAGCCGTTTCTGAAACACCAGTGCAAGTTATGCCTTGTTCCATTTGTCAATCTTATGAGCACTTAGTGAAGAGTGTCCTACAATTCCAACTATTAGAGAAGTGTTTGGAGATCAAGCAAATGTCATTGGACAATTCTAGCCCAATAACAATGCTTCATATGGAAATACTTACAATTCAAATTGGAGGAACCATCCAAATTTCTCCTAGAAACCAAGAGCACTTCAGTACACATAACCAGACCAAGCATCTCAACAAGCTTCAAACCTTGAGCAAGCAATAGTGAATCTAAGTAAGGTCGTGGGAGATTTTGTTGGAGACTAGAAATCCATCAATGCTCAACTCAGTCAAAGAATCGACAGTGTAGAGAATATGTTGAATAAAATGGTGGATGGAATGCAAAATGATCTATCTCAGAAGATAGATAATCTCCAATACTCAATCTCAAGGCTCACCAACCTCAACACAGTGCAAGAGAAGGGAAGGTTTCCTTCTCAACCTCACCAAAACCCCAAGGGTATCCATGAAGTGGAGGCTCATGAGGGAGAATCTTCACAGGTGAGGAACATCAAAGCCATGATCACTCTGAGGAGTGGTAAAGAGGTTGAGCTTCCAACACCCAAGCCACATGATGAAACAGAGAGTGAAAAAGAGACAGAGAAGAGGGAGAAAATCAAAGAAAAGAAGAAAGGGAACAGTGGAAGGAAAAAGGACCATGATTCAACAGTGAATGAAGATCCTGAGAAGATAGTTATCAATGAAGATGTGATGAAGAAACACATGCCTCCACCTTTTCCTCAAGCTTTGCATGGGAAAAAAGGAATCAGCAATGCATCAGAAATTCTTGAAGTGTTGAGGTAAGTGAAGATCAACATCCCATTGTTAGACATGATCAAACAAGTGCCGACTTATGCAAAATTCCTAAAGGACTTGTGCACTATCAAAAGAGGGTTGAATGTGAATAAGAAAGCCTTCTTGACTGAGCAAGTAAGTGCCATCATACAGTGCAAGTCTCCAGTGAAGTACAAAGATCTGGGCTGCCATACCATCTTAGTGATGATTAGAGGAAAGTTAGTGGAGAAAGCTTTGTTTGACTTGGGGGCAAGTGTGAATTTGCTACCATACTCTGTCTATAAGAAATTGGGACTTGGTGAATTGAAGCCAACATCAATCACTTTATCTCTAGCAGATAGATCAGTGAAGATTCCAAGAGGTATGATTGAAGATGTCTTAGTTCAAGTTGACAATTTCTACTATCCAGTGGAGTTTGTTGTTCTTGATACGGACCCAATTGTCAAAGGAACTAATTATGTTCCTATCATACTTGGAAGACCATTCCTAGCTACATCAAATGCAATCATCAATTGTAGGAATGGACTCATGCAACTCACGTTTGGCAACATGACATTGGAGCTCAATATCTTCTATATGTGCAAGAAGCCAATCAATCCGGAAGAAAAAGAAGGTCCAAAAGAGGCGTGCATCATTGACACTTTAGTAGAGGAGCATTGTAATCAGAAAATACAAGAGGAGTTGAATGAAAGTCTTGGGGATTTTGATGAAGGGTTACCTGAACCCTCAGATTTGCTTCCTACTCTACCACCTTAGAGGAGGATAGAAGAAATTCTACCTTTGTTCAATGAGGAGGAGACACAAGAAGTTGTTAAAGAGGAGGCCCCAAAGCTTATTCGGAAGCCACTACCCACGGAGTTGAAGTATGCATACCTAGAAGAGAATAAGAAGTGCCCTGTTGTTATATCTTCATCTCTTACCACTCCTCAGGAGGAGTGTTTACTTGAAGTTCTCAGGAGATGTAAAAAAGTAATAGGATGGAAAATATTTGACTTGAAAGGTATCAGCCCTTTAGTCTATACACATCATATATACATGGAAGAAGAAGCTAAGCCAGTTCGTCAACCTCAAAGAAGATTGAATCCTTATATGTAAGAGGTGGTGCGAGCTAAGGTTCTTAAGCTACTTTAGGCCGGTATTATCTACCCCATACAGATAGCCTATGGGTGAGTCCTACTCAAGTAGTGCCAAAGAAATCAGGGATCACAGTGGTGCAAAATGATAAGGGAGAAGAAGTTGCTACACGCCTCACTTCAGGTTGGAGGGTGTGTATTGATTATAGAAAATTGAATGTTGTGACAAGGAAGGATCATTTTTCATTGCCATTTATTGATCAAGTGTTGGAGAGAGTCTCAGGCCATCCTTTCTATTGTTTCTTGGACGGCTACTCCGGGTATTCTCAAATAGAAATTGATGTTGAAGACCAGGAGAAGACCACTTTCACATGTCCATTTGGAACATATGCCTACAGAAGAATGCCTTTTGGTTTATGCAATGCACCTACAACATTCCAATGATGTATGTTAAGCATTTTCAGTGATATGGTGGAGCGTATTATAGAAGTTTTTATGGATAATATCACCATATATGAAAGCGCATTTGAGGAATGCTTAGTCAACTTGGAAGTTGTTTTGAACCGATGCATTGAAAAGGACTTAGTGTTTAATTGGGAGAAATGTCATTTTATGGTACATCAAGGAATTGTCCTTGGCCACATCATCTCCAAGAAAGGCATTGAAGTTGATAAAGCAAAGGTGGAACTTATTGTCAAATTACCATCCCCAACAACTGTAAAAGGAGTTAGGCAATTCCTTGGCCATGCTGGGTTCCACAGGAGGTTTATTAAAGATTTCTCTAAACTTTCAAAGCCTCTTTGTGAACTATTGGTGAAGGATGATGCTAAATTTGTATGGGATGAGAGATGTCAAAAGAGTTTTGAGCAACTGAAGCAGTTCTTGACAACCGCTCTAATAGTGAGGGCTCTGATTCGTGCCCAGTCGGGTGTTTTAATAAAAAATATTTATAAATCCTATGACCTCATACTAGCGTAGTAAAGCTACTATAGTATAGCAGCTCTAGGGTCGAACTCTGGGATGGGTTTTCATTCTACCAGTGATATACTCAAGATTAGAAACTGAGTCTGATGAGTTCCTTTGTCAAAAACTTAAAGTTTAAAAGAAAATAAAATTTGTTTTGAAAGTGGTGTTTGAAACTAAACTAATATAGAACTAGATAAAAATAGAAGAAAGAAAGTCTTCCGAAGCTAAGGGTTGCTAGGATCAAGTTCAGAATGCAAAGTGGGAAATTCCGGATTTTTCTTCTCGTATTGGGGACAACAACATAAAGGATGGTTGTTTCCCGAACCGATATAGGTTTAGCAATGAAGATTTAATCCATAAAAAGTCAATAGAAATGGTAGTCAAGTTCCATTAATGGCTTTAGACACTGTGGGTCTTCACCTTGAGCCACTTTCCAATGGCTCGTACATGATAACTAATGGACTGATGTGGATCTAGCAATAAGTATCCACAGAGACCTAAATCTTACCATGTATTGGCCATTCAAAGTGATTCTAAGGAATTTAAAGCAAAAATTTAGATTTAAAAGCCATTTATGAACTCCAACTACCTGTATTTAATGCACGAGAGTTTTCCACTTTAGCATCTAGACTTTTCACCTAGCTTCCTTCACTCCAAGAAACCAAAATTTTAGCCTCTCATCCTCTGGGAAAACATCCTCAGAGGTTGTTTGGCTTCCAAGAAAAAGAAAATAGTAGAGAGAAAAGGAAAGCAAAGAGAGCCCTATATTTCACTAAGTGTAAAACATAACACACCCGTTCGAGAGATGATTTCCACCCCTCTTATAATCTTTACAAAGCAAAGCCTGTGATTGGCTAATTACAGGGATAAGAAAGGAATTTACATAAAAAATACATAAGAAAAGATCTCAAGTGGAGTTGTCAAAACAGAGGATATTTCACACCAAAGACACGTGGGCTGGTGCGAATTTCACACAAGGAGAAGGTGTTGTGCGAATTTTGCACAAGGGGAAGGTATTGTGCGAATTTCGCACAAGCTTGGGCTGTTGTGCGAAATTCACACATGCTTGGTGCAGTTGTCTTACAAAGGCCATATCTTCCTCATTTCAGATCCAAATCTTACACGGTTTGAAGAGTTGGATTCTTGACTTCCTGAGCTTTGAAATGGTATATAGAATGTAGAAAATGGATTTCGGGAAGTGCTCCAAAAGTGCGAAGGAAGAATGCTGCTGCTATCCTCTGTTTTCTTCACTCTGTTTTCCTCTTTGTTTCTCTCCTTTACTTGGCTTGTCTTAATGATCCAAAAAGCTGTCAAAACACTAAAACTAGCCACAAATATGATTAGAAGTCATTGCTAGGTCCTTAACATGCCAATTGGAATAAAAATGGAGAACTACTACCCAAAAGTGCTTAAAACATAATGAATTAAATGCGCAAAATAGCACTTTTGGGTAGTAATCAGGCTCCTAACTGGCAACTACCTTTTGAAGTGATGTGTGATGCCAGTGACTTTGCTATAGGAGATGTTCTTGGTCAAAGAGAGGATGGAAAGCTCTATGTGATCTACTATGCAAGCAAAACATTAAACAAAGCTTAAAGAAACTACACAACCACAGAGAAAGAATTGTTGGCTATAGTTTTTACCTTGGACAAATTTCGTGCTTATCTGGTAGGGTCTTTCATTGTGGTCTTCACTGACCACTCAGCTTTGAAGTACTTATTGACAAAGCAAGATGCAAAAGCAAGGCTGATTAGATGGATTCCCTTACTACAAGAGTTCAATCTCCAAATCAAAGACAAGAAAGGAGTGGAGAATGTGGTAGCTAACCACCTTTCAAGTCTGGCTATAATGCATAATTCCCATGGTTTGCCTATTAATGATGATTTTCCAGAGGAGTCACTCATGTTGTTAGAAGATGCTCCTTAGTATGCTCATATTGCTAACTATCTAGTTACTGGTGAAGTTCCAAGTGAGTGGAAAGCACAAGATAGGAAGCACTTCTTTGTAAAAATTCATGCCTACTATTGGGAAGAACCTTTTCTTTTCAAGTATTGTGTAGATCAAATAATAAGGAAGTGTGTCCCTGAACAAAAGCAACAGGGGATCCTCAGTCATTGCCACGAAAGAGCATGTGGAGGCCACTTTGCCTCAAAAAATAGCCATGAAGTTGTTGCAATCAGGTTTCAATTGCCCATCACTTTTCAAAGATGCTCACACCATGTGCAGGAGCTATGATAGATGCCAAAGGCTTGGGAAGTTAACACGTAGGAACCAAATGCCTATGAACCCCATTTTAATAGTTGATTTTTTCGATGTTTGGGGCATTGACTTCATGGGACCTTTCCCTATGTCTTTTCGTAACTCGTAGATTTTGGTGGGGGTAAACTATGTTTCTAAATGGGTTGAGGCAATCCCATGTAAACACAATGACCACAGAGTTGTTCTCAAGTTTCTCAAAGAGAACATCTTCTCAAGATTTGGAGTGCCTAAGGCCATAATCAGTGATGTAGGTACTCATTTTTGCAACAAGCCTTTTGAAACTCTCTTAGCCAAGTATGGGGTGAAGTACAAGGTAGCTACACCTTACCACCCTCAAACTTCTGGGCAAGTTGAGTTAGCAAATAGGGAAATCAAGAATATATTGATGAAGGTGGTGAACACGAGCAGAAGAGATTGGTCTATTAAGCTCCATGATTCACTATGGGCATACAAAACAGCTTACAAGACTATTCTTGGCATGTCTCCTTATCGCCTAGTCTATGGCAAAGCATGCCATCTCCCTGTGGAAGTTGAATACAAGGCTTGGTGGGCAATTAAGAAGGTAAACATGGACTTGAACAGAGCTGGGATGAAGAGGTGCTTAGACCTTAATGAGATGGAGGAATTGAGAAATGAAGCCTACATCAATTCCAAAATTGCAAAACAGAGGATAAAGAGGTGGCATGATCAGTTAATTTCCAACAAAAAATTTCAAAAGGGACAAAGAGTCTTACTCTATGACTCTAGGCTCCACATCTTTCCAGGAAAGCTAAAATCAAGGTGGATAGGCCCTTTCATTATTCACCAAGTGCATTCCAATGGAGTAGTGGAACTACTCAATTCCAACAGCACAGACATTTTCAAAGTCAATGGCCACCGTCTCAAGCCATTCATGGAGCCTTTCAATCAAGACAAGAAGGAAAGAAGTCAGTCTCCTTGAGCCACAACAATCTTAACCAAAAAGGGGTAGATGGACTTAGTTTTTCTGAAGACTAACCAAAGTCCATGTTTTTTGTTTCAATTTTGTTGATTTAAAAGCTTTATTATTTGTTTTAATTTTAATTCTAGCTTTAATTTATTTTATTTTTATCTAACTTAGACTTTTTGGATGATCAAAATTAGGAGGAACTTCAAAGGAATTGGAGGAAAGCCTTAAAGAACCAAAGAAGGAGAAAAAGCTTGAAAAATAGAGCAATATTTCAACTTGCGAAAATTTCCCATTCCAAGTTGTGAAAAATCCCTATCAAGTTGCGAAGCCCCAAATTCCAGAGCATCTCCTCCATTGGAAGCCCTGAGGTCATGCGTCTGAAGAGAAAGCACCTCCACGCACCTAACACGCACCCTATGGAACACAAGCCAAGCAATTCCTCTCCATTTCAACCATGGCTAAGACAAGAGGAGCCCATGTCGCGTCTCCATCAACTCGCAATCCAAGGCCAAGAGCTTCACCTGCACGAGGTTCCACATCTGAGGCCCCACAGGCCCCTTCCATTCCACCTTCTGAGGGTAGAGTGCCATCTAACCCTCCTCAGTGCAGGTATGAGATGAGGAGACCACCCACTACACCTGGGGCAAGCACTTCGCGCCCCAAGAGATCAGTTCATCGCCCTCCTACAAAGAAAGCCAAAGTTTCAAGCCCAGGAGAGTCACCTACACCTCCACAGCCTCAGCCGCCTGCTACAGAGTCTCAGATTCCTTCTAGGATGACTCCAGAAGCAATTACCAGGCAACCTATGGTTACACAACCACCTATTGAGGAAATTTTGAATTGCAGAGCCAGGCCATTCCACTCCGAGCTATGTTTTGATATGGAGACTTTCAGACAGTAGCCGGAGCTTAGAGATTCATTCCACCTACTGCAGAGATACCATTTGGAGCACCTGATGACTCCTAGGGACTTCTTCTATCCTAGAGTAGCACTAGACTTCTATCAGTCTATGACTACTCGTCGCGTTCGAAATCCTAATGTCATCCATTTCACTATTGATGGACGCCATGGTATCCTTGGAGCTAGACACATTGCATAGGCCTTGCATATTCCATATGAGCTTGTGAATCCAGCAGATTTCAGAGAGTGGTCCCATTTTTCTCAGAGGGACATGGTCCATATATTGTCTAGGGGGACCTCTACACACTCATTTCTTCTTAGGAATGAGCTTTGATTCGACTCATGGTAGCTTAGCTTTATAAAGGCGTATCAACAAAATTTATACCTTAGATACTATTACTAAAGTAGCCAAGCTACTATAGCATAGTGGTTCTAGGATCGTTCACTGGGAAGGGTTTTCGCAAACACAAGTGATATTCAAATTAGGAAAATATGTGATTTTCTTATGGATGTTAGCTTTAAAAGAAAATGTAAATGTTTTAGAAAGATTTAAACTAATTTAAGCTAACATTAAAGACTAAAATGAAAGGGTGTAAAAACAAGTTTCTCAAAGATAGGATAGCTATGCTCTGACTCTTATGCAAATTGGAAATCTCAGGATAGGCTCCTCGCGTTGGGGTTGCAACTATGGTGATGCTTGCTTCCCGAACCGGTATGGATTTAGCAAATCAAGTTTTAATCCGTTAAAATGGCAAAACAGATGGTAGTGAATTTCATCAATGGTTAGTCACCTTAGACTTCCTTTGAATGGCTCGTAAGAGATAACTAATGGTCTAAAGCCAAAAGCTTACCAAATATTGGCAACTCAAAGTCATTCCGGGTGATAAACTCACCTTTCAATGGCCATTGAAATTGGTTCTAATGGATTAATGCAAAACTTGGAATTGAAAACCTCACCTTCCAATAGCTCGTAGGAGATAACTAATGGATAGAAATCCAAAAGCTTATCAAGTATTGGCCGTTGGAAGTTGTCCAAAGGAAATAAAAACTAAACTTTGCATTAATGAACCATTAATGAAAAAATGACTACCTTACCTTCCGGGTGCGAGAAATTTCCATGGGAATGCATCCAAGCCATCACATAACATCCATACTTTGAGAAACTTAAAAGGTTTTAGCCTCTCATCCTTGGGGATTTCATCCACCAAGGATGTTTGGCTACTAAGAAAATAAGAAAGAAAAGAGAAGGAGAAACAGAGCAAGGCTCTGTGGTATATTTCAATATATATGGGTATATTACATATAATTCTATATATATTACAATGGATGCAAAGGAGTATATATAGAGAAGTTTTTCCAACCTTCCTAGCTAAGAAATCTTATGATTGGTGGATTACAAGGAGAAGAATGGAAATTTATACAAAAATATCTAAAAGAAAAGATCTCGTGTGGAGTCGGCAAAACAGGGGAAGGGGTGTGCGAAATTTTCGCACACCTGAAGGGGGTGTGCGAAACTCGCACACCATTCGCACACCTGAAGGGGGTGTGCGAAATTTTCGCACACCTGGAGCAGTTGTCTTCCAAAGGCCATAACTTTCTCGTTTCAGCTCCAAATCGTACACGGTTTGAAGCGTTGGATTCTTGACTTCCTGAGCTTTGAAATGGTATATAGAATGTAGAAAATGGACTTCGGGAAGTGCTCCAAAAGTGCCAAAGAAGACTGCAGCTGATGTCCTCTGTTTTCCTCCTTGCTTCTCTTTGCTTCTCTTTGCTTTTCTTTGCTTTTCTTTGCTTTAAAGGTAGTATTATCTAGAATAGCCAACACTTGGTAAGCTTTTGGACTCCCAGGAGATATCCATTAGTTATCTCTTGCGAGCTTTTGACGGGTAGTCCAAGGTTAAGGATCACCTTGAATGGCCAATACCAAGTGAGAGGTATGAACCATTGTAAAATGATTCAGTGACAGGGATTTAGTGTTTGAAACCATTAAGGGAAAGCATCTGTACCACACCGATTCGGGAAATAACTATATGTTAAATCCCCAATGCGAGGAAAAGATCCAAGTGACCGGAATCTCCCTTTTTGTATAAGGAACCTGAGCCTAGTGATCTAAAACTCCAAGAAGCTTTTTTCTTTGTAAGTAATTTCAGTTACTTTATTTTTTGTTTCACTTAAAACCAACCTTTTCACACATACTTATGTTTTATTTTAAAGCTAACCTTGAAAAGAAAAAGCACCAATTCAGTTTTTGAACTAATATCAGTTGTAATTTGAAAACCCATCCCTGTGGACGATCCTAGAGCCACTATGCTATGCTAGCTAATGCTACCCTAGTATATGGTGAAATAGGTTTATAAATTTTTTTGATTACTCCCGTCTAAGGATTGAAATCAAAGCACACCAGTTGATTGAACACCAATCAACAAGGCATACACCAGTTAGGCATGAATCAATAAGCTTAGAGTAGGGACCATTAGGACCCATAGGGATATTGACTCCCTTAAAATCCAATTCTAAAGTTAATTCAATATCCCACTATAGAGAATCAATTGAACTCCAATATCCTATGTAAATAACAACGAGACACCAAGTGCTCAGGTCTGTGATCTGCTATCCATTGTGTTTAGTCTCCCTGTGAACTGGTGTCCATAGTCTAACGAGGTGAAAGCTATTAGCCTTTCAAGACTACCTCTACCATCCTTAAGTTACAAATCATCTTAATATGTATTCAATTGACATATCTTAGCTCTCAAAGAGCCTATGCCAAGTTCTACTTAAGGAACTACTATGGCCATAGTTTCCATGAACACACCTCTTTAGGATCACCTAAGGGGACACTCTATCTCAATCCTAAGAGATATCATGGTGTCCTTATTGAGAATGTCGATTGCTATCGGTTTCCATCAACAATGACCCAATCCATAGAAAATATATGATCAACTTACGATCTCACCCATAGGTCAAAGTCATTTCTAACTTTAGTACAAGCTCAATATTCTCTCAAGGTTGAGAGACAACACAATGAAGCAACTTAGTGAGGTTATGACTACTTGATAGCTTTAAGTGATGACTCACTATAGGTCATGTCTAATGTGTAACCATACACACTAGTGCACTCACCATGGAAAGCCTATCACAATAGCCAAGACTAGTCATCCCTCTAATTAGGAGGTGGTGCACTACAACCTCTAATAGGTTACCTAGACCCATGAACCGGTTGTGAATAAGTCATTTATTTGTAAGGAACCCATGACTTAGATCTTTTGTGCAACTCGTAATACACCTATGTCATGTATAATGCAAAATATGCAACCAAGAATGCTCATAAAGTATAATACATAGAATAAGGATAGATAAAAGTTAAACTAGAACATCATTAAATAAATAATGAATTCCAAATTTATTACATCGTGACTGATCGAATTAGGTGTCAATTGTGACAAAAACCAGATAGGACAACTATGTCATAGATCGTTCAGATGCCGTTTACATCGAAAACAAAACTGAGTTGCTGTGACCAATCTGACAACGTATGGTCTATGATGAAAACCATAGAGAACAACAACGTGACTGATCATATAGGTTTGGTCTATGCCGAAATCGAAACTGAATTGTTAGGACCAATCTGACCAGGTGCAATCTATGATGAAAACCAAACAAGACAATAATGAGACCGATGGTACGAGTGTGGTGTATGCCGAAAACGAAACTGATTTGTCATGATCGATCGGACCATGTACGATCTATGATAAAAACCAGACAGGACAGCGACGTGACTGATCATATAGGTTTGGTCTACTCCAAAATCGAAATTGAACTATCAGGATTGGGTATGGTCTGTGATGAAAACCAGACAAGGCAATAACTTGATCGATCGTATAGGTGCGGCCTACACTGAAAATGATATTGAACTATCATGATTGACTGGACCGAGTGTAGTCTATGACAAAAACTAGAAAGGACAATAGCATGACCGATCATATAGGTGCGATCTACGCCAAAAACAATACTAAATTGTTGTGATTGATCGGATTAGGTGTCAACTGTGATGAAAACAAGATATGAAAACTACGTGACTGATCGTATAGATGCAGTCCATACGAAAAACCAAGTTGATTTGTCATGACAGATCCGAATCAGGTACAGTTTATGATGAAAACCAGATAGGACAACGTCGTGACCAATCATATAGGTCTAGTCTAAGCCGAAATTGAAACTGACTTGTTGAGACCTATATGACCGGGTGCAATTAAAGCCAAAAATGAAACTAAGCTATCATGACTAATCAAATCGGGTGCGGTTTGTGATAAAAACTCAACAAGACAATGAGATGACTGATCATACAAGTACAGTCTATGCCAAAAATGAAAATAAGTTATCATGATCGATTCAATCGTGAGCCGTCTATGATGAAAACCATACAAAACAACGATGTGACCAAATGTACAAGTGCGATCTACATCAAAAACGATATTAAATTGTCATAATTGATCGAATCGGGTGCCATCTATGACGAAAACTAAACAGGACAACTACATGATCGATCATATGGATGCGGTCTATGGTTAAAACAAAATTGAGCTACCATGTCAAATCGGACCAGGTGCGGTCTGTGATGTAAAAGAGATAGGATAATGACATGACGGATCGTACAAGTGCAGTCTATGCCGAAAATGAAACTGAGTTGTGATTGATCAGACTAAGTGCCATCTATGACAAAAATAAAATAGGCAACAACGTGATTGATTGTACAAGTGCAGTCTATGCCAAAAACAATATGTAATTGTTGTGATCAATCACATTGGGTGTTGACTGTGACTAATACCAGATAGGAACTACGTGACCGACTGTATAGACATGATCTATGTTGAAAACAAAACTAAGTTATCATGATCAATTGAACTAGGTTCAATTTATAACGAAAACCAGATAGGATAATGACGTGACCAATCATGTCTACGTCGAAATCAAAATAGAACTGTAAGGACCTATCTTATCGGGTGTGGTCTATGATTGAAACCAAATAGGATAATGACATGACCAATCGTACAAGTGCGGTCTACGATGAAAATGAAACTAACTATCTTGATCGATTGGATTGGGTGTCGATTGTGACGAAAACCAGATAGGACAACTACATTAATAATCGTATAGATGTGATCTACGCCAAAAATGAAACTAAGCCTCCATGACTGATCAAACCGGGTAAGGTCTACGATGAAAACTAGATAGGACAATGTAGACCCTCAATTTTGTCATCCTAGCACATGTCCTATTAGATACTAGTTCGATGTTTTATAGTAGTTCCTTGGTGGCCCATAGCTACTCACATTACTTACCTTTCTTGAGCCACCTCGGAGACTCTGGTTGAGGGATTGCTTAGCCCCTTATTGTGACCCTTGGTAGTTTTGATTTAGACTTAAGTTTTTTTTTTTTTTTTCTAGGATAGTTCTTAGGCATGTTTAGGCCATTTAGACAATGTCCCGATCACTTTAGGACACTTAGTTCGTTAGGCACCCACTTAGGTCCGTTTAAATACTTCATCGAGCTTAACTTTTATATATATATAAATAACTTTTATTATTATTATTATAGCTTTTATGATTATTATTATTATTATTATTGCATGCATTCGATAATTATATATATTTTGTTTATTCATTTTCATTTTTACTCTTTATTTCTTTATTATTATTATTGTCAATATTATTATCATTACTATTTTTATTTTTATTTTTATTTTATTTATTTACTTACTTAATAGAAAATTGTTTGAATTGTTTAGATTTAAAATATGCATAAGACCCCCCTTTGTTGAAAGACGAAATTATATAATCTAGTCTCTCATAGTTCTCTTCCTTTTATTTTAAAATCGTGTTTTATTCTATTATTTCCATGGGTTTATTTTCTTTTCTTTTAATTTTTTAATTTTATTTTGGTTTTGTTTTGCATGAGGAGACGAATTGCATGTTTGGGAGTGGGAGGTTCCTGTGAAGGCAAGAGGATGAAGTTGGTGAGAGTTGTCATATAGAGGTCAGGCATTTTTAGAGGCTCTCTGGAAGTCTCTAGAAAGGATGATCCCTCGTGAAGAACACATGAACATGGAAGCATGCACACCACGCTTGAGAATAAATGACAGCTGGAGTTCCAGTGACTTCTAATGTCGGTATAAAAAGAAGCCACAACACCGACAACAAGACTAGGGGGCTTTCTCTTGAATTCTTCATTGAAAAAGTGAGAAAGGGTCATCAAACACCCATTTTCGGAGCTCCATAACCTTCATACTCAAGGATGGAATCACCACCTTCCCTTGAACACCCATTTTCTTAGAGAACAGGAGATCACACCTTCATCACGATTCTTTTTCTAGTTTTCTTTCCGCCATCTCCACATCACAACACCGCTGCACTTCTCACCATCGTCGGCCGAATCTAACATGGACGAAGACGCCTCCAATGGCTTCCGCCACCATCACCACCATAACAGCCATCATTTGCAGTTCTTGTGGGCATTAAGGCACCAACTCTTCTTAATGATGCCCACCTTCTTGATCGTGCTCCCATAGATCTTGTTGTCGTGTTGGATGTTAGTGGCAGCATGGCTGGCTCAAAGCTTTCCCTTCTCAAGCGTGTTGTCTGCTCTGTCAAGGCCCTCCCAGAGTTGCCTGCAATCACGGCTTCAGAATCGCATTTTTTTATTCAGCAGATCTGCCAGAGTTATCGCCTACGTCGGCACCTAAAAGCAGCTCCTTCTCCGCCGACCACTCCTCATGCGCTGCCTCCACCAACAAACCATCAGACCTCTCTCTGGACAGCCGCCACCATTGCTCTTCCAGAAACCGAGACCAGGATCGCGATTCAGAGCTGAAGAACCATGATCGTGAGTGACAGAAAAAGCTTGAATCCATCAAAGAACAGAATCGTGAATGCCCTCACCAGCGCCATCTCTCCGACGACCACTCCTCATGCACTGCCGACCACCGACAATGCAATCTCCTCTACCTGCACCGCTACACTGCTATGAGAACCATCATCTCCACATTGCAACGCTGCTGCACTCCTCCCTCACCGCCGTCCAGATCCGACGTCCCTCCGGGAGATTTCATAGCATTCTCAACGTAGCTGCGGCAATGGTCAATGCCTCAGACTTCGCCTCCTTGACTGGAACGTTGGCGATCGACCACCACGATCTAATGGGACGGAGTCTCCGGTGTCGGCGCAGTCATTGGCAACGAACCGCAAAGAGCGAGCAACTCTCGAGCAGGGAATCATGTGATCACTCGTGTGCAGACTCCACCGACTACTCAGAGGGCGCAGATTCGACGACTTCCTCTTTATCGACAGCATCAACGATTCTCAAGGATTGTAATATATTGAGAGATGGAGGGAACAAAGGCATTCAAATCGGACGATGGAGGAGTGCTATGCGGGTTGGGGTCTCAAATGCAGATTCATCTGAGCCCATCAGATCAAAATTTCCAAGTTGGGCATGGGCAGTCATGTAAATTCCACCGTATATCATAAGCCATGATGCATGCACTTTCCCGGGATCCACGTGCATTAAAAAAAAGAAATAGAATATTTAAAAAAAGGAAAGTGCTACCATATAAACAGGGGCAGAGAGATCCACAGACGGGAGGAGGAGATTTTTTTTTTCTAGGAGCAGAGAGATCCACACGGAGAGGGGAGCCACCTTAACGCATCAAAGGCAGATTTTTTTTTATAATACAGGTGAGTTTTTGAAATAGTTTTGATTATTTTTGTTCGTAATTCGTAAGTCCATGCTAATTTTGTTTTAATCCATATGATAGTTAAAATGTGTTTGTGAGTTTAATTTAATTAGTTTTGTCTTAATTCACTCCTTAGTTTAGTTTTGATATTGATTTTGATTTCTTAGTTTAATTAATTAATCTTTTTTAGGTACAATTTAGGTTTCGTTTTGGTTTATTAATTTATTCTATTCATAATTTTAATTCAATTGTCTGATTAAACCTTTAGAACGATTGCATATTGTTTTTTCCAATTTCAATTATTTTAGTTTTTGAGTCACTAAATTATTAATATGTTTTATTTTTAAAAAAAATGCATTTTTGATTCTAATTTGATAACTCAAATAATTTTATTAGACGAAGTGGATTTTTTTTAATTCCAATCTAATTTAGTATTAATTTATTTGTTAGTGTAGCTTAAATGAGTTTGTATGTTTTAGTTTTGATTCATTATATTAAGGAAAACATTTTTTTAAAAAAAAGAATGATTTGATCCCTATTTAATTTTGATTGATTGCTTCAGATTGAAAACATTTGAATTTTATTCATTCAGTTATTCATGTATTTGCTACTCTTTTAATTACTTGTTATTCATTCATTTATTTGTTGATAAAATTGATTTCATGTTAGAAAGTTCATTTTTTTTAGTTTACTCTGATTTAGTTTGATTCATCTATTTAGTTAAAATACATTTATAGTTTTAATTCATTGATAAAATTGATTCTATGTTTGAAAGTTTGCGTTTTTAGGTTGCTTTAATTTAATTTGATTCATTATATTTAGTTTAGATATTTGTTATAGTTTAGTTCATTAATGAAATTGATCCCATGTTTGAAAGTTTCAGTTTTTAGTTTGCTTTGATTTAATAATTTATACTCATTATTTTAGGTGTTTTTTTATATATATAGTTTTAGTTTATTAATAAAATTGATCCCATGTTTGGAAGTTCATATTTTTAGTATTCTTTGATTTAATTTGGTTCATTTTAATTAGTTTATGTGTTTTTATGATTTTATTTATTTATTGATAAAATTGATTCTTTATTTAAAAGTTCGTGTTTTTAGTTTAATTTAGTCAAACTCGTTGTAATTAGTTTAGGTACTTCTATAATTTTAGTTCCTTACCTGAATTGATCCTTTTTTTTAGTTTTTGTTTCAAAATCATTAATGTTAGATCCTGATCACCCTCATCTTAACTTATTGCTTTTAAAATCCTAGCGGTTAGTTCATGAATTGATACTCCGTTAGTTTGTCTAATTTAGAATGCCTTGCCCATTGCTTTAGTGATCCTTCATTTAATTTGATTTTCTTTCTGAGGCTTTTGGAAACTCACGAAGATTAGCCTCCATTCTCACCTTCAATTTTCTTGGTTGTCAAAAATTCTACTTTGTGATTTTGTTCTCTTTTGTTTTGCTTGGTATTTTGATTCATACACTTTATTGCTTTCAAATTAATTTCTTTATTTTTAAAATTATTCTCAAAATCTCATTTTCCTTAAAAATCCATTTCAAAAATTCATTTAGAGTTTCTTAGAGTCAAAAGATCCCCTTGACAATCCATTTCAAAAATTCATTTAGAGTTCTTAGAATCAAAATCTCATTTTTTAAAATAATGTGCAACCATGTTTTGATCGGTTCACATCTTTCAAATAAAATTACAGTTTTGAATAAAACACGAATCAAAGCTTGTGGTCCCAAATAAATGGGATAGTTCTAAGCTAAATTCGTGTATATCGATTGGGGAATTGGTGAAACCCCTACATAAGAAAATCTTTTCAAAATTTATTTTTGTTGCCACATTTGACACTTGTTGAAATCACGTCTATCTATTTTTTAGGAATTATATACAAGATGTATGTGATAATTGATGATTCTGTATACTTTGATCACTTTTGCTATGCTAATTAGATAACGAGCATGCTAGGATTTCTATATTTTATTATTTATTATCTAACCCCTTACAACTTGAGGAAGTACGTTACAAATTATCTATGTTATCCAGGTATGTCCTCTATCACCTACTTTCTGAATTCTGTGAACATGCTTGTCATTGTGAAATAATGTTTATGTCTAATAATGCTTTAGTGTTCTGATATACATGTTTCATTGTTTGATTATTTCTAATAAAACACATGCTGGATGATATATTGTTTAAATTAACCATCGATGTTTTATGATAGCGCTTGAGAAGTGGTCCAGGTACGCATCCTAACCTTCCTTTATTATGATTTGATCTTGTTTGGCATGCTATTTTTTGGAACCACCTAGCCTACTTAGGTATCCATGATTAATCGGTTAATTGCTATATTCCCCTTAACTTAGTTAGTAGAGACCTTTATAGGGCTTAGAGGGGTGCTACCTTTTAAAGGTACCTTCCTAATAGGTAACCTGATCCCCGGATCTAGACTCGAGTTTTTCAAAGACATGCCTTTTTCCAAAAATTATGGAGTCATTTTTTAGGGTTTTTCTTTCTTGTTTTATTTTTCCTTTAAAATAAAAATAAAATAAGTGGCGACTCCAACTTTTTTTTTTCAAAAAATTAATTTTTCACAAATAAATAAAAAGCGAGTCTCGCCGATCGAGTGGGGACGCACGTGAAAAATGCGGGTCCACAGACAATGATGTGACAAATTGTATAGATGCAGTTTACTCTGAAAACAAAACTAAGCTTTTGTAACCAACCAAGCTAGGTCCAGTCTATGACAAAAACCAGACAAGACAACAATGTGACCAATCGTATAGGTTTGGTCTTAATCAAAACCAAAATTGAACTGTCGAGACCTATTTAACCAGGTGCGGTCTATGATGAAATCCGGATAGGATAACGAATTGATCAATCATATAAGTGCTTTGTACGTCGAAAATGATATTGAACTGTTGTGATTGATAGGAATAGGCGTAGTATGTGATGATTACCAGAGAGGACAACAACGTGTTCAATTGTACAAATGCGGTCTACGCCAACAATAATATTGAACTATCATAACCAATCAGATTGGGTGTCGACTATGATGAAAACCAGATGGGACAACTATGTGACCAATCGTACAAGTGCGATCTATGTAGAAAACAAAATTGAGTTGTTGTGATGCTCAAACTAAGTGTCATTTATGAAAAATAACCAAATAGGACAACGACATGACTGATCATACAAGTGTAGTTTAAGCATAAAACAATACTTAACTTTCATGACCGATTGCATCGAGTGCTGACTGTGATGAATAGCAGATAGGACAACTATGTGACTGATCATATAGACGTGGTCTACGTTGAAAATGAAACTGAGCTATTGTGATAAATCGAATCGGGTTCGATTTGTGACAAAAACTAGACAGGACTATGACGTGAACAATCGGGTCTACATCGAAATAATATTAGAACTATCAGGACCTATTTGACAGGGTACAGTCTGTGATTGAAACTAGGTAGGACAACAACATGACCGATTGTACAAGTGTAGTCTATGACCAAAACGAAACAGAATATCATGACTGATTAAATCAGGTGTCGATTGTGGCGAAAACTAGATAAGACAACTATGTTAATAATCGTACAGATTCTATGCTAAAAACAAAACTGAGCCATCATGACCGATCATACTGGGTAAGGTGTGTGACAAAAACTAGATAAGACAACTGCGTGAAACATCGTACAAATGCAATCACACCTAAAACAAAATTGAGCTACTATGATAGACCGGACCAGGTCTAGTCTATGATGAAAACTAGATAGGATAATGAAATGACCAATCGTATAGGTCTAGTTTACGTTGAAATCGAAACTGAACTGTCAAGACTTATCTAACCAGGTGCAATCTATGATGAAAACTAGATAGGACAATGAATTGATCGATCGTACAGGTGCGTTGTACACCCAAAATGATAATGAATTATCATGACCAATCAGACTCGGTGGAGTATGTGACGATTAATAGAAAGGACAACAACATGTCTGATCATATAAGTGCGGTCTACGCTGACAAGATACTGAAATATCATGACCAATCTGATTTGGTGTCGACTATGATGAAAACCAGATAAGACAGCAACGTGACTAATCATACAGATGTGGTTTATGCAGAAAACGAAATTGAGTTGCCATGACCGATTGAACTAGGTTTGGTTAGTGACAAAAACCAGACGACAATGACGTGATTGATCATATAGGTTTGCTATATGTTGAAACCCAAACTCAACTGTCTAAACCTATCTGACTAGGTATGGTCTATGATGTAAACCAGATAGGACACCGATGTGACCAATCGTACAGATGTGGTCTATGTAGAAAATGAAACTGAGTTATTGTGACTGCTCAGACCGATTATCGTTTATGACAAAAACCAAATAGGACAACGATGTGACCGATTGTACAGGTGCAGTCTACACTGAAAACAATACTTAATTGTCATGACCGATGGCATCGAGTACAGACTATGAAGAAAACTAGATAGGACAACTATATGATTGATTGTAGAGATGTGGTTTATGCTAAAAATGAAACTAAGATTTCGTAATCAATTGAACCAAGTCCGAACTTTAATGAAAACTAGACAGGACAACGATGTGACCGATTGAGTCTACATTAAAATCGGAAAAGAACTATCAAGATATTTATGACTGGGTGCGGTCTGTGATGGAAACCAGATAGGACAACAACATGACCGATCATACAGGGACGATCTATGTCAAATGAAACTAAACGATCATGACCGATCAGATCGGGTGCCAATTGTGATGAAAACCAAATAAGATAACTACGTGATTGATTGTACAAATGTGATCTACACAAAAAATGAAACTAAATTACAGTGATCAATCGGACTAGGTAAGGTCAATGACGAAAACTAGATAGGACAACTACATGACAAATCATACAAATGCGGTTTATGCAGAAAACAAAATAGAGTTACATGATTGATCAGACTAGGTCCAATATATGATAAAAACAAGATAGGACAATGATGTGATCAATCGTATAGGTCTAGTCTACGTCGAAACTGAAACTGAATTGTAAGGACCTATTGACTAGGTGTGGTCTATAATGAAAACTGGATAGGACAATCACTTGACCAATCGTACAGGTGAGTTCTAAACCGAAAATGATACTTAATTGTCTTGATGGATTGGACCGGGTGCAGTCTATGATGATTACTAGAGAGGACAACGATGTGTTCGATTGTACAAGTGCAGCCTACACTGAAAACAATACTAAACTATCATGATCGATTAAATGGGTGTCAACTATGACGAAAACCAGATAGAACAACTATGTGACTAATTGTACAGATGTGGTTTACATAGAAAATGAAATTGAGTTTCCATGATCGATCAAACTGGGTCCAATTAGTGACGCAAACCAGACAAGACAATGGCATCACCAATTCTATAGCTCTGCTCTACACCGAAACCAAAACTCAACTATGAAGACCAATCTGATCGGGTGCAGTCTGTGACGTAAACCAAACAGGACAATGATGTGACCAATCATACAGGTGCAGTCTACATAGAAAATGAAGTTGAGTTATCATGACCGCTCAGACCAAGTACCATCTGTGACAAAACCAAATAGGACAACAACATGACTAATTATATAGGTGCAATCTATGCTAAATACAATACTTAACTATTGTGACTGATTACGTCGAGTGGCGACTATAACGAAAACTAGATAAGACAACTATGTGATTGATTGTACATACATGGTTTATGCCAAAAATGAAACTGAGATGTCATGATCGATCGAACTAGGTATGATCTTTGACGAAAATAAGATAAGACAATGATGTGACCGATCATACAAGGGTTGTCTACATAGAAAATGAAACTAAACTATTGTGTTCGATTAGATTGAGTGTCAATTATGATGAAAACCAGATAGAACAACTACATGACTGATCATATAGATGTGGTCTATGCCGAAAATGAAATTGAGTTGTCATGACTGATCAGACCGGGTACGAACTATGACAAAAAATAAGATAAGACAACTATGTGACAAATCGTACAGATGCAGTTTACGTTAAAAACTAAACTAAGCTTCATGACCGATCGAACTAGGTCCAGTCTGTAATGAACACAAAATATGACAACGATATGACCGATCATATAAGTCTAGTCTACGCGAAAATTGAAACTGAACTGACGGGACCTATTTGACCGGGTGCGATCTATGATAAAAATCAGATAAGACAACAACGTGATCAATGACGAAAACAAAATTGATACTACTATGTCAAATCGAACCTGGTGTAGTCTATGACGAAAACTAGACAGGACAACAATATAACCAATCTGTAGGTCTAGTCTATGCTAAAATCAAAATTGAATTGTCGAGACCTATCTGATCAGATGTGCTCTATGATGAATGTTAGACAAGACAAAGACTTGATCGATTGTATAGGTACGTTCTACGCCGAAAAAGATACTAAACTATCATGATCGAATGAACCGGGTGTTGTTTGTGACAAAAACAAGACATGAAAATGATGTGATCGATCATACATGTGCGATCTACACCAAAAATGATACTAAAATTTCATGATCAATTAGATCGGGTGCCAACTATGATGAAAACCAAATAAGATAACTACATGACTAATCATATAAATGCGGTCTACACCAAAAATAAAACCGATTGAACCAAGTCTGATTTGTGACAAAAACCAAACAAGACAACGATGGATTGATCATATAAGTCCGGTCTACGCTGAAACCAAAATTGAACTATCGGGACCTATCTCACTAGGTTTGATTTGTGATGACAACTAGATAAGACAATGACATGATCGATCTGATCAGGTGCCGTTAGTGATGAAAACCAAATAGGACAACGACATGAACGATCATACAAGTGCAATTTATGTCGAAAACGATACTGAAATGTCGTGACTGATAGGATTGGGTGCCAAATATGACAAAAACCCAATTAGACGACTACGTGACTAAGCATGGAGATTTGGTCTATGCCAAAAATGAAACTGAGCTACCATGATTGATCGAATCATGTTTGGTCTATGACGAAAACCAAATAGGATAATGATGTGAATGATCGTATAGGTGTAGTCTATGCTAAAAACAATACTAAACTTTCGTGCCTAATTGAATCGAGTGTCGACTATGACAAAAACTAGATAGGACAACTATGTGACTAATTATGCAGATGCGGTTTACGTCGAAAAAAAAAATTTTACCTACCATGACCAACCAAACCGAGTCTAGTGTTTGATTAATCTAAATAAGACAACGATGTGATTGATTATACAGGTTTGGTCTACGTCAAAACCAAAACTGAATTGTCGGTACCTATTTGAGTGGGTGCGGTTTGTGATGAAAACCAGACATGACAACGATGTGATTGATCATACAGATGCAGTCTACGCAGAAAATGAAACTAAGTTGTCATGATTGATGGGATCGAGTGTTGTCTGTGACAAAAACCAAACAGGACAATGACGTGATCGATTGTATAGGTGCGGTTTACGCTGACAAAATAATTGAGTTTTCGTGACCGATTTGATAGGGTGCCATCTATGATGAAAACCAGGCATAACAATGACATGACCAAATGTTTAGGTGGGGTTTACACCGAAAATGATATTGAACTATCATGATCGATCGGACTAGGTACTGACTGTGATGAAAACCAAATAGGAAAACAACATGATCGATGGTACAGATGTGGTCTATGGTGAAAACGAAACTCAGTTACTGTGTTAGATTGGATGTCTATGACATAAACTAGACATGACAATGATGTGACAAATTGTATAGGTGCGGTGTACGTTGAAAACTATACTAAACTTTCATGATCAATCGAATTGGATGTCGTTTGTGATAAAAACCATATAAGACAACTACATGACTAATTGTTCAGATGCAGTTTATGTTAAAAATGAAGTTGCACTGTCGTGACCAATCGAATTGGGTTCTGTTTGTGATAAAAGTTAGACAGCACAATGACGTGACTGATCGTATGGGTCTGGTCTACACCAAAATCAAAATTGTTTAATCGGGTGTAGTCTATAATGAAAACCAAATAAGATAATGACATGATCGATCGTATAGGTGCAGTCTACGCTGAAAATGGAATAGAGTTATCTTAACCGATCCAACCGAGTGTTGTCTGTGATGAAAACTAGACATAACAACAACGTGACCGAATATACAGGTGGAGTCTGCACCGAAAATGATATTGAACTCTCATGACTAATAGAATCGGGTGCCAAGTATGAAAAAAACCTAATAACACAACAACATGACCGATCATACGGATGCAATTTATGGTGTAAACAAAACTTAGCTACTGTGTCAGATTAGACCAGGTGCGGTCTGTGACAAAAACTAGACAAGATAATAACATAACCAATTTATTGGTCTGGTCTATGGTGAAATTGAAATTGAATTATTGGGACTTATCTAACCAAGGTGCACTATGTGTTGAAAACTAGATAGGATAACAATGTGACTGATCGTACAAGTGCGTTATACTCCAAAAATGATATTGAACTGTCGTGAATGATTAGACGGGGTATCATTTGTGATGAAAACAAGACATGACAAGGATGTGACCAATCGTACAGGTGCGGTGTACGTTGAAAATGATACTGAACTTTCATGACTAATAGAATTGAGTGCCATGTGTGACAAAAACCAGATACGACAACTACATGACTAATCATTCATATGCACCCTACTATGCCGGAAAGGAAATTGAGTTGCCATGACTGATTAGACTAGGTGTCATCTTTGATGAAAACCAGACAGGACAACGACGTGACCGAGGTATTGGTGCAGTATACGCTAAAAATGATAATGAACTATTGTGATCCAACTAGTCCCTATCTGTGATAAAATCTAGACAAGATAATGACATGATCAATCATATAGGTCTGGTTGACACTAAAACCAAATTGAACTATTAGGACCTATTTGATTGGGTGTAGTCTGTGATGAAAACCAGACAGAACAATGACTTGACCGATCATACAAGTAAGGTTTAAGTTGAAAATGAAAGTGAGTTTTCCTGACCGATCTGATCAGGTGCGATCTGTGATGAAAACCCAATAGGACAATGACATGACCGAACATACAAATATGCTCTAAGTCGAAACCAAAACTAAACTGTTAAAACCTATCTGACCAGGTGCCATCTATGACGAAAACCAAACAAGACAATGACGTGACCAATCTTACAGGTGTCGTATACGCTGAAAATGATAATGAACTATCATGGCCGATTAGATCAAGTGCTGACTATAACGAAAACTAGATAGGACAACTACGTGACTAATTTTATAGATGTGGTTTACTTCGAAAAAGAAATTGAGTTGTTGAGACCAATCGAACCGTGTTTGGTGTGTGACGAAAACCAAATAGGACAACGACGTGATCAATCATATAGGTTTGGTCTATTCCGAAATCGAAACCGAATTGTCAGGACTTTTCTGACTTGGTGTGGTTTGTGATGAAAACCAAACAGGATAACGATGTGATTGATCATAGAGGTGCGGTGTATGCCGAAAACAAAACTAAGCTATTGTGACTGACCGACCGAGTGCAGTCTATGAAAAAAACCAGATAAGACAATAACGTGATCGAATGGATAGGTACGGTCTATGCTAAAAGTGATATTAAACTATCGTGATTGATCGAATCAGGTGTCGTATGTGACAAAAACTAGATAAAGTAACAACATGACCAATTTATAAGTTTAGTCTACATGGAAATTGAAATTGAATTGTTAGGTCCTATTTGACCGGTTGTGCTCTATGATGAAAACTAGATAGGACAATGACGTGACCGATAGTACAAGTGAGTTCTACACTGAAAACGATACTGAACTGTCATGGCTGATCGAATTGGATGTTGTCTGTGATGAAAATAAGGGATGACAACAATGTGACCAATCATATAGGTGCAATCTACACCAAAAACGACACTGAACTTTCATGACGAATCAAATTGGGTGTCTATTGTGATGAATTCCAGATAGGACAACAACATGATTAATCGTACAAATGCGATCTACGTAAAAAAAAAAAACTGAGCTATTCTGATGTATCGAATCGGGTTCAGCCTCTGACGAAAGCCAAATAAGACAACAACATGACCGATTGTATAGGTTTAGTCTACGTCGAAATCAAAACTCAACTATTGGGACCTATCTAACTGTGTGTGGTCTGTGATAAAAATCAAACAGGATAATGACATCATTGATTAGACTGGGTGCCATCTTCGATGAAAACCAAAAAATACAATGACATGACCAATCATAATGGTGTAGTCTACACCGAAAAACGATACTGAACTATCACAACGGATCATATCGGGTACCAATTGTGATGAAAACTAGATAGGACAACTGTGTGACTAATCATACAGATGAGGTTTACACCGAAAACAACATTGAGCTATCATAATCAATTGAACCAAGTCTGGTATGTGACAAAAACAAGATAGGAAAATGACGTGACCAATCGTATAAGTCGAGTCTATGTTGAAATCGAAATAGAATTTTCAAGACTTATCGACTAGGTAAGGTCTGTGATAAAAACCAAACAAGACAATGACATCATTGATCATATAGGTTTGGTTTTAATCGAAACCAAAACTAAACAATCAGGATCTATCTAACCGAGTGTGGTCTATGAAGAAAACTAGATAGGACAGTGAGGTGACCGAATAGGCAGGTGCGGTTTGCACCGAAAACAATATTGAAGTGTTGTGATCGATTTAATTGGGTGTCGTCTATGATGAAAACCAAACAAAACAACATCATGGTCGATCATATAGATGTGGTCTACGATGAAAATGAAACTAAGCTTCCTTATCAAATTGGATCGGGTGTGATCTATGACGAAAACTAGATAGGATAATGACGTGACCAATCTATGGGTCCAATTAACGCCGTAACAAAAATTGAACTTTCAAGACCTATCTGATCGAGTGCACTCTATGATGAAAACTAGATAGGACAACAACATGATCGATCGTATAGGTGTGGTTGATGCGAAAAATGAAACTGAGTTGTCATGACCCATCCGACCAGGTGTCATTTATGATGGAAACTAGATAGAACAACAATGTGACCAAATGTACAAGTATGATCTACACCGAAAATGATATTAAATTGTCATGACCAATCAGATCAAGTGTCATCTGTGATGAGAACCAAACACAACAATGTCGTGAATGATCGTACAAATGCGATTTACATAAAAAACATAACTAAGCTTCCACGTCAAATCGAGTCAGGTGTGGTTTGTGACAAAAACTAGAGAAGATAACAACGTGACCAATCTATATGTCTGGTCTACGCCGAAACCAAAACTGAACTTTTGGGACTTATCTGACCAAGTGCGCTCTATGATTAAACTAGATAGGACAACGACTTGACCTATTATACAGGTGCGTTCTACACCGAAAATGATATTGAACTATCATGACTGGTCAGACCATGTGCTATCTGTGACTAAAACAAGACATGACAATAATGTGATTGATCATATGGTGTGGTCTACGTCAAAAACGATATAAAACTTTTGTGACCAATCAGATTAGGTTTTGACTGTGATGAAAACCATGTAGGACAACTACGCGACTAATGGTATAGACGGAATCTATTTCGAAAATGAAATTGAGTTGCCTTGAGCGATCGAACCAGGTATGGTTTGTGATGAAAGTCAAACAGGACAATGATGTGACTAATCATATAGGGTTGGTTTACACTGAAACCAAAACTGAACTAACAAGGCCTATCTGACCGGGTATATTCTGTGATTAAACAAAATAGGACAATGACGTGACCGATCGTACAAGTGTGATCTTTGATGAAAATGAAATTGAGTTTTTGTGATTGATCAGACCAACTGCTATTTGTGACAAAAACCAAATAGGACAACGTCTAGATTGATTGTATAGGTCCAGTCTATGCGAAAATAATATTGAACTTCATGACCAATTGAATCGGGTGTCAATTGTGATGAAAACCAAATAGGAAAACTATGTTATTGATCGTATAGGTTTGGTCTCAGCCAAAATCAAACTGAACTGTTGGGACCTATCTGACCGGGTGCAGTCTATGAGGAAAACCAAATACGACAATGATGTGACCGATTGTATAGAGGTGGTCTACACTAAAAATGAAATTGAGCAGTCGTGATAGACTAACTAGGTGCAGTTGTGACTGATCGACCAGGTGTGGTCTATGACTAAAACCAAATAGGACAATGATGTTATCGAACAAACAAGTTCAATTTACACCGAAAACGATACTTAGATCTTTTATGCAACTCCTAATGCACTTAAGTCACATACAATGCAAAAGATGTAGGCAAAAATGCTCATAAAGTATAATACATAACATAAGGATAAACAAAAGTGAAACTTGAACATCATTAAATAAATAATGAATTCCAAATTTATTACATCATGTCATGCTTTTAAGAGCTTTATCATAACATTCTCCTATTAGCCCTCAAAGCATTATGCCTATAAAGCATGCCAGATACTCATCTAAAATCTATGTTATCACTATGACCAACAAAGACTCCCCTTGTCAATGTCTTGGTGAAGGGATCTACCAGCTTCTCCACAGAAGGTATCTTTTCAACCATCATGTCACCCTCTAAACTATCTCAACACTTTGGAGCATAAACACATAATCCCTCATTCTCCTAAGATACTTGAGTATATGCTTGATAGTTGTCCAATGTTCTGGACCTAGATTAGACTGATCTCTGCTCACCATACCCACTTTAAAGCAAATATCTGGCTTAGTACATAGCATCGCATACATAAGACTACCCACTATAGAGGCATAGGGTACTGACTGCATGCGCTCTTTCTTCTCAAGTCTTTTAGGACACTAATCCTTAGAAAAGGGAATTACATGCCTAAAAGGTAGCAAACCATTGTTGGAATCCTGCATCAAATACTTGATCAAAAGCTTATCTATGTACATAGCTTAAGATTGTGCTAGTTTCCTATTCTTGTGGTCCCTAAGGACCCTAATCCCAACAATATACCGTGTTTCTCCTAGATCCTTCATCTAGTACTGAGTAGACAATCAGATCTTTACTTATGGCAATAGCCCTCCATCATCACCAATGAGTAGAATGTCATCAACATATAAGATCATAAAGACCACCATGCTTCCTTGCACCTTCTTGTACACACAAGGCCCTTTGCTATGAAAATATCTGGTTACATCATATAGATGCTAATATCAAGAAAATCATTTAAGAACACTATCTTGACATCCTATTGTTATATCTCATAAATAAGATACAACACAATGGATAGGAGTACTCTGATGGATCTAAATATGGCTACTGGTGAAAAGGTTTCCTATATTCGAAACAATGTTTCAAACTACAACCTAGCCACATAAATCTCAACTTTTTCCATCTACTCCTTTGTTTCTCTTATAGACCAACTTACACCTATGGATTTTATCCCTTCAGGTGCTTCTACAAGAACCTAGACTACATTAGAATCACAAGGAATCTAACTCTGCCTCCATAGTTTTTTTCCAAATCACCAATTTTTTTATCGTAATCTATGGGATTGATCTCATGTTCCTTTAGAATAACCTCGAAAGACTTTCCCAAATACATGAATTGGTCTAGTTGTTTAACAACCCTTTCACTACGACAAGACATTGGTGTACTAGAAATGGGAATGACTTGTATTGAATCCATAGTATCTTGTGTAGAGTGGGACTATCTTCTAGTATTCTCCAATCTATTTCATTGTTTGCCTTATTACATATCATATAGTCTTCATCAGAAATTTGGTATTTGTAACAACAAACACCTTCTAATAATCCTGACTATAAAGTAATAATCCTTAAATCCTCTCGGATATCTTATAAACTGATACACCTTTTTAGAAAAAGAAGAGGTATTACATTCTTTAAGACATATCCCTAAAGAATAAGGGAAGTAATGAGAAACCAATCTCTGATCTCACTTTGTCTATCAAAGCTTAATATTTTCTTTCCATTCTCTATTTTTCAATGGAGTCCTTGTTGCCCACAACTGGGATATCATCTCATGCTCCATATGGAAAGGATCAAACCTACTAGACAAACCACCTCAATCTAATCGAAGTGTTTTAATATGTTTACCCAATAGGTTATCCAATTCCGCCTTAAATTCAATGAGTTTATCCAAGGCATCAGATTTCCTATCTACATATCCAAACCTAGATTATTTATCATTAAAATGATCAAATAACCATACTTTCCATATATAAACAAAAAAAAAAAGGTTCATACACGTGAGTATGTACTAACTACAAACATTCCTTGGTTCCATGCCCTTTAAAAATAAAGAGGCCTCTAGGTCATTTTACCATCTATATAGGATTCATATACTGAAAGATCTTTTGGATTTAGAAGGTCTAGACTTAATTAGTATTTGGATCCTATATAGATTAATATGACTTAGGCTTTAGAAGCCAAATGTTTGATTAGTGTTAGGTTCTTTCTTTTAGTGAGATTTGACTATTCTCATTACTTGGCAAAGTGAGAATGGAGTCTCAAATAAAAATGGAAATACCTCCCACTAACTTGCACAACTAATCTTGCAACTGAAGCTAAGGTAAGTATAATCCCATCATGTGACCTTCTCACTTTTTGAAAACCCTATAAAGAACTACAAATAGTGGGCCTGGAATCTATCCACCACTATGTATTCAATAACAAGAACATGATGTGTACTACTTGCCTATCCTTAGGCACTCCAAGCATTCCTTTTTTAAGTGTCTTAAAAGGTCACAAAGGAATCATTGCCCATGAGTTTGTTCACTCATTCCTTTTCTTAAACTTTCCTTATTTGGTGTTGTTGTTCTTCTTCTTGGTAGAAAAGCCTGAAGAACCTTGACTTCCATATGTACACCCTTTTACTCTTTGAGAATCTTCTTACCCATCCCAAAAGAATCTGGTAAGATCTCTAAGATAACTTGAATCCTAGTGTTCATAATAGTCTTAAGGGCAACTTGTCTAGTTGAATTGCCCTTATCACCAAATAACCCTTCCAACTTTAAAGAGAATATCATAGACTATGGCAATAGACATGTGTTGCTTTTACAACAAATTATCTAAAGACCCAAGTATGAGAGACTTAGTCTTTTGATCCATCTTATGCCACCTTTGATATGTTTCTCTTACTTTATGATAGGTTTATTAAAAGGAAATAACAAACTCTACCAAAATCAACTTCTATGCAATTAATACTATATCCATATTATTTTCAGTATATAATTAGGTCCAATTGAAACAAAAGATAATAGGTGACAGGTTAAAGACATTGATATCTGTAACAAATATAATAATTCCACACATTAATAAAAATAAACTGAGCATTCAAGGCAAGTTGGTAATTAATTGTAAAAAAAATGTAGTGCTCTCAAACTACACATATCTATGCAAGGTATCCTAGTATCATAAGAATCAAGCCTACTTTAGGTAGGTCATAACTCTTATTACTACATAGAGACCCTCTCTAATTAATCAATCTGCCTTAAACCTCCAAAAGTTATCCTAAGGCATTGATCAACATAACTTTATGTTTAGCCCTTAGCCCTTAGCCCGTGCAAGTGGGACCAATTTAGGTGATTCTAACATTTCATATCTAAGTTAGGTGTGTAACCAGGATCCTTGACATCAATGTTATCAAGTAAAGAGTTCCATCTTTAGGAATAGCCACTCCCACTACAAACATATATAGTCTTGTCCATAAAGGATAGTCCATATCCCTTGATTCCTTGGGTTGCCCCATCTTTAGGATGGTGATGGGCCCAAAATCAAGAAGGGCTCGATCTTGGAGGCTATGGGCTTGCCTATGGCCTCCTCCCACTTAATATTTTGGAACATAGACTTTAAGATAATTTTGGTAACTATCTTAAAATAAATTATCTATCATGAGAATTTCCAAAACTTTTATTTGTTACTTGAATTGAGACTCTTGTGCCAAATAAAGATATCTTTCATATTTCTTATCTTGAACTTTTCTTTTCAAACTAAATGTTTCCTCCTTCTCTCAAGGGAAGGGAGAGCTTGGAGGACCAATTTAGGTGTCATTCTCTTTCTCTCTAGGGGAGAGCCTGGAGAACCGCCTAACCCAAATAAAGGAAAGTCCCAAAATGAATTTGAAATTCTAAATGACAACAACCAATTTCTCAAATAAATAATTGATTCATGCCTAATTGGTGTCTCAGCTGATTCGTGTCCAGCTGGTGCTCCTTGATGGCGGGAGTAATCAACAAAATTTATAACCTATAACACCATGAACTAGGGTAGCAAAGAAAAAGCTACTATAGCATAGTGGCTCTAGGATCGTTCACTGGGAAGGGTACTCAAACTAAAAATGATACCAATTCAAAGTGAATTGGTGCTGTTTCATTTCAAGATTAGCTTAAGAAATAAAACACAAACTTTGGTTGAAAAAGGTTTGGACCTAGATTAACAACACAGCAAGTGATGAAAATTACTTAAGAAGAAAAGCATTCCTTAGAGATTCGGGTATACAGGGGAGGTTCCTCGTGCAAAAGCATAGCTCCGGTTAGTTGGTTCAATTCCTCACATTAGAGAATTAACATAAAGTCAATTCTCTAACAGGTGCTGCACAAATGCATCCCTCAATTGGATTTCAGCTTTAATTCTCTCACTGATGCAACTTGCAATGGTTCAAGCCTCTCACTTAGCCTTTACCATTCAAGGTGATCTTTAACCTTGGATTACCCGTCAAAAGCTCGCAAGAGATAACTAATGGATGTCTCCTTAGAGTCCAAAAGCTTACCAAGTGTTGGCTATTCTAGAAAATCCTACCTTCAAGTCACCTACCAGAGGCTCGCAAGGGGTAAACTAGTGCATCTCCATGGTTAGAGATCACTTGCCTTACCAAGTGTTGGCCCAGGTGACTCCAAGGCGTTTTAAGTTAACTAAAAACATAGAAACCATTCATGGGACACACTTTCTCTTCATTCATAGCTGAAACCACAAAGCTTCTGATTCTTGCACTTGGAACCTTTCCCGGCAACCTTAACTCCAAGGAACTAAAAGATTTAGTTACTCATTCTCTGGGGAAAACTCCTCAGAGAGTGCATAACTTAGTAAATAAATAAAAAAACACAATCAAAGTGAGAAGGTAAAGAAGAGCTCAAGCTCTGTATTTTTCTTCCTTTGAAACTTTTACAAAAGGTTCAACACCCTCAGAACAGGCTCCTCGGGCTCTATTTATATTAAAATTACATTGATAGCTATTACATGGATATTTTAGCCAAATTCCTAACTTAAAAGCTAAGGAATCCTATAATTGGTGGCTTACAAGGAGAATTTGGGCATTTAGGCAACAAAAATCTAATGAAAAATATCTCCAAGTGTCGGTTACAAATATCGGGAAGCACTAAGGACCATTTCGCAGGTGAAAAAATGAGGTCTGCGAAATTTCGCAGGTGCATAAGAAGGGCTGCGAAATTTCTTTGCAGCAAAAGGCTGATTCAACACCTCTGCGAAGTTGGCTTCCATCTTGTGGTGTTTGGCTTCCATCGTGGCGTGAAACTTCAGGGGAAATCCATAGCACTGTGCAAAAGTGTTGCGAAATCATTCCGCAACAAAAGGGTGATTTCGCAACACTTTGCTGAATCCTTCCTTTAGCTTGGAGCAGTCATCTTCCAAAGGCTATAACTTCCTCATTTCAACTCCGAATTGCACACGGTTTGAAGCATTGGATTGTTGACTTCCTAAGCTTTCAAATGACATATAGAATGCATAAATTGGACATCAGGAAGTGCTCCAAAAGTGGCTGAAATGACTGTCATCAAGAATGCTTCATGGCTGGATTCTCTTTGCTTTCCCTCCTTGCATTTCCACTTTGCTTATTATGGCAAAGGACTTCAAAGCTTTGGTTCTTCATACTTCTGAGCTTTCCATTCTTTGCCAAGGATTCCATATAACTCTCCTCAATCTCATAATGCTTTGGTGATTAAATTACTAACAAAAACACCAAAACTTACACAATTTGATTAGAATTGATTGCAAGGAGCCTTAACATGCTAATTGGGTTAAAAGGCACTAACTACTACTCAAAAGTGTTTAAAAGGATTAATTATAAGCTATCAAATAGCACTCTTTGAGTAGTAATCAATAATAATCGAAATAAAACTTACGAAAAATTTATTCTTTTAAGAAATCCAAAATTACATTTTAATTTATTTTATTTGAAATAATATCTTGATAAGTTATCTCAATTATGAATTATCTATCATATATTTTTTCAAAAATAATTTATTTCATTAAATTAGAATCTTGTGCTAAATAGAAAATATTTTATTTCATAATGACTTGGAAAAATAAAACTTCTTCCTCAAAATAAAAAGATTCTTAGAGATCTAAAATTTAAAAAGATTTATTCAAAAATAAAACCTCTAAGACTTTAGTTTTCAAAAGGAAGTAAGTTCCCTATTTCTTTCCAACTTGTCTTTAACTAAAATAAAATTTTCCTAATTTCTAACACATTCCAATTTAATAAATTATCTAAAACAAGGAAAAAATATGAAAATTCATTAACTTAAGAATACCAAAATATATTCTATGTGAAAAATAAAAAAGCATAAAAGACAAAAAGGAAATTCAATAAATAATTCCCATGGCCTTAGGGATCCTATTGCAAATTCGGTAACTAAAATTTGGATAAAATCCAAATTACAAAAATATCCCTACAACCAAATATAGGGTTAGTAAAAAAAGAAAAACCCAACAACCCAATTGCCACAAAAAGAGCCCAAAAAGAGGCCTAAAAATTGAGACCAAACAACCAAAAATAATTTGGCTTGAACTCAATCCCGTAATTGCATGCCCTTTGCGCAACCTTGCTTTAATAAGCCATATCTCCATTGTTTCAACTCCAAATTGAAATTCGTTTGAAGCATTGGATTCCTGACTTCCTAAGATTCAAAACCATAGGTGGTTTGGCCTAAAAATCTCATGGAAAGTCATCCCGATTTTAAGTTAAGGATGACAAAACTGTTCTACCAATGATATCAAATCAAGATTTTTTAAGAATCTTTCTTTTTCCTTAAAACGCCATTGGAACTTATAAAAGAAACTTCAAGAAGCCTTTTCTCTTTTCCCACAAGGGAATGTGTGCAAAAACTTTTTGACGCTTTGGATTGCTTCCATACTCTCCATAGGTTACAAAGAATGATAAAATAAATAAATAAATAAATAAATAAATAAAAATAAAAAATAAAAAAATAAAAAACAAACAAACAAACAAATTTTAACAACAAAAACCTATACTCCAAAGATTTGGAGTTTACATATCATTCTAAGATAAAAATGGGATTCTTACAAAAGACTAAAGTCGTTCATGTCATCATAAGCCTTGGGCTATTCATAGCATCTAGAGTTGTGAGCTCACGACCCAAAATTGTTATGTTATCCATAGCCTTGAGCCATTCATAGAAATTAAAGCCATAATCTCATGACCAAGAATCATTCATATTATCCATAGCTTTAAGTTGTTCATGGTATCTTGTGGCCTGAGCTCACAAGATCCTGAGTCGTTCATATCATCTATAACTCTGAGTTGCTTATAGCATCCAAAGCCTTGAGCTCACAACCCGAAGTTGTTCATGTCAACCACATCCTTGAGCTGTTCATAGTATCTTGAGTCATGAGCTCACAACTTAGAGTCATTCATGTCATCCACCACCCTTAGCTCATGACACAAAATCATTCACATCATCTACATCCCTAAGTTGCTCATAGCATCTAGAGGCCTTAGCTCATGGGATATCAAGTCATTCATGTCATTCACAATTCTTAGTTGTTCAAAGCATCCATAGCCTTAAGCTCATGACCTAGAGTGACACATATCATCCATAGCCTTGAGCCATTCATATCATCTAAAGCCCTAAGCACACGACCTAGAGTCGTTCATGTCATCAACAACCCTAATTTGTTCATAGCATTTAGATCCCTAAGCCCACGACTTGAAATCTTTCATGTCATCTATAGCCCTAATCTTTTCATAAAATCTAGAGCCCTAAGATCACGACTCGAAGTCATTCATGTCATCCCTAGCCTTAACTTTTCATAGTATTTGAAGCCTTGAGCTCATGAGCCGAACTCATTCATGTCAACCACAACCCTGAGTTGTTATAGCATCTAGAGCCCAGAGCACACCGCTCAGAGTTGTTCATGTCATCCATAGCCCTAAGCTATTCATAGCATCTAGAGCCCTAAATTGCCAACCTGAAGTAGTTCATGTCATCCACAACCTTGAGTTGTTCATAGCATCTAGTGCCCTAAGCTCAAAACTCGAAGTTGTTAATGTAGTCCACAACCTTGAGTTGTTCATAGCATCTAGAGCCCTTAGCTCATGACCCAAAGTCGTTGATGTCCACCATAGCCTTAATTTGTTCATAGCATTTAGAGCCCTAAGCTAACGACCTTGAGTCATTCATGTCATCAATAGGCCTGAGTTGTTCATAGCATCTAGAGCCCTAAGCCCACGACCCAAAGTTGTTCATGTCATAAATAGCCCTAAGGTGTTCATAGTATCTTGAGCCTTGAGCTCATGACCTAAAGTCATTCATGTCATCCATAGCTCTAAGCTATTTATAGCAATTAGAGCCATAGGCTCACGACCAAGAATCATTAATATCATCCTCAGCCATGAGTTGTTCATAACATCTTGAGGCTTGAGCTCACAACACCCATAGTTGTTCATATCATCCACAACTTTGAGTTGCTCATAGCATCTGAAGCCTTGAGCTCATAACCCTAAGTCGTTCATGTCAACTATAGCCTTGAGTTGTTCATAGTATCTAGAACCGTGAGCTCACGACCCAGAGTCTTTCATGTCATCCACAACCCTCAGCTCATGATGCAGAATCATTCATATCATCCACAACCCCAAGCTGCTCTTAGCATCTATAGGCTAGAGCTCATGGGATCCCAAGTCGTTCATATCATCCATTATGTTGAGTTGTTCAAACTAACCACAACCTTGAGCTCATGACTTAGAGTAGCACATATCATCCAAAGCCTTAACTTGTTCATAGCATCTAAAGCCCTAAGCTCATGACCTAGAGTCATTCATGTCAACCACAACCCTTAGCTATTCGTAGTATCTAGAGCCCTGAACTCACGATGAAGAGCCATTCATGTCATCCATAGCCTTGTTTTATTCATAGCATCTAGAGCCTTGAGCTCACGACATAGAGTCGTTCATGTCATCCAAAGTCATGAGCTATTCATAGCATCTCAAGCCCTAAGCTCACAACCCAGAGACATTCATGTCCATCACAACCATGAGTTGTTCATAGTATTTAGATTCCTAAGCACATGACCTGAAGTTGTTCATGTCATCTACAACCATGAGTTCTTTATAACATCTCAAGCCCTAATCTCACGACCTAAAGTCGTTCAAGTCATCCACAACCCTAAGCTGTTCATAGCATCTAGAGCCTTGAGCTCTCGACCCGAAGTCATTCATGTTAATGATAAGTCTGTTCTGTTCATAGCATTTTAGAGCCATGGTCTCACGACCAAGAATCATTCATATCATCCACACTCCTAAATTATTCGTACCATCTAGAGGCCTGAGCTCATGGGATCCCGAGCCATTCATATCATCCACAACCTTGAGTTGTTCATAGCATCTAGAACCCTAAGCTAATGACCCAGAGTAGCTCATGTCATCGATAGCATTAATCTGTTCATAACATCTAGAGTGTTGAGGTCACGACCTAAAGTCGTTCATGTCAATGACAGCCCTGAGCTGTTCATTGTATCTAAATCCCCGAGCTCACAACTTGAAGTTGTTCATGTTATCCACATATCTAAGGTATTCATAGCATTTAGAGTCATAGGCTCATTACCAAGAATCATTCATATCATCCACAACCCTGAGCTGTTTATAGCATTTAAAGGCCTGAGCTCACAGGATTCCAAGTCGTTCATGTCATCCATAAAGTTGAGTTGTTCATAGCATCTATAGCTTGAGCTCGTGATCTAAAGTAGCTCATATGATCCACAACCTTGAGTTGTTCATAGCATCTAGAGCCTGGATCTCATGAACCAGAGTCGTTCATGTCAACCATAGCCCTAAGCTATGCGTGGGATCTATAGCCCTAAGCTCACGACTCAAAGTTTTTCAAGTCATCCACAACCTTGAGCTGCTAATAACATCTAGAGTCCTGAGTTGTTGATAACATCTAGAGCCATAAGCACATGAGCCAGAGTCGTTCATGTTCACCATAGCCTTGAGCTATTCATATCATCCTTAACCTTGAGGTGTTCATAGCAACTTAGGGCCTGAACTCCTGGGATCTCAAGTCATTCATATCATCCACAATTCTAAGATTTTTGTAGCATCTAGAGCCTTAAGCTCTTAACTCGAAGTGGTTCATGTCAACCACAACCTTGAGTTGTTCATAGTTTCTAGAGTCGTGAGCTCACGACTTGGAGTCGTTCATGTCATGCACAACCTTAAGGTCATGACGCAAAATCATTCATATCATCCACATCCCTAAGCTCTTCATATCATCTAGAGGCCTGAGCTCATGGGATCCTTAGTCATTCATATCATCCATAATGTTGAGCTATTCAAAGCATCCACAGCCTTGAGCTCACGACCTAGAGTAGCACATATCATCCATAGCCTTGACCTATTCATAACATCTAGATCCCTGAGATCACAACCTAGATTCTTTCATGTCAACCACAACCCTGAGTTGTTCATAACATTTAGAGCCTTGAGCTCACGACCTTGAGTCATTCATGTAATCCATAAGCCTGAGTTGTGTATAATATTTAAAGCCTTAGGCTCACAACCAAGAATTGTTGATATCATCCACAACCCCGAGCTATTCATGTCATCTGGAGGCTTCAGCCTACACGATCCCAAGTTATTCATATCATCCACAACCCTATGCTATTCATAACATCTAGAGCCTTGAGTTAACTAATGGGAAAAACCCAAATCTCTCTGTTTCCCAAGTCTGGATTAGGTTAGGAATATGCATAACTATCCTTGGGTTTTTCTAAATTCTATGCATAGTGAAAAAATAACTTTTTTATACTTTAAAAGGATTTTGAAAGTTCTAACAAAAACCATTCCTCAAATTTAGACGTTTTTGAATCAAATCCACATGGTAAAGATGAAGATCGAAATCGTAGAAGTCTTGTAACCCCGAAGTCTTCCACTCGAACCTTAATCTTAGCACACTTTCAGTGGAAAGGAAAAGAGGGTGGAGGTTATGGCTTTCTACCTCTCTGGATGGTGGAAGATAAAAGCTATGGAAAATCTAACCCTTAGGGGGTATTTATAGGGTTCCTAAGTAGGCTTAACTGACTTGAGCTCACATGGGTTTGGGTTACTTAATCTAACCTAAAATGGGTTATAATTGATTAATTAACCCAATAGGGCCGACTAATTAATCCCTTAATCCAATCTAGAGACCTTGTTCACCTACCCTAAGCAACCTTACGTAATTACCAAAACACCCTTCTGCACAAAACTAAACTTAGAGCCAATTCTCCCCTCATAACCTATGCAAACAAGGTATATGAGCTCAAACTGGGGACTAATGGGACCTATACGAATATTGGCTCCCTTAGAATCCAATTCTAAAGTTGATTCAACATCCCACTATAAAGAATCAACTGAACTCTAGTATCCTATGTAAGTAACAATGAAACACCAAGTGCTCGGGTTCGTGACCTGGTATCCATTGTGTTCAGTCTCCCCATGAACTAGTGTCCGTAGTCTAATAAGGTGAAAGTTATCAGCCTTTCAAGACTACCTCTACCATCCTTGAGTTACAGATCGCCCTATTATGTGTTCAATTGACATATCTTACCTCTTAAAGATCCTATGTCAAGTTCCATTTAAGGAATTACTATGACCATAGTTTCCATGAATACACCTCCTTAGGATCACTCAATGCGATACTCTATCTCAATCCCAATAGATATCATAGTGCCTTTATTGAGAATACCTATTGCTACCGACTTCCATTAATAGTGACCTAATCCATAGGGAATATATGATCAGTTTACTATCTCACCCATAGGTCAAAGCCACTACTAACTTTAGTACAAGCTTAATATTCTCTCAAGGTTGAGAGACAATACAATGAAGCAACTTGGTAGAAATGCACCTAACTCATGTACAATGCAAAAAGGTTGAGGCAAGAATGCTCATAGAGTATAATACATGGAATAAGGATGGATAATAGTGAAACTGGAACATCATTAAATAAATAATGAATTCCAAATTTATTACATCATGTCATGCTTTTAAGGGCTCTATCCTAACACTAGAGCCCTTAGCTCATGACCTAGAGTAGTTCAAGTCAACCATAGACTTGAGTTGTTCATATCATCTAGAGCCTTGAGCGCATGACCATGAGTCGTTCTTGTCATCCATAGCCCTGAAGTGTTCATAATGTTTAGAGGTTGGTGCTCGTGACCAAGAATCGTTCATATCTTCTAAAGCCCTGAGTTGTTCATAGAATCTAGAGGCTTAAGCTCACAAGATCATGAGTTGTTCATATCATCCATAACTTTGAGTTGTTCATAGCATCTAGAGCCTTGAAATCGTGACACACAGTCATTCATTTCATCCACATCCCTAAACTATTCATAGAATCTAGAGCCCTCAGCTCATGACCCAAAGTAGTTCATGCAAACCATAACCCTAAGTTGTTCATAACATCTAAAACCTTGAGCTCACGACCCAAAGTTGTTCATGTCATCCATAGCCCTGAACTGTTCCTAACATCTAGAGCTCTGAGATTACGACCTTCAATCGTTCATGTCATCCACAACCTAAAGCAGTTCATAGCATCTAAAGCCCTGACCTCATAACCTGGAGTCGTTCATGTCATCCACAACTGATTACTACTCAAAAAGTGCTATTTTATAGCTTGTAATTAACTCTTTTAAACACTTTTGAGTAGTAGTTATTACCTTTTAACTCAATTGGCATGTTAAGGGCCCTTGCAATCATTTCTAATTAAATTGTGTTAAGTTTTGATGTTTTTGATAGCTTTTTTATCACCAAAGCAATCCAAAATTGAGGAGAGTTCTATAGAATCCATGGAAAAGACTCTAGAAGCTCATTTACAAGAATAATCCAAGCTTTGGAGCTTTATAGTCCTTTTCCAAAAGCAAATCATGAAGGCAAGGAGGAGAAACAAAGACAGAAATCTAACATGAAGAATTCAAGAGGATAGCAACTCTTAGACATATTTTAAGCACTTCCTAGAGTCCATTTCATGCATACTATATGTTCTTTTGAAGCTTGGGAAGTCAGGAGTCCAATGCTTCAAATGTTATGCAAATCGGAGCTGAAATGAAGAAGTTATAGCCATTGGAAGCCAATCGCACCAAGATGAATGCCAATTTCGCAACTGTGAAATCACAATGTGCTAGCTGCGAAATCAGCCTTTTTGTGCGAAATGGAGACTTTCAGCTTGCGAAATCTCGCAGCCCATGTTGCATGCTATGAAATCCACTTGAGTGCTTCCAGATATTTGCGACCGACTTTTTTAGATTTTTTTCTTCAGATATTTGTTGTTTAAATCCTCATTTTCTCCTTGTAATCCACCAATCATAGGATTCCTTAGTTAGTAAGTAAGAACAAAGGGTGAATAACCTCTTATATATAGTTTGTAAATTTCTTTACACAAAGATCTCAGGAGCTTGTTCTCAGAGACAACTTTTTGTATAGTTTTGAAGGAAGTAATACACAGAGCTTTGCTCTGCCTTACCTACTCATTTTGACTGTATTTTTCTTACTAGCCAAACAAGCTCTGAGGATGTTGATTACTACCCAAAAAGTGCTATTTTGCGCCTTTAATTCATTATGTTTTAAGCACTTTTGTATAGTAGTTCTCCATCTTTATTCCATTTGGCATGTTAAGGACCTAGCAATGACTTCTAATCATATTTGTGGCTAGTTTTAGTGTTTTGACAACTTTTTGAATGATTAAGACAAGCTAAGTAAAGGAGAAAAGCAAAGAGGAAATACAGAGGAAAGAAGCAGTTTTTGTAGCCATGCACTGTCACTTTGGGAGGCTCTATTTTGTTCATCGTGCAAAATTACCTTTCAAGAATCCCATATTCGGAACCGGCTCGGAATTTCTAACAAATCAAGTACCTATAGTAGTATATTGCCATTCGTAGAAGGAGCTCAAAAGTGCAAATTTCGCACCAACCCATGCAAGTGCGAATTTCGCACCAGCCCATGCAAGTGCGAATTTCACACCTTGTTTTGTTCATGCGACTTTGGTGCGAAATCTCCTCTGTTCTGCCGACTCCACATGAGATCTTTTCTTTTGTATTTTTTGATGTAAATTCCTT
Source organism: Vitis cinerea var. helleri x Vitis riparia (assembly GCA_946000715.1). Taxonomy (NCBI): domain Eukaryota; kingdom Viridiplantae; phylum Streptophyta; class Magnoliopsida; order Vitales; family Vitaceae; genus Vitis; species Vitis cinerea var. helleri x Vitis riparia. The sequence goes on from OX253995.1 coordinate 13,899,951, forward strand.
TCTTATCCCTATAATTAGCCAATCACAGGCTTTGCTTTGTAAAGACTATAAGAGGGATGGAAATCATCTCTCGAAAGAACTTATGTATTTTTACACTTAGTGAAATTTTCCTCTCAAGAAAAATATATAGCTCTCTTTGCTTTCCTTTTCTTTCTTTATTTTCTTTTTCTTGGAAGCCAAACAACCTCTGAGGATGTTTTCCCAGAGGATGAGAGGCTAAACCTTTGGTTTCTTGGAGTGAAGGAAGCTAGGTGAAAAGTCCAGATGCAAAAGTGGAAAACTCTCGTGCATTAAATACTGGTAGTTGGAGTTCATAAATGGCTTTTAAATCTAAAGTTTTGCTTTAAATCCCTTAGAATCACTTTGAATGGCCAATACATGATAAGCTTTTAGGTCTCTGCGGATACTTATTGCTAGATCCACATAAGACCATTAGTTATCATGTACGAGCCATTGGAAAGTAGCTCAAGGTGAAGACCCCTAGTGTCTAAAGCCATTTATGGAACTTGACTACCATTTCTATTGACTTTTTATGGATTAAATCTTCATTGTTAAACCTATACCGGTTCGGGAAACAACCATCCTTTATGTTGTTGTCCCCAATACGAGAAGAAAAATCTGGAATTTCCCACTTTGCATTTTGAACTTGATCCTAGCAACCTTTAGCTCCGGGAGACTTTCTTTCTTCCATTTTTACCTAGTTCTATGTTAGTTTAGTTTCAAACACCACTTTCAAAACAAATTTTATTTTCTTTTAAACTTTAAGTTTTTGACAAAGGAAATCATCAGATTCAATTTCTAATCTTGAGTCTATCACTGGTATACTATAGTAGCTTTGCTATGCCAGTATAAGGTCATAGGATTTATAAATATTTTTTATTAAAATACCCAACTAGGCACGAATCAAAATGGCGCCGCTGCCAGGGATGGTGCCACGATACAGTGATACAACTTTTTAGAGGCTACTTGTGATTTCCATCACAAGTTTGGTGAATTCCTTTTTCACTAACTTCATTTCCTTTCTTTTAATTGTAGAATTCCTTTTGTTAAGTTTACTTTCATTTTCTTTCTAACCTTAACTTTCTTCTAGCTTTCTTTTGTTTTTGTTGTCTTTGTTTTGTTTTCAAGGAAGTTGTAACTTGTGCATGCCCTATTGGATTCGGGACCAAGAGGGAAGACTAGTAAGGATAGAGAATCCTTAAGACACAGAGTTGGATATCTGTGTAAACATCATGGACCCTCCACAAGAGGATCAGAATTCTCAACACGGTCAAGGGGGTAATCCAAATGCATATCTATGCATGAGGGATAGAATGCACCCACTAAGGATGAGTGCACCCTCATGCATCGTACCTCCTCTTGAGCAACTGATTATAAGGCCCCATATTGTGCCCTTCCTACCAAATTTCCATGGAATGGAGAGTGAGAACCCATATGCCCACATCAAGGAGTTTGAGGAGGTGTGCAATACTTTTAGAGAGGGAGGAGCTTCAATAGACTTGATGAGACTCAAGCTATTCCCTTTTACTTTGAAGGACAAGGCAAAAATATGGCTTAATTCTTTAAGGCCAAGGAGCATAAGGAATTGGGTTGATCTTCAAGCTGAATTTTTGAAGAAATTTTTCCCCACCCATAGGACCAATGGGTTGAAGAGACAAATCTCAAACTTTTCTGCAAAAGAAAATGAGAAGTTCTATGAATGTTGGGAAAGGTATATGGAGGCCATCAATGCTTGTCCTCATCATGGCTTTGATACATGGCTCTTGGTGAGCTATTTTTATGATGGGATGTCTTCCTCCATGAAGCAAATTCTTGAAACCATGTGTGGGGGAGATTTTATGAGTAAGAATCCGGAAGAAGCCATGGACTTTTTAAGTTATGTATCTGAGGTATCAAGAGGATGGGATGAGCCCAATTCAAGAGAAATGGGAAGGATGAAAGCTCCTGTAAATCCAAAGGGTGGAATGTACATGTTAAGTGAAGACATGGACATGAAAGCTAAGGTGGCAACAATGGCAAGGAGGTTGGAAGAACTTGAGTTGAAAAAAATTCATGAAGTCCAAGCCATTTCCGAGACACAAGCCCATGTCATGCCATGCACCATTTGCCAATCATGTGATCATGTGGTAGATGAGTGCCTAACCATCCTAGCTGTGAGGGAGATGTTAGGTGATCAAGCCAATGTTGTGGGGCAATTTAAGCCCAACAACAATGCACCTTATGGAAACACCTATAATTCAAGCTGGAGAAACCATCCAAATTTTTCTTGGAAACCAAGGCCACCTCCATACCAACCACAAGCCCAAACCCAAGCACCTCAACAAACCTCTTCAGTGGAGCAAGCCATTGTGAATCTAAGTAAAGTCATGGGTGACTTTGTGGATGAACAAAAGGCAATCAACTCCCAATTGCACCAAAAGATTGAAAATGTTGAGAGTTCTCAAATTAAGAGAATGGATGGGATGCAAAATGATCTATCTCAGAAGATAGATAATATTCAATACTCCATCTCTAGGCTTACCAATCTCAACACAGTTAATGAGAAAGGAAAGTTTCCCTCTCAACCAAGCCAAAATCCAAAGGGTGTTCATGAAGTTGAAATCCAAGATGGGGAGTCTTCAAAGTTGAGGGAGGTCAAAGCTATGATCACCTTGAGGAGTGAGAAGGAGGTTGATCAACCCTTGCCTAAGGTGAAGCAAGATGAAGAACTCATGTCAAAGAGACCCTTGGTTAAAGATAGCAATAACCAAGAAGAGAAGAGTGGGAAGAAAAATGCATCTAAATCAAGCATTGAAGAAGAGCCAAGGATAGTGATTAAAGAGGATATGATGAAGAAACATATGCCTCCCCCTTTTCCTCAAGCTTTACATGGAAAGAAGGGAATCAAGAATTCATCAGAAATTCTTGAAGTTTTGAGACAAGTGAAGGTGAATATACCCTTACTTGATATGATCAAGCAAGTCCCCACATATGCAAAATTTTTAAAGGACTTGTGCACGGTCAAGAGAGGGTTACATGTGACAAAGAAGGCATTCCTCACTGAGCAAGTAAGTGCCATCATTCAGTGTAAGTCTCCAGTTAAGTACAAAGATCCGGGATGTCCCATCATTTCAGTCAACATTGGAGGGACACATGTGGAGAAGGCTTTACTAGACTTGGGGGCAAGTGTGAATTTGCTCCCATACTCTGTTTATAAGCAACTGGGACTTGGAGGATTGAATCCCACAGCCATCACTCTCTCCTTAGCTGATAGGTCGGTCAAAATCCCTAGGGGGGTGATAGAGGATGTTCTAGTTCAAGTGGACAAATTCTACTATCCCGTGGATTTTGTTGTGCTTGATACTGATCCCACTTTTAAGGAAGCAAATTATGTGCCAATCATCCTTGGGAGACCCTCCTAGCTACCTCCAATGCCATCATCAATTGTAGGAATGGGGTGATGCAGCTCACATTTGGAAACATGACCTTGGAACTAAACATATTCCACCTATGCAAAAGGCATCTTCACCCCGAAGAGGAGGAAGGATTGGAGGAGGTGTGCTTGATCAACACTTTGGTTGAAGAGCATTGTGACAAGAACTTAGAAGAGAGCTTGAACGAAAGCCTTGGAGTGCTTGAAGAAGGGTTACCTGAACCCTCTGATGTGTTAGCCATCATGTCTCCTTGGAGGAGACGGGAAGAGATCTTACCATTGTTCAATAAGGAGGACTCACAAGAAGCAGCTATGGAGGACCCTCCAAAGCTTGCTTTGAAGCCACTTCCTGTTGATTTGAAGTATGCATATTTGGAGGAAGATGAGAAATGTCCAGTGGTGGTTTCTTCAACTCTCATAAATGATCAAGAGGATAGTCTTTTGGGAGTCCTCAAAAAATGCAAAAAAGCCATTGGATGGCAAATTTCTAATCTGAAAGGGATTAGCCCTTTGGTATGCACCCACCATATCTACATGGAGGAAGATGCAAAACCAGTGAGGTAGCCCCAGAGGAGGTTGAATCCTCACATGCAAGAGGTGGTAAGGGGTGAAGTTCTGAAGCTACTTCAAGCAGGGATCATATATCCCATTTCAGATAGCTTGTGGGTGAGCCCAACCCAAGTAGTCCCAAAGAAATCTGGAATTACTGTGATCCAGAATGAGAAAGGGAAGGAAGTCTCTACACGTCTTACCTCAGGATGGAGGGTGTGTATAGACTACAGGAGGTTGAATTCAGTGACTAGGAAGGATCATTTCCCATTGCCTTTCATGGACCAAGTCCTTGAGAGAGTCTCAGGGCATCCTTTCTACTATTTTTTGGATGGTTACTCGAGGTACTTCCAAATAGAGATTGATTTGGTAGATCAAGAAAAGACAACCTTCACTTGCCCCTTTGGTACTTTTGCCTATAGGAGGATGCCCTTTGGTCTATGTAATGCACCTGCAACTTTCCAAAGATGTATGCTAAGCATCTTCAGTGATATGGTGGAGCGCATCATGGAAGTTTTCATGGATGACATCACTGTATATGGAGGTTCTTATAAGGAGTGTTTGTTGCATTTAGAAGTTGTTCTCCAAAGATGTATTGAGAAAGACCTAGTGCTAAATTGGGAGAAGTGTCATTTTATGGTACAACAAGGAATTGTCTTAGGACATATAATCTCCAAGAATGGCATTGAGATAGATAAGGCAAAGGTGGAGCTAAATGTTAAGTTGCCACCGCCCACAAATGTTAAAGGAATTAGGCAATTCCTAGGACATGTCGGGTTCTATAGGAGGTTCATTAAGGATTTCTCAAAAATCTCAAAACCTCTTTGTGAACTCTTGGTAAAGGATGCCAAGTTTGTGTGGGATGAGAAATGTCAGAAGAGTTTTGAGGAACTAAAGCAAGTCCTCACAACTGCACCAATAGTGAGAGCCCCAAATTGGAAATTACCTTTTGAGGTAATGTGTGATGCAAGTGATCTTGCTATGGGGGCTGTTTTGGGGCAAAGAGAAGATGGAAAGCCCTATGTGATTTATTATGCAAGCAAAACTTTGAATGAGGCTCAAAGGAACTACACAACTACTGAGAAGGAGTTGTTGGCAGTAGTTTTTTCCTTGGATAAGTTTCGTGCCTATTTGGTAGGGTCCTTTATAGTGGTGTTCACTGACCATTCTGCTTTAAAGTACTTGCTAACCAAGCAAGATTCCAAGGCAAGATTGATAAGATGGATCCTTTTGCTTCAAGAATTCAATCTCTAAATCCGGGATAAAAAGGGAGTAGAGAATGTGGTAGCTGATCACTTGTCAAGACTTGTGATAGCACATGACTCACATGGTCTACCTATCAATGATGACTTCCCTGAGGAGTCTCTCATGTCAATAGAGGTAGCTCCATGATATTCTCACATTGCAAATTACTTGGTTACTGGAGAAGTTCCAAGTGAGTGGAGTGCCTAAGACAAGAAGCATTTCTTTGCTAAGATCCATGCCTATGATTGGGAGGAGCCTTTTCTCTTCAAATATAGTGCGGATCAAATTGTAAGGAAATGTGTTCCTGAACAAGAGCAATCAGGAATTCTATCCCATTGTCATGATAGTGCATGTGGAGGTCATTTTGCTTCCCAGAAAACAGCCATGAGAGTGGTCCAATCAGGTTTTTGGTGGCCCTCTCTTTTCAAGGAAGCCCACTCTATGTGCAAGGGATGTGATCGGTGTCAAAGGCTAGGGAAGCTAACTGATTACTACCAAAAAGTGCTATTTTGAAGACCTAATTATAATGGTTTTAAGCACCTTTGTGTAGTAATCATATTCATTTAACCCAATTAATTCATTAAGGTCCTTAGTAATTGGTTTTAACCATTTTGTGGCAAGTTTACATGTTTTTATCAGCTTATGAATCAATTCAAGCATGCCAAATGATGGAAGAGCTACTTGGGCAAGTTAAAGGAAGGATTTTGGAAGTTTACAGGCTTGAATTTCAAGTGGAAACACGAGCACAAACAAGAACAATGGAGAAGAGGAAAACAGAGGACAGCAGCTGCAGTCTTCTTTCGCACTTTTGGGGCACTTACCGAAGTCCATTTTCTAAATACTATATACCATTTCAAAGCTCAGGAAGTCAAGAATCCAACGCTTCAAACCGTGTACAATTTGGAGCTGAAATGAGGAAGATATGGCCTTCGGAAGACAACTGCATCAAACCTTGCGAAAATTTCGCAAGGTGAATTTCTCCTTGCGAAATTTCGCAAGGGGATTTTCCTCATGGTGCGAAATTTTGCCATTTCGCAACATTGCGAAATTTTGCAAGGGGAAATTCACTTTGCGAAAATGCCAAATTTCCTCTGTTTCTCCACGCACGCACCACCGACTTCCCATATATTTTTAGCTTGATATTTTCTCGTGTAAATTCCTTTTGTAACCTTGTATTCAGCCGACATAAGGCTTTATCTTGTAATTTTGCTATATATAGAGGTGCACAACGCCTCCAGGAGGATATAGATGATTGGGGGATCGATCCTCTGTACATTAACATAGAAATATATAAAGCTCTGTTTTTCTCTCTTCTCCTGTTCTTCCCCATTTCTATTTTCTTAAGCCAAACAGCCTCTGAGGACTTTTCCTCAGAGGATGATTGGCTAAAACTTTTAAGTTTCTCAAAGTATGGATGTTATGTGATGGCTTGGATGCAATCCCATGGAAATTTCTCGCACCTGGAAGGTAAGGTAGTCGTTTTTCATTAATGGTTCATTAATGCAAAGTTTGGTTTTTATTTCCTTTGGACAACTTCCAACGGCCAATACTTGATAAGCTTTTGGATTTCTATCCATTAGTTATCTCCTACGAGCTATTGGAAGGTGAGGCTTTCAATTCCAAGTTTTGCATTAATCCGTTAGAACCAATTTCAATGGCCATTGAAAGGTGAGTTTATCACCTAGAATGACTTTGAGTTGCCAATATTTGGTAAGCTTTTGGCTTTAGACCATTAGTTATCTCTTACGAGCCATTCAAAGGAAGTCTAAGGTGAATAACCATTGATGAAATCCACTACCATCTGTTTTGCCATTTTAAAGGATTAAAACTTGATTTGCTAAATCTATACCGGTTCGGGAAGCAAGCATCACCATAGTTGCAACCCCAACGCGAGGAGCCTATCCTGAGATTTCCAATTTGCATAAGAGCCAGAGCATAGCTATCCTATCTTTGAGAAACTTGTTTTTACACCCTTTCATTTTAGTCTTTAATGTTAGCTTAAATTAGTTTAAATCTCTCTAAAACATTTTCATCTTCTTTTAAAGCTAACATCCATAAGAAAATCACCTATTTTCCTATTTTGAATATCACTTGTGTTTGCGAAAACCCTTCCCAGTGAACGATCCTAGAACCACTATGCTATAGTAGCTTGGCTACTTTAGTAATAGTATTTAAGGTATAAATTTTGTTGATAAGCCTTTAAAGCTAAGCTACCATGAGTCGCATCACTAACACGCCAGAATATGATGCCCTTGAACCCCATCTTGATAGTGGATGTCTTTGATGTTTGGGGGATAGACTTCATGGGACCATTTCCAATGTCATTTGGACACTCCTACATTTTGGTGGGAGTGGATTATGTCTCTAAGTGGGTAGAAACAATCCCATGTAGGAGCAATGATCATAAGGTGGTTCTCAAATTTCTCAAGGAGAACATCTTTTCAAGGTTTGGAGTGCCTAAAGCCATTATAAGTGATGGAGGAACCCACTTTTGCAACAAGCCTTTTGAGACTCTTCTAGCCAAATACGGGGTCAAGCACAAGGTAGCTACACCTTATCACCCTCAAACAAGTGGCCAAGTTGAGTTAGCCAACCGGGAAATCAAGAATATACTGATGAAGGTGGTGAATGTGAATAGGAAGGATTGGTCTATTAAGCTCCTGGATTCATTATGGGCTTATAGGACCACTTATAAGATCATTCTTGGAATGTCTCCTTATCGCCTTGTTTATGGCAAAGCGTGCCATCTCCCAGTGGAGGTTGAATATAAAGCATGGTAGGTAATCAAGAAGCTCAACATGGATTTGACAAGAGCCGGGTTAAAGAGATGTTTGGATTTGAACGAATTGGAGGAAATGAGGAATGATGCTTACCTCAATTCAAAAATTGCAAAAGAGAGGTTGAAGAAATGGCATGATCAATTGGTAAATCAGAAGAATTTTACCAAGGGACAAAGAGTCTTGCTTTATGACTCTAAACTTCATCTTTTTCTGGGAAAATTGAAATCAAGGTGGACGGGTCCTTTCATAATTCATGACATGCAATCAAATGGAGTAGTGGAACTACTCAACTTCAACAGCACTCAAACTTTCAAAGTGAATGGGCATCGTCTCAAGCCCTATATGGAATCATTTTCCCGAGACAAGGAGGAATTCATCCTCCTTGATCCATCTCTAACATGAAAACACTCAGTTCATGGTTGAACTTAGTCTCTTCAAAGACTAAAAAGTTCATCCTCTTTTTGTTTCCTTTTAAGTTAATTTTAGTTTAATCTAGTGTTTTTTCTTGTGTATATGCATGTTTTGATTTTTATTTTTGACTTTAATTTCATTCTAATGTGGTTTGAATTGGTTTTTGTGTTAACATGCAGGTAGGAAAGCTTGAAGAATGAAGTCAAAGGGAAAATAAGGGAAAACAGGGGATAAAAGCCAAGACACAGCGAAATTCGCACCACCCAATTCTCTGGTGCGAAATTCGCACCACCCCACCTTTTGTGCGAAATCGTTTTTGTGAGCATTTTCCAAAAAGCATGCTCTCGGTCCCTACCCAAAATCTCAGTGCGAAAATGCACAGTAATGCGAACCTTGTGCGAAATTGCCTTTATGACCATTTTAAAAAAAAAGCATGCTCTCTGTCTTGGAAAATCTCAGGAATGCGAAAATTTTCGCATTTCACTATTCACCTTGTGTGAAATTCGCATTTGTTCTTTAAAAGCCGATTTCTCTTCTTAAATTCTAAACTTGTTCTTCTTCAATCCTTTCAACACCTCCTTTCCAATCACTCCTTTCCATCCACAAGGTCCTCTCCTTCATCATCTCCCATCCTTAATCCCACCATGGCCAGCCATTTCAAGAGCTTCATCCCATAGCCGCGGCACCACACTATTCATAACAGTCCGTGCCTTCCATTTTCAGCTCTTTCTCCTCTTCCACCATAAAAAACCCTTCATTTCTTCACTCAACACTCCAAATCCATCCCTAAACAAAACAAAACCAAAACCTCAAGCTAAGGATTCAAAGCCACGGTTTCTTCATAAGAAACCCATTTCCGCCGCTATGAGAGCTTCAAAATCTCTCATTCTCTTCTTGTAAAGCTCCCATTTCCAAGCTTGCCTACCATGAAAAACTCCTTTCCTACCTCAACCAACATTTCCCATCCTCAAAAACCAAAAATTTTTGCCATTTGAAAGAATCCAATTTTGCACTTCGCATGAGTGAATAGTGCATTGTGCGAAATTCGCACAACACTATCCACTTATGCGAAATTCGCACTACCCATCCCCTTGTGCGAAATTCGCACCACCATTCCCCTTGTGTGAATTTTTGGGATTTTTCATCCCTACCCTTCCCATTCCCAAGCCTCTGAGCCTCATTTCTTTGCTCCTTTATGGCTAAGACCCGAGGAGGCTATGCCTCAGCTCCCCAGAGCAGTCATAGAGCTGCCCCTGTGCGGGCCCCACTAGATGCACCCCCACATTTACTTGATTCTGCCGCCCAGCGCAGATACCATACGAGGAGAGCAGCTGCCACGCCTATGGCCCCTACTCAGATTCCTGCTAGGAGTCCTCCTACAAAGAAGGCCAAGACTTCAGAGCCAGGAGAGTCCTCTAGAGCACCTCGAGATTCACAGTCTTAGCCTCCTCCCACCAGGCGCCCTATCCTCACCAGCTCGCCCATTGAGGGCAACTCTGATTGCCGAGCGAGAGCATTCCATGTCGAGGCATATTTTGATCACTTTGTTTTGTGACAACAGCCTGAGTTGGGGGATTCATACCGCCTACTTGAGAGGTACCATCTTATACCCTTTATGACTCCACCACAGTTCTTTTATCCTCGAGTAGCTTTAGACTTTTACCAGTCTATGACTACTCGTGGCGTCCTGGTACCCGCCTCAATCCTTTTTACCATTGATGGACGCTAGGGTATTTTGGGGGCTAGACAGATTGCCGAGGCTTTCCATATCCCTTATGCACCAGTAAATCCAGCTGCATTTAGACGATGGGCCCCACTTTCTGAGTGGGACATGGTTCGTATACTATCTCGAGGGACATCTTCAGACAGGATCATTATGAGGAAGGAGCTTTCCCCTGGGATGCTCCTAGTTGATGTGGTGCTTCGCACCAATCTTTTTCCTCTTCAGCATAGAGTGCAGAGGCGAGGGGCCATTCTAGAGGCGTTATTCCGTATCTCTAAGGGCTATTACTTTGGCCCCCATCATTTGATTATGGCTTCCCTCCTCCATTTTGAGGAGAAGGTGCATAAGAGGCGTCTTACGAGGGCAGACAACATTCTTTTACTTTTCCCTCGACTGCTATGCCATGTTCTGGCACATATGGGTTTCCCTGCAGACCCTCATTCTGAGACTCGCCGCCATTGTGGAGAGAGCTTCTCTCTTGACCAATGGAATCAGGTATTGCTCCATCAGCATTCCCCAGAACTTCCCGAGCCAAGGGAAGTTCCTCCACAGCCCTTACCATCTACATTTGCTCCGTCCACTTCAGCTCCTTCGGAGCCCGTACCAAAGGCAGCATCGTCTGATGCCCCACCTGCTGTTCCTCCTACCCTAGAGCCGCCCATTACTATCCCTGGTGCAGAGTATCGTGACTTGCTCGCTTCTTTCCAGACTCTGACCATTACTCAGACGGCTATTATGGAGCGGATGGACCACTTCCAGCTTCGGCAGGACTAGCAGACTCTCATTCTCCGTGAGATTCAGCAGCACCTCGGTCTTTTGCCACCAACTCCACCTGTTTCTCCTATGCCCTCAAAGCCTTTTGCTCCAGCTGATGATGCTACACTTGTAGCGGTACCTTCCACGGTTGCAGCTGAGGACCCCTCCTATCCACCAGAGGAGCCTACTACTTGATCATACGATCACTCCTCTTTCTTTTTTTGTTTTTGTTTTGTATCTATATTCTATGTTTTTGGATGTGTTATATATTTTGGACCACTTTTATACTGGGATTGGATGTATTCCATGTTTATCTTGTATATTGTACTCTCTCAGTTTATATAGACATCTTCCTTTTTGTGTATATTAGCTATTCCTTTTTATTTCCTCTACTCATCACTCTTATGATTTCTTTTTCTTTTGCAACATGTGGTTTCTCCTATTCATTCAGAGTCCTTTACTATCAGGAGGTATCACTTCCTCCCTTTTATTATCACTTGCTTTTGGAATATTGGGGACAATATTCATCCTAGTTGGGGGGAAAGTTGAGGAAGTAATTTGTTGGATTTTTGGTTAGGTTATTTTGCTAATAAATTTTTGCAAACTCTCTTTGTTTTCTCAAAGATAAATTCTCAAAAGTAAATGGGAGAAATTAAATTCTTATCTTATTGCCATAGTCTCAGAGTTTGTATTATGCTTATTAAAGTTGATAAATTGTTGAAGCTCCTTTTGATTTCAATCTTAAGTCTTCCACTCTAATCTTTTCACACACTGAACACATTAGATTCCAATTTTAAGATGGAAAACTTTCTCGCCCCCTAAACTTAGGAAATTTTCAACTTGGTGCCTTTGACCTCATTCTATTAGTGTTGAGACACCTTATAAAAGGCCAATGTGTCTTATGAAAAAAAAAAAAAGGTGCGTTCTTAGCCTTTTATATGGGGGTTAGTGTTGCTAAAGTTAGAGAAAAACCTTAATTGGGGGGAGAATATAGTTTGACATACTATAACTGGAAACTAAGCACCTTAACACTTAGATTTTTGTGGAAGATTAAGAGTTGGTCCTTTGGGAGTGGAAATTATTTTGATACTCAAATTTGCATAATGCCCACTCTTTATATGTTGTGATAGGTAAGTTATTTGATGACTCTTGTTGATGATTGAGTTTTATATCCTTGACTTGCCATGTGAGAGTTAGATCCAATCATGCCACTTGATTGTTTTTTGGAGTGATCAACATGATTTTGTAAATTATTATATTATCTATTTTTCTTTCTTTTTCTCTCCTCCATTGCTCAGGGACTAGCAATGTGTCAGTTGGGGGAGTGATTACTACCCAAAAAGTGTTATTTTGCGCCTTTAATTCATTATGTTTTAAGCACTTTTGTGTAGTAGTTCTCCATTTTTATTCCATTTGGCATGTTAAGGACCTAGCAATGACTTCTAATCATATTTGTGGCTAGTTTTAGTGTTTTGACAGCTTTTTGGATCATTAAGACAAGCCAAGTAAAGGAGAGAAGCAAAGAGGAAAAACAGAGGAAAGAAGCAGTTTTTGTAGCCGTGCACTGTCACTTTGGGAGGCTCTATTTTGTTCATCGTGCAAAATCACCTTTCAAGAATCCCATATTCGGAACCGGCTCGGAATTGCTGACAAATCAAGTACCTATAGTGGTATATTGTCATTCGTAGAAGGAGCTCAAAAGTGCGAATTTCGCACCAGCCCATGCAAGTGCGAATTTCGCACCTTGTTTTGTTCATGCGACTTTGGTGCGAAATCTCCTCTGTTCTGCCGACTCCACATGAGATCTTTTCTTTTTTATTTTTTGATGTAAATTCCTTTCTTATCCCTGTAATTAGCCAATCACAGACTTTGCTTTGTAAAGACTATAAGAGGGATGGAAATCATCTCTCGAAAGAACTTATGTATTTTTACACTTAGTGAAATTTTCCTCTTGGGAAAAATATATAGCTCTCTTTGCTTTCCTTTTCTCTCTTCTATTTTCTTTTTCTTGGAAGCCAAACAACCTCTAAGGATGTTTTCCCAGAGGATGAGAGGCTAAACCTTTGGTTTCTTGGAGTGAAGGAAGCTGGGTGAAAAGTCCAGATGCAAAAGTGGAAAACTCTCGTGCATTAAATACTGGTAGTTGGAGTTCATAAATGGCTTTTAAATCTAAAGTTTTGCTTTAAATCCCTTAGAATCACTTTGAATGGCCAATACATGATAAGCTTTTAGGTCTCTGTGGATACTTATTGCTAGATCCACATAAGACCATTAGTTATCATGTACGAGCCATTGGAAAGTAGCTCAAGGTGAAGACCCCTAGTGTCTAAAGCCATTTATGGAACTTGACTACCATTTCTATTGACTTTTTATGGATTAAATCTTCATTATTAAACCTATACCGGTTCGGGAAACAACCATCCTTTATGTTGTTGTCCCTAATACGAGAAGAAAAATCCGGAATTTCCCACTTTGCATTCTGAACTTGATCCTAGCAACCTTTAGCTCCGGGAGACTTTCTTTCTTCCATTTTTACCTAGTTCTATGTTAGTTTAGTTTCAAACACCACTTTCAAAACAAATTTTATTTTCTTTTAAACTTTAAGTTTTTGACAAAGGAAATCATCAGATTCAATTTCTAATCTTGAGTCTATCACTGGTAGAGTGAAAACTCATCCTAGAGTTCGGCCCTAGAGCTGCTATACTATAGTAGCTTTGCTACGCCAGTATAAGGTCATAGGATTTATAAATATTTTTTATTAAAATACCCAACTGGGCACGAATCAGATGTTTCCTCTGAGAATGAGTGGCTAGGCTTTTTGTCTCTTGGAGTTAAGGAAGCTGGGTAAGGTGCCGAATGCAAAAACTGGAAGTTTTGTTGTTTTAGCTTTTAATGAAGAGAAAGTGTGACCCATTAATGGTTTCTATGTTTTTAGTTAACTTAAAACGCCGTTAAATCACCTGGGCCAACACTTGGTAAGGCAAGTGATCTCCGTCCATTGAGATGCACTAGTTTATCTCTTGCGAGCCTTTGGGAGGTGGTTTGAAGGTAGGATTTTCTAGAATAGCCAAAACTTGGTAAGCTTTTGGACTCTAAGGAGACATCCATTAGTTATCTCTTGCGAGCTTTTAAAGGGTAATCCAAGGTTAAGGATCACCTTGAATGGAAAATGCTAGGTGAGAGGCACGAGCCATTGCAAGATGAATCAATGAGAGGGATTCAGTGTTTGAATCTATAAAAGGGAAGCATCTGTACCAAACCGGTTAGAGAAATAACTATATGTTAAATCTCCAATGCGAGGAAAAGATCTAAGTGACCGCAATTCTTTTTGTATTAGGAGCCTGAACCCAGTGATCCAAAAACTCTAAGAAACACTTTTCTTTATAATTAAAATCAGTTACTATTTTTTTTTTTTTTTTTTAGCTTAAAACCAATCCTTTTTAAACCAAAGTTTATGTTTTCTTTTAAAGCTAACCTTGAAATGAAAAAGCACCAATTCAACTTTGAATTAATATCAGTTATAAGTTGAAAACCCTTCCCAGTGAACAATCCTAGAGCCACTATGCTATGCTAGCTGAGGCTATCCTAGTACATGGTGAAATAGGTTATAAATTTTGTTGATTACTCCCGTCTGAGGACCGAAATCAAGGTATACCAGTTGATTGATCACCAATCAACAAGACATACACCAGCTCGGCACAAAAATCAAATGGCACCGTTGCTAAGGAAGGTGCCAACTTCAAAGTGATATTATCTTTTCAGAGTACTTGTGATCTTTATCACAAGTTTGGTGATTTTTCTTTCATTTTACTAACTCTTTTAATTGTTTCTTCTACTTGTTCATATTTTAACATATCTTTTAGTTTAGTCTTAGTTAATTTTAGTCTTTTTGTAGTTTTGTTTTGATTCGTGCCCAATTGGTGTCTCAGCTGATTCGTGTCCAGCTGGTGCTCCTTGATTGAGGGAGTAATCAACAAAATTTATAACCTATTACACCATGAACTAGGGTAGCAAAGACAAAGCTACTATAGTATAGTGGCTCTAAGATCGTTCACTGGGATGGGTTTTCACTTTGCAAATGATATTAATTCAAAGCTGAATCGGTGCCTTTTCATTTCAAGGTTAGCTTTAAAAGAAAACATAATCTTTAGTGGAAAAAGGTTTGGTTTTAAACTAACCAAAAATAGTAACTGATTTTACTTACAAAGAAAAGTGTTTCTTGGAGTTTAGATCACTAGGCTCAGGTTCCTCATACAAAAAGGGAGTTCCGGTCACTTGTTTCTTTTCCTCGCATTAGAGAATTAACATATAGTTCCTTCTCCAACCGGTGTTGTACAGATGCTTCCCATTAATGGGTTCAAACACTAGATCCCTCTCACTGATGCACCTTGTAATGGCTCATACCTCTCACCTAGCACTTGCCATTCAAGGTGATCTTTAACCTTGGATTACCCGTCAAAAGCTCGCAAGAGATAACTAATGGATGTCTCCTTGGAGTCCAAAAGCTTACCAAGTGTTGGCAATTCTAGAAAATCCTACCTTCAAGTCACCTCCCAGAGGCTCGCAAGGGGTAAACTAGTGAATCTCCATGGACGGAGATCACTTGCCTTACCAAGTGTTGGCCCAGGTGATTTAAAGGCGTTTTAAGTTAACTAAAAAGATAAAAACCATTAACGGGTCACACTTTCTCTTCATTAAAAACTAAAACAACAAAACTTCTAATTTATGCATGAGGAAACTTACCCGGCTTTCTTCACTCCAAGAGATGAAGAGCCTAGCCTCTCATCCTCTGAGGAAAAATCCTCAGAGTTTGATTAGCTAGAAAGAAAAATAACGAGAAAAAAATATAAAGAAGAAACAGAGCAAGTGTTCTGTTCGTCGATTTCACATATATTATATATCTATATATGATGGATCCTCTCTTACAATGGATGCAAGGGAATATATATATAGAGAAGTTTTTTCAACCTTCCTAGCTAAGAAATCTTATGGTTGGTGGATTACAAGGAGAAGAATGGAAATTTATACAAAAATATCTGAAGAAAATATCTAAAAGAGTCGGTGCACAAATATCGGGAAACTTCAGGAGAAATTCCACAGCACTGTGCAAAATGGCTGCGAAATCATTTCGCAACAAAAGGGTGATTTCGCAGCCGTGCAAAATTCTTCCTTCAGCTTGGAGTGATTGGCTTCCAATGGCTGTAACTCCTTCATTTCAACTTCGAATCGTGCACCGTTTGAAGCATTGGATTTTTAACTTCCTGAGCTTTGAAATGGTATATAGCATGTAGAAAATGGAATTCGCGAAGTGCTCCAAAAGTGCAAAAGAAGACTACAGCTGCTGTCCTCTGTTTCCTCTTTGCTTCTCTCCTTTGCTTGGCTTGTCTTAATGATCCAAAAAGCTGTCAAAACACTAAAACTAGCCACAAATATGATTAGAAGTAATTTCTAGGTCCTTAACATGCCAATTGGAATAAAAATGGAGAACTACTACACAAAAGTGCTTAAAACATAATGAATTAAAGGCGCAAAATAGCCCTTTTTGGGTAGTAATCATGTTTCCTTTTGTTTTTGTTTTTGTTACAATTGATACTAGTTGTGTATGCCAAATTGGATACGAGATAGTGGAGGAAGGCTTGTGAAACTTGAAACACCTCATAACAAGGAGTTGGAATTGAAGTTGAACATCATGGAAGCTACACCTGAAGATCAGCATAGTCACCATGGTCACCAGGACAATCCCAATGCATTCAGATCAATGAGGAACCGCATGCATCCACCTCATATGAGTGCACCATCATGTATAGTGCCCCCTATAGAGCAGCTAGTAATTAGACCACATATTGTTCCACTTCTACCTACTTTCCATGGGATGGAAAGTGAGAATCCCTATGTACATATCAAGGAATTTGAAAATGTTTGTAATACATTCCAAGAAGGAGGAGCTTCGATCGACTTGATGAGGCTAAAGCTATTTCCTTTTACTTTAACGGATAAGGCCAAGATTTGGCTTAATTCTTTAAGGCCAAGGAGTATTCGAACTTAGACTAATTTGCAAGCTGAATTCCTCAAGAAATGTTTTTCCTACTCATAGAACAAATGGCTTGAAAAGGCAAATTTCAAACTTCTCAGCTAAAGAGAATGAGAAATTATATGAGTGTTGGGAAAGATACATGGAAGCCATTAATGTTTGTCCTCATCATGGTTTTGATACATGGCTATTGGTGAGTTACTTTTATGATGGGATGTCTTCCTCAATGAAGCAACTCTTCGAGACTATGTGTGGAGGAGATTTCATAAGTAAGAATCCAAAGGAAGCCATGGACTTCTTGAGTTATGTGGCTGAAGTTTCAAGGGGATGGGATGAACTGAATAAAGGAGAAGTGGGGAAGACGAAGTCTCAACCAAATGCCTTTAATGCTAAGGTTGGGATGTACACCTTGAATGAAGATATTGATATGAAAGCAAAGGTTGCAGCTATGACAAGAAGATTGGAGGAGCTAGAACTAAAAAAGATACATGGAGTGCAAGCTGTTGCCGAAACACCAGTGCAAGTCAAGCCATGTCCTATTTGTCAATCTTATGAGCACTTGGTGGAGGAGTGCCCTACAATTCCAACTGCTAGGGAAATGTTTAGAGATCAAGTAAATGTCATTGGACAATTCAAGCCCAACAACAATGCTTCATATGGAAATACTTATAACTCAAATTGGAGGAACCATCCAAATTTCTCCTGGAAGCCAAGAGCGCCTTAGTATACATAACCAGCTCAACCATCTCAACAAGCTTCAAATCTTGAGCAAGCAATAGTGAACCTAAGCAAGGTCGTGGGAGATTTTGTTGGAGATTATAAATCCATCAATGCTCAACTCAATCAAAAAATTGATAGTGTAGAGAATACATTGAATAAAAGGATGGATGGAATGCAAAATGACTTATCTCAGAAGATAGATAATCTCAAGGCTCACCAACCTAAATACAACACAAGAGAAAGGGAGATTTCCTTCTCAACCTCATCAAAACCCCAAGGGTATCCATGAAGTGGAAACTCATAAGGGAAAATCTTCACAAGTGAGAGATGTAAAAGCATTGATCACTCTAAGGAGTGGTAAAAAGGTTGAGCTGCCAACACCCAAGCCACATGTTGAGAGAGAAAAAGAAGAAGAAGAGACGGAGAAGAGGGAGAAAATCAAAGGAAAGAAGAAAGATAGTAGTGAAGAGAAAGAGGATCATGATTCAACAGTGAATGCAAATCCAGAGAAAGTACTTATCAAGGGAGATGTGATGAAGAAACACACACCTCCACCTTTTCCTCAAGCTTTGCATGGGAAAAAGGGAATCAGAAATGCATAAAAAATTCTTGAAGTATTGAGACAGGTGAAGGTCAAAATCTCATTGCTAGATATGATTAAACAAGTTCTAACTTATACAAAATTCCTAAAGGACTTGTGTACTATCAAAAGAGGGTTGAATGTGAATAAGAAAGCCTTCTTGACTGAGCAACTAAGTGCTATCATACAATGCAAGTCTCCATTGAACTACAAAGATTCGAGTTGCCCTACCATCTCAGTCATGATTGGAGGAACTGTAGTGGAAAAAGCATTGTTAGACTTGGGAGCAAGTGTGAATTTGCTACCATACTCTGTCTACAAGCAATTGGGACTTGGTGAATTAAGGTTAACATCAATCACTCTATCTCTAGCAGATAGATCAGTGAAAATTCCAAGGGGGATAGTTGAAGATGTCTTAGTTCAAGTTGATAATTTCTACTATCCAGTAGACTTTGTTGTTCTTGACACAGACCCAATTGTCAAGGAAACTAATTATGTTCCTATCATCCTTGGAAGGTCATTCCTAGCTACATCGAATGCAATCATAAATTATAGGAATGGACTCATGCAACTCACGTTTGGCAACATGACCTTGGAGCTCAATATCTTCTATATGTCCAAAAAGCCAATCACTCCGGAAGAAGAAGAAGGTCCATAAGAGGTGTGTATTATTAACACTCTAGTGGAGGAGCATTGTAATCAAAAAATGCAAGACAAGTTGAATGAAAGTCTTAGGGATCTTGAAGAAGGGTTTCCTGAACCCTCAGATGTGCTTGCTGCTCTACAAGGTTGGAAGAGGAGAGAAGAAATTCTACCTTTGTCCAATAAAGATGAAGCACAAGAAGCTGCTAAAGAGAAGACCCCAAAGCTTAATCTGAAGCCCCTGCCCACGGAGTTGAAATATACATACCTAGAAGAGAATCGAAAGTGCGTTGTTGTTATATCTTCATCTCTTACAACTCTTGAGGAGATATGTCTACTCGAAGTTCTCAAGAGGTGTAAGAAAGCAATAGGATGGCAGATATCTAACTTGAAAGGCATCAGTCCTTTGGTCTATACACATCATATATACATGGAAGAAGAAGCTAAACCAATTCGTCAACCTCAAAGAAGATTGAATCCTCATATGCAAGAGGTGGTGCGAGCTGAGGTTCTGAAGCTACTTCAAGTAGGTATTATCTACCCTATATTAGATAGCCCATGGGTGAGTCCTACCCAAGTGGTACCAAAGAAGTCAGGGATCACAGTGGTCCAAAATGAAAAGGAAGAAAAAGTTGCTACACGCCTCACTTCTAGTTGGAGGGTGTGTATTGATTATAGAAAATTGAATGCTGTGACAAGGAAGGATCATTTTCCAATGCCATTTATTAATCAAGTGTTAGAGAGAGTCTCAGACCATCCTTTCTATTGTTTCTTGGACGGCTACTCCAGGTATTTTCAAATAGAAATTGATGTTGAAGACCAGGAAAAGACCACTTTCACATGCCCATTTGGAACATATGCCTACAGAAGAATGCCTTTTGGTTTATGTAATGCACCTGTAACATTCCAACGATGTATGTTAAGTATCTTCAGTGATATAGTGGAGCGAATTATGGAGGTTTTCATGGATGACATCACCATATATGGAAGTACATTTGAAGAATGCTTAGTCAACTTTGAAGCAGTTCTGAACAGATGCATTGAAAAGGACTTGGTGCTCAACTGGGAGAAATGCCATTTTATGGTACAACAAGGAATTGTCCTTGGCCACATCATCTCTGAGAAAGGCATTGAAGTTGATAAAGCAAAGGTGGAACTTATTGTCAAATTGTCATCCCCAACAACTGTAAAAGGAGTAAGGTAATTCCTTAGCCATGTAGGGTTCTATAGGAGGTTTATAAAAGATTTCTCTAAGCTTTCAAAGCCTCTTTGTGAATTATTGGCTAAGGATGCTAAGTTTGTATGGTATGAAAGATGTTGAAAGAGTTTTGATCAACTGAAGCAATTCTTGACAACCGCTCCAATAGTGAGGGCTCCTAACTGGCAACTACCTTTTGAAGTGATGTGTGATGCCAGTGACTTTGCTATAGGAGTTGTTCTTGGCCAAAGAGAAGATGGAAAGCCTTATGTGATCTACTATGCAAGCAAGACATTGAACGAAGCTCAAAGGAACTACACAACCACAGAAAAAGAATTGTTAGTTGTAGTGTTTGTCTTAGACAAGTTTCATGCTTATCTAGTAGGGTCTTTCATCATTGTTTTCACTGACCATTCAGCCTTGAAGTATATATTGACAAAGCAAGATGCAAAAGCAAGGTTGATTAGATGGATTCTCTTACTACAAGAGTTCAATCTCTAAATCAGAGATAAGAAAGGAATGGAAAATGTGGTAACTGACCACCTTTCAAGGTTGGCTATAGAACATAATTGCCATGTGTTACCTATTAATAATGACTTTCCAGAGGAATCGCTTATGTTGCTAGAAAATACTCCTTGGTATGCTCATATTGCTAACTACCTAGTTACGGGTGAAGTCCCAAGTGAGTGGAAAGCACAAGATAGGAAGCACTTCTTTGCAAAGATTCATGCCTATTATTGGGAAGAACCTTTCCTTTTCAAGTATTGTGCAGATCAAATAACAAGGAAGTGTGTCCTTGAAGAAGAGAAACAAGGAATCCTCAGTCATTGCCATGAGAGTGCATATGGAGGCCACTTTGCCTCTCAGAAAATAGCCATGAAGGTGTTGCAATCTGGGTTTAGTTGGCCATCACTCTTCAAAGATGCCCACACTATGTGTAGGAGTTGTGATAGATGCCAAAGGCTCGGGAAGCTAACACGAAGAAATCAAATGCCTATGAACCCCATCCTAATAGTTGATCTCTTTGATGTTTGGGGCATTAACTTCATGGGACCTTTCCCAATGTCTTTTGGTAACTCTTACATTTTGGTGGGGGTAGAATATGTTTCTAAATGGGTTGAGGCAACCCCCTGTAAACACAATGATCATAGTGTGGTTCTCAAGTTTCTTAAAGAGAACATCTTCTCAAAATTTGGGGTGCCCAAGGCCATAATTAGTGATGGGGGTACTCATTTTCGCAACAAGCCTTTTGAAACCCTTTTAGCCAAGTATGGGGTGAAGCATAAGGTAGCTACACCTTATCACCCTCAGACTTCCGGGCAAGTTGAGCTAGCAAACAGGGAAATCAAGAATATATTGATGAAGGTGGTGAACACGAGCAGAAGAGATTGGTCTGTTAAGCTCCATGATTCACTATGGCCATATAGAACAACTTATAAGACTATTCTTGGCATGTCTCCTTATCGCCTAGTCTATGGCAAAGCATGCCATCTCCCTGTGGAAGTTGAATATAAGGCTTGGTGGGCAATCAAAAAGGTAAACATGGACTTGATCAGAGCCAGGGCAAAGAGGTGCTTAGACCTTAATGAGATGGAGGAATTAAGAAATGATGCCTACATCAATTCCAAAGTTGCAAAACAGAGGATGAAGAGGTGGCATGATCAGTTAATCTCCAACAAAGAATTCCAGAAGGGACAAAGAGTCTTACTCTATGACTCGAGGCTCCATATCTTTCCTGGGAAGCTGAAGTCAAGATGGACAAGCCCTTTCATTATTCACCAAGTGCATCTCAATGGAGTGGTGGAACTACTGAATTCCAACAGCACAGACACTTTTAAAGTCAATGGCCATCGTCTCAAACCATTCATAGATCCATTCAATCAAGATAAGGAGGAAGTCAACCTCCTTGAGCCATAGAAATCCTAACCAAAAAGGGGTTAGATGGACTTCGTCTTGCCAAAGTCCATGTTTTTTGTTTAATTTTTGTTTATTTAAAAGCTTTATTAATTGTTTCAATTGTAATCTTAGTTTTAATTTATGTTATTTTGATATAACTTAGACTTTTTGAATGATCAAATTTAGGAGGAATTGCAGATGAGGTGAAGGAAGCTCAGGGAACCAAAGAAGCTCAAAAGCAAGGAAATTTTTTTAGCCTGCAAAAATTTCGCAGCCAAAATAGCTCCCCTGCGAAAAGAGGCTTTCTCTACGAAATCATTTCGCAGCCAAAGGGACCCCCTTTGCGAAATTGAGGTCTTGCTATGAAACATGCCCTACTCTGCAAAACCATTTTGCAGCCTCAAGAACACCCTCAGCGAAACCCTTCTTAGGCACACGTGTGCCATTTCGCAGCCCAAACCAGCATTTCGCAGTTGCGAAATAGCCTATGAAACCATCCAAAGCCTCATTTTGCAGCCCAAGCACCCTCTGCGAAACCATTTTGCAGCTACGAAACACTCCCTTGGCACACGAGTGCTATTTCGTAGCCCCACACTCCCATTTCGCAGCTGCAAAATGGCCTGTGAAATCGCCCCTTAGCTGCGAAATTCCCTTCATGCTGCGAAATGAGCCTTCTCCTGCGAAAAGCTCAACCGTCATTTAAATCCCAATTTAAATCTTTAAATTGCTATATTCAATTTTGCACCGGTCATTTGCTCTGCAAAAATCCCCATTAGGTGCGAAATTGAGCTAAACCACAGCACCATCTCCAAGGGGATTCCAAGGGACCTCCGTTTGAAGCAAAGCCCCCGCGCACCTCCGGCCACCCTCTCTCAACCTTCTCCAAGTCAGTCATGGCTAAAACAAAAGGAGCCAAGACCCCATCTCCATCAGCCCGCACCAGAGCACTGAGAGTCTCACCTGTGCAAGACTCCATGACTGAGCCTTCACAGCCACCTGCAGTTCCACCTTCAGTAGAGGGAGCACCTCCGAGTCCTCCTCTGAGACGATATGAGACCAGGAGACCACCCACTACACCAGGGGCAAGCTCCTCTTGTCCCAAAAAATCAACTAGTCGCCCTCCTAAGAAGAAAGCCAAGGTATCAGCTCTAGTAGAGCCATCCGAGCCTTCATCAGAGCCTCAGCCGCCTACTACAGATTCTCAGATTCCTTATGGGATGACTCCTGAGGTGATTATTAGGCCGCCTATGGTCACTCAGCCACCCGTAGAGGGCAATTTGGATTGTCGGGCTAGGCCATTCCACTCCGAGCTTTGTTTTGATAGAGAGACCTTTAGGCTTCAGCCAGAGCTCAGAGATTCATTCCATCTACTGCAAATGTACCATTTGGAGCACCTGATTACTCCCAGGGATTACTTCTATCCTCGTGTAGCATTAGACTTTTATCAGTCTATGACTATGCATCGCGTCCGAGATCCTACTGTCATCCACTTCACCATTGACGGACGTCATGGTATCTTGGGAGCCAGACACATAGCAGAAGCCCTACGCATTCCTTATGAGCCAGCACGTCCAAAGGATTATAGAGTGTGGGCTCATCCTTCTCAGAGTAATATGGTTCATATACTGTCCAGGGGGTCATCCACACGCCCATATCTGTTGAGGAAGGAGCTTCCACCCAGCATGTTCTTTATCGATGCACTTCTGCGCCACAACATCTATCCACTTCAGCATATGGTGCAGAGGAGAGGAGCTTTACTAGAGGCCTTGTTCTGGATATTAGAGGGATTTTTCTTTGGCCCTCATCATCTCATCATGGCCGCTCTTCTTTACTTTGAAGAGAAAGTCCACATGAAGAAGCTGCTAAGAGCGGATGCCATTCTACTTCTATTCCTGAGGTTGCTCTGACAGATATTAGAGCACTTGGGATATCCATCTGAGCCTCATCTTGAGTGCAGACGCATTTTTCGAGAGATATTCACTCTCAACAAATGGACTAGTATGACGGCCTATGATGCACAGCCAGGAGCCCCAGCTGGCCCAAAGCATCTAGAGATAGCACAGCCAGAGCATCCAGAGGAGCCACAACAGGCTGAAATACCTACAGACATCAGAGCACCTCCCCCTACAATGCCCTCTACAGGACCTATGCCTAAGGTTGCATCTTCTGCTCCTCCTGCCACTCCCGGGACTCCTCCAGTTGTACCAACTACATCCGAGCCTCATCCATTTAAGTCTAGTATCGCCATATCCATTTCAGAGTTCAGAGACCTATGTCATACTTTGTAGACATTGACCGCTACTCAGAGCATCCTGACCCAGCAGATGGTGGCCATACGTGTACATCAGGATCAGCTTATCACCACCCAGACCTAGCATACTGCCATCCTTAGGCAGATACAACAGCGTTTGGGTATTCTATCTCCACCTGAGCATGATATGCCTATCCCATCACAGCCTACAGATCCATCCCAGGACCCTCCTCTAGCAGAGCAGACTATGCCCCCTGAGGAGCCGATTACAGGAGAGATAAAGGTGATTACTACTCAAAAAGTGCTATTTGATAGCTTGTAATTAACTTTTTTAAACACTTTTGAGTAGTAGTTATCACCTTTTAACCCAATTAACATATTAAGGACCCTTGCAATCAATTCTAATCAAATTGTGTTAAGTTTTGGTGTTTTGATAGCTTTTTGATCACCAAAGCAATCCGAGATTAAGGAAAGTTCTTTAGGAATCCATGGCAAAGATGTCCGGACAGGGCGTCCGGACACACCATCGGAGAGCGGCGAAACGTGGGCTGTGGCAAGCTTTCGGAATGAAGTAGCAAGGCTCGCTCACTTTAGTCAATGATCCAGACAACATATCCAGATAAGATATGCTATCATCCGAGTGTGATGTTCACGAGTGCCGTGTGCTTCTCCCTGAGGGAGTCCGGATAGGGGAGCGTGCCACATGTCCTCTTGGGGAATCCGGATGGAGTTGCTTCGGATAGCGATGCGCTTCTATTTTTCTCCAACGGACCCCCTTGCGACGCGCGACGTTTCACCTTCTCCGGATAACTCACATCCGGAATCCTGTCTGGTCAGACATATCCGGATCCTCTGATCGGATATTTCACATCCGGCACCTAAAGCCGGATAGGAGAGTAGGGCGTTTCAACTTCGTTTAACCAAAAGTTTATGTTTTATTTCTTAAGCTAACCTTGAAATGAAAAAGCACCAATTTAACTTTGAATTGGTATCAGTTGTGAGTTTAAAACCCTTCCCAGAGAACGATCCTAGAGCCACTATGCTATATTAGCTAAAGCTATCCTAATGCATGATGATATAGGTTATAAATTTTGTTGATTACTCTCTCAACCAAATAGCACCAGCTGGACATGAATCAGCTGAGACACCAATTGGGAACGAATCAAAAGGCATTCATCCCAAGCACTCAGACTTCTACAGCCGAGCCATCGTCTCCACATGATCCTCCCACCACCATCTGATCATTTACCTATTTTCTTTTCTGTATTTCTTTACTTTAGTAGAACTCATAATCCCATGTTTTTTATGTTTTATATATTGGGATTGGATGTTTTACTTGTTTTTGCTCCATAGTTGATTCGACTCATGGTAGCTTAGCTTTAAAGGCGTATCAACAAAATTTATACCTTAAATACTATTACTAAAGTAGCCAAGCTACTATAGCATAGTGGTTCTAGGATCATTCACTGGGAAGGGTTTTCGCAAACACAAGTGATATTCAAATTAGGAAAAGAGGTGATTTTCTTATGGATGTTAGCTTTAAAAGAAGATGTAAATGTTTTAGAAAGATTTAACTAATTTAAGCTAACATTAAAGACTAAAATGAAAGGGTGTAAAAACAAGTTTCTCAAAGATAGGATAGCTATGCTCTGACTTTTATGCAAATTGGAAATCTCAGGATAGGCTCCTCGCGTTGGGGTTGCAACTATGGTGATGCTTGCTTCTCGAACCAGTATGGATTTAGCAAATCAAGTTTTAATCCTTTAAAATGTCAAAACAGATGGTAGTGAATTTCATCAATGGTTATTCACCTTAGACTTTCTTTGAATGGCTCGTAAGAGATAACTAATGGTCTAAAGCCAAAAGCTTACCAAATATTGGCAACTCAAAGTCATTCCAAGTGATAAACTCACCTTTCAATGGCCATTGAAATTGGTTCTAATGGATTAATGTAAAACTTGGAATTGAAAACCTCACCTTCCAATAGCTCGTAGGAGATAACTAATGGATAGAAATCCAAAAGCTTATCAAGTATTGGCCGTTGGAAGTTGTCCAAAGGAAATAAAAACTAAACTTTGCATTAATGAACCATTAATGAAAAACAACTACCTTACCTTCCGGGTGCGAGAAATTTCCATGGGATTGCATCCAAGCCATCACATAACATCCATACTTTGAGAAACTTAAAAGGTTTTAGCCTCTCATCCTTGGGGATTTCATCCACCAAGGATGTTTGGCTACTAAGAAAATAGAAATGGGGAAGAAAAAACAGAGCAAGGCTCTGTGCGTGAAAAATATATTTCAATAATAATATTACATATATGTTTCAACGGATGCAAGGGAGTATATATAGAGAAGTTTTTCCAACCTTCCTAGCTAAGAAATCTTATGATTGGTGGATTACAAGGAGAAGAATGGAAATTTATACAAAAATATCCAAAAGAAAAGATCTCGTGTGGAGTCGGCAGAAACAAGGGAAAATTCGCACCACGCATGGGGTGTGCGAATGGTGTGCGAATGGTGTGCGAATGGTGTGCGAGTTTCGCACACCGTTCGCACAGCTGAGGGGGTGTGCGAGTTTCGCACACCATTCACACAGCTGAGGGGGTGTGCGAGTTTCGCACAAGCCTGGATCAGTTGTCTTCCAAAGGCCATATCTTCCTCGTTTCAGCTCCAAATCATACACGGTTTGAAGAGTTGGATTCTTGACTTCCTGAGCTTTGAAATGGTATATAGCATGTAGAAAATGGGCTTCGGGAAGTGCTCCAAAAGTGCCAAAGAAGACTGCAGCTGCTGTCCTCTGTTTTCCTCTTTGCTTCTCTTTGCTTCTCTCCTTTGCTTGGCTTGTCTAAGTAGATCCTCCATCATTTGGCATGCTTGAATTGATTCATAAGCTGATATAAACATGTAAACTTGCCACAAAATGGTTAAAACCAATTACTAAGGACCTTAATGAATTAATTGGGTTAAATGAATATGATTACTACCCAAAGGTGCTTAAAACCATTATAATTAAGTCTACAAAATAGCACTTTTTGGTAGTAATCAATAGTGTACTTTCTTAAAGTAATACATATCTATCAATTTTTTTTAGTATACTTGGCATAATCTTATTTTAATTCCTCTACTCATACCTCCTGTTGTTTTTGAAACGTGTGGTTTCTCCTATTCTACTCAAACTCCATGTCACTAAGGAGGTACCACTTCTTCCCTATAATTTCAATCGCTCTTGCCACATTGAGGACAATGTTCAGCTTAGTTGGGGGGAAGAGAGTTGAGGAAGGGAGTTTTTATTTTAAATGCTAAGTTATTTTGGAAATTTAGTTGTTTTTGCTTAATTTTTAATTTTTTTTTTAAGTTTTTATTCTACTCTCCATGGTTATTAAGGAAAAATTCTCAAAATAAAATGGGAGAAATTGAATTTTTTTCTTTTTAGTTGACTTAGAGTTGTATTATGCTTACTAAAGTTGATGAATTGTTGAAACTTCTATTGAATTCAACCTTATGTCTTCCACTTTAAGCTATTCACACACTGTGCACAATAGGTTCCGATTATAAGATGAAAAACTATTTCCCTTTTGACTTAGGAAAATTTAGACTTGGTACCTTTGACCTCATTTAATAGTGTTGGGACACCTTACAAAAGGCCAATGAGCCTTTGAAAAAAAAAGAGAAGAAAAATGTTTGCTTGCCTTGAAACCCAAGCAAGGTCTGAGGGGTATATGGTGAAAATCTTTAAAACCTGGTGCCCTAAGTCTTCATTGGTTGGGAGCCACCAACCTCAATGCTTGTTACAAGGGTGAATAGATGAAGTTTAACATACTATAGGTGCTTGGGTATTAAAATTCATTCTCAAAAGTCCGGGGTAAAATCCGAGGAGTTAGTGGTTGAAAGATCCTTAAAGCTTGATGCCATAAACCTTAATTGAATGGGAGTCATCGATGGACCCCCGTTACATGGACAATTTAGAAAAGAATACCTTTAAGCCTTGTACTCCTACAATGAAAAAAATTGTAAAACAAAAGGGTGCGTTCTTAGCCTATTGAATTTTGTCAGTTTGCTAAGTGTTGAAAAAGAACTAGGTTGGGGGGAGAGATTAGTTCAACATACTATATTCGGAAACTATCAAGTAACACTTAGATTTTTGTGGAAAAGTAAGGTTTGGCCCTTTGGAAGTGGAAATCATTTTGAAGCTTCAATTTCCATAATGCCTTCTCCTTATGAATTGTGATTAGGCAAGGTATTTGGTAACTCTTGTTGAAGTGTGGGTTTTATATCTTTAATGTTCCATGTGAGAGTTTGATCATCAGGCCACTTAAAATTTTTTGAAGTGATCAGCATGATTTTATAAATTATATTACTGTTTATTTTTATTTTTCTCTCATTCATTGCTAAGGGACTAGCAATATGTCGGTTGGGGGGAGTGATTACTACTCAAAAAGTGATATTTTATAGCTTATAATTAACTCTTTTAAACACTTTTTAGTAGTAGTTATTACCTTTTAACTCAATTGGCATGTTAAGGGCCCTTGCAATCATTTCTAATCAAATTGTGTTAAGTTTTGGTGTTTTTGATAGCTTTTTTATCACCAAAGCAATCCAAGATTGAGGAGAGTTCTATAGAATCCATGGCAAAGAAAATGGAAGCTCATTTACAAGAATAATCCAAGCTTTGGAGCTTTATAGTCCTTTGCCAAAAGAAAATCATGAATGCAAGGAGGAGAAACAAAGACAGAAATCTAACATGAAGAATTCAAGAGGATAGAAACTCTTGGATGCATTTTGAGAACTTTTTGGAGTCCATTTCATGCATACTATATGTCGTTTTGAAGCTCAGGAAGTCAAGAGTCCAACACTTCAAACAGTGCACAAATCAGAGCTGAAATGAAGAAGTTATAGCCATTGGAAGCCAATCGCACCAAGCTAAAAGCCAATTTCGCAACTGCAAAATCACAATGTGCTAGCTGCGAAATCAGCCTTTTTGTGCGAAATGGAGACTTTCAACTTGCAAAATCTCACAGCCCATGTTGCATGCTGCAAAATCCACCTGAGTGCTTCCAGATGTTTGCGACCAACTCTTTTAGATTTTTTCTTCAGATATTTGTTGTTTAAATCCCCATTTTCTTCTTGTAATCCACCAATCATAGGATTCCTTAGTTATTAAGTAAGAACAAAGGGTGAATAACCTCTTATATATAGTTTGTAAATTTCTTTACACAAAGATCTTAGGAGTTTGTTCTCAGAGACAACTTTTTGTATGGTTTTGAAGGAAGTAATACACAGAGCTTTGCTCTACCTTACCTACTCATTTTGATTATATTTTTCTTACTAGCCAAACAAGCTCTGAGGATGTTTCCTTAGAGAATGAGTGGCTAGGCTTTTTGTCTCTTGGAGTTAAGAAAGTTGGGTAAGGTGTCGAATGCAAAAATTGGAAGTTTTGTTGTTTTAGCTTTTAATGAAGAGAAAGGGTGACCCGTTAATGGTTTCTATGTTTTTAGATAACTTCAAACGCCGTTAAATCACCTAGGCCAACACTTGGTAAGGCAAGTGATCTCCGTCCATTGAGATGCACTAGTTTATCTCTTGCGAGCCTTTGGGAGGTGGTTTGAAGGTAGGAGTTTCTAGAATAGCCAACACTTGGTAAGCTTTTGGACTCTAAGAAGACATCCATTAGTTATCTCTTGCAAGCTTTTGAAGGGTAATCCAAGGTTAAGGATCACCTTGAATGGAAAATGCTAGGAGTGAGGCATGAGCCATTGCAAGATGAATCAGTGAGAGGGATTTAGTGTTTCAATCCATAAAAGGGAAGCATCTGTACCACACTAGTTAGAGAAATAACTATATGTTAAATCTCCAATGCGAGGAAAAGATTCAAGTGACCGCAATTCTATTTTGTATTAGGAGCCTGAACCTAGTGATCCAAAAACTCCAAGAAACATTTTTCTTTATAATTAAAATTAGTGACTATTTTTTATTTTTATTTTTTTGTTAGCTTAAAACCAATCCTTTTTAAACCAAAGTTTATGTTTTCTTTTAAAGCTAACCTTGAAATGAAAAAGCACCAATTCAACTTTGAATTAATATCAGTTATAAGTTGAAAACCCTTCCCAGTGAACGATCCTAGAGCCACTATGCTATGCTAGCTGAGGCTATCCTAGTACATGGTGAAATAGGTTATAAATTTTGTTGATTACTCCCGTCTGAGGACCGAAATCAAGGTACACCAGTTGATTGATCACCAATCAACAGGACATATATCAGTTGGGCACAAAATCAACAACCTTTAGCTATTCATATCCTTTAGAGGCCTAAGCTCACAGGATCCCAAGTCATTTAGTGCTTTTTCATTTCAAGGTTAGCTTAAGAAATAAAACATAAACTTTAGTTAAATGAAGTTTTGTTTCAAGCTAACTAAAAAGAAAGTAATGGAAATTACTTATGAAGAAAAACATTCCTTGGAGGTTTGGGTTCATAAGGGAGGTTCCTTATGCAGAAACAGAGCTCCGGTCATTTGGTTCATTTCCTCGCATTAGAGAATTAACATATAGTCAATTCTCTAACCGGTGTTGTACAGATGTATCCTTTAAATGGATTTCAGCTCTAATTCCTTCTCACTGATGCAACTTGCAATGGCTCGTGCCTCTCACCTAGCATTTGCCATTCAAGGTGATCTTTAACTTTGGACTTCCCTTCTCAAGCTCGCAAGAGATAACTAATGGACGTCTCCTTGGAGTCCAAAAGCTTACCAAGTGTTGGCAATTCTAGAAAATCCTACCTTCAAGTCACTTCCCAAAAGCTCACAAGAGGTAAACTAGTGCATCTCCATGGACGGAGATCACTTGCCATACCAAGTGTTGGCTCAAGTGAATTGAAGGTGTTTTAAGTTAACTAAAAACATAGAAATCATTAATGGATCACACTTTCTCTTCTTTAATGGCTGAAACCACAAAACTATAAATTCTTGCACTTGGAACCTTTCCCGACAACCTTAGCTCCAAGGAACTAAAAGTCTAGCCACTCATTCTCTGAGGAAACTTCCTCAAAGCTTGTTTGGCTAGTAAGAAAAAGAATGAGAAAACAAAAATACATATGAAAAACAGAGCAAGTGCTCTGTAAAATATATTTCTTGCAAAATTGTACAAAGGATGTGTTTGAGAACAAACTCCCGACTCCTCTTACATGATATGATATCTGATATATTCGTAAAGAAGATTACAAAACTATATATATGGGGTTATTCACCCTTTGTTCTTACTTAAAGACTAAGGAATCCTATGATAGGTGGGTTACAAGGAGAGTTTGGGGATTTAGACATCAAATATCTAAAGCAAAATATCCCAAAATATCGGTCGCAAATATCAGGAAGCTTCAGGAGAACACTGCAGTTGTGCATGATGGAGACTTGGTCGTCAGTATTATCAGAGTTTGCTTTTTTATTGTGGGCAGAAATGGATCCAGCAAATCGTGAGTGTCTGACGAGCCAAGCTGTCCGGGGAATCTGAATTGGCAGTTGCGGATGCTCTCCGGGTAAGCGCTATCAGGGATCCGAACATGTCTGACTGGGGAAGTTGAAACGCCCTCCTCTCCCATCCTACGTCAAGTGCCAGATGTGAAATATCCGGATAAGGGGGGAATGACGGCGGACAAAATTTCAGATGTGAGACATCCAGAGAAGGTGAAACTTAGGCCGGACAGAATTCCTACCCCGGGTGGAATGAGCTATGTCGCGCGTCGCAAGGGGGACTGTCTGCGTGTGCAAGGTGTAGGGACCCTCCCCCTGATGACACGGAGCACGCATCGCTATTCGGAGCAACTCCATCCGAATTCCTTAAGAGGACACATGGCGGCGCTCCCCTATCCGGACTCCCTCTGGGAGAAGCACACGGCACTCGCAATCATCACACCCCCGGACATTAGCATATCCTATCCGGATATGTTGTTTGGATCATTAACTAAAGTGAGCAAGACTTGCTATGTCATTCCAACAGCTTGCCACAGCTCACGTTCCGCCGTCCTCCAATGGTGTGTCCAGACGCCTTGTCCAGACATCTTTTGCCATGGATTCCAAAGAACTCTCCTCAATCTCGGATTGCTTTGGTGATCAAAAAGCTATCAAAACACCAAAACTTAACACAATTTGATTAGAATTGATTGCAAGGGTCCTTAACATGTTAATTGGGTTAAAAGGTGATAACTACTACTCAAAAGTGTTTAAAGGAGTTAATTACAAGCTATGAAATAGCACTTTTTGAGTAGTAATCACTCCCCCTAACCGACATATTGCTAGTCCCTTAGCAATGAAGGAGAGAAAAATAAAAATAAAAAGTATTATAATTTACAACATCATGCTGATCAAAAAATAATTTTCAAGTGGCATGATGATCTAACTCTCACATGGAACATTAAAGAAATAAAACTCAAACTTCAACAAGAGTTATCAAATAACTTGTCTAATCACAATTCTTAAAGAGAAGGCATTATGCAAATTTAAGCTTTAAAAAAGTTTCCACTCCCAAAGGGTCAAACCTTACTCTTCCACAAAAATCTAAGTGTTATTTATTAGTTTCCGAATATAGTATGTTGAACTAATCTCTCCCCCAAACCTAGTTTTTTTTCAAAGCTTAGCAAGCTGATCAACCTCCAATAGGCTAAGAACGCACCTCTTTTTTCACAATTTTTTTTTCATTGTAGGAGTACAAGGCTAAAGGTATTTTTTTTCTAAATTTTCCATGTAACAGGGGTCCATCGATGACTCCCAACGAATTAAGGTTTAGGGCATCAAGCTTTAAGGATCTTTCAACCACTAACTCCTCGGATTTTACCTCGGACTTTTGAGAATGAATTTTTAATACCCAAGCACCTATAGTATGTTAAACTTCACCTATTCACCCTTTTAACGAGCATTGAGGTCAGTGACTCCCAACCAATGAAGGCTTAGGGCATGATTCGACTCATGGTAGCTTAGCTTTAAAGGCGTATCAACAAAATTTATACCTTAAATACTATTACTAAAGTAGCCAAGCTACTATAGCATAGTGGTTCTAGGATCGTTCACTGGGAAGGGTTTTCGCAAACACAAGTGATATTCAAATTAGGAAAATAGGTGATTTTCTTATGGATGTTAGCTTTAAAAGAAGATGTAAATGTTTTAGAGAGATTTAAACTAATTTAAGCTAACATTAAAGACTGAAATGAAAGGGTGTAAAAACAAGTTTCTCAAAGATAGGATAGCTATGCTCTGGCTCTTATGCAAATTGGAAATCTCAGGATAGGCTCCTCGCGTTGGGGTTGCAACTATGGTGATGCTTGCTTCCCAAACCGGTATGGATTTAGCAAATCAAGTTTTAATCCTTTAAAATGGCAAAACAGATGGTAGTGAATTTCATCAATGGTTATTCACCTTAGACTTCCTTTGAATGGCTCGTAAGAGATAACTAATGGTCTAAAGCCAAAAGCTTACCAAATATTGGCAACTCAAAGTCATTCCAGGTGATAAACTCACCTTTCAATGGCCATTGAAATTGGTTCTAATGGATTAATGTAAAACTTGGAATTGAAAACCTCACCTTCCAATAGCTCGTAGGAGATAACTAATGGATAGAAATCCAAAAGCTTATCAAGTATTGGCCGTTGGAAGTTGTCCAAAGGAAATAAAAACCAAACTTTGCATTAATGAACCATTGATGAAAAATGACTACCTTACCTTCCAGGTGCGAGAAATTTCCATGGGAATGCATCCAAGCCATCACATAACATCCATACTTTGAGAAACTTAAAAGGTTTTAGCCTCTCATCCTTGGGGATTTCATCCTCCAAGGATGTTTGGCTACTAAGAAAATGAGAAAGAAAGAGAAGGAAAAACAGAGCAAGGCTTTGTACGTCGATTCTATATAATTCAATAATAATCTCTATATCTATATATCTATATTTCTATATATGTTACAACGGATGCAAGGGAATATATATAGAGAAGTTTTTCCAACCTTCCTAGCTAAGAAATCTTATGATTGGTGGATTACAAGGAGAAGAATGGAAATTTATACAAAAATATCTAAAAGAAAAGATCTAGAGTGGAGTCAGCAGAAACAGAGGAAAATTCGCACCACGCATGGGCTGTGCGAATTTGGAAGGTGGTGTGCGAATTTCGCACACCGTTCGCACAAGCTGAAGGTGTTGTGCAAATTTCGCACAAGCCTGGAGTAGTTGTCTTCCGAAGGCCATATCTTCCTCATTTAAGCTCCAAATCGTACACAGTTTGA
This sequence comes from Vitis cinerea var. helleri x Vitis riparia, assembly GCA_946000715.1. Classification (NCBI taxonomy): domain Eukaryota; kingdom Viridiplantae; phylum Streptophyta; class Magnoliopsida; order Vitales; family Vitaceae; genus Vitis; species Vitis cinerea var. helleri x Vitis riparia. The sequence goes on from OX253995.1 coordinate 13,934,404, forward strand.
AGCATTGGATTTTTGACTTCCTGAGCTTTGAAATGGTATATAGTATGTAAAATTTTGACTTCGGGAAGTGCTCCAAAAGTGCGAAATAAGACTGCAACTGATGTCCTCTGTTTTCCTCTTTGCTTCCCTTTGCTTCTCTTTGCTTCTCTTTTCTTCTCTCCTTTTGTTGGCTTGTCTTAATGATCCAAAAAGCTGTCAAAACACTAAAACTAGCCACAAATATGATTAGAAGTCATTGTTAGGTCCTTAACATGCCAATTGGAATAAAGATGGAGAATTACTACACAAAAGTGCTTAAAACATAATGACTTAAAGGTGTAAAATAGCACTTTTTGGGTAGTAATCAGGGCACCAGGTTTTAAAGATTTTCACCATATACCCCTCAGACCTTGCTTGGGTTTCAAGGCAAGCAAACATTTTTCTTTCTCTCTTTTTTCAAAGACTCATTGGCCTTTTATAAGGTGTCCCAACACTATTAAATGAGGTCAAAGGTACCAAGTCTAAAATCTTCCTAAGTCAAGAGGGAAATAGTTTTTCATCTTATACTCGGAACCTATTGTGCACAGTGTGTGAATAGCTTAAAGTGGAAGAACTAAAGTTGAATTCAATAAAAGCTTCAACAATTCATCAACTTTAGTAAGCATAATACAAACTCTAAGTCAAGTAAAAAGACAAAAATTCAATTTCTCCCTTCTCATTTTGAAAATTTTTCCTTAATAACCATGGAAAGTAGAATAAAAAACTTTTTAAAATTAATCAAAAAGCAACTAAATTATCAAAATAACTTAGCATTAATAACAAAAAACTTCCTTCCTCAACTCTCCCCCCAACCAAGCTGAACATTGTCCGCAATGTGATAAAAGCGATTGAAAAATAGGGAGGAAGTGGTACCTCCTGAGTGACGTGGAGTGAGGCTGTGGAAATGATGGCTCAACTGCCTCTCCTGTAGGAGGCTCCGAATGAGGTGGGAATGGCATGCTCAGGAGCTGATGTACTGTCAAGATGATGCTGAATCTGCCTCAGGATGGCAGTGTGCTGGGCCTAAGTGGCAAGAATCTACTCCTGCTTTTAATCATTCGAAAAGATTAAGTTAGTTACAATTTACATAATTTCAAGACCAAAATTACAATCAAATAATTTACAAAACTTAAAAATTAACATATTTAACAAAATTATAGACTTTGGTGAAACCAAGTCCATCTAACCCTTCTCTGATCAGGCTTTTTGTGGCTCAAGGAGGTTGATTTCCTCCTTTTCTGGCTTGAACGGCTCAATGAATCACTTGAGGCGATGACCATTGACTCTAAAGGTGTCTATGCCATTGGAATTTAGTAATTCCACCACTCCATTGAGATGTACTTGGTGAATAATGAAAGGACCTATCCACCTTGACTTGAGCTTCCCTGGAAAGATATGGAGCCTTGAGTCATAGAGTAGGACTCTTTGTCCTTTCCACAATTCTTTGTTGGAGATTAGTTGATCATGCCACTTCTTCATCCTCTGTTTTGCAACTTTGGAATTAATGTAAGCATCATTTCTTAATTCCTCCATCTCATTAAGGTCTAAGCACCTCTTTGCCCCGGCTCTGATCAAGTCCATGTTCAACCTCTTGATTGCCCACCAAGCCTTATATTCAACTTCCACAAGGAGGTGGCAGGCTTTGCCATAGACAAGACGATAGGGGGACATGCCAAGAATAGTCTTATAAGCTGTTCTATATGCCCATAATGAATCATGTAGCTTAATAGACCAATCTTTTCTGCTTGTAATCACCACTTTCATCAGTATGTTTTTTATTTCCTTGTTTACTAGCTCCACTTGCCCGGAACTTTGAGGATGATAAGGTGTAGCTACCTTATGCTTCACTCCATACTTGGCTAATAGGGTTTCAAAAGGTTTGTTGCGAAAATGAGTACCTCCATCACTGATTATGGCCTAGGGCACCCCAAATCTTGAGAAGATGTTCTCCTTAAGAAATTTGAGAACCACCCTGTGATCATTATGTTTACAGGGGATTGCCTCCACCCATTTGGAAACATAGTCCACCCCCACCAATATATAAGAGTTACCAAAAGACATTGGGAAAGGTCCCATAAAGTCAATACCCCAAACATCAAAAAGATCAACTATAAGGATGGGGTTCATGGGCATTTGGTTTCTTTTTGTAAGCTTCCCGAGTCTTTGGCATCTATCACAACTCCTACACATGATGTGGGAATCTTTGAAAAGCGATGGCCAAGTAAACCCTGATTGCAAGACCTTCATGGCTGTTTTCTGAGAGGCAAAGTGGCCTCCAAAGGCATTCTCATGGCAATGGCTGAGGATCCCTTGTTGCTCTTCTTCAGGGACACACTTCCTTATGATCTGATCTGCACAATATTTGAAAAGGAAGGGCTCTTCCCAATAATAAGCATGAATCTTTGCAAAGAAGTGCTTCCTGTCTTGCGCTTTCCACTCTCTTAGAACTTCACCAGTAACCAAATAGTTAGCAATATGAGCATACCAAGGAGCTTTTTCTAGCAACATAAGTGATTCCTCAGGAAAGTCATCATTAATAGGTAATACATGGGAATTATGTGCTATATCCAACCTTGAAAGGTGGTCAGCTACTACATTCTCCACTCCTTTCTTGTCTCTGATTTGGAGATCAAACTCTTGCAACAAAAGAATCCATCTAATCAACCTTGCTTTTGCATCTTGCTTTGTCAATAAATACTTCAAGGCCGAATGGTCAGTTAAAACAATGATGAAAGACCCTACCAAATAAGCACGAAACTTGTCTAAAGCAAACACCACAGCTAACAATTCTTTCTCTATAGTTGTGTAGTTTCTTTGAGCTTCGTTCAGTGTTTTGCATGCATAATAGATCACATAGGGCTTCCCATTTTCTCTTTGGCCAAGTACAGCTCCTATAGCAAAGTCACTGGCATCACACATTACTTCAAAGGGTAATTGCCAATTACGAGCCCTTACTATCGGAACGGTTGTCAAAAATTGCTTCAATTGATCAAAAATCTTTTGACATCTCTCATCCCATACAAACTTAGCATCCTTAGCTAAAAGTTCACAAAGAGGCCTTGAAAGCTTAGAGAAGTCTTGTATAAATCTCCTGTAGAACCCTGCATGGCCAAGAAATTGCCTTACTCCTTTTACAGTGGTTGGGGATGGCAATTTGGCAATAAGTTCCACCTTTGCTTTATCAACTTCAATGCCTTTCTCGGAGATGATATGGCCAAGGACAAATCCTTGATGTACTATAAAATGGCATTTCTCCCAGTTGAGCACCAAGTCTTTTTCAATGCATCTTTTAAGAACCGCTTCCAGATTTACTAAGCATTCTTCAAATGTACCTTCATATATAGTGATATCATCCATGAAAACCTCCATAATTCACTCCACCATATCACTGAAGATACTAAGCATACATCTTTGGAATGTTGCAGGTGCATTGCATAAACCAAAAGGCATTCTTTTGTAGGCGTATGTTCCAAACGGACATGTGAAAGTGGTCTTCTCCTGATCTTCAACATCAATTTCAATTTGGAAATACCCTGAGTACCCGTCCAAGAAACAATAGAAAGGATGGCCAGAGACTCTCTCTAGCATCTGATCAATAAACGGGAGTGGAAAATGATCTTTCCTTGTCACAACATTCAATTTCCTGTAGTCAATACACACCCTCCAACCTGAAGTGAGACGTGTAGCAATTTCTTCTCCTTTTTCATTCTGAACCACAGTAATACCTGACTTCTTTGGTACCACTTGAGTAGGACTTACCCAAGGGCTGTCAGATATGGGATAAATAATACCCGCTTGGAGTAGCTTCAGTACCTCAGTTTGCACCACTTCTTGTAAATGGGGATTCAATCTTCTTTGAGGTTGACGAATTGGTTTAGCTTCTTCCTCCATATATATGTGATGTGTACAAACCAAAGGACTGATTCCTTTCAAGTCAGATATTTGCCATCCTATTGCTTTCTTGCACCTCTTAAGAACTTCAAGTAGAGAAATCTCCTGATGACCGATAAGAGATGAAGATATAACAACAGGACATTGGTTATTTTCTTCCAGGTATGTATATTTTAACTCCATGGGCAGAGGTTTCAAATTGAGCTTCGAGAATTCTTCTGTTACATCATCTTGTCCTTCCTCTTTATTGAATAAAGGTAGGATCTCTTCTTTCCTCCTCCAACCTTGTAGAGTAGCAAGGACATCAGCGGGTTCAGACAATCCTTCTTCAAGATCCTCAAGACTTTCATTCAACTCGTCTTGCATATTCTTATCACAATGCTCCTCCACGAGAGTGTCAATAATGCATACCTCTTCTGGACCTTCTTCTTCTTCCGGAGTAATTAGCTTCTTTGACATATGAAAGATATTAAGCTCAAGTGTCATGTTGCCAAATGTGAGTTGCATAAGTCCATTCCTACAATTTATGATTGCTTTTGAAGTAGCAAGAAATGGCCTTCCAAGGATGATAGGAACATAATTAGCTTCCTTAACTAAAGGATCAGTATCAAGAACAACAAAATCTACTGGATAGTAGAAATTATCAACTTGAACTAAAACATCCTCAATTATCCCCCTTGGAATTTTCACTGACCTATCAGCTAAAGATAGAGTGATTGATGTTGGCTTTAATTCACCAAGTCCCAATTGCTTATAAACAGAGTATGGTAGCAAATTCACATTTGCTCCCAAATCTAACAAAGCTTTTTCCACTACCTTTCCTCCAATCATGACTGAAATGGTAGGACATCCCGGATCTTTGTACTTCAAAGGAGATTTGCATTGTATGATGGCACTCACTTGCTCAGTCAAGAAGGCTTTCTTATTCACATTCAACCCTCTTTTGATAGTACAAAGGTCCTTTAGGAACTTTGCATAAGACGGAACTTGCTTAATCATGTCCAGCAATGGAATGTTAACCTTCACTTGCCTCAATACTTCAAGGATTTCTGATGCATTTTTTATCCCCTTTTTCCCATGCAAAGCTTGAGGAAAAGGTGGAGATGTGCATTTCTTCATCAATTCTTCCTTAATAAGTTCTTTCTCCATATTTGCATTCACTGTTGATTCACGGTCCTCCTTCCCTTCACTGATATCTTTCTTCTTTCCTTTCATTTCCTCCCTCTTCTTTGTCTCGTCTTCTTCCTTCTCTTCAACATATGGCTTGGGTGTTGGTGACTCAACCTTTTTACCACTCCTTAGAGTGATCAAGGCTTTAACATCTCTCACCTGTGAAGATTCTCCCTCATGAGTTTCCACTTCGTGAATACCCTTGGGGTTTTGGTGAGGTTGAGAAGGAAATCTACCCTTCTCTTGCACTGTGTTCAAGTTAGTGAGCCTTGAGATTGAGTATTGGAGATTATCTATCTTCTGAGATAAGTCATTTTGCATCCCATCTATTCTTTTATTCAAAGTATTCTCTACACTGTTAATTCTTTGACTGAGTTGAGAATTGATGGATTTTTGGTCTCTAACAAAATCTCCCACAACCTTGCTGAGATTCACTATTGCTTGTTCCAAACTTAAAGCTTGTTGGGATGGTTGAGATGGTTGAGATGGTTGAGCCGGCTGTTGGTACTGAGGTGCTCTTGGCTTCCATGAAAAATTTGGATGATTCCTCCAACTTGAGTTATAAGTATTGCCATACGAAGCATTGCTATTGGGCTTGAATTGTCCAATGACATTTGCTTGTTCTCCAAACATTTCTCTAGCAACTGGAATTGTAGGGCACTCCTCCACCAAATGTTCATAAGATTGACAAATAGAACATGGCTTTACTTCCACTGGTGTTTCAGCAACAGCTTGCACTTCATGCATCTTTTTCAGTTCTAGCTCCTCCACTCTTCTTGTCATAGCTGCAAATTTTGCTTTCATATCAACATCTTCATTCAAGGTGTACATCCCAGCCTTAGCATGAAGAGCATTTAGTTGAGACTTCATCTTTCCCACTTCTCCTCTATGCGGTTCATCCCATCCCCTTGAGACTTTAGCTACATAACTCAAGAAATCCATAGCTTCCTCAAGATTCTTACTCATGAAATCCCCTTCACACATTGTTTTGAGGAGTTGCTTCATTGAGGAAGACATCCCATCATAGAAATAACTCACCAACAGCCATGTATCAAAGCCATGGTGAGGACAAGCATTAATGGCTTCCATGTATCTTTCCCAACACTCATAGAATTTCTCATTCTCTTTAGCTGAGAAGTTTGAAATTTGCCTTTTCAAGCTATTTGTTCTGTGAGTAGGAAAGAACTTCTTGAGGAATTCAGCTTGTAAATCAGTCCAAGTACGGATACTCCTTGGCCTTAAAGAATTAAGCCAAATCTTGGCCTTATCCTTTAAAGTAAAAGGAAATAGTTTAAGCCTCATCAGGTTAATAGAAGCTCCTCCCTCTCGGAATGTATTACAAACATCTTCAAATTCCTTGATATGGGCATAGGGATTCTCACTTTCCATTCCATGGAAAGTTGGTAGAAGTGGCACAATATGGGGTCTGATCACTAGCTGCTCTGTAGGGGGCACTATACATGATGGTGCACTCATACGAGGTGGATGCATGCGGTCCCTCATTGATCTGAATTCATTAGGATTGTCCTGATGATCATGGTGACTATGCTGATCCTTAGGTGTAGTTTCCATGATTTCCAAGCTCAATTCCAACTCCTTGTTATGAGGTGTTTCAAGTTTAACAAGCCTTCCTCCACTTTCTCGTATCCACTTTGGCATACACAACTAGTATCAACTGTAACTAAAAAGAACGAAAACAAAGGAAAACAAAAAAAAAAACAAAACTACCAAAAAGAGTTCGCTTAACTAAAACTAAATTAAAAGCTATGCTAGAATATAAACGAGTAAAAAAAAACAACTAAAAGAGTTAGTATAATGACAAAAAAACTCACCAAACTTGTGATGAAAACCACAAGTACACTGAAATAATATCACTATGAAGTTAGCACCTTCCCCGGCAACGGCGCCATTTGATTCATTCCCAATTGGTGTCTCAGCTGATTCATGTCCAGCTGGTACTCTTTGATTGAGAGAGTAATCAACAAAATTTATAACCTATATCACCATACATTATGATAGCTTTAGCTAATATAGCATAGTGGCTCTAGGATCGTTCTCTGTGAAGGGTTTTCAACTCACAACTGATACCAATTCAAAGTTAAATTGGTGCTTTTTCATTTCAAGGTTAGCTTAAGAAATAAAACATAAACTTTGGTTAAATGAAGTTTTGTTTTAAGCTAATTAAAAAGAAAGTAATGGAAATTACTTATGAAGAAAAACATTCCTTGGAGGTTTGGGTTCACAGGAGAGGTTCCTTATGCAGAAACAGAGCTCTGGTCATTTGGTTCATTTCCTCACATTAGAGAATTAACATATAGTCAATTCTCTAATCGGTGTTGTACAGATGTATCCTTTAAATGGATTTCAACTCTAATTCCTTCTCACTGATGCAACTTGCAATGGCTCGTGCCTCTCACCTAGCATTTGCCATTCAAGGTGATCTTTAACTTTGGACTTTCCTTCTCAAGCTCGCAAGAGATAACTAATGGACGTCTCCTTGGAGTCCAAAAGCTTACCAAGTGTTGGCAATTCTAGAAAATCCTACCTTCAAGTCACTTCCCAAAAGCTCACAAGAGGTAAACTAGTGCATCTCCATGGACGGAGATCACTTGTCATACCAAGTGTTGGCTCAAGTGAATTGAAGGTCTTTTAAGTTAACTAAAAACATAGAAATCATTAAAGGATCACACTTTCTCTTCTTTAATGGTTGAAACCACAAAACTATAAATTCTTGCACTTGGAACCTTTCCCGGCAACCTTAGCTCCAAGGAACTAAAAGTCTAGCCACTCATTCTCTGAGGAAACTTCCTCAGAGCTTGTTTGGCTAGTAAGAAAAAGAATAAGAAAACAAAAATATATATGAAAAACAGAGCAAGTGCTCTGTAAAATATATTTCTTACAAAATTGTACAAAGGCTGCGTCTGAGAACAAACTCCCGACTCCTCTTACATGATATGATATCTGATACATTCGTAAAGAAGATTACAAAACTATATATATGGGGTTATTCACCCATTGTTCTTACTTAAAGACTAAGGAATCCTATGATAGGTGGGTTATAAGGAGATTTTGGGGATTTAGACATCAAATATCTAAAGCAAAATATCTCAAAATGTCGGTCGCAAATATCAGGAAGCTTCAGGAGAACACTGCAGCTGTGCATGATGGAGACTTGATCATCAGTATTATCAGAGTTTGCTTTTTGATTGTGGGCGAAAATGGATCCAGCAAATCGTGAGTGTTTGACGAGCCAACTGGGGAATCTGAATTGGCGGCTGCAGATGCTCTCCGGGTAAGCGCTATCAGGGATCCGGACATGTCTGACCGGGGAAGTTGAAACTCCCTCCTCTCCCATCCGGCGTCAAGTGCCAGATGTGAAATATCCGGATAAGGGGGGAATGACGGCGGACAGAATTCCAGATGTGAGACATCCGGAGAAGGTGAAACTTAGGCCGGAGAGAATTCCTACCCCGGGTGGAATGAGCTATGTCGCGCGTCGCAAGGGGGACCGTCTGCGTGTGCAAGGTGTAGGGACCCTCCCCCTGATGACACGGAGCACGCATCACTATCCGGAGCAACTCCATTTGAATTCCTTAAGAGGACACATGGCGGCACTCCCCTATCCGGACTCTCTCTGGGAGAAGCACATGGCACTCGCGATCATCACACCCCCGGACATTAGCATATCCTATCCGGATATGTTGTCCGGATCATTGACTAAAGTGAGCAAGACTTGCTATGTCATTCCGATAGCCTGCCACAGCTCACGTTCCGCCGCCCTCCGATGGTGTGTCCAGACGCCCTGTCTGGACATCTTTTGCCATGGATTCCAAAGAACTCTCCTCAATCTCGGATTGCTTTGGTGATCAAAAAGCTATCAAAACACCAAAACTTAACACAATTTGATTAGAATTGATTGCAAGGGTCCTTAACATGTTAATTGGGTTAAAAGGTGATAACTACTACTCAAAAGTGTTTAAAGGAGTTAATTACAAGCTATGAAATAGCACTTTTTGAGTAGTAATCAACATCCTTGAGTCGTTCATGTCATCCACAACCCCGAGCTGTTCATAACATTTAGTGTCATAGGCTCACGATTAAAAATCATTCATATCATCCTCTGCCTTGAGCTATTTAAAGCATATAGAGACTGTAGCTCACAAGATGCCAAGTTGTTCTTATCATCCACAACTCTAAGTTAACATCTAGAGCCCTGAGCTGACAACATAGATTCATTCATGTCAATCACAACCCTAAGTTGTTCATATCATGAAGAACCCTGAGCTAACAACCTTGATTCATTCATGTCATTCATAACCCTGACCAGTTCATAACATTTAGAGCCTTAGCCTCATGACCAAGAATCGTTCATATCATCCACTACCCTAAGCTATTCATAACTCCTAGAGGCTTGAGCCCACAGGATTCTGAGTCGTCCATATTATCTATAACCTTATGTTATTCATAGATTTTAAAGCGATAAGCTTAAGATACGGAGTAACTCATATCATCCACAAGCTTGAGATGTTGATAGCATCTAGAGCCCTGAGCTCAAGATTCAGAGTCACTCATATCGACCATAAACATGAGTTGTTCATAGCATTTAGTGCCTTGAGCTCACAACATTGAGTCATTCATGTCATCTACAATCCTAAGTTGTTCATAAGATTTAGAGCCTTAGGCTCATGAACAAGAATCGTTCATATCATCCACAACCCTGACTTGTTCATAGCATCTAAAGCCCTTAACTCACAACCTAGAGTAGCTCATGTCATCCATAAGCCTGAGCTGTTCATATCATCTAGAGTTGTGAGCTCACGGCCCAGAGTTGTTCATGTCATTCACAACCCTGAGCTTATGAGGCTTACAACCCATCTAGGAAAAGTACAAAACCAATCCAAGTAATTATTACATTCTCCATAAAAACCAATCACAGTTATCACCATCATATTATAACAAGATCATAATAAAGAACACGCATTAATTATCCCTGGGGCCATGGGATAAACAAAAACCCTGAAAAAATAAGTTAGCACATCCTATAATGGTTTTAGCACAATTACTAACCTATGGCTCTGATACTAGTTGATGGGAAAAACTCGAATATCTTTGTTTCCCAAGTTCAGATTAGGTCAGGAACATGCATAACTATCATAGGCATTTTTTAAATCCTATGCACCGTAAAAAATAAATAAATAAATAAAATAAATAAATAAAATAAAAAAACATTTTAATACTTTAAAAGGATTCAGAAAGTGCTAACGAAAACCATACCTTAAATTCAGATGTTCTTGAATTAAATCCACATGGTGAAGATGAAGATCGAAATCACAATAGTTTTGTAAACCTGAAGTCTTCCACCCAATGACTCGAACCTTGATCTTGGTGCACTTCTAGTAAGGAGGAAAGGAGGATGGAGGTTATGGCTCTCTATCTCTTTCGATGGTGGAAGACAAAAGCTATGGAAACCTTAACCCCTAGGGGGTATTTATAGGGTTCCTAAGTGGGCCTAAGTGACTTAAGCCCATATGGGCTTGGGTCACTTAACCTAGCCCAAAATGGGTCTTGATTAATTACTTGACCCAAGGGGGCTTACTAATTAATCAATTAGCCCAATCTTGAGACCTTGTTCACTTAACCCTGTGCAATCTTGTGTAATTACCAAAATGCCCTTATGCAAAAAAAAAGTGAACCTAAAGTCAGTCTGACCCTCATAACCCATGCCCACAAGGTATATGAGCTTAGAGCGAGGACCATTGGGACCTATAGGAATATTGGCTCCCTCATAATCCAATTCTAATGTTGATTCAACATCCCACTACAAAGAATCAACTAAACTCTAGTATCCTACATAAGTAACAACAAGACAACAAGCGCTCAGGTCTATGACCTACTATCCATTGTGTTCAGTCTCCTCATGAACTAGTGTTCATAGTCTAACAAGGTGAAAGCTATCAATCTTTAAAGACTACCTCTACCATCCTTGAGTTATAGATCTTTCTATTGTGTGTTCAATTGACATATCTTAGCTCTCAAAAAGCTTATCTCAAGTTCCACTTAAGGAATTATTATGGCCATAGTTTCCATGAACACACCCCCTTAGGATCACCCAATGGGACAAAATGTCCCAATCCCAAGAGATATCATGGTGCCTCTATTGAGAATATCTATTGTTACCGGCTTCCATCAACAATGACCCAATCCATAGGGAATATATGATCAACTTATGATCTCACCCGTAGGTTAAAGTCATTGCTAACTTTAGCACAAGCTTAATATTCTCTCAAGGTTGAGAGACAACACACTAAAGCAGCTTGGTGAGGTCATGACTACTTGATAGCCTTAAGTCATGACTCACCATAGGTCCTTTTCAATGTGTAACCATACACATTAGTGCACTCACCATGGGAAACCCATCCCGATAGTTAAGACTAGCCATCTCTCCAATTAGGAGGTGGTGCATTATAACCTCTAATGGGTTTCCTAGACCTATGAACCGGTTGTGAACAAGTCATATATTTGCAACGAACCCATGACTTAGATCTTTTATGCAACTCGTAATGCACCTAAGTCACGTATATAGCAAAAGATGCAGGCAAGAATGCTCATAATGTATAATACATGGCATAAGGATAAACAAAAGTAAAATTGGAACATCATTAAATAAATAATGAATTCCAAATTTATTACATCATGTCATGCTTTTAAGGGCTCTATCCTAACAAACTTGTATCTTCTATGCAACTCCTAATGCACCCAAGTCATGTACAATGTAAGAGACATGAGTTAAATACTCAAATCAATGTCAATATACCAAGGGGATAATAAGAGGATAGTTAAGTCTAACTTTGTTACATCATGTCTTTCTTTTTAGGGCTTAATCCCAACAAACTCCCACTAACCCTAAAAACAGACTGGGTGTTGTAGAGAGATTCTACTCCATAATCATGCCACCTCTCTGTACTATCTCACAATAAGGTAACACTTCCTCTTTATGTATTTCCTCTTCCAATGGTAGTTAAGTTCTTTGGACTATGCCACTATTCCACTGCTATCACATAATAGTATCTTAGACGATATAGCCAAGGGAACTACCTATAAGCCAAAAGGCTTCCTTTGCTGCTATAAAAGTAAACCACTTAAAGTGTACACATACTTAGAGGTAGACTTGTGAGAGTCCTCATTAGACTAAAAGTCCAATTTCCAGGTACAAAAGGAGTACCAACTCATCGCAAAGACTCACAAACATATAATCCCACGTTCTCCAAAGATACTAGAGTATATGTTTGACATCCGCCCAAAGCTCTAATAAGGAAATGGATTAATATTCACTCATTATTCCTACAATAAAGCAAATATCTAGTCTAGCACATAGCATCGCATACTTAAGGCCTTCCATAGCAGAGGCCTTGGATACCGCCTTAATGCGATCTCTCTCCACAAATGTCTAAAGACATTGATCCTAAGAAAAATAACTCCAAATCTAAAGAGTAACAAACCCTTCTTAGAGTTTCGCATCATGTACTTGACCGAATGCTCATCTATGTAGGTGACAAGGCATAATTTTCCTATTCTTACAATCCTAGAGGACCTTAATCCCAATAATATATTGCGTCTTCCTCTAGATTTTCATCTAGAACTTAGTACACTACTAGATCTTAACTGATGACAATATCCCTACATCATATCCAATGAGTAGATTATGATCTATCTGCAAGATCTTAGAGCATTACCATGCTTCCGTTGCACCTTATTATACACACAAGGCCCTTTGCTATGAAAATGTTTGGTTGTTATATCTCATAAATGAGACACACTACAATAAATAGGAGTAATCTGATGGATTTGAGTATGACCACTGTTGAAAAGGTTTTCCATAATTGAAACAAAGTTTCAAACTATAACCTTTAGCTACAATCTTAGATTAAAAAAAAAACTCAAGCTTTCCATCTATTCTTGTGTGCTTCTTGTAGACCAACTTACACCTATGGGTTTTATCCCTTTAGGTGCTTCTACAAGAACGCAAACTATGTTATAATACAAAGATTCTAACTACCTCTTCATAGCTCCTCGCCTTAAGTAAGCACAAACATTGCTCACCACTTCATCATAATCTATGGGATATGTAGCTCCCACTATGATGAGGCACTAGTATACTAGAAATCATAGGAATGGTATGTCTTTAACCTTATAGATCCATAGTATTTTATACAATGTGGGACTATCTTCTAATATATCCTCCAATTTGTATTACTCTTTGCTTAATTTCTTATCAAAGTCTTCATAAAAAAATCTGACATTTGTATCAACAAATATCTTTTGATGATCTTGACAATAGAGGTAATAACCCAAAAATCCTCATAAATATCCTATAAACTAATATACCTCTTAAGAAAAAAAGGTATTACATAGTTTATAAGACATATCCCTAAAATAATCCAAGAAAAGATGAGAAACCTATCCATGATCTCACTATGTCCAACCAAGTTTGATATCTTCTTTCCACCTCTTCATTTTGCAATGGAAACCCTGGTGCACATGACTAGTAAATAATCTAGTGCTCCAATGGAAAGAATCAAACTTACTAGACCTATCAACTTGATCTAATTGAAGTGACTTGGTATATATACTGAATAGGTTATCCGATCCTGCTTTAAATATTTAATGAATGTATCCAAGGCATCGGATCTCCTTTGTACATGTCCAAACCTAGGGTAATTATCACTAAAAGTGATGAAATACCCATACCCATATCCTCCCCATGCATGGACACTAAAAGTTCTATACATGTTAGTATGCACTAACTCCAAACATTTCTTAGCTTTAGTCCTCTTGGTCATTTTACCATCTATATAGGATTCGTAGACCGAAGGATCTTTTGGAATCAAAGAGTCCAGATTTTATTAGTCTTTGGATTCTATTTAGATTAATATAACCTAGGTCTAGTAACCAAATGTTTAATTAGTGCTAGGTTTAATCCTGAGTTTCTTGTCACTTGGCAAAGTGATAATGGAATACATATAAAAGAAAAGGATATTCCATCCCACTTACTTGCATAACTAACCTTGCATTTGAATCTAAGGTAAGTATAATACCATCATTTAACCTTCTCACTTGTTGAATGTCCTATAAGGACTTACAGGTAGTGGGCCTAGAATCTATCCACCATAAATCCACCACTAAATACTCAACAATGAGAAAATGATGTATGTTTTCCTTTTTCCTTTAGGTGAACTGGGCATTCCTTTTCAAGTGTCCTAAAAGGTCACAAAGGAATCACTTACCCCTGAGCTTGCTCTCTTATTCCTTCTCTGGAACTTTCCTTATTTGGTATTGTTCTTCTTCTTCTTGGTAGAAAAACCCGAAGAACCTTTGACTTCCATATGAACACCCTATAATCTTTAAGAATCTCCTTAGCTCTCCCAAAGGAAAATTGCAAGATCTCTAAGATCATATGAATAATGTTGTTCATAACAGTCCTAAGAATAGCTTGTTAAAGCTTACCTACACTTATCACCAAATAACCATTGCAAACTTCAAAAAGAATATCAAAGTCTCTAGTAATAGACATGTGTTGCTATTGCAACACATTATCCAAAGATCCAAGTATTAGATACTTGGTCTTTTGATTCGTCTAATACCATTTTGATAAACCACTTTGATATACCACTCTTTCCTTTTGCTAGGTTTATTCATAAGGAATAGTTAGCTCTACCTAAACTAGCTTGTCTGCAATTAGTTGTTAGGATAGAGCCCTTTAAAAGCATGACATGATGTAATAAATTTGGAATTCATTATTTATTTAATGATGTTCCAATTTCACTTTTATCTATCCTTATTCCATATATTATACTTTATGAGGATTTTTGCTTGTATTTTTTGTATTGTACGTGACATAGGGGCATTAGGAGTTGTATAAAAGATCTAAGTCATGGGTTCCTCACAAATAGATGACTTTTTCACAATCGGTTCATGGGTCTAGGCAACCCATTAAAGGTTGTAGTGCACCACCTCCTAATTGGAGGGATGGTTGGTCTTAGCTATCAGGACGAGTTTCCCATTGTGAGTGCACTAGTGTGTATGGTTACACATTGGACAAGACCTACGGTGAATCATGACTTAAGGCTATCAAGTAGTCATGACCTCACCAAGTTGCTTCATTATGTTATCTCTCAACCTTGAGAGAATATTAAGCTTTTGCTAAAGTTAGCAATGGCTTTGACCTATGGGTGAGATTGTAAGCTAATCATATATTCCCTATGGATTGGGTAACTATTGATGGAAGCCGATAACAATAGATACTCTCAATAAAGGCACCATGATATCTCTTGGGATTGAGACAATGTGTCCCCTTGGGTGATCCTAAGGAGGTGTGTTCATGAAAACTATAGCCATAATAGTTCCTTAAGTGGAACTTGACATAGGCTCTTTGAGGGATAACACATGTTAATTGAACACACAATAGGAGGATCTAGAACTCAAGGATGGTAGAGGTAGTCTTGAAAGACTGATAGCTTTCACCTTGGTAGACTACGAACACTAGTTCATGGGGAGACTGAACACAAGGGATAGTAGGTCATGGACTTAAGCACTTGGTGTCTCATTGTTATTTACATAGGATATTGGAGTTCAGTTGATTCTCTGTAGTGGGATGTTGAATCAACTTTAGAATTGGATTCTGATGGAGCTAGTATTCCTATGGGTCCTAGTGGTCCCCGCTCTGAGCTTATATACCTTGTTGGCATAGGTTATGAGGGTAGAATTAGCTCCAAGTTCACTTTTGTGTATAAGCGCATTTTGGTAATTACGGAAGATTGCACAGGGATAAGTGAACAAGGTCTCTGGATTGGGCTAATTGATTAATTAGTAGGTCTTATTGGGTTAATTAATCCATTAGGACCCATTTTGGGCTAGATTAAGTGACCCAAGCCCATGTGGGCTTAAGTCACTTAAACCTACTTAGGAACCCTATAAATACCCCCAAGGGGTTAGGGTTTCCATAGATTTTGTCGTCCACCATCCAGAGAGATAGAGAGTCATAGTTTGTACCCTTTTTTCCTCCCCACCAGAAGTGTGCCAAGATCAAGGTTTGAGTCATCGAGCGAAAGACTTCAGGTTTATGAGACTTCTACGATTTCGATCTTCATCTTCACCATGTGGATTTAATTCGAGAACAACTGAATCCGAGGTATGGTTTTTATTAGCACCTTTTGAATCCTTTTAAAGTATAAAAGTGCTATTTTTTTCATTGTGCATAGGATTTAGAAAAAGCCTAGGATAGTTATGCATGTTCCTAACCTGATTCGGGCTTAGGAAATGAAGAGATCCGGGTTTTTCCCATCATTAGTTACTATATCTAGAATAAAATTAGTCCAATTGATTAGTTGGGTTTAGCCTATTGTGAGAAAGAGAGTGATAATAGAACCAACATGATATCTATAACAAAGAATATGACCAAACATATGACATAATTAAGCATTCATGGCATTTGGTAATTAATTTAGCAAAAATATGGTGCTCTCAAACTACATATCCTTTTGCAAGGTTTCTTAGTATCATAAGAATCAAGCCTACGTGGGGCAAGTCATGACCTTATTACTAGTTAGAGACCCTCTCAAATTGATCTCCCTACCTTAACCATAAAGGTACTAAAATGTAAGATCAACATACCTTTTATTTGGCCCATGGACTATGCAAGTGGGACCATATGGGGCAATTCTACCACTTCATATCCAATGTCAAATGTATAACCATTGTCCTTGAACTATCAATGTCACCAAGTAAAGAACCCCACCATTGGGGTGGTCGTTCCCACTAAAGACATATCTAGTCTTATCCATGTGGAGAGTTCATATCTCCTGATTCTTAGGGCTAACCCATCATGGGGGTGGCGAACCCAAATTAAGATGGGTTCAACAATGGAGACCGTGGTCTTGCCTAAGGCCCTCTCCCACTTAATCTTTTGAGAGAAATAAGAGCATTTTCAAACCATTAGTAATTTCCTTGATGAATAAATTATCTACTTTAAAATTTTTCAAAAATATTTATTTCCTAATTGGAAACCTAGTGTAATAGGAGAATACCAACATGAAAAATTTTAAATTTCCATGAGAGGAATTTTCAAAAAGAATTTTGATAAAATATCCACTCTCAAAATTTTAAAAAACTATTTTCATACAATTCTCCTTGAAATATTTTATCAAGGAAATGTTTCAAAAAAAATTATTTCCATCAAATTACTAAGCATTTTGGTAAGAATATTTTAATGATAAATTATTTATAATGTAAATTTCTAAAATATTTATTTTCTAAATTGGAGACTCTTGTGTAATAAGGAAATTACCAATTTATGAGATTTTGAATAATCTTGAGAGCATCATATCCAAGAAAGGAACTTTTGCTTCTCATATTCAAAAATCCTCATAAGATTTACTTTCCTTATTCCTTACACTTTTCCAAATAAACATTTCATTGGAAATTCGAAAATAATTTATTTCATTAAATATTACCAAAAATAGAACATTTTAGTAATTCCTTAATAGATAAAATATTCTCTATGGAAAACTTCCAAAAATGTTTATTACCAAAAAGGAATTAAACAATCCATTGTGGAAAGTATTTTCAAAATATTTTATATCTTCATTAAATTACTAAAACTTTTCAAATTTATTTTGGTAACCCTTCTTATCATAAATTTTCTATCATGAGATTCTTCAAATCTATTAATTACTTTTAAATCGGGACTCCTGTGCTAAAAGAATTACTCTCTTATTCCTTATCATTCAACTATCCAAACAGATTGGTTTCCTCTTTCTCTCTAGGAGGAGAGGGGGAAGTGTGGTGGACCAACTATAGGTATAGTTTTCCTTCTCTCATTGAAAAAGAACATGAAAACCTTCCAAAGTTTAATAAAAAGATATCTAACGAAATAACAATCTTCTTGGCAACAACCAGTTTAAAAAGATAATCCTAGAAAATATCTTCTCATGAACATATATTAAGAATACCAAAAAAAAAACTTTTCTTTTGATTCTAATACTTATTTTGGTAACCATTCTTAATTATAAATTATCTATCATGAATTTCCAAAATTAACTTATTCTCTTTATATTGGAATCTTGTGCAAAATAGGAGATATACTATTTTATGAAGATTTTAAAAAATAAGAACTTTTCCTTAAAAGAAAGATTTTATTCTTAGAGATCTCAAAGATTTGAGAAGATTTTAAATAAAATTAGAATCTCAAAGAATTAATTTTTTTTAAAAAAAAGTAAAAAAACTCTTAATCATTTTTCCAACTTATCTTTTCTTTAACATAAAGTTTCTTAACCATACACATTCCAATTTAAATAAGTTTTTCAATTTTGAAAAAAATATGAAAATCTATTTCTAATTAAGAATACTAAAATATCTTAAGGCCACATATGCAATTAATAAAGAGCATATAGTAAAAATAAGGGAATAATTAAATAAAAAATTTCCCATGGCTTTTAAGGATTTTGTTGCATATTTGCCAATTAAAATTTGGATAAAATCCAAACTACCAAAAATAACCTTGCAACCAAAATTTGGGTTAGTGAAAATAGATAACCCAAATGGACCTATTGCCACCAAAAAAATTGAGCCCAACAAGAGGCCCAAAATTCAGCCCGAACGACCAAAAATAATTGGGCCCGTAACAACATGCTCCTTGTGCAGTATTGCTTCAATTGATCATATCTTCCTCGTTTTAACTCCAAATTGTGATATGTTTGAAGCATTGGATTCTTGACTTCCTAATCTTCAAAACCATATATTATTTTCCCTAAGAAAATAATTAGAAGTAGCCCCGATTTTGGCTCAAATTTGACGTCACTGTGCTGCCATGCACTTTGCGCAGCCTTGCTTCATTCGACCATATCTCCCTCATCTTAACTCCAAATTGCAATCTGTTTAAACCATTGGATTCATAACTTCCTAAGCTTCAAATCCATATTTTTCTTGCCTAAGAAACTACTAGTAGGTAGTCCCGATTTTGAGTTCAAGTCAAAGTCACTATGCTTCCATGGATCTTAAACGAAAAACTTCCAAGATTTCTTCTTTTTTCTTTAACCACCATTGAATCTCAAAAAGAACTTTCAAGATTCCATCTTTTCTCTTGGGTCAAAATAGATGGATGCAAAAAACTGAAATTTTTACAATAATAAAAAATCCTATGCTCCTTTAATGGAGCTTACAACTCATCTATTGAAAAGTAAAGATTTTTACAATCAACTAAAAATCTTATACCCCTTATGGGGTGTACAACCCAATCTAGAGAACAATAATTAAAGGTCATCAACAGATCCAAACAAAATAATAACCCAAAATTAATTATAATAATTAGAAAGAAAATTATAACCACTATAATTACATGCATTCATCCCTTTGGGTCATGGGATGAATAAAACAACACTGCAAAATAGAGTTAGCACACCCTAGAACAGATCTAACATGCCAAACCTACCCTAGGGCTCTGATACCAGTAGTTGGGAACCCTGGATTATTTCGTTCCCATGCCTTGGATCGTGTAAGGTACATCCAAATCTATCCTAGGCTCTCTAAATCTATCACAACGGATAAATAGGTATTAAAAAACAATAAGAATAACATAAAAACCATAGATCAATGTAGATAACCCCAAAGTCGCAGTAGATCTCCTAAACACGATGATCTTCTGCCCGATGACTCTTCTTTGTGTCTAAGCATTGAGATAGTGGATATTTCAATGGTGGAGGCTAGGTTTTTCTCTCTAGACTGAATGGGAGAATGGTAAGACATTGAAACCCTAACCCCAAAAGGGGTATTTATAGGCTTCCTACTAGGCTTAAGTGATTTAAGCCCACCATGAGCTTGGGTCAATTAATGTAGCCCAAAAAGGTTGCTAATTGATTAATTAACCATACAAAGTTCTAGTTAATCAATTAGCCTAGTCCAAAGATGTCACTAACTTATCTCTGTGAAACCTTATGTAATTACCAAAATGCCCTTATGAACAAAAGTGAACTAAAAACCCACCCAACCCTCATAAACCATGCCATCAAGGAATATGAGCTTAGAGCGGTGATTACTACCTAAAAAGTGCTATTTTGCGCCTTTAATTCGTTGTGTTTTAAGCACTTTTGTGTAGTAGTTCTCCATTCTTATTCCAATTGGCATGTTAAGGACCTAGCAATGACTTCTAATCATATTGGTAGCTAGTTTTAGTGTTTTGACAGCTTTTTGGATCATTAAGACAAGCCAAGTAAAGGAGAGAAGCAAAGAGGAAAACAGAGTGAAGAAAATAGAGGACAGTAGCTGCAGTCTTCCTTCGCACTTTTGGAGCACTTCCTGAAGTCCATTTTCTACATGCTATATACCATTTCAAAGCTCAGGAAGTCAACAATCCAACACTTCAAACTGTGTATGATTTGGAGCTGAATTAAGGAAGATATGGCCTTTGGAAGACAACTGCACCAAGCATGTGCGAATTTCGCACAGCAACTCAAGCTTGTGCGAAATTCGCACAACACTTTCCCCTTGTGCGAAATTCGCACCAGCCCATGCGTCTTTGGTGCGAAATCTCCTCTGTTTTGCTGACTCCACATCAGATCTTTTATTATGTATTTTTGATGTAAATTCCTTTCTTATCCCTGTAATTAGCCAATCACAGGCTTTGCTTTGTAAAAACTTTAAGAGGGGTGGAAATCATCTCTCGAACATGTGTTACGTTCTACACTTAGTAAAATACAGAGCTCTCTTTGTTTATCTTTTCTCTTCTATATTTTCTTTTTCTTGGAAGCCAAACAACCTCTGAGGATGTTTTCCCAGAGGATGAGAGGCTAAACTTTTGGTTTCTTGGAGTGAAGGAAGCTAGGTGAAAAGTCCAGATGCTAAAGTGGAAAACTCTCGTGCATTAAATACAGGTAGTTGGAGTTCATAAATGGCTTTTAAATCTAAAGTTTTGCTTTAAATCCCTTAGAATCACTTTGAATGGCCAATACATGGTAAGCTTCAGGTCTCTGTGGATACTTATTGCTAGATCCACATCAGTCCATTAGTTATCATGTACGAGCCATTGGAAAGTGGCTCAAGGTGAAGACCCACAGTGTCTAAAGCCATTAATGGAACTTGACTACCATTTCTATTGACTTTTTATGGATTAAATCTTCATTGTTAAACCTATACCGGTTCGGGAAATAACCATCCTTTATGTTGTTGTCCCCAATACAAGAAGAAAAATCCGGAATTTCCACTTTACATTCTGAACTTGATCCTAGCAACCCTTAGCTCCGGGAGACTTTCTTTCTTCCATTTTTATCTAGTTCTATATTAGTTTAGTTTCAAACACCACTTTCAAAACAAATTTTATTTTCTTTTAAACTTTAAGTTTTTGACAAAGGAAATCATCAGATTCAATTTCTAATCTTGAGTCTATCACTGGTAGAATGAAAACCCATCCCAGAGTTCGACCCTAGAGCTGCTATACTATAGTAGCTTTGCTACGCTAGTATGAGGTCATAGGATTTATAAATATTTTTTATTAAAACACCCGACTGGGCACGAATCAAAAATGGCGCCGTTGCCGGGGATGGTGCCACTTTACAGTGATATGACCTTTTAGAGGCTACTTGTGATTTCCATCACAAGTTTGGTGAATTCCTTTTTCACTAACTTCATTTCCTTTCTTTTAATTGTAGAATTCCTTTTGTTTTCTTTCTAACCTTAACTTTCTTCTAGTTTTCTTTTGTTTTTGTTGTCTTTGTTTTGTTTTCAGGTAAGTTGTAACTTGTGCATGCCCTATTGGATTCGGTACCAAGAGGGAATATTAGTAAGGATTGAGAATCCTCAAGACACAGAGTTGGATATCTGTGTAAACATCATGGACCTTCCACAAGAGGATCAGAATTCTCAACACGATCAAGGGGGTAATCCAAATGCATATCTATCCATGAGGGATAGAATGCACCCACCAAGGATGAGTGCACCCTCATGCATCGTACCTCCTCTTGAGCAGCTGATTATAAGGCCCCATATTGTGCCCCTCCTACCAAATTTCCATGGAATGGAGAGTGAGAACCCATATGCCCACATCAAGGAGTTTGAGGAGGTGTGCAATACTTTTAGAGAGGGAGGAGCTTCAATAGACTTGATGAGACTCAAGCTATTTCCTTTTACTTTGAAGGACAAGGCAAAAATATGGCTTAATTCTTTAAGGCCAAGGAGCATAAGGAATTGGGTTGATCTTCAAGCCGAATTTTTGAAGAAATTTTTCCCCATCCATAGGACGAATGGGTTGAAGAGATAAATCTCAAACTTTTCTGCAAAAGAAAATGAGAAGTTCTATGAATGTTGGGAAAGGTATATGGAGGCCATCAATGCTTGTCCTCATCATGGCTTTGATACATGGCTCTTGGTGAGCTATTTTTATGATGGGATATCTTCCTCCATGAAGCAAATTCTTGAAACCATGTGTGGGGGAGATTTTATGAGTAAGAATCCGGAAGAAGCCATGGACTTTTTAAGTTATGTATCTAAGGTGTCAAGAAGATGGGATGAGCCCAACTCAAGAGAAAAAGGGAAGTTCCCCTCTCAACCAACCCAAAATCTAAAGGGTGGAATGTACATGTTAAGTGAGGACATGGACATGAAAGCTAAGGTGGCAACAATGGCAAGGAGGTTGGAAGAACTTGAGTTGAAAAAAATGCATGAAGTCCAAGCCATTTCCGAGACACAAGCCCATGTCATGCCATGCACCATTTGCCAATCATGTGATCATGTGGTAGATGAGTGCCCAACCATCCCAGTTGTGAGGGAGATGTTAGGTGATCAAGCCAATGTTGTGGGGCAATATAGGCCCAATAACAATGCACCTTATGGAAACACCTATAATTCAAGCTGGAGAAACCATCCAAATTTTTCTTGGAAACCAAGACCACCTCCATACCAACCACAAGCCCAAACCCAAGCACCTCAACAAACCTCTTCAATGGAGCAAGCCATTGTGAACCTAAGTAAAGTCATGGGTGACTTTGTGGGTGAACAAAAGGCAATCAACTCCCAATTGCACCAAAAGATTGAAAATGTTGAGAGTTCTCAAATTAAGAGAATGGATGGGATGCAAAATGATCTATCTCAGAAGATAGATAATATCCAATACTCCATCTCTAGGCTTACCAACCTCAACACAGTGAATGAGAAAGGAAAGTTTCCCTCTCAACCAAGCCAAAATCCAAAGGGTGTTCATGAAGTTGAAACCCAAGAGGGGGAGTCTTCAAAGTTGAGGGAGGTCAAAGTTGTGATCACCTTGAGGAGTGGGAAGGAGGTTGATCAACCCTTGCCTAAGGTGAGGCAAGATGAAGAACTCATGTCAAAGAGAACCTTGGTTAAAGAGAGCAATAACCAAGAAGAGAAGAGTGGGAAGAAAAATGCATCCAAATCAAGCATTGAAGAAGAGCCAAAGATAGTGATTAAGGAGGATATGATGAAGAAACATATGCCTCCCCCTTTTCCTCAAGCTTTACATGGAAAGAAGGAAATCAAGAATTCATCAGAAATTCTTGAAGTCTTGAGACAAGTGAAGGTGAATATACCTTTACTTGATATGATTAAGCAAGTCCCCACATATGCAAAATTTTTAAACGACTTGTGCACGGTCAAGAGAGGGTTACATGTGACAAAGAATGCATTCCTCACTGAGCAAGTAAGTGCTATCATTCAAAGTAAGTCTCTAGTTAAGTACAAAGATCCTAGATGTCCCACCATTTCAGTCAACATTGGAGGGACACATGTGGAGAAAGCTTTACTAGACTTGGGGGCAAGTGTGAATTTGCTCCCATATTCTGTGTACAAGCAACTGGGACTTTGAGGATTGAAGCCCACAACCATCACTCTCTCCTTAGCTGATAGGTCAGTCAAAATCCCAAGGGGGGTGATAGAGGATGTTCTAGTTCAAGTGGACAAATTCTACTATCCCGTGGATTTTGTTGTACTTGATACTGATCCCACTGTTAAGGAAGCAAATTATGTGCCAATCATCCTTGGGAGACCTTTCCTAGCTACCTCCAATGCCATCATCAATTATAGGAATGGGGTGATGCAGCTCACATTTGGAAACATGACCTTGGAATTAAACATATTCCACCTGTGCAAGAGACATCTTCACCCAAAAGAGGAGGAAGGATTAGAGGAGGTGTGCTTGATCAACACTTTGGTTGAAGAGCATTGTGACAAGAATTTAGAAGAGAGCTCGAACGAAAGCCTTGGAGTGCTTGAAGAAGGGTTACCTGAACCCTCTGATGTGCTAGCCATCATGTCTCCTTGGAGGAGACGGGAAGAGATCTTACCACTGTTCAATAAGGAGGACTCACAAGGAGCAGCTATGGAAGACCCTCCAAAGCTTGTTATGAAGCCACTTCCTATTGATTTGAAGTATGCATATTTGGAGGAAGATGAGAAATGTCCAGTGGTGGTTTCTTCAACTCTTACAAGTGATCAAGAGAATAGTCTTTTGGGAGTCCTCAGAAAATGCAAGAAAGCCATTGGATGGCAAATTTCTGATTTGAAAGGGATTAGCCCTTTGGTATGCACCCACCATATCTACATGGAAGAAGATGCAAAACCAATGAGGCAGCCCCAGAGGAGGTTGAATCCTCACATGCAAGAGGTGGTAAGGGGTGAAGTTCTGAAGCTACTTCAAGTAGGGATCATATATCCCATTTCAGATAGCTTGTGGGTGAGCCCCACCCAAGTAGTCCCAAAGAAATCTGGAATTATGTGATCCAGAATGAGAAAGGGGAGGAAGTCTCTACACGTCCTACCTCAGGATGGAGGGTGTGTATAGACTACAGGAGGTTGAATTCAGTGACTAGGAAGGACCATTTCCCATTGTCTTTCATGGACCAAGTCCTTGAGAGAGTCTCAGGACATCCTTTCTACTGTTTTCTGGATGGTTACTCGGGGTACTTCCAAATAGAGATTGATTTGGAAGATCAAGAAAAGACAACCTTCACTTGCCCCTTTGGTACTTTTGCGTATAGGAGGATGCCCTTTGGTCTATGTAATGCTCCTGCAACTTTCCAAAGATGTATGCTAAGCATCTTCAGTGATATGGTGGAGCGCATCATGGAAGTCTTCATGGATGACATCACTGTATATGGAGGTTCTTATGAGGAGTGTTTGTTGCATTTAGAAGCTATTCTCCAAAGATGTATTGAGAAAGACCTAGTGCTAAATTAGGAGAAGTGCCATTTTATGGTACAACAAGGAATTGTCTTAGGACATATAATCTCCAAGAATGGCATTGAGGTAGATAAGGAAAAGGTGGAGCTAATTGTTAAGTTGCCACCTCCCACTAATGTTAAAGGAATTAGGCAATTCCTAGGACATGTCGGGTTCTATAGGAGGTTCATTAAGGATTTCTCAAAAATCTCAAAACCTCTTTGTGAACTCTTGGTAAAGGATGCCAAGTTTGTGTGGAATGAGAAATGTCAAAAGAGTTTTGAGGAACTGAAGCAATTCCTCACAACTGCACCAATAGTGAGAGCCCCAAATTGGAAATTACCTTTTGAGGTAATGTGTGATGCAAGTGATCTTGCTATGGGGGCTGTTTTGGGGCAAAGAGAAGATGGAAAGCCCTATGTGATTTATTATGCAAGCAAAACTTTGAATGAGGCTCAAAGGAACTACACAACTACTGAGAAGGAGTTGTTGGCAGTAGTTTTTGCTTTGGATAAGTTTCGTGCCTATTTGGTAGGGTCCTCTATAGTGGTGTTCACTGACCATTCTGCTTTGAAGTACTTGCTAACCAAGCAAGATGCCAAGGCAAGATTGATAAGATGGATCCTTTTGCTTCAAGAATTCAATCTCCAAATCCAGGATAAAAAAGGAGTAGAAAATGTGGTAGTTGACCACTTGTCAAGACTTGTGATAGCACATGACTCACATGGTCTACCTATCAATGATGACTTCCCTGAGGAGTCTCTCATTTCAATAGAGGTAGCTCCATGGGAATCTCACATTGCAAATTATTTGGTTACTAGAGAAGTTCCAAGTGAGTGGAGTGCCCAAGACAAGAGGCATTTCTTTGCTAAGATCCATGCCTATTATTGGGAGGAGCCTTTTCTCTTCAAATATTGTGCGAATCAAATCATAAGGAAATGTGTTCCTGAACAAGAGCAATTAGGAATTCTTTCCCATTGCCATGATAGTGCATGTGGAGGTCATTTTGCTTCCCAGAAAATAGCCATGAAAGTGATCCAATCAGGTTTTTGGTGGCCCTCTCTTTTCAAGGACGCCCACACTATGTGCAAGGGATGTGATCGGTGTCAAAGGCTTGGTAAGCTAACACATCGAAATATGATGCCCTTGAACCCCATCTTGATAGTGGATGTCTTTGATGTTTGGGGGATAGACTTCATCGGACCATTTCCAATATCGTTTGGACACTCCTACATTTTGGTGGGAGTGGATTATGTCTCTAAGTGGGTAGAAGCAATCCCATGTAGGAGCAATGATCATAAGGTGGTTCTCAAATTTCTCAAGGAGAACATCTTTTCAAGATTTGGAGTGCCTAAGGCCATTATCAGTGATGGAGGAACCCACTTTTGCAATAAGCCATTTGATACTCTTCTAGCCAAATATGGGGTCAAGCATAAGGTAGCTACACCTTATCACCCTCAAACAAGTGGCCAAGTTGAGTTAGCCAACCGGGAAATCAAAAATATACTGATGAAGATGGTGAATGTGAATAGGAAGGATTGGTCTATTAAGCTCCTGGATTCATTATGGGCTTATAGGACCGCTTACAAGACCATTCTTGGAATGTCTCCTTATTGATTCATGCCTAATTGGTGTCTCAGCTGATTCGTGTCCAGCTGGTGCTCCTTGATTGAGGGAGTAATCAACAAAATTTATAACCTATTACACCATATACTAGGGTAGCAAAGACAAAGCTACTATAGCATAGTGGCTCTAGGATCGTTCACTGGGATGGGTTTTCACTTCACAAATGATATTAATTCAAAGCTGAATTGGTGCCTTTTCATTTCAAGGTTAGCTTTAAAAGAAAACATAAAGATGTTTGAATGAAAAAAAAGTTTGGTTTTAAACTAACCAAAAATAGTAACTGATTTTACTTACAAAGAAAAGTGTTTCTTGGAGTTTCAGATCACTAGGTTCAGATTCCTCATACAAAAAGGGAGTTCCGGTCACTTGTTTCTTTTCCTCGTATTAGAGAATTAACATATAGTTCCTTCTCCAACCGGTGTTGTACAGATGCTTCCCATTAATGGGTTCAAACACTAAATCCCTCTCACTGATGCATCTTGCAATGGCTTATACCTCTCACCTAACACTTGCCATTCAAGGTGATCTTTAACCTTGGACTTCCTTTCACAAGCTCGCAAGAGATAACTAATGGATGTCTCCTTGGAGTCCAAAAGCTTACCAAGTGTTGGCAATTCTAGAAAATCCTACCTTCAAGTCACCTCCCAGAGGCTTGCAAGGGGTAAACTAGTGAATCTCCATGGACGGAGATCACTTGCCTTACCAAGTGTTGGCCCAGGTGATTTAAAGACGTTTTAAGTTAACTAAAAAGATAAAAACCATTAACGAGTTACACTTTCTCTTCATTAAAAACTAAAACAACAAAACTTCCAATTTATGCATGAGGAAACTTACCCGGCTTTCCTCACTCCAAGATACAAAGAACCTAGCCTCTCATCCTCTGAGGAAGAATCCTCAGAGTTTGATTAGCTAGAAATAAAAATAACGAGAAAACAAAAATATATATGAAAAGCAGAGCAAGTGCTCTATATTTTACTTCCTTGCCAATTTGTACAAAGGATCCGTCGTCCGTCTGAGAGTCTCTCCCTGAGAGTTTATATAGGAAGGTAATTTACCCTTCCTTGGATACTTCCTAGCTAAAGAATTACATGAGTGGCTGAATACAAGGAGAAAATGGAAATTTAGACACAAAAATATCAGAAGAAAAGATCTAAAAGAGTTGGTGCACAACTATCGGGAAGCTTCAGGACCGTTGCACTGTGCAAAATGGCTGCGAAATCATTCCGCAACAAAAGGGTGATTTCGCAGCGCTGTGCAAAATTCTTCCTTCAGCTTGGAGTGATTGGCTTCCAATGGCTATAACTTCCTCATTTCAGCTCCAAATCGTACACGGTTTGAAGCGTTAGATTTTTTACTTCCTGAGCTTTGAAATGGTATATAGCATGTAGAAAATGGACTTCGGGAAGTGCTCCAAAAGTGTGAAAGAAGACTGCAGCTGCTGTCCTCTATTTTCTTCTTTGCTTTTCTCCTCTTTGCTTCTCTCCTTGCATTCCGGATTTGCTTATGGCAAAGGACTTCAAAGCTTTGGTTCTTCATGCTTCTGCTCTTTCCATTGCTTTACCAAGGATTCCAAATAACTCTCCTTAATCTTGGATTGCTTTGGTGATCAAATTACTAACAAAAACACCAAAACTTACACAATTTGATTAGAATTGATTGCAAGGGTCCTTAACATGTTAATTGGGTTAAAAGGTAATAATTACTACTCAAGAGTGTTTAAAAGAGTTAATTACAAGCTACAAAATAGCACTTTTTGAGTAGTAATCACTTATCGCCTTGTTTATGGCAAAGCGTGCCATCTTCTAGTAGAGGTTGAATATAAAGCATGGTGGGCAATCAAGAAGCTCAACATGGATTTGACAAGAGCCGGGTTAAAGAGATGTTTGGATTTGAATGAATTGGAGGAAATGAGGAATGATGCTTACCTCAATTCAAAAATTGCAAAAGAGAGGTTGAAGAAATGGCATGATCAGTTGGTAAATCAGAAGAATTTTACCAAGGGACAAAGAGTCTTGCTTTATGACTCTAAGCTTCATCTTTTTTCGGGAAAATTGAAATCAAGGTGGATGGGTCCTTTCATAATTCATGATGTGCAATCAAATGGAGTAGTGGAACTACTCAACTTCAATAGCACTCGAACTTTCAAAGTGAATGGGCATCGTCTCAAGCCCTATAAGGAATCATTTTCCCGAGACAAGGAGGAATTCATCCTCCTTGATCCACCTCCAACATGAAAACACTTAGTTCATGGTTGAACTTAGTCTCTTCAAAGACTAAAAAGTTCATCCTCTTTTTGTTTTCTTTTAAGTTGATTTTAGTTTAATCTAGTGTTTTTCTTGTGTTTATGCATGTTTTGATTTTTATTTTTGACTTTAATTTTATTCTAATGTGGTTTGAATTGGTTTTTTGTGTTAACATGCAGGTAGGAAAGCTTGAAGAATGAAAACAAGGGAAAACAGAGGAGAAAAGCCAAGACACAGCAAAATTCGCACAACCCAATCCTCTTGTGCGAAATTCGCACAACACATCCCCTTGTGCGAATTCTCTTTTGTAACCAATTTTCAAAAAGCATGCTCTCAGTCCCTCCCAAAATCTCAGTGCGAAAATGCACAGGAATGCGAACCTTGTGCGAATTCACTTTTGTGACCAATTTTTTTTTAAAAAAAAGCATGCTCTCTGTCTTGGAGAACCACAAGAATGCGAAATTTTCGCACTACCCATCACCTTGTGCGAAATTCGCACTTTCTCTTTAAAAGCCATTTTCTCTTCTTCAATTCTAAGCTTGTTCTTCTTCAATTCTCTCAACACCTCTCTTCCGATCACCCCTTTCCATCCACAAGGTCCTCTCCTTCATCATCCCCCATCCTTAACCCCACCATGGCAGCCCATCTCAAGAGCTTCACTCCATAGCCGCGGCCATCACTATTCACAACAGTCCGCACCTTCCATCTTCAGCTCTTTCTCCTCCTTCCACCATCAAAAACCCTTCATTTCTTCACTTAACACTCCAAATTCATCCCTAAACCAAACCCAACCTTCATTTTTCAAAATCACAACCTCAAGCATAGGTTTCAAAGCCACGGTTTCTTCATTAAAAACCCATTGCCGCTGATGCGACTTATGGTAGCTTAGCTTTAAAGGCATATCAACAAAATTTATACCTTAAATACTATTACTAAAGTAGCCAAGCTACTATAGCATAGTGGTTCTAGGATCGTTCACTGGGAAGGGTTTTCGCAAACACTAGTGATATTCAAATTAGGAAAATAGGTGATTTTCTTATGGATGTTAGCTTTAAAAGAAGATGTAAATGTTTTAGAGAGATTTAAACTAATTTAAGCTAACATTAAAGACTAAAATGAAAGGGTGTAAAAACAAGTTTCTCAAAGATAGGATAGCTATGCTCTGGCTCTTATGCAAATTGGAAATCTCAGGATAGGCTCCTCGCGTTGGGGTTGCAACTATGGTGATGCTTGCTTCCCGAACCGGTATGGATTTAGCAAATCAAGTTTTAATCCTTTAAAATGGCAAAACAGATGGTAGTGAATTTCATCAATGGTTATTCACCTTAGACTTCCTTTGAATGGCTCGTAAGAGATAACTAATGGTCTAAAGCTAAAAGCTTACCAAATATTGGCAACTCAAAGTCATTCCAGGTGATAAACTCACCTTTCAATGGCCATTGAAATTGGTTCTAACGGATTAATGCAAAACTTAGAATTGAAAACCTCACCTTCCAATAGCTCGTAGGAGATAACTAATGGATAGAAATCCAAAAGCTTATCAAGTATTGGCCGTTGGAAGTTGTCCAAAGGAAATAAAAACCAAACTTTGCATTAATGAACCATTAATGAAAAACGACTACCTTACCTTCCAAGTGCGAGAAATTTCCATGGGATTGCATCCAAGCCATCACATAACATCCATACTTTGAGAAACTTAAAAGTTTTAGCCAATCATCCTCTGAGGAAAAGTCCTCAGAGGCTGTTTGGCTACTAAGAAAATAAGAAAGAAAAGAGAAAAGAAGCTTCTGAACAAAAGTGCTCTTATAACTTATAAAGTTACAGGTTACAAGATATCTTTGTCTGAGGCTCTTCACCTCTATTTAAAGACAATAACAAGCTAAATTACAAGAGCTATTACAAAAGCAACCTTTTCATTGGTTGATTACAAGGGTAAAATAGGTATTTACAAAGCTAAAAATCAAGCAAAATATCTTGGAGAACCAGTAGTGGAATATCATCAACAACGTCTCAAAGGGATTTCAAAGGCATTTTCGCAAGGTGCCTAAATCCACCTTGCGAAATTTCGCAAGGTGGTTCTACATGGTGCGAAATGGCCAAATTTCGCACCATGAAGAAAATCTCCTTGCGAAATTTTCGCAAGGTGAAATTCACCTTGCGAAATGGTGTTCCCATGGCTTGATGCAGTTGTCTTCCGAAGGCCATATCTTCCTCATTTCAGCTCCAAATCGTACACGGTTTGAAGCCTTGGATTTTTTACTTCCTGAGCTTTGAAATGGTATATAGCATGTAGAAAATGGACTTTGGGAAGTGCTCCAAAAGTGCGAAGGAAGACTGCAACTACTGTCCTCTGTTTTCCTCTTTGCTTCTTTCCTTTGCTTCTCTCCTTTGCTTGGCTTGTCTTAATGATCCAAAAAGCTGTCAAAACACTAAAAATAGCCACAAATATGATTAGAAGTCATTGCTAGGTCCTTAACATGCTAATTGGGATAAAGATGGAGAACTACTACACAAAAGTGCTTAAAACATAATGAATTAAAGGCGTAAAATGACACTTTTTGGGTAGTAATCAGCCGCCGGCTATGGGAGCTTCCAAATTCTCCATTCTCTTCATGTAAAGCTCCCAATTCCAAGCTTAGCCACCATGAAAAATCCCTTTCCTACCTCAGCCAGCATTTCCCACCCTCAAAAACCAAGAATTTTTGCCATTTGAGAGAGCCACAATTTCGCATTTGCACGGGTGAATAGTGCATTGTACGAAATTCACACAACACATTCCCCTTGTGCGAAATTCACACACCACCCTTCCCTTGTGCGAAATTCGCACAACACCTTCCCTTGTGCAAATTTTTGAGCTTCTTCATCCCTACCCTCCCCAATCCCAAGCCTCTGAGCCTCCTTTCGTTGCTTCCTCATGCCTAAGACCCGAGGAGGCTATGCCTCAGCTCCCCAGAGCAGTCAGAGAGCTACCCCTGTGCGGGCCCCACTAGATGCACCCTCACATTTACCTGATTCTACCCCTCAGCTCAGATACCATACAAGGAGAGCAGCTGCCACACCTGTGGCCCCTACTCAGATTCCAGCTAGGAGTCCTCCTACAAAGAAGGCCAAGACTTCGGAGCCAGGAGAGTCCTCCAGAGCACCTCGAGATTCATAGTCTCCGCCTCCTCCCACCAGGCGCCCTATCCTCGCCAGCTCGCCCATTGAGGGCAACTCCGATTGCCGATCGAGAGCATTCCATGTCGAGGCATATTTTGATCACTCTATTTTGCGACAGCAGCTTGAGTTGGGGGACTCATACCGCCTACTTGAGAGGTACCATCTTGTACCCTTTATGACGCCGCCACAGTTCTTTTATCCTCAAGTAGCTTTAGACTTTTACCAGTCTATGACTACTCGTGGCGTCCCAGTACCCGCCTCGATCCTTTTTACCATTGATGGACGCCAGGGTATTTTGGGGGCTAGACAAATTGTCGAGGCTTTCCATATCCCTTATGCACCAGCAGATCCCACTGCATTTAGACGTTGGGCCCCACTTTCTGAGTGGGACATGGTTCGTATACTATCTCAAGGGACATCTTCAACGAGGATCATTATGAGGAAGGAGCTTCCCCCTGGGATGCTCCTAGTTGATGTGGTGCTTCGCGCCAATCTTTTTCCTCTTCAGCATAGAGTGCAGAGGCGATGGGCCATTTTAGAGGCATTATTCCGTATCTCTGAGGGCTACTACTTTGGCCCCCATCATTTGATTATGGCCGCCCTCCTCCATTTTAAGGAGAAAGTGCATAAGCGGCGTCTTACGAGGGCAGACACCATTCTTTTACTTTTCCCTCGGCTGCTATGCCATGTTCTGGCGCATATGGGTTTCCCTACAGACCCTCATTCTGAGCCCCGCCACCATTGTCGAGAGAGCTTCTCTCCTAACCAATGGAATCAAGTATGGCTCCATCAGCATTCCCCAGACCTTCCCGAGCCAAGGGAAGTCCCTCCACAGCCTTTACCATCTATATCCGCACTGTCCACTTCAGCTCCCTCGGAGCCCATACCAGAGGCAGCATCGTCTGACGCCCCACCTGCTGTTCCTCCTACCTCAAAGCCGCCCATTACTATCCCTGGTGCAGAGTATCGTGACTTGCTCGCTTCTTTCCAGACTCTGACCACTACTCAAACGGCTATTATGGAGCAGATGGACCGCTTCCAGCTTCGGCAGGACCAGCAGACTCTCATTCTCCGTGAGATTCAGCAACACCTCGGTCTTTTGCCACCAGCTCCACCTGTTGCTCCTGTGCCCTCAGAGCCTTCTGCTCCAGCTGATGATTTTGCTCTAGTTGATGATGCTACACCTGTAGCGGTACCTTCCACAGTTGCAGCGGAGGACCCCTCCTATCCACCAGAGGAGCCTACTACTTGATCATACGATCACTCCTCTCCCTTTTTGTATCTATATTCTACGTTTTTGGATGTCTTATATATTTTGGACCACTTTTATCCTGGGATTGGATGTATTCCATGTTTATCTTGTATATTGTACTCTCTCAGTTTATATAGA
Organism: Vitis cinerea var. helleri x Vitis riparia; assembly: GCA_946000715.1. NCBI lineage: Eukaryota > Viridiplantae > Streptophyta > Magnoliopsida > Vitales > Vitaceae > Vitis > Vitis cinerea var. helleri x Vitis riparia. The sequence goes on from OX253995.1 coordinate 13,968,118, forward strand.
CATCTTCCTTTTTGTGTATTTTAGCTATTCCTTTTTATTTCCTCTACTCATCACTCTTATAATTTCTTTTTCTTTTGCAACATGTGGTTTCTCCTGTTCATTCAGAGTCCCTTATTATCAGGAGGTATCACTTCCTCCCTTTTATTATCACTTGCTTTTGGAACATTGGGAACAATGTTTATCCTAGTTGGGGGGGAGAGTTGAGGAAGTAATTTGTTGAATTTTTGGTTAAGTTATTTTGCTAACAAATTTTTTGCAAACTCTCTTTGTTTCTCAAAGATAAATTCTCAAAAGTAAATGGGAGAAATTAAATTCTTATCTTATTGCCATAGTCTCAAAGTTTGTATTATGCTTATTAAAGTTGATAAATTGTTGAAGCTCCTTTTGATTTCAATCTTAAGTCTTCCACTCTAATCTTTTCACACACTGAACACATTAGATTCCAGTTATAAGATGGAAAACTTTCTCACCCCTTGACTTAGGAAAATTTAGACTTGGTACCTTTGACCTCATTTTAATAGTGTTGAGACACCTTATAAAAGGCCAATGAGCCTTTGGAAAAAGAAAGAAAAAGAAAAATGTTTTACTTGCCTTGAAACCCAAGCAAGGTCTGAGGGGTATATGGTGAAAATCTTTAAAACCTGGTGCCCTGGGCCTTCATTGGTTGGGAGTCACCGACCTCAATGCTCGTTACATGGGTGAATAGGTGGAGTTTAGCATACTGTAGGTGCTTGGGTATTTGAAAATTCATTCTCAAAAGTCTGGGGTGAAATCCGAGGAGTTAGTGGTTAAAAAATCCTTAAAGCTTGATGCCCTAAACCTTGATTGGTTGGGAGTCATCGATGGACCCCCGTTACATTAACAATTTAGAAAAGAATGCCTTTAAGCTTTGCACTCCTACAAGAAAAAAATTGTGAAAGAAAAGAGGTGCGTTCTTAGCCTATTGGAGGTTGATTAGTTTGCTAAGCTTTGAAAAGAACTAGGTTAAGGGGAGAGATTAGTTTGACATACTATAACTGGAAACTAAGCACCTTAACACTTAGATTTTTGTGGAAGATTAAGAGTTGGTCCTTTGGGAGTGGAAATTATTTTGATACTCAAATTTGCATAATGCCCACTCTTTGCATGTTGTGATAGGTAAGTTATTTGATGACTCTTGTTGATGATTGAGTTTTATATCCTTGACTTGCCATGTGAGAGTTTGATCCAATCATGCCACTTGATTATTTTTTTGGAGTGATCAGCATGATTTTGTAAATTATTATATTATCTATTTTTCTTTATTTTCTCTCCTTCATTGCTCAGGGACTAGCAATGTGTCAGTTGGGGGAAGTGATTACTACCCAAAAAGTGCTATTTTGCGCCTTTAATTCATTGTGTTTTAAGCACTTTTGTGTAGTAGTTCTCCATTCTTATTCCAATTGGCATGTTAAGGACCTAGCAATGACTTCTAATCATATTGGTGGCTAGTTTTAGTGTTTTGACAGCTTTTTGGATCATTAAGACAAGCCAAGTAAAGGAGAGAAGCAAAGAGGAAAATAGAGTGAAGAAAACAGAGGACAGCAGCTGCAGTCTTCCTTTGCACTTTCTGAGCACTTCCCGAAGTCCATTTTCTACATGCTATATACCATTTCAAAGCTCAGGAAGTCAAGAATCTAACGCTTCAAACTGTGTATGATTTGGAGCTGAAATGAGGAAGATAGGGCCTTCGGAAGACAACTGCACCAAGCATGTGCGAATTTCGCACAGCAACCCAAGCTTATGCGAAATTCGCACAACACCTTCCCCTTGTGCGAAATTCGCACCAGCCCATGCGTCTTTGGTGCGAAATCTCCTCTGTTTTGCTGACTCCACATCAGATCTTTTCTTATGTATTTTTTATGTAAATTCCTTTCTTATCCCTGTAATTAGCCAATCACAAGCTTTGCTTTGTAAAGACTTTAAGAGGGGTGGAAATCATCTCTCGAACATGTGTTACGTTCTACACTTAGTAAAATACAGAGCTCTCTTTGTTTCTCTTTTCTCTTCTATATTTTCTTTTTCTTGGAAGCCAAACAACCTCTGAGGATGTTTTCCCAAAGGATGAGAGGCTAAACTTTTGGTTTCTTGGAGTGAAGGAAGCTAGGTGAAAAGTCCAAATGCTAAAGTGGAAAACTCTCGTGCATTAAATACAGGTAGTTGGAGTTCATAAATGGCTTTTAAATCTAAAGTTTTGCTTTAAATCCCTTAGAATCACTTTGAATGGCCAATACATGGTAAGCTTCAGGTCTCTGTGGATACTTATTGCTAGATCCACATCAGTCCATTAGTTATCATGTACGAGCCATTGGAAAGTGGCTCAAGGTGAAGACCCACAGTGTCTAAAGCCATTAATGGAACTTGACTACCATTTCTATTGACTTTTTATGGATTAAATCTTCATTGTTAAACCTATACCGGTTCGGGAAACAACCATCCTTTATGTTGTTGTCCCCAATACGAGAAGAAAAATCCGGAATTTCCACTTTACATTCTGAACTTGATCCTAGCAACCCTTAGCTCCGGGAGACTTTCTTTCTTCCATTTTTATCTAGTTCTATATTAGTTTAGTTTCAAACACCACTTTCAAAACAAATTTTATTTTCTTTTAAACTTTAAGTTTTTGACAAAGGAAATCATCAGATTCAATTTCTAATCTTGAGTCTATCACTAGTAGAATGAAAACCCATCCCAGAGTTTGACCCTAGAGCTACTATACTATAGTAGCTTTTCTACGCTAGTATGAGGTCATAGGATTTATAAATATTTTTTATTAAAACACCCGACTAGGCACGAATCAAGCGGGGACTATTGGGACCCATAGGAGTACTGGCTCCCTCATAAACAAAAATTAAAATTGACTCAATATCCCACTATAGAGAGTCAATTGCACTCCAATACCCTATGTAAATTACAACGAGAAACCAAGTGCTTAGGTCCATGACCTACTATTCATTGCATGCAAACTCCTCATGAACTGGTGTTCATAATTAGAGAGTCAATTGCACTCCATTACCCTATGTAAATTACAATGAGAAACCAAGTGTTTAGGTCCATGACCTACTATTCATTACATGCAGACTCCTCATGAACTGGTGTCCGTAATCTAACAAGGTAATGCTATCACTAATTAAGATTACCTCTCAAATCCTTGAGTTACAGATCCAACTTATTATGTAATCAATTGACATATTCCAACTCCAAGGAGCATATGTAAAATTCCACTAAAGGAATTATTATGGCCACATATTTCATGATCACATGTGCTTTGGATCACCCAAGGGACACTTTGTCTCAATCCCATGAGATATCATGATGTCTCTATTAAGAATACCTATTGCCACCAATCTCCATCAATAGTGACTTAATCCATAGGGATATATGACCACTTTAGGGTCTCACCCATAGGTCAAAGCCTCCTATTGATTTTGGCATAGGATCAATATCCTCTTAAGGTTGAGAGTTCATGTAGTATAGTAGCTTGGTGAATCATGACAATTGATAGCCTTATGTCATGATTCACCGTAGGTCATGTAGTGTGTATCACATACACTAGTACACTCACTATGGGAAACCCATCCCGACGGCCAAGACAAGCCATCCATCCATTAGATTTTTCAATGGATTTTCCAAATCCATGAACCAACTGTGGACAACTTGTCTACTTACAAAGAACCCATGACTTGTATCTTCTGTGCAACTCCTAATGCACCCAAATCATGTACAATGTAAGATACATGGGTTGAATGCTCAAATCAATGTCAATACACCAAAATGATAGAAAATTGATAGTTAGGTCTAACTTTATTACATCATGTCTTGCCTTTAGGGGCTCAATCACAACACATGGCGACCACGTCCCATCTCCTTGGTCAGTTTTAGGTGATTTAAGTCCTTGCGGCTGTGTCCCATCCTTCCTTCAGTTTTAGATGATTTTAGTAATCAGGACTGTGTCTCATCTTATTACTTCAGTTTAAGGTAATTTTGGTCATGGCGACCATGTCCCGTCTCCTTTCGAAGTTTTAGGTGATTTTGGTCATTGTGATTGTGTCCCGTTCTTCATTTGTTGGTTTATAATGATTCGAGTCATTGTGATCATGTGTTTTCCTTCCTTCAGTTTTAGGTGATTTCAGTCATGGAGGCCATGTCCCATTTCTTTCATCAATTTTAGGTTATTTCGATCATTATGATCGCGTTCTGTCCTTTCTTCAATTTTAGGTGATTTCGGTAATCAAGACTACATCATGTCCTATTCCTTTAGTTTTAAGTGATTTCGGTCATAGCAACCACATCTCGTCTCCTTCCTCAATTTTAGGCGATTTCAGTCATTACGACTGTGTCTCATCCTTCCTTCAATATTAAGTGATTTCAATAATTGTGATCGCATCTCATCATTTTCCTTGAGTTTTAGGCAATTTCGATTATGGCGGCCTCGTTTTGTCTCCTTCCTTAGTTTTAAGTGATTTTGGCCATTAAGACCATGTCCCCTCCATCCTTTAGTTTTAGATGATTTTGGTAATCATGATCACATCTTGTTTTTTTTCGTCAATTTCAGGTTATTTCATTCATGGCGACCACGTCCGTCTCCTTCCTCACTTTTACGTGAATTTGCTCATTGCAACCGCGTCCCGTCCTTCTTTGAGTTTTAGGTGATTTCGGTTATGGCGACCACGTCCCATCCCCTTCCTCAATTTTAGGTGATTTTAGCCATTGCCACTACATCCCGTCCTTCCTTTGGTTTTAGGTGATTTTGGTCATTGCAACCATGTCCCATCCTTTTCCTTTAGTTTTAGGTTATTTCAATCATGGCGACCACGTCCCATCTTCTTCCTCACTTTTAGGTGATTTCGGTCATTTTGCCCATGTCCCTTCTTTCCTTAAGTTTTAGGTAATTTCAGTCATGGTGATCACGTCCTATCTCAGCCCTTTGTTTTTTGTGATTTCATTCATTGTGATTGTGTCCCATGCTCTCTTCAGTTTTAGGTGATTTCGGTAATCGCAATCGCATCCTGACTTTTTGAAGGGAAAAACTCTTATCTCTTCGTTTCCCAAATCTGAATCAGGTTAGGAACACACATAACTATCCTAGGCTTTTTCTAAATCCTATGCATAGTGAAAAATAACATTTTTATACTTTAAAAGGATTCAAAAAGTGCTAATGAAAACCACACCTCAAATTCAAATGTTCCCAAATCAAATTCACATGGTGAAGATGAAGATCGAAATCGTAGAAGTCCTATAAACCCGAAGTCTTCCACCCGATGACTCGAACCTTGATCTTGACACACCTCCGGTGGGGAGGAAAGTAGGGTGGAGGCTATGGCTCTCTAACTCTCTAGATGGTGGAAAATAAAAGCTATGGAAACCCTAACTCTTAGGGGGTAGTTATAGGGTTCCTAACTAGGCTTAAGTGACTTGAACCCACATGGACTTGGGTTACTTAATATAGCCCAAAATGGGTCTTGATTGATTAATTAACCCAATTAGGCCTACTAATTAATCAATTAGCCAAATCCAAATACCTTGTTCACTTACCCTTGTGCAACTTTGTGTAATTACCAAAATACCCTTATGCACAAAAGTGAACCTAAAGCCAGTCTAACCCTCATAACCCATGCCAACAAGATATATGATCTTAGAGCGAGGACCATTAGGACCTATAGGAATACTAGCTCCCTCATAAGCCAATTCTAAATTTGATTCAACATCCCACTACACAAAATCAACTGAACTCCAATATCCTAAGTAAATAACAATGAAACACCAAGTGCTCGGGTTCATGACTTGCTATCCATTGTGTTTAGTCTCCCCATGAACTGGTGTCTATAGTCTAACAAGGTCAAAGCTATCAGTCTTTCAAGACTACATCTACCATCCTTGATTTAAAAATCATCCTATTGTGTGTTCAATTGACATATCTTAGCTCTCAAAGAGCCTATATCAAGTTCCACTTAAGAAACTATGGCCATAGTTTCCATGAACACACCTCCTTAAGATCATCCAATGGGACACATTGTCTCGATCCCAAGAGATATCATGGTGCCTTTGTTGAGAATACCTATTGCTACCGACTTTCATCAAAGTAACCAAATCCATAGGGAATATATGATCAGCTTACGATCTCACCCGTAGGTCAAAGCCACTACTAACTTCAGCACAAGCTCAATAGTCTCTCAAGGTTGAGAGAAAATACAATGAAGTGACTTGGTGGAGTCATGACTACATGATAGCCTTAAGTCAAAACTCACCATAGGTCCTATCAATGTGTAACCATACAAACTAGTGCACTCACCATTGGAAACTTATCTGAATAGCCAAGACCAACCATCCCTCCAATTAGGAGGTGGTGCACAACAGCCTCTAATGGGTTTCCAATGCCCATGAACCGACTGTGAACAAGTTATCTATTTGCAAGGAACCCATGACTTAGATCTTATGTACAACTCCTAATGCACCTAAGTCACATACAATACAAAAGATGCAGGCAAGAATGCTCATAAAGTATAATACATGGAATAAGGATAGATAAAAGTTAAACTGGAACATCATTAAAGAAATAACGATGGTATCTTGTCAACAAAAGAAGCAAGCAAGAATGCTCATAAAGCATGTCATATACTTATTTGAAACCTATGTTATCCCTATGACCAAAAAAGACTTTCTCTATCAATGTCTTGGTGAAGGGATCCGCCAGGTTTTCCACAGATGGTATCTTGTCAACCATCATGTCACCTTCTAAACTATTTCAACACTTTGGAGCATAAGCACATAATCCCTCGTTCTCAAAAGATACTTGAGTATATGCTTGACATAACACAATTTTCCTATTTTTGTTATCCCTAAGGACATTAAACCTAAGAATATATTGTGCCCCTTCTAGATTTCCATCTAAAACCAAAGTAGACAACCAGATCTTGACTAATGACAACATCCCTACATCATTCTAAATAAGTAGATTATCATCTACCTACAAGATCTTAAAACACCACCATGCATTCCTATAGTTCTTGTACACACAAGGCCCTTTACTATGAAAATATTTAGTTACATCATATAGATGTTAATATCAAGATAATTGTTTAAGAACACTATCTTGACATCGTATTGCAATATCTCATAAATGAGATACTCCGTAATGGATAGGAGTACTCTAATGGATTTGAGTATGACTACTAGTGAAAAGGTTTCCTATAGTTAAAAAAACGTTTCAAACTATAATCTTTAGCTCAAACCTAGCCACCTAAATCTCAACTTTTCCATCTACTCTTTTATTCCACTTGTAGACCAACTTACTCCTATGGGTTTTATCCCTTCAGGTGCTTTTACAAGAACCCATAATACATTAAAATCACAAGGATTCTAAGATTCTAACTCTACCTCCATGGCCTTTTATCAAAGATGTGCATCCACATCGCTCGTTGCTTCATTGTAATCAATGGGATCGATCTCATGTTCTTCTAGAATGGCCTCGAAAGATTCTCACAAATACATGAATCGATTTAATTGTTTAACAACACTCCCACTACAATGAGGCATCAGTATACTAGTAATAGGAATGGTTAGTACTGGATCCATAGTATCTTGTGTATAGTGGGACTATCTTCTAGCGAGTGATGAAAATATCGGTAATCACAGATATATCGGTACTTCAATTTTATGGATATATCAGAGGTATATTGGTAGATATTTTGAAAAAATAATAATAATAGGCCAAAAATTGATCAAAACTCATGGAAATGTAAGAAAAACCTTATGGCAATGTAATTAGAAGTATAATAGACAATTTAAAGTTGTTTTGTTGAAGAATTTGATATACGTATGATATGATTTGCGATATTAGATGTAATTATATCATGTTGATCAATAAGAAATGTGAATTTTGTAATTGTACACTCATTATGAAGCTACATGACAAACTTGATTTCATTAAATATCAATAATTTGTACATATTACATTGCAATGACCCTTTAGTACCAAAATAAGGACCGATGTGGTTCAATGGAATTAGTAGATGAAGGAACCTAGTCTTGCTATTAGAGATAATATAGGTACCAACTCATTGAGCCTCGATAATATTAGTTAAAAATTCTAGCATGCCATGCATATATCTCGTGAGTCTTGCCCACTGCCTCTACATGGATAGGATACTCGAGGTTAACCCATGTGCTCATGTCAAATCCTCCTTCCATTTGATATGGAACTTGGTATGACATTTGTGCAGCAGAGGGGTAGCTCAACATACCATACTCTTCATCAGTTGAACTTGAAGGTTGACCATAACCCATCACATAAGGAGGGTAGACATTAGCCTCATTTGAGGAGTCACTAGAGTGAGTCCCTATACTCATAGATTCAAAACTCCTTGAAAGTAACTCCTCGTTATATGGAGTCATCATCTGTTTTCTTCCTCTATAAGGCTTCCCAATAGCTCTTATGCATCAACCAACTCTTCTAAAGCCATAGTCTTCATCTTGTGTGCAATGCATGAAATCATTTTCATAGGTGAATTGACTCATTGGATATTGACTTTGTTGGCATTCCCCAATATCTCCTCCTACATTGTCGCCTCCATCATCAATTCCACCTCTTAAACCATCGTAACCAAAAGCAGAAGTACCAGTAGTGCTAGGTCTACTACTTTGGCTAGCACTTGTGGAGTCAACCTCTTGGTGGGAATCCAATACCCCCTAAAATGAATCCTCAGTACTTTGCTAAAACTTTCACTGTGAACTTCTTTAAACAACATGAGTTCAACATTAACTCTAAATTCTCAAGCATGAGCGGTAATTCTTGGATCAAGATTACCAACTTCATCATCCAAGTGTATAGGCCTGACCCATTGGAATAACCGATTATCTTCTTCTTCACCCACCTCGGCTGAAATGTCAAGAAGATTAAGGTAATCTTTCTCAGCAACTCAATCATTTTCTGCATCCATATCACCTAACTTTAGCTTCATATTGTAGTAACAAAAAACTAATTACTCTAATCAAGGGTAAGCCAAACAATTTCGCTACTTTGTGTGGATTAGAGCAAACATGCTCCAATTTCTCTCACAAGCAAAAGATGACGCAGTTTGTGAGAGAACTTTAATGGCTAACTTCCACAATGTAGGTGTTTGGTTCCCATACATGAACCACCATTTAGCTACAAGAAAACTCATAATTATATAAATAATAATAATCAAATTTTTTTTTACTAAGAAATAGTACTCACTAGGCACCATGGTTAACCTTAATGCAACTACCTCTAGATCACCGAATCCTCCTTTTGCATCTTGAAAAAACATAAGCTATGTATTCAACATTTAATTTGGTAATATCATATTTGTTAGTAAACGTTCAAATAAAATAATGAATGAAATTATTCCTTGACCAGATTGAGTAAAATAAGAGTTTCTTATTTACCTCATTTCCAAATTGACCAATCGATTTAGCATTTGGGTCTAATTTAGAAAATACATCATGGATTGCTTGAATTAAATCCAGATCACTACCAACTCCATTCCTATATTGAAACCTTGGATTCAAGAAGTATAATACAATAAAATTATGTAGATTTAGTATTTAGTAAGAGAAAATGAAATAAAATCAAAGTAACAACTGATGAAAATTAAGTATTTGTTACATGAAGTGGATGTCTCGGTGTTTTCTCCCAACGATCTTTGATTATTTTGAAGATCCAATTTCCAACTTGTTGATGAATAAGATTCTCTTTCATCACTTGCATAAGCTCTTACACAAACGACATTGTGGGAACAACTTCTGAATCCATGATTCAAATCACCACATATAGTGGCTCAAAGTATGAAACAACATGTGTCACTCTATCCCAATACTAATGGTCAAACATTAGTTTCTCCATATCTTGTCCAATGTTTATCCGATTGAGCTTGTGTAATGCTCATTCATCACTCATAAACAATCTCTTAATCAACCTTTTTTTTAAGAAGACTTTCAAGAGCAATATAATTTGTAGCAAATCTTATAGCTCCCGGTCGAACAATGTCTCTACCATAGTACTTTCTCATTTCTGCAAGTAACCAACCATGATTGTAAATGAAGTTGGTTATCTTGCGGGCACTGCTTACCACATCTACAATACTAGGTCTTTTCCCGATGTCTTCAAACATTAAGTTGATATAGTGTGCCGCATATGGGGTCCAATATAAGTTAAACTTCTTCATCAACAACTTCCCTACTTTCACGAATGCCGACCCATTATCTATGACAATTTGGACCACATTATCTACCTCAACTTCTTTGATAACATTATTCAATAGCTAGTATATGTACTTTTGGTATTTGATATTGTTCGATACATTGACTGACTTAAGGAACACCGTACTCCCTTTTGAATAGACCATGAAATTAATTATACTTAATCTCATGGGCCCTATCCACCCATCTAACATTATAGTGCACCCATATGTCTTCCATTTCTCTCTTTGCTAGTACACATAAGCTTCCATATCTTTATACTCCATTTCCAAGTACTTATTCTTTTTTTCATATGGAAATGGAGGTTCGATTCCCATTCCTATCAATCATGTGTAAGAAATATTTGAAACATGTCACAAAAGACTACACCTACTCAAGGTATGAAACAATATAAAATTTGAGAACTAAGAAATTACCTACTTGTTGTGCACCAATAATCATATTCTTGAAGTGGCAAGAGTTTGCTTTCTTAGGTGCGACGCTATCATAAATGAAGAATTTGCTTATTAAGCATCCCATTGTTTCTTTAATTGAACCACTTACATCATAGAAATGATAATATCAAGATAAGCGTTTAAGAACACTATCTTGACATCCTATCGTAATATCTCATAAATGAGATACTCTATAATGGATAGGAGTACTCTAATGGATTTGAGTATGGCTATTGGTGAAAAGGTTTCCTGTTGTTGAAATAATGTTTCAAACTATAACCTTTAGCTACAACCTAGCCACATAAATCTCAATTTTTCCACCTACGCCCTTGTTCCTCTTGTAGACCAACTTATACCCATGGGTTTTATCCCTTCAGGTGCTTCTATAGGAACCCAAACTACATTAGAATCACAAGGATTCTAACTTTGCCTCCATAACCTTTTGCCAAAGATGTGCATCCACATCGTTCATTGCTTTTTCATAATCTATGGGAGGGATCTCATGTTCCTCTAAAATGGCCTTGAAAGACTCTCCCAAATACATAAATCAATTTAGTCATTTAACAACACTCCCACCACGATGAGGCATCAGTGTATTAGAAATGGGAATGGTTGGTATTGGATCCATATTATCTTGTATGCTATCTTCTAGTATTCTCCAATCTATATCATTGTTTGTTTTATTACATATCTTATAGTCTTCATCCTAAATGTGGTATTTGTAGCAAAAAAACACCTTCTGATAACTCTGACTATAAAGTAATAATCCTAAAATCCTCTTGGATATCCTATAAACTAATACACCTCTTTAGAAAAAGAGGTATTACATAGTCTTTAAGATATATCCCCAAAGAATATGGGAAGTAATGAGAAACCAATCACCGATATACCATGTTTATCAAAGTTCGATATCTTCTTTCCATTACTCCATTTTACAATGAAGTCCTTGGTGCACACAACTGAGATATCATCTCATGCTCCATATGGAAAGGATTGAACCTACTAGACATACCACATCAATCTAATAAAAGTGTCTTGATATGTTTACCCAATAGGTTATCTGATTCCACCTTAAATCCAATGAATTTATCCATGGCATCAGACTTCCCATCTACATATCCAAACCTAGAGTATTTACCAATAAAATAATCAAATACCCATACTTTCCATAAAAAAGTTCATACACGTCAGTATGCACTAACTCCAAACATTCCCTGGTTCCATGTCCTTTAGAAATAAAGGGGCCTTTTGATCATCTTACCATCTATACAAGATTCGCAAACTAAAAAATCCTCTAGAATAAAAGTGTCCAAACTTAATCAATCTTTGGATCCTATTTAGATTAATATGACCTAGGCATTAGAAGCCGAATGTTTTATTAGTGCTAGGTTCTTTCTTTTAGTGAGATTTGACTACTCTCGTTACTTGGCAAAGTGATAATGGAGTCTCGCATAAAAGAGGTAATACCTCCCACTAACTTACACAACTAACCTTGCAACTAAAACTAAGGTAAGTACAATCCCATCATGTGACCTTCTCAATTGTTGAAAACCCTATAAAGAACTACAGATAGTGGGCTTGGAATCTATCCACCATAATTGGTGAAATCAACCACCATGTATTCAACAACAAGAATATGTTGTGTACTTCCCCATCCTTAAGCACCCAAGAATTCCTTTTCTAGTGTCCTAAATGGTCACAAAGGAATTACTGCCCATGAGTTTGTTCTCTCATTCCTTTTTCTTGAACTTTCCTTATTTGGATTTGTTCTTCTTCTTCGTGGTAGAAGAGCCTGAAGAACCTTGACTTCCGTATGAACACCCTTCCACTCTTTGAGAATCTTCTTACTCATCCCAAAGGAATTTGGTAAGATCTCTAAGATAACATGAATCTCAGTGTTCATAATAGTCCTAAGGGCAGCTTGTCTAGTTGACTTGCCCTTATCACCAAATAACCCTTTCAACTTTAAAGAGAATATCATAGACCATGGCAGTAGACATGTGTTGCTTTTGTAACACAATATCTAAAGACCCAAGTATGAAACACTTAGTCTTCTTATTTGTCTTATGCCACCTTTGATATGCTTCTCTTACTGTATGATAGGTTTGTTCAAAGGAAATAACAAACTCTACCTAAATCAATTTATATGCAATTAATACTATATCCAAATTATTTTCAATCTATAACTAGATCTAATTTAAACATGAGATAAGAGGTGACAGGTTAAAGACATGATATCTATAATAAATAAAATAATTCCATGCATTAATAAAAGGAACTTAGCATTCAAGGCAAGTTGGTAATTAATTTAGCAAAAATGTAGTGCTCTCAAACTACATGTCCTTTTGAAAGGTATCCTAGTATCATAAGAATAAAATTTACTTTAGGTAGGTCATGACTCTTATTATTAGGGTCGAGACCCTCTCTAATTGATCAACTTGCCTTAAACTTTAAAAGTTATCCTAAGGCATTGATCAACATACCCTTTTTGTTTAGCCCTTACCCCATGCAAATGGGACCACTTTAGGTGATTCTACCACTTCATGTCTAAGTTAAGTGTGTAACCAAGATCCTTAACATCAATTTTACCAAGTGAAGAGTTCCATCTTTAGGATTAGCCACTCTCACTACAAACATATATAGTTTCGTCTATAAAGGATAGTCCATATCCCTTGATTCCTTAGGCCACCCCATCTTTAGGATGGTGATGCACCCAGAATCAAGATGGGCTCGATCTTGGAGGCTATGGGCTTGCCTATGGCCCTTTCCCACTTAATCTTTGGAAATTAGAGTTTTTAAAACATTAGTAATTACTTTGATGAATGAATTATCCTCTTTGAGAATTTCCAAATATATTTATTTCTTAATTAGAAACCTAGTGTTACAGGAGAATGTCCATATGCAAAATTCAAAATTTTATGAGAGTATTTTATCCAAATATGAATTTTGAAAAAATGTCTACTCTCAAATTTTAAAATCCATTTTCATAAAAATAAATAAATAAATAAATAAAAAATCGCTTTCACACAATTCTAACTAATAAATATTTTGTCTAGGAAATATTTTCAAAAAAAAATTATTTCCATTAAATTACTAAATATCCTTTTCTTAATAACCTTTAATGACAAATTATTTCTAATGAAAATTTTTATAGGATATTTACTATCCAAATTGGAAACTTAGTTTAATAAGGAAACTTCCAATTTATAAAATTTTGGAAACTTGAGAGCACCTTATCCAATTAGGAAGCATTTAATTCTTCAAGGATTCTCAAAAAAATTTAAGAAAAATATTTTAAATCCTTAAGAATAAATTTAGAAAGGAACTTTAGCTCTCATATTCAAAATTCATCATAAATTTAATTTCCTTATCCTTACAACTTTCCAATTTAATAAATATTCTTAAATATGGAATCTAATTTTCATAGTAATCTATTCCATTCAAATTACCAAAAATAAAACTTTTAGTAATTCCCTTAATGATAAATTATCCATCTTGAAAATCTCCAAAAACAAATATTTACTTTCCAAATTAAGGATTAGTGAAATAAGAAAGTTTCCAAAAACTTGAAAAATAAAAACTAGAGAGCACTTTATCCAAAGAGAAACTTTTATTCTATAAGGATTCTTATCAAAATAATTTTAAAGAAAATAATTTAGAATCCTTTAGAGTAATTTAGAAAAGGAAACTTTGCTCTCTAATTTATTTTCACAAGTTTTATTTTCTTAATCTACACTATTCCAAAATTAAGTAAATCGCATGTTTTGTAATCTAATTTTCAAGAAAATTTATATCCATTAAAATTACTACGAGTTTTATACAATTTTCATAAGAAGCTTTCAATAATTTTGGTGACCTTCTTAAAATAAATTATCTATCATGAGAATTTCCAAAAACCTTATTTATTCACTAAATTGGAATACTTGTGCTTATAAGGAATATCCAATTTTATAAAGATTTTAAAATAAGAAAATCTTCTCTTAATATAGAAACTCAAGTTCTTGAACATCTCAAAATTCGAAACTCTAAAAAAAAGGGGTCTTCTAAGGATTTTTAGAAAAGGAAACTAGATTCTCCCACAAATTTTAAAAAATCTTTCCATATAAAAATTCCTTAATAGTAGCTGATTACTACCAAAAAGTGCTATTTTTTAGACCTAATTATAATGGTTTTAAGCACCTTTGAGTAGTAATCATATTCATTTAACCCAATTAATTCATTAAGGTCCTTAGTAATTGGTTTTAACCATTTTGTGGCAAGTTTACATGTTTATATCAGCTTATGAATCAATTCAAGCATGCCAAATGATGGAGGAGCTACTTGTACAAGTTAAAGCAAGCTTTTAGCAACACCAAAGCAAGCCAACAAAAGGAGAGAAGCAAAGAGAAACAAAGAGAAGCAAAGGGAAGCAAAAAGGAAAACAGAGGACAGCAGCTGCAGTCTTCTTTCGCACTTTTGGAGCAATTCCCAAAGTACATTTTCTACATGCTATATACCATTTCAAAGCTCAGGAAGTCAAGAATCCAACGTTTCAAACCGTGTATGATTTGGAGCTGAAACGAGGAAGATATGGCCTTCGGAAGACAACTGCTCCAGGTGTGCGAATGGTGTGCGAATGGTGTGCAAAATTCGCACACCCCCTTAGCTGTGCGAATGGTGTGCGAATGGTGTGCGAAACTCGCACACCACTCACACACCCCCTTCAGGTGTGCGAAAATTTCGCACACCCCTTGCGTGGTGTGAATTTTCCCCTGTTTTTGCCGACTCCACACGAGATCTTTTCTTTTAGATATTTTTGTATAAATTTCCATTCTTCTCCTTGTAATCCACCAATCATAAGATTTCTTAGCTAGGAAGGTTGGAAAAACTTCTCTATTTATATTCCCTTGCATCCGTTGTAACATATGGAGAAATATATATAGATAGTTATAGAAATATATAAAGCTCTTTTTTTCTCTCTTCTCCGGTTCTTCCCCATTTCTATTTTCTTAGTAGCCAAACATCCTTGGTGGATGAAATCCCCAAGGATGAGAGGCTAAAACCTTTTAAGTTTCTCAAAGTATGGATGTTATGTGATGGCTTGGATGCATTCCCATGGAAATTTCTCGCACCCGGAAGGTAAGGTAGTCGTTTTTCATTAATGGTTCATTAATGTAAAGTTTGGTTTTTATTTCCTTTGGACAACTTCCAACGGCCAATACTTGATAAGCTTTTGGATTTCTATCCATTAGTTATCTCCTACGAGCTATTGGAAGGTGAGGTTTTCAATTCCAAGTTTTGCATTAATCCGTTAGAACCAATTTCAATAGCCATTGAAAGGTGAGTTTATCACCTGGAATGACTTTGAGTTGCCAATATTTGGTAAGCTTTTAGCTTTAGACTACTAGTTATCTCTTACGAGCCATTCAAAGGAAGTCTAAGGTGAATAATCATTGATGAAATTCACTACCATCTGTTTTGCCATTTTAAAGGATTAAAACTTGATTTGCTAAATCCATACCGGTTCGGGAAGCAAGCATCACCATAGTTGCAACCCCAACGCGAGGAGCCTATCCTGAGATTTCCAATTTGCATAAGAGCCAGAGCATAGCTATCCTATCTTTGAGAAACTTGTTTTTACACCCTTTCATTTTAGTCTTTAATGTTAGCTTAAATTAGTTTAAATATTTCTAAACCATTTACATCTTCTTTTAAAGCTAACATCCATAAGAAAATCACCTATTTTCCTAATTTGAATATCACTTGTGTTTGCGAAAACCCTTCCCAGTGAACGATCCTAGAACCACTATGCTATAGTAGCTTGGCTACTTTAGTAATAGTATTTAAGGTATAAATTTTGTTGATACGCCTTTAAAGCTAAGCTACCATGAGTCGCATCAGTAGCAGCATTCCAATTTTGAATAAAACATAATTTGGAAATAACCCTCTCATGAAAATTTATTTTCCATAAGAAAATTCAAATCAAAATTAGTAACTTTGAAAGCACTTCTCATCACATGCAATATAACAATATGCATAAAAAATGAAATATTCAAAAAGAGATCTCATGGCCAAGGGATATTTTTCACAACTTTCCAATTGTGAACCAAAGCCATTTGTCTTCAACTTGAGACCAATATTTGGTATCAAAATTTACCGCAATAAGCTTTTATATAGCTGCCACAATTCAGCAACTTTCAAGCCTAATAAGTGGCCCAAAAATGAGCCCAAACAAGCAAAAAGAATTGGACTCGTATGCAATCCTGTAATAGCATACCTTATGTGCAGCTTTGCTTCAAACAACCATATCTCCCTCATTTTAATTTTCAATCATGAACTGTTTATAGTGTTGGATTCCTGACTTCCTAAGCTTCAAAACTATATACAGCTCTCCCAAAGAAACTCATAGGAAGCAACCCCAATCTTGAGTCAAATTGAACGTTGTTGTACAACCATGGATCTAAAAAAAAAAAAAACTTTCTCCTTCCTTCTTTTTCTTATTCAATCAAAGAAAGGATTTAACCTTTCTTCTGCAGCAACTAAAATCCTTGAATCTTCATAGATTATTCTCCAATAAAGATCCAATCTTTATTGGCATCATTAAGGAATTCTTCTCTTGTAGCTCTCCATAGATAATAACAATAATAATAAAAAAAAAAGACTTTACATTATAAAAGAAATCCTATACTCCTATAATGGAGATTACATCCCAATCTATGGAAAAAAATTAAAACTTTACAAGGTAAAAAGAAAACCTATGTCCCTTTAATGGAGTTTACAACCAAATCTATGAAGAAACAAAGAAAGAAAACAAATTATACCATTCAATCATCACAAACAATAATAAAAAGGAACATACAAGGGTCCCTTGACCATGGGATAACATCAAGGCTACAAAAAAAAAAATTAGCACACCCTAAAAAAAAATCTAAACATGCTTATAACATTATGCTTTGACACCAATTGTTGGCATCTTAGATCTAAGCAATAGAAGCAATACCAACTTTAAAAAAAAAAAAAAAGATCTTTTAGGGTTAAGAACTAACCTTTAGGTTTGGATGTTCCCAAACCTTAAATTCCAAGTGTTGAAAATGATCTTGAAGTTTTTGGAAGTCTCGTAAACCAACGATCTTTCGCTCAATGACTCAACCTTGTTCTTGGCATACTTCTGGTGGGGAAGAAAGAAGGGTGAAGGTTATGGCTCTCTTTCTCTTTGGATGGTGGAAGACAAAAGTGATAGAAACTCTAACCCCTAAGGGGTATTTATAGGATTCCTAATTGTGCTTAAGTGATAGCCTTAAGTCATGACTCACCATAGGTCCTATCCAACGTGTTACCATATACACTAGTGCACTCACCATGGGAAACCCATCCCGATAGCCAAGACCAACCATCCCTCCAATTTGGAGGTGGTGCACTACAACCTTTACTAGGTTGCCTAAACCCATTAACTAGTTGTGAACAAGTCATCTATTTGAAAAGAACCCAAGACTTAAATCTTTTACGCAACTTCTAATGCACCTAAGTCATCTACAATGCAAAAGATGTAGGCAAGAATGCTCATAAAGTATAATACATGGAATAAGGATAGATAAAAGTGAAACTAGAACATCATTAAATGAATAACGAATTCCAAAATTATTACATCATGTTATGCTTTTAAGGGATGCAGACTCCCTATGAACTAGTGTTCTAATCTAACAAGGTAGTACTATCATTTATCATGATATCGTCTTCAATCCTTGAGTTACATATCCTACTTATTATGTGATTAACTGACATACTCTAATTTCAAGAAGCATATGTCAAATTCCATTAAAGAAATTACTACGGTGCCACAAATTTCATGATCACATGTCCTTTGAACCACCTAATGGGACACATTATCCCAATCCTATGAGATATCATGGTGCCTTTATTGAGAATACCTATTGCCACTAGCCTTTGTCAATAGTGACCCAATCCATATGGATATATGATCACTTCTTAACCTCACCCATAAGTCAAAGCTTCCTATTGATTTTGGCTTAGGCTCAATATCCTCTCAAGGTTGAGAGTTGATTCGTTCCCAATTGGTGTCTCAGCTGATTCATGTCCAGCTGGTGTCCCTTGATTTTGGTCCTCAGGGAGTAATCAATAAAATTTATAACCTATTACACCATGTACTAGGATAGCCTTAGCTAGCATAGCATAGTGGCTCTATGGTCATTCACTGGGATGGGTTTTCACTTCACAATTGATATTAATTCAAAGCTGAATTGGTGCTTTTTCATTTCAAGGTTAGCTTTAAAAGAAAACATAATCTTTGGTGGAAAAAGGTTTGGTTTTAAGCTAACCAAAAATAATAGTAACTAATTTTAATTACAAAGAAAAATGTTTCTTGGAGTTTAGATCACTAGGCTTAGATTCCTTGTACAAAAAGGGAGTTCCGGTCACTTGTTTCTTTTCCTCGCATTAGAGAATTAACATATAGTTAATTCTCTAACCGGTGTGGTACAGATGCTTCCCCTTAATGGGTTCAAACACTAATTCCCTCTCACTGATGCACCTTGCAATGGCTCGTGCCTCTCACCTAGCATTTACCATCCAAGGTGATCCTTAACCTTGGATTACCCTTCACAAGCTCGCAAGAGATAACTAATGGATATCTCCTTAGAGTCCAAAAGTTTACCAAGTGTTGGCTATTCTAGAAAATCCTACCTCTAAACCACCTCCCAAAGACTCGCAAGAGATAAACAAGTGCATCTCAATGGATGAAGATCACTTGCCTTACCAAGTGTTGGCCCAAGTGATTTAGAGGCGTTTTAAGTTAACTAAAAAGATAAAAACCATTAACGGGTCACACTTTCTCTTCATTAAAAACTAAAATAACAAAACTTCCAATTTATGCATGTGGAAACTTACCCGGCTTTCTTCACTCCAAGAGACGAAGAGCCTAGCCTCTCATCCTCTGAGGAAAAATCCTCAGAGTTTGATTGACTAGAAAGAAAACTAACGAGAAAACAAAAATATGAAGAAGAAACAAAGCAAGTGCTCTGTTTGTCGATTCCATATATCGGATTACATGATATGTATGATCGATGTCCTGTGTAAAGGAAATTACAAACTATATATAAGGGGTTATTTACCCTTTGTTCTTACTTAAAGACTAAGGAATCCTATGATAGGTGGGTTACAAGGAGATTTTGGGGATTTAGACATCAAATATCTAAAGCAAAATATCTCAAAAAGTCGGTCGGAAATATCGGGAAGCTTCAGGAGAACACCGCGGCACTGTGCAAAAATGGCTCCGGGTAAGCGCTATCAGAGGATCCGGACATGTCTGACCGGGGAAGTTGAAATGCCCTGCTCTCCCATCCGGCGTCAAGCGCCGGATGTGAAATATCCGATTAGAGGATCCGGACATGTCTGACCGGACAGGATTCTGGATGTGAGTTATCTGGAGAAGGTGAAACGTCGTGCTTCGCAAGGGGGTCCGTCTGAGAAAAATAGAAGCACATCGCTATCCAGAGCAACTCCATTCAGATTCCCCAAGAGAACATGTGGCGCACTCCCCTATCCGGACTCCCTCAGGGAGAAGCACACAGCACTCGTGAACATCACACCCCGGACGATAGCATATCCTATCCGGATATGTTGTCCGGATCATTGACTAAAGTGAGCGAGCCTTGCTATGTCATTTCGACAGCCTGCCACAGCCCACGTTCCGCCGCTCTCCGATGGTGTGTTCGGACGCCCTGTCCGGACATCTTTGCCATGGATTCCAAAGAACTCTCCTCAATCTCGGATTGCTTTGGTGATCAAAAAGCTATCAAAACACCAAAACTTAACACAATTTGATTAGAATTGATTGCAAGGGTCCTTAATATGTCAATTGGGTTAAAAGGTGATAACTCCATGTTGTATAGTAACTTGGTGAATCATGACAATTGATAGCCTTGCGCCATGATTCATCATAGGTCTTGTCCAATGTGCATCACATAAACTAGCGCACTCACCATGGGAAACCTATCCTGATGGCTAAGAAAAGTCATACCTCCAATTAGAAGGTGGTGCATTACAATCTCTATTGGATTGCTAAAATCTATGAACCAATTATGGATAAGTTATCTACTGACAAGGAACCCATGACTTGTATCTTTTATGCAACTACTCATGCACCCAAGTCATGTACAATGTAAGAAATATGGGTTGAATGCTCAAATCAATCTTAATACACCAAAGGGATAACAAGGAAAGAGTTAAGTCTAACTTTGTTACATCATGTCTTGCTTTTAGGGGCTCAATCTTAACAAACTCCTACTAGCCCTAAAAGTAGAATGGACACCATAGAAAGATTTTCTCCATAGTCATATCACTTTTCCATAGTTATATCACCTCTTTGTACTGTCTCACAATAAGGTAACACTTCCTCTCCATGTGTTTCCTCTTCTAGTGGTACTTCAGTTCTTTAGACTATGTCACCATCCCACTATTATTACATAACAGGGTCTTAGACGACATAACCAAGGGACCCATAAGCTAAAAGGGTTTCTTTGTTGCTACAAAAATAACAAAAACCACTTAGACTATACACATACCTAAAGGTAGGCCTATGTAAGTTCTCATCAAACTGAAAGTCTAACTTCTAGTACAAGAGGATTACAAACTCATCGCAAAGATTCATAAGCACATAATCCCTCGTTCTCTAAAGATACTTGAGTATATGCTTGATCTCTACCCAAATCTCTAATCTTAAAATGGACTAATATCTACTCACTATTCCCGCAGCCAAGCAAATATCTAGCCTAGCATATAGCATCACATACTTAAGGCTACCCATTGCAAAAGCATACGACACTGCCTTAATGTAAGACATTAATCCTAAGAAAGATAACTCCAAACCAAAAGGATAAAAAACCTTTCTTAGATATTTTGCATCATGTACTTGACCAAATGCTTGTCAATGTAGGTGACATTGCACAATTTTCCTATTCTTACAGTCCTAAAAGACCTTAATCCTAAGAATATATTATGCCTTCCTCTAGATTTTTATCTAAAACTAAGTTAAATACTAGATCTTGATTGATGACAATATCCCTACATCATATCCAATGAGTAGATTGTTATCTACCTATAAGATCTTTAAGCATCACCATGCTTCCATGTGCCTTCTTGTGCACACAAAGCCCTTTTCTATGAAAATGTTTGGTTGATGTATCGCATAAATAAGATACATCATAATAGATAGGAGTACTCTAATGGATTTGAGTATGACCACTATTGAAAAGGTTTTCCATAGTTGAAACAAAGTTTCAAAGTACAACTTTTAACTATATTAGTAACCACATAAAACTCAAGCTTTCCATATACTCTTGTGTCCCTTTTGTAGACCAACTTACACCTATGGGTTTTATCCCTTAAAGTGCTTCTACAAGAACCCAAACTATGTTCAAATGCAAAGATTCTAACTACTTTTTCATAGCTCCTTACCTTAAGTGAGCACAAACATAGCTCACCATTTCATCATAATTTATGGAATATAATCCTCCCACTATGATTAGGTATTGGTATGCTAAAAACCATATGAATGGTATGTATCTAACCCTTTGGATCAATAGTATCTTGTGCAATAATGGGACTATCTTCCTATGTACCCTCTAATTTATATCACTCTTTGTCTCATTCCTTACCATATAGTCTTCATCATAAATCTAACATTTATATCAACAAACACCTTCTGATGATGCCAACTATAAAGGTAATGATCATTGAAATCTTCTTGGATATCTTATAAACTAATATACCTCTTAGAAAAATAGGTATTACATAGTTTATAAGACATATCCCCACAAGAATTTGGGAGAAGATGAGAAACTTATACATGATGTCATTACATCCATCCTAATTTGATATCTTCTTTTCACCTCTCCATTTTGCAATGGAGTCCCTGGTGCACATTGTTAAGATTGAGCCCCTAAAAGCAAGACATAATGTAACAAAGTCAGACTTAACTATCCTCTTGTTATCCCTTTGGTGTATTAACATTCATTTGAGCATTCAATCCATGTCTCTTACATTGTACATGACTTTGGTGCATTAGGAGTTACACAAAAGATACAAGTCATAAGATCCTTATAAGTAGATAAGTTGTCCACAGTTGGTCCATGGATTTGGGTAATCCAATAGAAACAGTAATGCACCACCTCCTAATTGGAGGGATGACTTGTCTTGGTCGTAGGAATAGGTTTCCCATGGTGAGTGCACTAGTGTATGTGATGCACACTAAATAGGACTTACAATGAATCATGACGCAAGGCTATCAATTGTGATGATTCACCAAGCTACTATATTGCATGAACTCTTAACCTTGAGAGGATATTGAGTATATACCAAAATCAATAGGAGGCTTTTGACCAAAATAAATTTTCATGAGTTTTATTTCCATTATTATTTATTTAAGGAATTGATTGTTGTCATTTGGAATTTCAAATTCCTTTTGGGACGTTCCTTTATTTGGGTTAAGTAGTTCTCCAGGCTCCCTCCTCCCCCTAAGAGAAGGAGAATGAAACCTAAATTAGTCCTCCAAGCTCTCACCCCCTGAGAGAAGGAGAAAACCGTTTAGTTTGAAAAGGAAAGTTCAAGTATAAGGAATATGAAAGATATCCCTATTTGACATCGCAGTCTCAATTCAACTAATAAATGAATGTTTTGGAAATTCTCATGATATATAATTTATTTTAAGATACTTACCAAAATTATCTTAAAGTCTCTGTTCCAAAATATTAAGTGGGAGGGGGCCATAGGCAAGCCCATAGCCTCTAAGATCAAGGTTATCTTGATTTTGGGCCCATCCTAAAGATGGGGTGGCCCAAGAAATCAAGGGATATGAACTATCCTTTATGGACAAGACTATATATGTTTATAGTGGGAGTGGCCAATCCTAAATATGGAACTCTTTACTTGGTAACATTGATGTCAAGGATCCTGGTTACATCCTTAACTTAGACATGAAATGGTAGAATCACCTAAAGCGGTCCCATTTGCATGGGTTAAGGGCTAAACCTAAAGGTATGTTGATCAATGCCTTAGGATAACTTTTGGAGGTTTAAGGTAGGTTGATTAATTAGAGAGAGTTTGTACCTAGTAATAAGAGTCATGACCTACTGATTCGACTCATAGTAGCTTAGCTTTAAAGGCGTATCAACAAAATTTATACCTAAGATACTATTACTAAAGTAGCCAAGCTACTATAGCATAGTGGTTCTAGGATCGTTCACTGGGAAGGGTTTTCGCAAACACAAGTGATATTCAAATTAGGAAAATAGGTGATTTTCTTATAGATGTTAGCTTTAAAAGAAGATGTAAATGTTTTAGAAAGATTTAAACTAATTTAAGCTAACATTAAAGACTAAAATGAAAGGGTGTAAAAACAAGTTTCTCAAAGATAGGATAGCTATGCTCTGGCTCTTATGCAAATTGGAAATCTCAGGATAGGCTCCTCGCGTTAGGGTTGCAACTATGGTGATGCTTGCTTCCCGAACCGGTATGGATTTAGCAAATCAAGTTTTAATCCTTTAAAATGGCAAAACAGATGGTAGTGAATTTCATCAATGGTTAGTCACCTTAGACTTCCTTTGAATGGCTCGTAAGAGATAACTAATAGTCTAAAGCTAAAAGCTTACCAAATATTGGCAACTCAAAGTCATTCCAGGTGATAAACTCACATTTCAATGGCCATTGAAGTTGGTTCTAATGGATTAATGCAAAACTTGGAATTGAAAACCTCACCTTCCAATAGCTCGTAGGAGATAACTAATGGATAGAAATCCAAAAGCTTATCAAGTATTGGCCGTTGGAAGTTGTCCAATGGAAATAAAAACTAAACTTTGCATTAATGAACCATTAATGAAAAACGACTACCTTACCTTCCGGGTGCGAGAGATTTCCATGGGAATGCATCCAAGCCATCACATAACATCCATACTTTGAGAAACTTAAAAGGTTTTAGCCTCTCATCCTTGGGGATTTCATCCACCAAGGATGTTTGGCTACTAAGAAAATAGAAATGGGGAAGAACCGGAGAAGAGAGAAAAACCAAGCTTTATATATTTCTATATATATCTTACATATATTCCACATTTGTTTCAACGGAAGCAAAGGAGTATAAATAGAGAAGTTTTTCCAACCTTCCTAGCTAAGAAATCTTATGATTGGTGGATTACAAGGAGAAGAATGGAAATTTATACAAAAATATCTAAAAGAAAAGATCTCGTGTGGAGTCGGCAAAACAGGGGAAGGGGTGTGCGAAATTTTCGCACACCTGAAGGGGGTGTGCGAGTGGTGTGCGAGTTTCGCACACCATTCGCACACCTTTCGCACACCTGGAGCAGTTGTCTTCCGAAGGCCATAACTTCCTCGTTTCAGCTCCAAATCATACACGGTTTGAAGCGTTGGATTCTTGACTTCTTGAGATTTGAAACGGTATATAGAATGTAGAAAACGGACTTCGGGAAGTGCTCCAAAAATGCCAAAGAAGACTGTAGCTGCTGTCCTCTGTTTTCCTCCTTGCTTCTCTTTGCTTTTCTTTGCTTTTCTTTGCTTTTCTTCTTTGGTTGGCTTGTCTAAGTAGCTCCTCCATCATTTGGCATGCTTGAATTGATTCATAAGCTGATATAAACATGTAAACTTGCCACAAAATGGTTAAAACCAATTACTAAGGACCTTAATGAATTAATTGGGTTAAATGAATATGATTACTACTCAAAGGTGCTTAAAACTATTATAATTAGGTCTACAAAATAGCACTTTTTGGTAGTAATCACCTACCTAAAGTAGGTTTGATTCTTATGATACTAGGATACCTTGTATGGATATATGTAGTTTGAGAGCACTGCATTTTTGCTAAATTAATTACCAACTTACCTTGAATGCTCAGTTTATTTTTATTAATGCATGGAATTATTATATTTGTTACAGATATCAATGTCTTTAACCCGTCACCTATTATCTTTTGTTTCAATTTAACCTAATTATATACTGAAAATAATCTAGATATAGTATTAATTGTATAGAAATTGATCTAGGTAGAGTTTGTTATTTCCTTTGAACAAACCTATCATAAAATAAAAGAAGCATATCAAAGGTGGCATAAGACAGATAAGAAGACTAAGTGTTTAATACTTGGGTCTTTAGATATTGTGTTACAAAAGCAACACATGTCTATTGCCTTGGTCTATGATATTCTCTTTAAAGTTGAAAGAGTTATTTGGTGATAAGAGTAAGTCAACTAGACAAGCTGCCCTTAGGACTATTATGAACACCGAGATTCATGTTATCTTAGAGATCTTACTAGATTCCTTAGGGATGGGTAAGAAGATTCTCAAAGAGTAAAAGGATGTACATATGGAAGTCAAGGTTCTTTAGGCTTTTCTACCAAGAAGAAGAACAACAACACCAAATAAGGAAAGTTCAAGAAAAGGAATGAGGGAACAAACTCATGGGAAATGATTCCTTTGTGACCTTTTAGGATACTTAAAAAATGAATGCTTGGAATGCCTAAGGATAGGCAAGTACACATCATGTTCTTGTTGTTGAATAAATAGTGGTGGATAGATTCCAGGCCCACTATTTGTAGTTCTTTATAGGGTTTTCAACAAGTGAGAAGGTCACATGATGGGATTATACTTACCTTAGTTTCAATTGCAAGATTAGTTGTGCAAGTTAGTGGGAAGTATTACCTTTTTTATGTGAGACTCCATTATCACTTTGCCAAGTAATGAGAATAGTCAAATCTCACTAAAAGAAATAACCTAGCACTAATCAAACATTTAGCTTCTAAAGCCTAGGTCATATTAATCTATATAGGATTCAAATACTACTTAAGTATAGACCTTCTAAATCCAAAAGATCCTTCAGTTTATGAATCCTATATAGATGGTAAAATGACCAAGAGGCCCCTTTATTTTTAAAGGGCATGGAACCAAGGAATGTTTGAAGTTAGGGTATACTCACACATATGAACCTTTTTGTGTTTATATATGGAAAGTATGGTTATTTGATCATTTTATTGATAAATACTCTAGGTTTGGATATGTAGATAGGAAATCTGATGCCTTGGATAAACTCATTGAATTTAAGGCGGAATCGGATAACCTATTGAGTAAACATATTAAGACACTTCGATTAGATTGAGGTGGTTTGTCTAGTAGGTTTGATCCTTTCCATATGGAGCATGAGATGATATCCCAGTTGTGGGCACCAAGGATTCCATTGCAAAATGGAGTAATGGAAAGAAAATATTGAGCTTTAATAGATAAAGTGAGATCAGAGATTGGTTTCTCATTACTTCCCATATTCTTTGGGCATATGTCTTAAAGAATGAAATACCTCTTCTTTTTCTAAAAGGGTGTATCAATTCATAGGATATCCAAGAGGATTTCAGGATTATTTTATAGTTAGGATTATCAGAAGGTGTTTGTTGCTACAAATACAGATTTCTGATGTAGACTATATGATATGTAATAATGCAAACGATGATATAGATTGGAGAATATAGAAGATACTGCCACTATACATAAGATACTATGCATCTAGTACCAACCATTCCCATTTCTAGTACACTGATGCCTCGTTCTAGTCGGAGGGTTGTTAAACAACCAAACTGATTCATGTATTTAGGAAAGTTTTCGAGGCCATTATAAAGGAACATGAGATTGATCCTATAGATTACGATAAAGCAATGAGCGATGTGGATGCACATCTTTTGCAAAAAACTATGGAGGTAGAGTTAGAATCCTTGTGATTCTGAGGTAGTCTGGGTTACTGTAGAAGCACCTGAAGGGATAAAACCCATAAGTGTAAGTTGGTCTACAAAAGGAATAAAGGAGTAGATGGAAAAAGTTGAGATTTATGTGGCTAGATTGTAGCTAAAGGTTATAGTTTGAAACATTGCTTTGAATATAGGAAACCTTTTCACCAGTAGCCATATTCAGATCCATCAGAGTACTCCTACCTATTGCGGTGTATCTTCTTTGTAAGATATTATAATAGGATGTCAAGATAGTGTTCTTAAATGATTATCATGATATTAGCATCCATATGATGTAACAGATATTTGCATAGCAAAGGGCCTTGTGTGTACAAGAAGATGCAAGGAAGCATGGTGATCTTTATGATCTTGTATGTTGATGACATTCTACTCATTGGGAATGATGTAGGGTTATTGTCATCAGTCAAGATCTGGTTGTCTACTCAGTTCCAGATGAAGGATCTGGGAGAAGCATAGTATATTCTTGGGATAAAGGTCCTTAGGGACTGCAAGAATAGGAAACTAGTGCTATCTCAAGCTACCTACATAGATAAGATTTTGATCAAGTATGTGATGTAGGATTCTAAGAAAGGTTTGCTACCTTTTAAGCATGGAATTCTCCTTTCTCTAAATTAGTGTCCTAAAACACCTGAAGAGAAAGAGAGCATGTTGTTAGTACCCTATGCCTCTACAGTGGGTAGTCTTATGTAAGTGATGTTATGTAGTAGGCCAGACATTTGCTTTGCAATGGGTATGGTGAGTAGATATCAGTCTAATATAGGTTCAAAACATTGGACAACTGTCAAGCATATACTCAAGTATCTTAGGAGAATGAGGGATTATGTGCTTGTGTTCCAAAGTGTTGAGATAGTTTAAAGGGAGACATGATGGTTAATAAGATACCTTCTGTGGAAAACCTAGTGGATCCCTTCACCAAGACATTGACAGGGAGAGTCTTTGTTGGTCATAGGATAACATAGGTTTCAGATGAGTATCTGGCATGCTTTATAAGCGTAATGCTTTGAGAGTTAGTGGGAGAATGTTAGGATAGAGCCCTTAAATGTATGAAATGATGAAATAAATTTGGAATTCATTATTTATTTAATGATATTCTAGTTTCACTTTTATATATCCTTATTCCATGTATTATACTTTATGAGCATTATTGTCTGCATCTTTTGCATTGTACGTGACTTGGGTGCATTAGGAGTTGCATAAAAGATCTAAGTCATGGGTTTCTTGTAATAACTTGTTCACGACTGGTTCATGGGTCTAGGTAACCCATTAAAGGTTGTAGTGCACCACTTCCTAATTGGAGGGATGGTTGATCTTGGCTATCAGGATGGGTTTCCCATGGTGAGTGCACTACTGTGTGTACGGTTAATCATTGGACAGGACCTACGGTGAGTCATGACTTAAGGCTATCAAGTAATCATGACCTCACCAAGTTGTTTCATTGTGTTGTCTCTCAACTTTGAGAGAATATTGAGCTTGTGTTAAAGTTAGCAATGACTTTGACTTATGGGTGAGATCGTTAGTTGATCATATATTCCCTATGGATTGGGTTATTGTTGATGGAAGTCGGTAGCAATAGGTATTCTCAATAGAGGTAGCATGATATCTCTTGGGATTG
Source organism: Vitis cinerea var. helleri x Vitis riparia (assembly GCA_946000715.1). Lineage (NCBI taxonomy): Eukaryota > Viridiplantae > Streptophyta > Magnoliopsida > Vitales > Vitaceae > Vitis > Vitis cinerea var. helleri x Vitis riparia. The sequence goes on from OX253995.1 coordinate 13,997,192, forward strand.
AGACAGTGTGTCCCTTTGGGTGATCCTAAGGAGGTGTGTTTATAGAAACTATGGTCATAGTAGTTCCTTAAGTGTAATTTGACATAGGCTCTTTAAGAGCTAAGATATGTCAATTGAACACAGAATATGAGGATCTATAACTCAAGGATGGTAGAGGTAGTCTTGAAAGATTGATAGCTTTCACCTTGTTAAACTATGGGCACCAGTTCATAGGGAGACTGAACACAATGGATAGCAGGTCATAAACTCGAGCACTTGGTGTCTCGTTGTTATTTACATAGATACTAGAGTTCAGTAATCCTCCGTAGTGGGATGTTGAATCAACTTTAGAATTGGCTTCTAAGGGAGCTAGTATTCTTATGGGTCCCAATGGTCCCCGCTCTAAGCTCATATACCTTGTTGGCACGGATTATGAGAGTCGAATTGGCTCTAAGTTCACTTTTGTGCATAAGGGCAATTTGGTAATTATGCAAGGTTGCACAGGGGTAAGTGAACAAGGTCTCTGGATTGGGCTAATTGATTAATTAACAAACTCTATTGGGTTAATTAATCAATTAGGACCCTTTTTAGGCTAGATTAAGTGACCCAAGCCTATGTGGGCTCAAGTCACTTAAGCCTAGTTAGGAACCCTATAAATACTCCTTAAGGGTTAGGGTTTCCATAACTTTTGTCTTCCACAATCCAAAGAGATAGTGAGCCATAGCCTTCACTCTTTTTTCGTCTCCATTGGAAGTGTGCCAAGATCAAGGTTTGAGTCATTGAGCGGAAGATCGTGGGTTTACGAGACTTCTGCGATTTCGTTCTTTATCTTCACCATATGGATTTGATTTGGGAACATCTGAATCTGAGGTATGGTTTTCGTTAGCACCTTCTAAATCCTTTTAAAATATAAAAATGCTATTTTTTTTCTCTATACATAGGATTTAGAAAAAGCCTAGGATAGCTATGCATGTTCTTAACTTGATTTGGGCTTGGGAAATGGAGAGATCTGGGTTTTTCCCATCACATACCTACAATCTGGATGTTCCTAAAATGAAATCCATCTGATAAAGAATGTGCCTGGATGCTTTGGAAGTCTCATACATCTAAATTCTTCCACTTGGTGATTCAAACCATGTCCATGACACTCCAAAGAGTGGACTTTAGAAGGGAGGAAGCTTTGACTCTCTCTCTTTCTCTAGTGGTGGAAGATGACTACCCAAAGTCATAGAGACCCTCACCCTAATCCCTAAGAGGTATTTGTAGGATTCCCTTACCGAGCTCAAGTGAATTGAGTCCACATTATCTTGGGCCACTTAATCTAGCCCAAGATAGGTCATAATGATTTAATTAACAATACAAGGCTATCTAATTAATTCATTAGCTCAATATAGAGACCTTGTTGCATCATATCTTGCTTTTAAGGGCTCAATCCCTACAAATGGATTAATTCATAACATAAAAAGGTGAGAAATGAAGATTATGGAAAGAGTTGGAGAAGAAGCAAAGACGAAAAAAAAGGTTAGAGGCCATAGCTTAAAGTTCATGCATGGGAATTAGAATTCAAAATTTGGTAGTATCATATACCTTCAATTTAAGGTGAATTTTGAAAGATTTTCTAAGATTAATTTTGAATAAGTTATATATATTTTCGAAGATTGGGAAGTCAGGAGTCTAACATTTCAAACAGTGTACAAATCGGAGTTGAAAGGAAGAAATTATTACCATTTGAAGACAATTGGGCAGAGTTGAAGAACCATTTCAAAATTATTTCAAAATTCAACTTATGATTTCAAAATTCATTTTGAAATGACCCTAATTTCGAAATCACACACTGCCACTTTGAGATTTTGCCTTCTCCACCTCGAGAATTGCTTTTTGGGCACTCATCCACCTAAGTGTGTCCCACATGAATGTAAATAATGATTTTATTAGTTTTTAGTCATTTTTAGTTACTTGGGGAATAAGTGGTCAATAGGAGCATTTTCATGTGTAAGGTTTTTTCCAAAACCATAAAAATTTAAATTTTAGGTTTTCTTAGGAGTTCTTGATTTTTTGGGTTAAAGAGAAGAAGATGAAGTCAAGATTTTGGTTTATTCTCTTTTTCATTATTATTAATTTTATATTTTTTTATTTCTTTAATTTTCAAGAATGATGCTCATCTTTCTTTAATGAATTGTGTTTGTAACAACACACCCATCAGAGGCTACAGAGTTTTCTTAGGGTATAAAGTATGAAAACCTAAGGTTAAGGCTTGTAAATAAATATTGGGAAATTGAACTCAACAATGGAATGAATGATTGGCTAAAATCATAGTTAATGAGAGTAGAGATTTAAAGAAAGGGGGGGGGGGGAAGGGGGGAACCTAGATCTTTTTGTTTCCTAAGCCCGAATTAAGTTAGGAACATGTAAAACTATCATAGGCTTTTCTAGATCCTATACACAACGAGGAAAAAAAAAATCATTTTAAAACTTTATACCGATTTAGAATATGCTAATGAAAAACACACTTGAGATTCAAATGTTCTTGAATTGATTCCATGCGAAGAAGATAAAGAACGAAGTCGTAAGAAGTCTTGCAAACCTAGAGTCTTCCGCTCAATGACTTGAACCTCAATCTTGACACACTTTCAATGAGGATGGAAGGGAAGGTGGAAGGTATGGCTCTCTCTCTTTAGAGGTAGAAGATGACTCTTTAGAAAAAGTTATGAAAACCCTAACTCCTAAAATGGAATATATGAGGTTCCCTATTGGGCTTAAGTGACTTAAGCCTACTAAGGGCTTAAGTCATTTAATCTATAGTTCAAAATGTGTCTTAATTGATTAATTAACATGACTTACTAATTAATCAATTAGCCTAATCTAGAAACCTTGTTCACTTAGCTCTGTGCAATCTTACATAATTACCAAAATGCTCTTATGCACAAAGTGAACCTAGAGCCAATTCGACCCTTATAACCCATGCCAACAATGTATATGAGCTCAGAGTGAGGACCACTGGAACCTATTATCATGAAAGAAAATATCAAGATATATTCGGCGATATATCGTGTATCGGAGGTTATGGAAACGATATTTGGTGGACAAATATCATTTTGACGAAATTTTGGGAAAAATCTCAAAAAATTGATGATATTTCACAATTTATCGGTGATATGACGATAAATTGCCAATTTTTTCCGATATATCAGATGGTCAACGTGGGTCAACGGCAATCAAACCCACTATAGTGGGGTCAAACGCGCTACAGTGCGCTGCTACAATGCTCCTCAAAAATTCCAATTTCTATTGTTAAGGGGACTCAAACCCCAAACAAAAGGTTTGAGGTTAAGGCCACCTTACTACTAGGACAAGTTTGCCCCTTGTTGAATATAAGACACTAAAGATATATATTCAAACTCGTCATATAAAGAAAATATTAAAAGAATATTTTAGAGAGAAAATTAATTATAATTATTTTATAATTAAACGCAAAAATTTCTTTTAATTGATTATCAAAAATATAAAAATTATCATGATAATTTTTTTCATAGTGTTTTTAATATCATTAATCAATTGATTAAATATTAAAAAATTGTACATATATCACAATTTATTTTATATCATTTAATACAATTGAATTAAATGGATCATAATTTTAATATTAATATATATTTTAAAATTAAACATATTATAATCAAATATCATAATATTTGATGTAATTTAATAATAAATGTACACTTATATAATTCATATTTTTATCGATACATACGATATTATTATCAAATATGATAAATCATATTATACATATATCAAATTCTTTAATAAAACAACTTTAAAATATCTATTATACTTCTAATTACATTTTTATGAAGTTTTTCTTATATATTTTTTTTTATAAATTTTGATCAATTTTAGGCCTATTGATTTTTTTTTCCAAAATATCTATCGATGTATCTTTGATATATCCGATATATTCGTAAAATCGAAGTACTGATTTATTCATGATTACTGACATTTTTATCCTTGTCTATAAGAGTACTAGGTCCCTTAGAAAATAATTTTAAAGTTGATTCAACATCTCACTATAAAGAATCAACTGAATTGCAGTATCCTAGGTAAACAACAACGAGACACCATGTGCTCAATCGGGTCTGTGACTTATAATCCATTATGTTTAGTCTCCCCATGAATTGGTGTTCGTAATCTAACAAGGTGAAAACTATCAGTCTTTTAAGATAACCTCTGCTATCCTTGAGTTACAGATCCTCCTATTTTATGTTCAACTAACATGTCTTAGTTTATGTCAAATTCCATTTAAGGAACTACTATGGTCATAGTTTTCATGAATACACCTCCTTAGGATCACCCAAGGGGACACAATGTCTCAATCCTAAGAAATATCATGGTGTCTTTATTGAGAATACTTATTGTTACCGACTTTCATTAACAATGACCCAATCTATAGGAAATATATGATCGACTTACAATCTCACCCGTAGGTCAAAGTCGTTGCTAACTTCAACACATGTTCAATATTCTCTCAAGGTTAAGAGACAACACAATGGAGTAGTTTGATTAGTTCATGACTACTTGATATCCTTAAGTCATGACTCACCATAGGTCTTATTCAATGTGTAACAATACACACTAATACACTCACCATGGGAAACCTATCTCGATAGCCAAGACCAGTCATTCCTCCAATTAGTAGGTGGTGCACTACAATCTCTAATGGGTTGCCTAGACCTATGAACCGACTGTGAACAAGTCATCTATTTGCAAGGAACCCATGACTTTGACCTTCTGTGCAACCCTTAATGCATGTAAATCATGTACAATGCAAAAAATGCAGGCTAAAGTGCATACAAGATATCATGCATGGAAATAGGATAGATAAAAGTGTACTAGAACTTTATTAAATAAATAAAATCTAAAAGTTTATTACATCATGTTATGCTTTTAAGGGCTTTATCCTAACAAAGATACCCTCCAAGATTAGTTTGAATTAGGGAATGTTACACTTGTCCAATCCTTAATATTAGGAATTCTTGGTAATTCTTGATCCCTAATTATCCAAGGCTTAATCATTGTTATCTTCCTTAAGGTAAATCCATATAGAGTAGTGAAAACCTACAAATCCTAGACCTGAACCAAGATCTCAATTCCATTCATCTATTAGATAATTCAAAAATTAAATAAAATGTTGCACATAAGGAGACAGATGCAACTCTAAGTTATTTAGGTTGTTCTCATTTAGCCCACTTTTTGAATATCATTAGATTTATATAAATAAATACACTTGTTTCACCTAAAGCCTTAATCCCAAAGTTGGATTGAGGAAACTTCATTCTTGAATATTTGAATTAAAAAATCAATAGAATCTTGCATTTTTCATGTAGATTTATTTAGCAAACCCAATTTTATTCTAATAGATTTTAAATATTTTCAATTTAAAGAATTTGATTAAAATAATCCTTTAGACCTAGTTTGACAAATTTCATAGGTCAATCTCTGAGGATGACACTCGAAGTATTATAAAAGCCATAACAACTCTATTTTTGGTTTTTCTTAGCCATATTTGCTATGTAGAAGGCTTAGTATTTTGGACAACAGAGAATAACGATTAGTTATCCTATTAGATCTTAGTTTTTTCATAGATATTAAAGGATAAAGAACTTTGACAAAAAGGAGCTTAAGATGAGGAGACATATAAGCAGATATTTTAGACAAGAAAGTGTACAAATTATATGCTTCTAACTTGTTTAACTAAGACACAATTATAACTTATAATTTCTAACAAACTTTAGGCATGTTTTTTTAAATTGTTCTCATAATTTTTTTTTTTTGTTTTTGGAATGAAAAAAAAAACATTTTTGCAATAAAAAAAGAAAAAGAAAAATGCATTTGGCCATTAGAAAACAAGAATTGTAGTTTATTTATTTATTTATTATTATTAAAAAAATATGACTTTATTTATGAAATGTTTTCAAAAATAGTTTTGAAAAACAATTTTTAAGAATGGTTTTTGAAAATTGTTCTTTGTTTTTTATAATACAAAAGTTTGTTTTGTAACTTGAAATGTTTTTTTTGAAATCTATATTCTATGTTTAAAAATAACATTCATTTATAATGTTTTATTTTTAATCATTCCATATATATGTATAATAATTTTTTAAAGTAAAAATTAAAAAACAAGTGTAAACAATTTAAACAACTTAAAAATGTTCTCTAAAAATATCATGTTTTATATTTTTTAGAACATAAAACTATTTTCTAATCATTAAACATGTGTTTTTTGTTTTTCTTGTTCTAGAGAATAGAAAATTGTTTTAAAAAATAGTTGTCAAGTAAGACCTATGATTTTTTTGAGAATGTATTTTCATTGTTTTCACTCATTTTTCTGGTAATTATTTTTTTAAAAAATGGGATGAATATGAGAAATAATTGAAAATAAAACACTACAAATAGAATTTATTTTTAAAAAATATTTAAAAATATAGAAAATAAGTTGAAAACATTACAAATTCAAATTAAACTTTTACTTTTGAAAAAATTAGAGAGTCGTTTTTGAAAACTATTATCAAAAATTGTTTTTTTTTTTAATTACAACTTTTGAAAACATTTTCAAACATAGATTTATTTTTATTTTTTGTTTTGAGTTGTATATACTTTACTCGTCAACCTTTTGCATATTTTATACTTCATTCTTCATATTTAAAACTTAACACTTTACCTTTTAAAATTGTTAAAAGGTTAACTAATGGTTTGTTAAATAAAGAAACAACATTGAAAAAAAAAATGTTGTTTAAAACTGAAACTACCAAACTTTAGTTGTATGTGAAAATCACAAATAGTCATGTAGAAATAAATAAAAAATGAAACCTGTTGGCTATTATACTTCAAAGGCATTTAATAAATTTCAGTTTAAGATTGTCAATTTAAAGTCGGTTATACTCAAATTTGAAATCACTGTTCCTACCAAAACATGAAAAAGAACAATATCTTTTATAATCTTATTCTGAATTTATAATGAAAAAAAAAATATTAGGGTATATTTGATAACTATTTTCAAAAATAATTTTCTATTATCTGGAATAAAAAAATATGAAAACATGTTTGACAAGAAAAAGAAAAAAAAGAAAATAGTTTTTGATGATTGAGAGTAAAATATTAGGGTCTATTTTCACTTATTTTTTTTTATAATTATTTAAAAGATTATTATATAAATAAAATGACTAAAAATAAAATACTAAATATAAAAATTATCTTTAAAAAATATTTAAAAACATAAAAAAATATGTTAAAAACATTTCAAATAGTGATTTGTTTTACAAAACATAAAAAAATTGTTAATAAAAACTGTCTTTTTGAATTATTTTAAAGACAAAAAGCGCATTACGCTTTAACGAGTTTTTAAAGTGACGTGTAGGGTAAAATGTAAATTACGTCGCATTTGAGGGGTAAAGTATTCTTCGTTTGTACTGTCACAGGTCTCCCCTACTCGTATCATTGGATGGGTCGACCCACTTGAGCAATAAAAGTGAAACTGAGAAATTCTAAGAGCAGACGCGTGCAGAAGAACCACTAAAAATATCTGACTTCGAAGAACGCACAGATCTGACCCAAGACACCGCAAACGCAACTCTCTCCCAAAACATGAGCCTCTTCGGTTTGGGCAGGCAAGCAACCTACCTAACCATTTCTCTATTCCTATATTTTTTTTTCTTTACTTGCCTTGCTCTCGTTCTTCTCCTCATCCTTCACACCCGATCTCTTCTTTTAGCTGTTTTTTTTTTGTTTTCCTTTTTGATTGATGTAGAATCAGCGATTTTACCTGACTGTTTACTCTTCCTATTATTTTCTTTCTGATTTTAGCTTAGCTAATTCCATGATTACATAATTCATATCATACTTGCGTAAATGAATGGTCAGCTTGTTTCTCCCATCATATGTGAACTTACAAATTTCAGTGATTTTGGGGTTTTTTTAATTTAATTTTATTTATTTTGTGCAGAAATAATAATTTCAGTAATTTTGTAAATGCATATTGTATCTGGGCTTGTTCAGCGCCCTTTTTCCTTTCTCAGCTATCTACCTTGTTTTGCTTTGACTTTAAGGCTGTTTGAAATCAGATTTACGTATTTCAGATATCTCTTCCTTCCTTTTAACTATAAATCCATTGTAATTATTAATTATATAATTGCCTTTTTTTTATTTGTCAGAAAAAAAAGTGTGTTTCCACACACTCGATGGAGAAAATGCACAAAATAGGAACCTTTCATGCACTCATCATTGGTCAAAGTATTACCTGTGATGGTCAAAGGTAGTACCTATATCATTAAAATGTACTAGAATTATCTAAGTAGTATCTTTAACAGAAAAGTGCACAAAATTCTTAAAGGATTTTTGGAAGAGAGAGATTGAAGAATTATGGCTTATGATTCTCATTGATATGGTTAGCATATATACAGATTGCATGAGCACGAAAATAGGAAACTGATTACAAAGAAATAGGAAACAAAACAAATTGAGTAACTATCTAAATAAATGGTATAACTGTAGATATTCAAACGTGGAAATCCCTTGATTTTCTCCCTTGACTTTCTCAACTTAATTGTATATCCTTATCATGCCCCCGCAAGATGGACGGCCGTGGAGCAAGTCCAATCTTGGCCTTGAGTGAGTCAAACTGAGGACGAGCAAGAGGTTTGGTAAGAGCATCGGCGAGTTGATCAGAGGCAGAGATGTGTGACACTCGTAGCAAACCATTTTGAACTTGTTCTCGGATAAAGTGATAGTCGAGGGCAACATGTTTCATGCGTGAGTGAAAGACCGGATTGGAACAGAGATTTGTTGCACCAACATTATCACAATAAATAACTGGTTGTTGGGGAAGAGTGACACCGAGTTCGGTGAGGAGAGAGCAAATCCAACGAATTTCCGCAGCAGTAGAGGCCACCGATCGGTATTCAGCCTCAGTGGAAGAGCGAGCCACAGTTCGCTGTTTCTTAGAGCTCCAAGAAATAGGATTGTGACCCAAATAGATTATGTATGCACTGGTGGAGGTGAAATCATCTTTGTTACCTGCCCAATCAGAGTCAGAAAAGGCATGAAGTGCTAGTGGGGAGGTCCGACGAAGTGTGATGCCGTGGTCTAAGGTGCCACAGAGATACCGCAGCAGACGCTTGACTGCATTCCAGTGGTCACTTGTCGGTTGATGCATAAACTGAGAGAGTTTGTTCACCGTATAGGCAATGTCCGGCCGAGTGAGGGAGAGATACTAGAGGCTACCAACCACTGTTCGATACTCGGTCGGGTCAGATAGTGGGGTTCCTGATTGTAAAGTGAGAATCGGACTAATTGCTAGTGGTGTAGGAGCAGGCTTGGCTTCAGTCATGTGAGTTCTGTTAAGTAGATCGGCAATGTATTTGCGTTGACTGAGGAAAAGACCATTGGTGTGGGAGGTAACTTCCACTCCAAGGAAGTATGTCAGGGGGCCAAGGTCCTTGAGAGAGAAGCGCTGAGAAAGTTGTTGAATGAAAGTCTGCGCTGCTTCAACATTATTCCCAGTGATAATGATATCGTCGACATAGACTAAAAGATAAAAAATGGTGCCACGGTTATTGAAGATGAACAAGGAGGTATCGGCAATGGAATTGATGAAGCCAAATTGGAGAAGAAATTGGCGCAACTCATGATACCAGGCACGTGGGGCTTGTTTAAGGCCATAGATAGCGTTGTGTAGCTTGCAGACATGATGAGGATGATCGCGATCAATGAAGCCCGGTGGTTGAGACATAAACACATCCTCAGTGAGAGTGCCCTGAAGAAAGGCATTGTTGACATCAAGTTGTCTTAGTGACCAACCCTGGCTGACCGCAAGGCTGAGAACAAGGCGGACAGTGGTAGGTTTGATGACTGGACTGAAGGTTTCAGAGTAGTCAACACCAGGGCGTTGGTGGAAGCCTTTAGCAACCAATCGAGCTTTGTACCTGTCTATGGAGCCATTAGGTAAATATTTAGTGCGAAAGATCCACTTACAACCAACCAAATTTTGAGTGGGATGAGATGGCACTAGGTCCCATGTCCCATTACGTAGTAAAGCATCAAACTCTGCAGACATAGCTTGTCGCCACTTAGGGTCCTTGAGGGCTTGGGTAACAGTGGTGGGTTCAAGGGTAGGTTGTTGGAGTTGGGCTGTGAGGTTAAGCTTTTGAATTGGTTTATGGATGTTGCGTTTGGAGCGAGTGACTATGACATGAGGTGAGGGTGAGAGGTCGGGTGGTTGATTAGGGTCATTTTGAGTAGGCGGGAGGGGTGGGTTATTGGCACAGTCGCACTTGGTTTCTGGTACGGGTGCACTGGAATGGCTATCGGGCTCTGGTGTAGGTGTGGCACAGGTGGTATTATTTTGGCTTGGGTCTTGGGATTGGCTTGGGGCGGTAGGAGTGGGCAGACTTGATGGGGGAGCAGAGCCGACATTCACGGATGGTGTGACCACGACTGGTAAAGTCATAGAGCACCATTCAGAGATGGTGGATGAAGTGGCGCGAGGAAGAGAAGTATGAGAAGTGACAAAGGGAAAGATTGACTCAACAAAGCGGACATGACGGGAAGTGTATAGACGAGCGGTGGATGTGTCAAGACATAGATAGGCACTTTGAGTGGGAGAGTACCCGACAAAGACGCAAGGGGAGGAACGAGACTCGAGTTTGTGGGATGTGTATGGGCGAAGCCAAGGATAGCAGAGACATCCAAAGCTTCGAAGTTTGGAGTAGTTAGGGAATGTGCCAAAGAGTTTGAAATATGGTGAGAGGTGGTTTAGAGTTGGTGTAGGAAGACGATTGATGAGGTAGACGACAGTAGAAAAGGCAAAAGGCCAATATGATAGAGGCATGGATGCATGGGTAAGTAGAGAAAGACCCGTTTCGACGATGTGACGATGACGACGTTCAGAGTACCCATCGTGTTCAGGAGTGTGAGGTGGAGAAGTAAGATGTGAGACCCCGTTGATTGTTAAGAATGAGGAGAGAGCTTGATATTCCCCCCCATTGTCAGAGTAGAGAGTTATAATTGGACGGTTAAAGAATTTTTCGACTAGGGCCTTAAAGCGCACAAAGACATCATGCGTGTCGGATTTGCGTTTGAGGGGATAAAGCCAGACCAGATATATTTTGTAAAATGGTCGACAAAGATGACATAGTATTTGAAGTTATCAGTAGAGTAGACTGGTGATGTCCATATATCAGTAAATATAACTTCAAGAGGGGAAGAGGTAGAGAGAGTAGAAGTAGAAAATGGTAATTTATGACTTTTATTGCATTGACATGAATTACAATTAAAATTGAAATTGGACGGACGAGAGACATCTAAATGAAACGAAGACATAATATTTTTGAAGATTGACAAAGAAGGATGACCTAGCCTATGATGCCACTTGGACAAAGTGGTCTTGACACTAGAAAACGCAATTAAAGGATGTGACTGGGTAGTGGAGAGTGGCCATTCATACACACCATCCTTAGTTCGACCCTGCAAAAGGATTGCCCCCGTGCGAAGATCCTTCACATGAAAAGAAGAAGAGGGTAAGAACTCAATGGAAGTATTGTTAGACTTGCAAAATTGAGAAATAGAAATAAGATTACGTTTCATGGTGGGAACACATAAAACATTAGATAGAGTAAAGGAGTGAGAGGGAGTGGTAAGAGAGGTGGAACCAGTGTGAGATATGGGGAGACCAGAGCCATCGCCGATCATAATTTCATCTGTGCCATCAAAAGGACTGTGGAGAGCAAGATTGTGTAGGTCAGTGGTGACATGATGTGAGGCTCCACTATCAAGTAGCCATGTGGTGTTGGGGGGAATGGTGGTTGCAACATGTGCTTGAGCTTGCTAGGGAGCTGGTGGGCGAGATGGTGATGAATTGCCGGGACGAGGAGGTGGTTGCACCTGCGGAAACTGTTGTCGGAAAAGAGGACAGCGGGAGACTACATGACCTTGAGTACTGCACCATTGGCAGCTACCAAGGAATGGACGAGCAGGAGAACGGTTGTCGCGGGTGTTGGTGGGAGAATTTCTTATGATACCTTGAGTGGGTGTGGATGTGGACCCAGGGAGCCGAGGAGTGCGATTGGTGACAGACCATGGAGTGGAGCGAACATTGGTGGCATGAGCAGATGCCGGTAGGGGTGAGAGGCTTATCTTATTGCGGAGAGACAATTCTTTGTTGATGAGTTTTTCATGGAGTTCATCAAAAGAGATGGTGGAATCACGACCGTTGACAGCATCAATGATGGATTGATAATTTTCATCAAGGCCTTCAAGTACTTTTTCAATCAGATCTTCTTGGTCAAGAGGCTTACCAAGAGCAGCAAGTTCATCGGCCCGGGTTTTAATGGACTGCATGTAGTCTGTAATGGACTGAGAACCTTTGGTGATGTTTTTAAGATGGTCTTTGAGTTGCTTGATATGGCCACGAGATGGGCGAGCATAGGTGTTGGCCAATATTTGCCAGGCTTCATAAGAGGTTTTTGATTGGGTGATGAGAGGAACTAGAGTAGGTGAGAGAGTGCCGACAAGGGCTCCAAATAATAGTTTGTCTTGACGTAGCCATGTATGGTATGCAGGGTTAGTAGAGACAACATTATTGGTGGTGATGGTGGTCGGAGGAGCAGGGTGGGATCCATCAATGAATTGTTGTAGATCATAGCCGATAAGAATGGCTTCCATTTGGGTTTTCCAAGAAAGATAGTTGGTGGGTGTGAGTTTAATGGAGTTATGGATAGTAATCATGGTTAGTGGTTTTGTGGGTTCCTGGGCATTAGGGATGATGATTTGAGTATTCTCAGTAGCCATTGGAATGAGGAGGATGAAAGGCTTGCTGAAGATTGAAGAACGTGGCTGGGGAAAAAAAAAAAAAAAAAAAATTAAAGAGCAAACCTTTGCTCTGATACCATAAAGGATTTTTGGAAGAGAGAGATTGAAGAATTATGGCTTATGATTCTCATTGATATGGTTAGCATATATACAAATTGCATGAGCACGAAAATAGGAAACTGATTACAAAGAAATAGGAAACAAAACAAATTGAGTAACTATCTAAATAAATGGTATAACTGCAGATATTCAAACGTGGAAATCCCTTGATTTTCTCCCTTGACTTTCTCAACTTGATTGTATATCCTTATCAATTCTAATTAATTTTAGATATATGTATGATGTTTGGATTTGAAAATCCTTGGTTCCTATTTTGTGATTTTTTCCATGAGTGTGTGGAAACACAATTTCCGCCCCCCCCCCCCCCCCCCCCCCCCCCCCCCAACAAAAAAAAGAAAGAAAAAGATTCCATGTTAGCGTGCTGTTTTTAGTTGTAAAATAAATGTCAAATCTAACAAAAAGCTTTTCTAATTTGGTTCTTGGACACGTTAAGTAGTATTATATATAATATTATTTAAAATTAAGTGTATTTATACATTGTGTCGATAAAAAGAAGCACTATAAGGGGAAGCACATAGAAGAAGGTGGTCTTGTCGGATAATGTTATTATTAGTATTATCAAACAATTAATTGTGGATGGTAGTGTTTTTTTGTTTTTTAATTTTCATTCTATTTTTAAATTTTTTCTAGAAATTTTTTGGAGGTTGAAGAAATCTGTCCCCATAGGTGGATCAATTGGCAGGCTCTCCTGCTTAGGTACTGGTGGTCTCATGAAGGTCATAAGTAGGTGGTTTTCCTGGTAACATGAACCTGTATGAAAAATGTCATCAGAAGTCATTCTTCCCTGAAGATATGTCCAGACATAATATTATTTTAAAAATACCTATCAATGATGTTTCTAGACATTGCCAAAGATTCTATATTTTTGCTTATGTGACAAAATATTGGCCTCAGCACTCTATATCTGCCTGCATCACAAAAACTCTGGTGTGGATGTCAGAGTTTGACATGCATCCTCAGAATACGCAAATTGCAACATGTTTGTTGCTTGTCAATGCAGCAAATGTTGTCCAACTTAAAAATAACAATAAGTAGGTGTTTTTGTTATTTATGGTAGGCATTGTACCATGCTAGTTTTATACTTACTAAAAATCCACATAAAATGGAATGGGTGAAGAAGTTGCTAAAGTGGTTTCCATTTTATTCTCTATGATGTTAATGAAGAATGTGTTGCAGTGATAGGGTTGAAAGAGAGACACACAATTACAAAGAAGATAAAAATTGGGAAGGATTAGAACTTTGTTGTCTTTCAACACTCTCTCTTTTTCAAATATTATATAATCTCTTATTTATACACTCAACAAAATAGAAACTCCTAATAATAAAATATAGAAACCATCTAGGACTTGACTACTAAAATATAGAAACTAAAATAATCCCTAAGATAAAATATTCTTCTTGACTTTTAGAGACTAAGGTGGCATTTGTTTTTTTTTTTACTTAAATCTGAATAGAACTTAATTTAATTCAACTCTAGATACAACTTAATATAATATTAAGTATTAAGTTGTTTCTTGGGGGGGGGGGGGGGGGGGGGGGGGGGGGGGAGAAACATTTTGTTGGAGCTCAAGAGAAATTCAATGGGCGACTTTCTCCTATGCTTTGTTCGTTTTGCAAAAGGAAGACGTTTTTCTCTTGTGTTTCCTGAAGGAAGAGGAATGGTAAGGGGTTGGCCGTTGCTCGCTAGGAAGCTTGGAAGCCTTGGTGTAAAGCTTGTGGTTCTTCCCTTGTGGCTTCTAAAACTAGCACTACCTTGGTTCAATGAGTTATAGAAAAGAGTTTTGTTGAAGGGTCTTCTTATGCGAATGTAGTCAAGTACGAAAAGATGGGTGTAGATGAGGTTGTGTGGATTTAGTTGGTGGGTTGATTCCTTCAGCAAAGTGTAGGACTTGTCACTATTTAGTGGGGAAAATGGGGAGATCCCTTTTCTCTTTTCTTTAAGATCTTGGGCCAAGTCCTTTTGGAATTTGAGAGGGGAGCTTCACCTCACATTTTTAGGTGGACCTCTTATCCTCTTTGAAAAAATTAATTTGGATGAGAGTGAGTTAATCCCAATGGGGGAGGTTTATAACACAAGAGGATTTGGCTAGGGTGTTGGGGTGTAAAGTGGGCTCTCTCCCTTCGACTTACTTGGGCCTCCCTTTGGGAGCTTCCTTTAATAAGTGTGGGACATAGTGGCATAAAGATTTCAGAAACGTCTTGCTTTGTGGAAGAGGTAGTATTTATCAAAAGGAGGGAGATTTACGTTAATAAAGAGTGCTTTATTGAGCCTACCAATCTACTACATGTCTTTATTTTGTAATCCCTCACAAGGTGAGTCTTAGATTAGAAAAGCTTCAAAGAGACTTCTTTTGGGGGGAGGGGAGCTCTAAAGTAGGCCTCACCTAGTGAATTAGTCAGTAGTTGGCTTGGATAAAAAGGATAGGGGCTTGGGTATTAGAAATTTGTCTACTTTGAATAAGGTTCTTCTAGGGAAATGGTGTTAGAGATTTGGTTCTGACAACGAGTCTCTTTGGAAATAGGTGATTGTAGGGAAATATAGAGAGAAGAGGGGTGGGGGTGGGTGTTTCAGAGCTTTGAGGGAAGGTTATGTGGTTGGCCTTTGGAAGGCGATCTAGAGTGGGTGGAAGGAGTTTTTAACAAAAGGGTTGGTTTTAGGGTAAGAAATTGTAGGAGGGTGAGATTTTCAATGGATAGGTGGTATGGGAAGGATCCCTTGGTTGTGGCTTTCCTAGAGTTGTTTTTTATAGCCATTAATAAGTGGGATCAGGTTGGAGAAGTGGGATGTTGGAATCTAGTGTTCACAAGATAGATAAGTGATTGAGAATTGGGAGAGGTGGAAGAGTTGCTCAAAAGGTTGCAAGGACAAGTGATCAGAAGAGGTGCTGAGGATGTCATGGCTTAATAGTTATCAAAGGGAGGCTCTTTTACAGTTAAGTCTTTTTACTCCTCCTTAGCAAGTCGCTCTTCGAAAGGATTCCCCTTAGGCATTGTGTAGAATCCTTAGGTCCTAATGAGAGTGATCTTTTTTGCTTGGGAAGTAGTTTGAGAAAAAATTCTTACTTTAGACCAGCTAAAAGGAGGGGTTGGTGTTTTTTAAGTAGATGCTATTTGTACAAGGGTGAAGAGGAGTCAACAAACCATATTCTTTTTCACTATCCCAAGGCAATCATGTTGTGGCATCTTATCTTTGCTCTCTTCGATGTTCAATGGGTAATGCCTTTCTCAATAAAGGATGTCCTCCTTAGTTGGTGGGGGGGTTTTGTTGGGAAGAAAAGAAAGAAGGTGTGGATAACAACTCCTTTGTGCTTATTTTGGACCTTCTAGAAAGAGGGAAACCGAAGGGCCTCTGAAGATTCTGATGTGACGGACCTTGTTATTTTATGGTCCTTTTTGTACATGTTCTTAGAGTGGGTCAAGATACATTTAGGGTCTATCGCTTTTTCTTTATTTGATTGGCTAGGTTGTAAGTGAGGCGAGAGAGTTGTTTTTTGTGTATCCCTCCTTTTATTTGGTCTTGTACACATTGTGTATACTTTTGGGCTTTGTAGGCACTTTGAATCAAATTTTGTTACCTATTAAAAAAAAAAGCTGTTTGTTTTTTTATTCTTTTATTTCTATTAAGTATTAAGAATTAATAAGGTGAGGGTCATGTTGAGATATTATTTTGGTTGTTTCAAAAAGTTATTTTTAGCATCTAGCGAAAAGCTATATATTTTGAAAATGAACTGGATGCTGTCTTGATTGTAAAGGAATTGGCGGATGAAAAGAGGAGATCAAGAGAGGAATGGGTAGTCTTCAAAATTGATTTTGAAAAGGCCTATGACCATGTTGATTGGGATTTTTTAGATCATGTTCTTGAAAGAAAAAGGTTTAGCTTAAGATGGAGGTCCTGGATGAGGGGGTGTTTATCTTCGACGACTTTTGCAATCTTAGTGAATGGTAATGCTAAGGGTTAGGTTAAGGCTTTTAGAGGCCTATGACAAGGAGATTTTCTTTCCCCTTTTCTCTTCACCATTGTGGTTGATGTTTTAAGTGGATTGATTGTGAGGGTGGAAGAGAGAGGTGTTTTTGAGGGGTTTTGGTGGGTAGAGGTAGGACTAGGGTGTCTCATTTACAATTCACAAATGACACTATCTTTTTCTCCAGAGCATCCTTGGAAGAGCTGTAGTCTCTTAAACTAATTTTGTTGGTGTTTGGACGTTTGTCAAGGTTAAGGATTAATCTAAATAAGAGCACTCTCTTTGGAATCAACATTAGCCAAAGTCGAATAGACAGGTTGGCTTCTCTGCTTGATTGTGCAGTCTCTGATTAGCCTTTATTGTATTTGGGTCTTCCTTTAGGGGGGAATCCAAATTCGATTTCTTTTTGGGACCTAGTGTTGGATAGTCTGTGGGAGGTTGGATGGATGAAAAGAGCCTTCTTATCCTTAGGTGGTAGAATCACCCTATTTTAGTCATATTTGTCGCACATCCTGAACTACTTTCTTTCTCTTTTTAAAATTCCAACCTCAATTGCTTTAAGGATGGAGAAAATAAAAAGAGATTTTCTTTGGTCGGGTTTGGGGGAGGGTAAAAAGGATCATTTGGTTAGGTGGGATTTAGTTTGTAGGCCTAAGGAGTTTGGTGGTTTAGGGTTTGGGAAAATTTCTTTGAGGAACCAAGCTTTATTAGGGAAATGGTTCTAAAGGTACCCTAAGGAAAGTTTTTCCCTTTGGCACTAGGTTATCTTGAGTATCTATAGGACACATCCGAATGGATGGGGTGCTAACAATATAGTTAGATGGTTTTTGATAATGAGGCTTTGTCGATCCAAAGATTGAAAATCTCCTTCGTTTGTAATATTTTCTCTTGGTCTAAGTCTTGTTTAGATGGAGAACCCCGCTCCTTAATTAACTTTGTAGATTGGTTGGGTTCTAATTGAGGGTTGGTGAGTGTATGCTTCCTTGTGTTTTTTGTTGTGGGGCTTCTCGTGTATACTTCCTGTATGCTTCGGGTTGCTTTCTTGCTTCCTTCTTTTAATATAATTTTTCTGTGTTTATCTATCAAAAAAAAAATATAGTTAGATGGTCACATCGTTGCCCTTGGAAGACCATTGCACATTTGCTCCAAGTTTTTTTCGCACACACTCGTTTTGTGGTGGGTGATGAGACCAGAATTTGTTTTTGGGAAGATCTGTGATGGGGGGATCAACCTTTTAGCTTATAATTTCCAAGACTATTTAGAGTCACCACAACAAAAAACCTTCCTATTTCAGCTATTCTAGGTAATAACACTTCTTTGTCTTGGGATTTCACCTTTCGTTGCAATCTATCTGATGTGGAGTTTGTGGATTTTGTGGATTTTGAAAGACTATTGTCTCTACTTTACAGTGTTTATTTATATCCTTTTGTTCTAGACGTGAAAACTTGGGTTCCGTCCTCTTTAGGAGCATTCTCAATAAACTCGTTTTTTTTTAACCTTATCTAATTTCTCAAATTCTATTCCTTTCTACCTTGTTAATTTTTTGTGGAAGTCAAAAGTCTCTTCTAAAGTTAGGGCCTTTGCTTGGTTAGTGGCACATAAGAAAGTAAGTACCAATGACATGCTACAGTTGAGGAGGCCTTTCAAAGCGTTTAGCCCTGATTGGTGCATCCTCTACAGGGGGAGTAGTGAGACGATTGATCATCTTTTCTTGCGTTGTCTGATCACTTTGGGTTTGTGGCATAGATCTTTTCTTAGGTAGTGATGGAGTGGGTTCAGCCAAGCAATATTCGCGATATGATGGTGATCTCCTTAAAGTGTTTTGGGAATTCTAATAGAACGTGTCTCTCTTTGTTGTGGAGAGAGAGGAGTGCTAGGATTTTCGAGGATACTTGGAGGATGTTGGAGTTGATGTGAGATTCTCTTCAGTTTTGTGTTTCTTTTTGGGCTTATTATACAAACATTTTTAAACCCTATCCTTTGAGTGTAATTCAACTTAATTGGCTATCGATTTGCACACCTTAAGGTTGGGTCTACAAGGTCTAGGTTCATTATACGTGTATAAGCCTTTTGTCATTTTGTATAGCCCTCCTTGTTTAGCATAGATTTTCTTAGTTTTTTGATAAGGTTTGTTCATCTTGGGGAGGACTTCTCATCCTTTTCATGTTTTTCTATTTTAATACATTTGTTCGTTTCCGATTAAAAAAAAAAAGCCATATATTTTGACTTTTTTCTATTTAGTAATTTTTTTTAAAAAAAGAAGTAATAAATAAAAAACAAAGTTAAAAATAAATCATCTAAAGCCTGAAAACAAATTGCATTCAGAATTAAGTTAAAAAAACAAATACCACCTAAAAATAATTCTAATATTTAGAAAATTTCTAAATCAAATTTAACTTTTCCACATGCCCCCTTAAACTTGATTTGTGACTCCTCAACCTTCTAAAATCTTCAAACTTCGAAGGCTTGGTAAAAATATTCACAATTTGATGATGTGATTTTGCAAATTTAAATAGTACCTCTTTCTTCATAATGTACTCTCTAATAAAATGATATTTTGTATCGATGTTGGATCATATTAAATAGGTTCAAGGGAGGATTGTAAAATTTTAGTGGTAAATACTTGTACAATGTAATGCCCAAATGAGACTATGACACTCATACACATAGATTCACATTCTCTCTTTCTTTCAAATTTTATTGACAGTTTCCTATACAATATAATGCCCAAACAAGACTAAATAGCACACATACATAGATTCACATACATAGGTTTGTGTATATTATTTGCTTTGTGTATGTATAGTTTAGATATCATTATTACTTACCACCTTTTCTTAATTTCAAGGTTATGCTTAATATAGTATTATTTTCTTTTGCTATTAATGCTTTCAAAATTTTCTCATCCTCAAATAAATTCTGCCTTAATTTTTTTTTTCTTTCCCTTATTTATTTGTTTATTCATTTATTTTCTTTTTAATTTGCAAGCAGGAACCAAAGGACATTCCGTCCAAAAAAGAGTGCACCCTCAGGGAGTAAGGTTGATTCTACCTTTTTATCTAATAACACAAATTGTCTTGTCTCTTCTGTTTTTTACCATGACATGATTACCAATCTTGCATTTACTTGAATTGCTTAATGTAATATTGTTTGTTTGTTTTCCTCTTTATTTTTTTGGATATTGTTTCAAGCCAAGGTCTTATGTTTTGGCAAATGTATCGAATAGGAACTTGTTTTACCTTCTAATAGTTTCATTGCTCATCATTTTCATAGCGGTAATTGTTGGATAACCAATTTTCCTAAAAACTTAAAGCTTATACAATTTGGGACCATAATGTATATTGTGCACTCTAACCACCTTCCTCACATATAGCCTCCTTTGGGCTTTACGCGAGCTTAATAAATTGAGGAAGTAAACATATGGTGAGGTTTGAACACGTGACCTCATATCAAACAAGGCTCTAATTCCATGTTAGATAACCAATTTTTTTAACAAGTGTAATAAGCTTTTAGGAAAATTGGTTGTCCAATATGGTATCGGAGCCTTAACCGATCAAAAAAAAAAAAATGGTATCGGAGCCTTAGTAGAAGAGTTAAAGATAAACAAAGCACACAAGAACGTTAGAAAAGGAATTTTAGTTAAAGGTAGAGTCAATTGTTCTCTCATTGCAATGTGATGTGTAATTTCTCCTATACACTTATTACATCTTAAAAGGTTGAAATTGTTAAGTGTCTAAATGGTCTAAATCCGTAATACATGAGAGGATCATGACACACGACAAGACCATGGTGCATGAAGGGAATCGTGGTACATGAGGAGAGTGTAGCACAAAAGAAAGTCAATGAAATAAGGATTTGGTTTAGACAAGTTTTCTAAGAGTGTATCAAGAGAGATGAAATATTGACTCAATAGAATTTGATTTAATGTGAAGATTGTTGGAAAGTGTCTCAAATTCCTAATTGATATATGTTCCTTGTTGTAAAAAATATTATATAAAATATTTTTTATATTGATATGTCATTGTAATATTAAATTTCTTTATAGAATAAAGAAAGTTATTAGGAATATCTCTATAAATATTAAATAAGTCATAAGTTCAAGTTGTAGGAGTTGCATGTTGGGGGAGGGATTGTAAGGTATGCAACTGTGTTGCTTCATGAGAAAAGGAAGGTTAAAAAATGACCTTGGGATGGGTGTGTAAGGTCAGAGATGGTTACGTCTTGTTATAAGCCTTAGGATGAGTCAAGGCCCTAAGATGAAGGCATTGTGTGGGATCCCATTAAGTCATAGGATGAGTGTGACATCAAACCACATAAAGAGGATGAGCTTGACCTCACTGGCAGTCAATTGATTTTTAGATGAGATGACTTAGTCTTTGATCCTAACAAGTCCTTGATCTCCTTTGACACTGTGTTGAACAACAAATTCTTCTAAAAGCTTAAGGAGAATAAGTTGTCTAACATGGTATCAAAGCCTCATTTAATGGGAGGTCATTTGTTTGAACCTCATCACATGTTTATTTCCTCACTTTATTAAGCTCATGTATAAGCCAAGGAGACTATTTGTGGTTTGTTTATCTATGGGCCTATGTGTGCTTATGTGTTTTTCTACGTGCGTATATGGGGTCACATGTGAAGGAGGGTGTTAGAGTGCATGATATATATTGTAAGCCCAAATTCTACAAGCTTAAGCTTTTAAGAAAATTAGTTATTTAATAATAATGACATATTGGGGGTGTTTGCAAATACGCTTTCTTTTTTCTCTTCATATTTCAATAGTTCATTGATTCTTAGTATATAAAAAAAAGATATTTTTGTTTGTAGGACATTTATAAATTGCATTTGTTCCTAATTGAAAAAAATTTATTACTTAGAAAAATAATGGGAATGTAATGTGAGTCCTCTAAAGCTTGAAACAAAATGATGAATACATGAATAAATGTCTATGAATATGAAGCTGTGAAAAATAGTATATGATCAGGATGTGCCGAAAGGTAGGGAGGTTAGTTGTCCCCCCAAAGGTCAACCTATCCTAGCATCTTTCTTGGCTAGAAAATCCTTTAGATCCACTAAGCTTCCCTCTTTAAGCTAGAAATTTTACTTCCACCTCTATTATTAATAAACATATCTTCATAAGCCTTCCATGGAAAAAAATATTCCATTTTGACATATCTATTTTCCTTCACAAAAAGAAAATAATTGTGGAATCTTGTCCTATTAGATATTAAACATAAGGTTTTTTCCCTCCTACTCCTAAAAAGAACTAACACTTTTGCCTACACGGCATAGTGATGAGAATGACATTCAAGAAATTCTCGAAACTCTTATGGGGCTTCACTACTAGTGAGTACCTTCATAAGGTGCCACATGATAGAGGAGCATTATTGGTTGGTTGTGGTTAAATATACTTGGTTCTAGTGTCCTTGGGAAGTATTTTCAAAAACACTTCTAAAAAATAGTTTTTGAAAACTGTTTTTTGATGTTTTGTAGAATGAAAACTATTTGAGAACTTGAAATGTTCTTGACCTGTTTTGTATGTTTTTAAATATGTTTTAAAAATAACTTTTATCTTTAGTACTTTATTTTTAATCATTCTCTATATTTGTATAATTAATTTTTAAAACAACCCTCGAAAAGAAGTGAAAATAACTAAAAGATGTCATCTGCAACCGCATTGTTTTCTGTTTTCTAGTTGCCAAACGTGTTTTCCTATTCATTTTTTTTTTATTTTTTTATTTTTAAATTCTAGCATACTAAACAAGGCCTTAAACTTTTCAATCTAAGGGTATTTTGGTCATCTTTTACATATAAGGTTTTTGATGTCTAAGTTAATACATTTTATGAATTTTTGTTATTGTCAGGAGTTGGTTTGTCTATATTTAGTTATCTTAAATTTTATTTCACCTTGCTCTAATGAAAGTTTCTAAATTTGAGAGTAGGATTTGGAAAGCAGGCATCATGTACAATATTTTGTTGTTGTTGTTGTTTTTATTCGTACTTTATTATTATTATTATTAGGGTTAATTTCATTGAGACCCCTTAAGGTTTAGTGTAAATATACTAAGCCACCACAGGTTTCGAATTTCGTCAGTTAGCACCTTTATAAATTTATTTCCTCTATAAATTTTATTTTTTAAAGAATAAAATTTATATTTTGGAGAATTTGTTGAACACTCTTATCTAAAATATTTTTAACTAAAATCTCTTTAAAAATCCATTTTATAGATGAAATAAATTTATAGGAGTGCTAATTGATGAAGTTTGAAACCAATGGTGATTGGGTGTATTTACACCAAACCTTAGGGGTCTCAATGGAATTAACCCTTATTGTTATTATTATTTAATGGCCTATAGAAGTTTCTTATTTAGTCTTCATTTATTTATTTATATTTTTAAGTTTGTGCCTTATCTAGAGTTCAATAAGTTTTTTCATGTTTTGAGTTAGAGAGATTTGGTAATTATATTTCTATGTAAGCAAGAGTTTTTGAGACTATTTCATCATTCAATGCATAAGAATTCTCTGTAGATGTGCTCTCATTCAATGGTAAGTCCCCATTTTTTTTCTTTTCTAGGTGAGAGTTTTAGAAGGCCTTAATAACATTTTTAAGTTTATTATCTCTCTTTTCTTCTTCTTGTTTCCTTTTCTATTCTGACCATATTAATTAAATTAATTATTAATTATTGCCGTATGTACTATATATACATCCAGTCTTCACTATGAGAACTCACTTTTTTTATCACAACCCTAACCATACTTGAGCCCTAGTGCTCTAAAGCCCAAATGTACCCTTTCTTGTTGTTCAAAGTTCCCAGCATGCTTTTCCCCATTGATTTTAGCGTGTAAGCCACCTAAAAGACATAACCAAATTACCCATTGAAAAATAGAAGAAATTCTGTCTGCACACCCGATTCATGCTTCTCCTTTATAAATCAAAATTCAATTCTCTTTTTTCCTCCAACCATCTATTTTTCCAACAAAAAATCTCTATACCTTTACCAATCTGTTTCTAAATAATGCTGGGGTTGAAGTAATGTAACCTCAATAATTGTTCTTAATCAAAGTCCTTTTGTCCCTGATAGAGAGATACTGCCTTTCCACAGCAAATCTTTTCTCAAAACAGTGAGTCCTGTGTTACACTTCCCTCAAAGGAGGCCCCCAACAGAAGGTTGAGAAATTCAGAGCTGACTGCTCCAAATGATGCCAGAATGTTTCATCACTAATGTCAACACTGTACAGAACCAAAAAAAAAAAAAAAAAAAAAAAAAAAAAAAAAAAAAAAGAAACTAAATATAGGGTTTCATGTGGAATTGCTAGGGAGTGCAGATCTCAAATTTTACAAACTTTTGAGTATGTTCAGTTAGTCATTCCATTTTTCTTATATATATATCTATGAAAAAGAGGGCTGTTTTTTCTTGTATTTGATTTCTACTTCTGATTGGTGACTCTACCGACCATTAAGTAATTCTTGAAGGGTCATTTGTTTGTTTGTTTTTTGTTCTTTTTTGATCAAAAACAACAATTCATTGATAAGGAATTGAAAGTACATGTGAAAGATAAAGAATCCTTCCCAAAGATACAAAACTTGGGTCAAATGAAACAAGTGGATAAATTCCCCAAAGTACAAAACAAGACCTATACCTTACATTTGTTGATGGAAAAAAGGTGAAACATTACTTTTCTTGAGCTATTTGCTGGATATTTTGTACTCATTAGGATTGTCAATATAGTGAGCACCTACAAATTGCCCTTTTCTTGTTGTTATGCTGCTACTATTGGCCTTGAATAGGTTTGATTTTGCTGTATGTAGACTACAATAGTGGTTTGATGTATTGGGACTGTCTGGTGCATGTTGGGGGTTGTCAACCTTGATTTATTGTGTGTGTCTCTCCTGGAAGCTTGTGTTGGGCTTGCTTTTCCATTGTAAGTGTTTTTTCTATTTTTTTTTCCTCCTTTTTTCCTCTTCTTATGAGTAGTTTATTGTGTAGATTGTGGTTCTTAAAAGACACATGTCCGCTGTTAGAAACTCAGGGACTGCAGGTCCAGCTGTCGAGAATCAAAGAATCTGTGTGAGATTAGTTCTGACAATCCCAATATTCATCTGAATACAGTTAAAGTAGATGAGGCAAATTACTTGATTTAGAGTGTCAGCATGTTTGTCTCTTATGGGAGAGGAGAGTTTGGCTATGTAAATGGACAAATCAAAGAAGCTCAGTCTAATGGTACTATTTGTGGGAAATGCGAAACAGATACCACATGATTTAGTGGTGTGGCTGTGGATCAACAAATGGTTGGTGATCCCCTTCTGCTGATTTGCAAAGAGACAGCAGTTAGAGAGGATGCACCTCTCCTTAGCTGGATGATCATCAAAATCTTCTCTGAAATTGTTGTCCAAGTCACAAGAACCATCTCTCAAGGAGCAATCTTCTTCATTTCTATCTTTGAGAACCCTCACCCCTCTCGAGTTCTCAACTGCAATATATGATTTAATGGAGACATATTTATACTTAGAAAGCCTCCATGCCTTGTCATCTGTATCGCTACATTTGCTCACATTTTGAATTAAGGTACAAGAAAGCTTCCATCAATTTCAACTCGTAGTAGTTGAAATATCCTGTATACTTTGGATTGCAACAAGCCCCCCACTGAATGTGACCAGCTCCAATAACCTACAATTGAAGCTTTCTTTTAGCATCGGTTTGGTGGAGGTCTGGAAACTGGTGCCAGAAACACAGGTTTACACCATCCCCCACTAAGAGCAATAAACTTCATTAACTTTAAGAAGCTCTCATAGCCTTGCCCCAAGCACTTTTCTAACAAAATCATTTTCCTAGTGGAGCTTTGTTTTGTAGCTTTAAACTTCTGACTCGGAACCCCTTCTCTCTCTTAGTGAGCACATCACCCCTGTGTTAGCAAATGCATTTTTTTCCCCTCTTCTAATCCACCTCACTAGTAATCATTTTGCAATTGCCCTAATTTGTTCCTGATTGAAACATGGATGAGAGAGGTTGACAAGAATAATCTTGCAAACATGACACCACTTTTGATGTGAATTAGTCTTTCTCCTTTTGACAAATAATGCATCTTTAATTCAGCTCTTTTCACCATTCTTTTAACTACTGGCAACTGCTAACTGGGTTACGTTTTTGAGAGGCCTCCAGTGGTAAACACAGTTAGATTGAGGTGATTTCTCGCACCTGGAAGATTAAGTTATCTAACACATTAACATTCTCTACTGGATCCATTGGGTCATCCTCACTCTTTTCTTGGTGGACCTTAAGACATGACACTGCTTGAAGCACAAAAAAGGCATAAATGAGATATCACCAATTGGTCCATATTCACCCCATAAAAGCAAATAGTGTCATGCACATTCAACAAAAGCAAGATCAAACCTGAAGTTGTGTATGAACCCTCTCTGCTTCCTTAGCTACCAATTTGCTAAGCATTTTCACAACAAAAATAAATAGAAGGTAGATCCTTCTGCTTTAACCCCCTGGCACTTGTGAACAAACGTATCAGGCTACCATTCTGAAGAATGTATATAGATGCACCGTGACCAGGATTTTTAGTGCTTGAACTTGTACTTCTAACTAGTTTACTTCATTGGGGCAAACCAAGTAAACTAGCAACACTCAGGTCTTTGGTCAATTGAGTATGTGAAGTTTAGAACAATGACTAATGAAGTTCATGAGATGCTTTCATTGAGAATTTTGCTTGGCTAATATTCTTGGAACTGAGGAGTCTATGATGGAACTATGCATATGGAGGGTGATCAACACTTCACAGAGGGAGGTTGAACTGTGGTTTGATTTGCACTTGTTATTGGGGATCAACTTGCTGATGGCTTGACGAAGGAGTTTCAAAGTGTGAATTTGAATACATTTTAGCTGATTGGGCATGCATAACATGTATGTGTTAGCTTGAGCTGAGATTGGTAGTGTGAATATACACAGCAATACAATTTTCAATTCTTGGTTTTCTTGCCCTTTATTATGCGGGCAACAGTGAGGATATTGTTCTCATTTGTATTCCTCTTTTGTATAAACATAGGAAGCTGCAGTGTGAAACCTAATCTCCTTTCTCTTCTCTTTATTTCTCCTTTGCTTATTCTTTGTTTCTACACAAAATTGGGAACTAACAAATGCAAATCTCTCATTATCTTGGTGATGAGCCTGTTTCTAGCCTTTTCCCCTCCTTTTGGTTTATTGGGAACAGCAAATTCATTGAAATGAATTAAATTCTGCAATTAAATACAAGAATCCCTTTGAAACTTAAAGGTTTGATTCTAGCTTTTGTGAATATGGATAAATTTGAAATTTGTAATCAAGGTTATTTTGATAAATTACTGGACGCGTTGGTTAGTTGGTTATGGGTCTTGTCAATTCGTATTATTGTTTGGTTTTGGTTTGCTTTTATTTTGATATAAGTAAGTAGTAAATTCCTTGTTTTTGTAGTTCTTTGACGATCCATAGAAGCACAATTTGGCATAATGGCAATATTTTTTCCTGTGTGAAAGTGAGGCCTATGTAAGTCTTAAGATTTATTATCTTTTTCCAAGCTTAGGGTATGGTCAGATTTTTCTTTTATTTAAATAATCAATTAATTTTGTTTTCTACAAGTCTCTTGTTTTGAGAAGTCATAGATATATTTGAGTTAAAGGGATTTAGTAACTGTTCTTCTATATAAGGAAGAGGTATTGGGGCATTTGAATATAAGATGCCAATAGACAATAAGTATTGGCAGACTCTACTCTTTGTTGGTGGTGAGACTCCATGAGTGAGCTTCCGTGGTTTTTGTCTTTTTTGATCACAACCATAAGACTAACTTTCAACAATACTAAATTTTTTTTTTTGTCCTGAGATTGCAACAATTCCACATTGTGAAGATTTCCATCCTCATCACATCTTGAGACCACCCCAACAAGGATTTCAAAAAAGTCTCATTCAATCTCTAATCTAGTAGCTTTTCCTCACAGAAGATCCTTTGATTACACTTTATCCTCATGCACCAATATAAACATAAGGGAGCCGTGTGCCAAATCTTCCTCTTTTCTGCATCCACTTGACATTCCACCCTAGGAGAAAATCATTCACTTCAATCCAAAAATTTCTAAAATAAGATTCCATAAATTTTTTTGTCACATCACAATGGATTAGAATGTTTCTTAACTATCTTTACAAATGCTACATCTATTCACCATTGTCCACTCTCTTCTCACAAGGATATCGATGGTTAGAGCTTCCATGGAAAAAAAAAAAAAAAGGTTCTCAAAGGAACATGAGATCTCCAAATTTCTTTAGCTTGGAACATTCTCTACTCCCACCATATAAAGAACTATAATATAGGACTTGATACAAAAGTTTCCTTTCCTATTTTCTTTCCATTATAAGCTATCAACCCCTTCTCCTTGCACTCTTATTGAATTTATGAGCTTGAAAATTTGAACCATTGCATTCATATTCCCATCCTGAAAGTGCCTCTGAACTGCACAGACCAATGGCCTCAATTCCTTCCACCTTCCTCACAAATTCTGCTACTGTAGCATCATTGTCAGATGCTAAATTGAGATATAAGAGGAAAATTACTTTCAAGGGACTCTTACCTACCTAGCTGTCCCATCATAATTTAGTACTTATAACATTTCTAAAAGAATGGCTGTCTTAATTTTAAAATCATCCCTATCCTCTTATAATGGTTTTCCATAGGCATACACCAATTACCAAAAGACCTTTCACCTTTGGTGTCCTCTAACCCACATCCATTTCTCCATATTTGGCTTGGATGAGCTTTCTCCACATACTATTGTGCTCATTGGCAAACCTCCATACCCATTTGCCTAGTAAGGTTAGTTTAAAGCATTTCACCTCCTAATTCCCAATCCAACATACTTCTTATGTTTCCAAACAATTCTCCAACTCATTAAATGCATTTTCCTTCCTTCTAGATGGCTATCTCACAGAAAATCTTCCCCCCTTTGCGCCCCTCCCCCCCACTTTTTATTTTTTATTTTTTTTATTTTTTTTTATTTCGTTAAATCTAATCCTCACTCTCCTGGGAATTGGAAAAAAAAAGGACATGAAGTAAGTTGGAGGACTCAATAAGGCACTCTTTAAGAGATTTAATCCACTACCCCTCTCTTTTCCTTAAACAGATATTGCTTCTTTCAGGGGTCCACTCTTTTTTTGAATCTCTCCAATACCAAGTCCAGCACAGCATGGGAATGAATTGCCCCTCGAGGCAAAGCAAGATATGAGGTAGGAAGACTCCTAACCTTGCATCCGAATAGAGCAGCCATTTGTCCACTCCCACCACCTCTTCCATAGGAATGATCTCACTTTTTTGTAAGTTTACCTTCAAGTTTGGTACAAGCTTTAAATAGACAACAATCCATCTCTAGTATATCTCATGGTTGCAAAAAATAAGTATGTCATCTGCAAACAGTAAATCACAGCTATTCATCTGTTCTCCCTCTCTGCCCTCTTAACTTAAAAAACCTCTTTTGAATCTACCTTGCTTTAGTTTGGCAATGAGGCAATTGAGGGCCTCCATGATTAGCACAAACAGATAAAGAAGGGAGGATCACCTTGTTTCAACACTTCAAAACTCTAAAAGAAATATGTGGGAGTGTCATTAACTAGGACTAGCAATCTCACAATTTTTTTTTATTAGAAACAAAATTTAATGATTAGTATTTTGAAGTAATGTGAAGGATGAGAAATCCTTCCCAAAAATACAAACTTTTGATCAAAAGAACAGGTAAATGTGATCTCTTATATACCACCCAAAACTGTATTGAGCATATGTGGTTTTGTTGCTCTTTTAACCCTTTATTTATATACTGAATTCCAATTTAGCTGAATAACAGTAAGAGGAGTGCCCTTGGAAGCTGAAATTATTGAGGCACAAAAAGAGGAATAAAGGTGGATTAAGTTCCATATGGTCTCTGTACTTCTCCATTTATTCTAAAGGATCCTTGCATTTCTTGCACTCTATACTACCCAAATCAATGGATATGTAGAAATGAGCCCACTTGCTCCATCTATAACTAAAACCCATCTTTTCTTTAACACGTGACCCTTTTTGTTATTCCTATGCTGGATCTGTGAGACTGAAAAAAAATCAAAAATATTTCCTATGGGGATAAGGGGCTTAAGAGAAAAAGTCTCATCTAGTGAATTGGCTAATGATTAGCAAGGATAAAAAGAGAGGGGGGGGGTCTAGGCATTAAGGATTTGTGCTTCTTTGTTTTGTCACTTGTATACTTCTAGTGTACTATGCTTGCCTTTTCTTCACTGGTGCCTTTAATATGTTTTTATTCTTATATGCCTATAAAAAAAAATGCTTTTTCCATATCAAACCTCCAAATTAGGCCTGAACTTGAACTTCTTTTCCTCAAGTCAATGACCTTAATAGCAATCAAAGCAACATCTAGGATTTGTCTCCCTCCTAAAAGCCATTCTAATACTTGGACACTACCTTTTTCAGTCTATTTGCTAGAACTTTCACTAGAAGTTTATAAAGATGGCCTACTAGACTAATTGGCTGAAATTTCTTAATGTCGTCAACCTCGCCCTTTTTAGGAATAAGATACATAAACATAGCATTAGGCTGTGTTCAACATATTCCTTTGAATGCAATTCCTCAAAAAGTTGTATAACTCCCTTTCTACTATAGGTCAACACAACTTCTAAAAAGCCATAGTGAAATCATTAAGGTCAGGTGCTTTATCACCTCTCATCTCTGATAAAGCAGTTACCACCTTCTCCTTTGAAAATGGGATCTCTAACCTTTCTCTGTTTGAGCTAACAACGCACCTAAAGGAATCCTCTGCAACATCCAGTCTCTTAATACGAGGATTCTCAAACATAGACTTAAAATAACAAGAAAATCCAACTTTTAATCATGTCTTCTCAGCATGCCAGTCTCCATTAACTTTGGGTCTGCTAATATAATTGCAATTCTAGTGTGTATTAGCCATATCATAAACGAATATTGCATTGTTATCCCCTTCCTTTAGCCAAAGAGCCCTTGATTTTTGCCTCCAGGAAACTTCTTCCAAAATGGTTAAGCGGTTGTATGCATCCTTAGCCATTTTTTGTTTCTTTGTGTCCTTCTATGATAAAGGTCCCTTCCTTTCTCAACTATCTGAACATCTTGTCTTCTCCAATGTAGCTTCTTTCCTAACAAATACATCGCCACAGACCTCTTTTCCATTTTTTAGGTCTGTCTTCAAGGCTTGCAGGTTTTTTGAGAGCAGGAAACTAGGAGTGCACCCAATCTCATATTTTTCCACCAATCCTTGATCATCTCCCCAAAGCCTTCCACTTTTAACTACATGTTTCAAATCTGAACAAAGCCTTACCTTTCCCAATTCCCCCGAAGTCCAAGAAGATTGGAGGGTGATCTGACACCAGCCTAGGCATTAATTTCTAGGATACATGAGAAAAATGCTCTTCCCAATTACCAGAAAATAGTAACCGATCCAGCTGAGACTTAGAACTGCCATCCTGACCACTCCAACAAGTGGCAAGTCCATGAACTCGAAACTCCTATATAAATCCAAAGAATCCCTTCATAGCTGGACAAATCCGACTGCAGTTCCTCTTTTCAATGGGATAGTGCACAACATTAAAGTCCCCTGCATATGCACCAAGGCTCTTCCCAAAGCCCTTTGATAGAGCCTTACTCCTCCCACATCTCCCTTCTCTCCTTTTCACTTAGTGGGCCATAAATACCAGAGAACACCCAACTAAAACCCATCTTCACAATTTCTAAAGAAAGAGGAAATAAAGTAAACCCCACTGCGAATCTGAGACATTTAAGAACCCTAAAATCCCACATCAATAAAACCCCTCCTACTGTCCCTTAGCATCATGAGAAGCCTAATTTCAACCCTTACCCACTCCTAAGATTCTTATTATCCTAGTAGCCATTGCACTGATCTTAGTGTCCTAAAAATAAACTAGGTTCTGCTTCTTCACCCTGACAAAGGATTTGATTACCCTCCTTTTATCTGGATCATGTGAGCCTCTTACATTCCAAGATAGAATATGAAACTTCATTTAGAAATCTCTATCTTAGACCAACCTTCCACATCCCTGCTTCTTTCCCTCCATTACCCCCATATTTGACAGGGCTAAACAATTTTCTGAGTTCCCTTTCCTTCCTTGAACTGGTTTTGCCTTCCTCTTCATTGATTAAATTGAGTTACTAGACTAGAGTCCCTTCTTTCCTCAATCTCCATTAGGATTCTTAGAATCTCTTTTTCATGTTCTTCCACAGAGACTCCCACGTTCTTACAAAACAAGAGCATTTTTTGTTCAGCCATATGGAAGGCTTATCACCAGAGCCCTTGACTTCCTTTGCTACTTCCAATGTCCCCTTGGAAGCTGCCTCCCCATCAAGAAAGACTGGTAGCTAAAGAACATCTGAGTGAGCTTCCCTTGAAAAACCTTTATCACTTTTCCTTGGGTTGGGTGGTTGTGTTAGGTTTGAAATACAAGTCTTTGTTGTCACCAAGCATCCAAAATAATTCTGATTTTTTTTTTCTGAATTTTTAGGATTTATTTGCAGTATTTGGGATATTTATGAATTATTTGCAGGCTACTGGATCCTCTTTTCTTTTTTTCTTTTTCTTTTTTTTTTAAAAGAAAAAAGAAGAAGAAGAAAAACTAGGAAATGCACCTTTTTTATTTTTCTAATGAAAAAGAGAAATGGGATACAAATTAGAGTTATCCTTCAAGCAGAAGGAGAGGAAAGAGTAGGAATGATGGGATCTCCAAAGCCTTGTGCACTCTACAATCATTTGAAAAGGTTGAAAATCCCCTATAAAAGCTCCTAATGGGAGGTTCAACTCTTTTGCTAGCTGATCTGCTACCCTGTTGGCTTTTCTAGGCCTCTAGTGAACAGGAACTCTGGTTTGCCAGGGTAAATCCAAATTTTGTGTATTTGAGCATTCCATCTCCCTCTGATCCTTCTGTATTTGGTGCCACACATGATTCAAGTTCTCAATCTCATTTTATTCAAAATGATTTAGAAACTATAAGTTCTTGCTTAATGTTGATAATTTCCTTCCTTCTGTGATCACTTTCACGATAAAACCTACTGATTTAGCTAGTCCCTGCCCTTTTGAAGTGATTTTTATTGAAGAAATTCAAACAGGTGTAAACTTCGAAGTAGTTGATATATCTAAAAGACATGACATGCGAAGGTTGCAAATAACTGCATCATCTACTTGTTGGTGCTATACCAAAAAATTTGTAGATATATCTATCATGCATTAAGATATTTGGTTAATGTATTGGGAGATGTACATATTTGCATGGTCAACCTAATAACACAAATTTGTTGCTCCTACTCCTTCCTTACTCTGTCCTGCTCCTGAGCAAGTTTGAATCACTACAGGTGCTTAAACTTGGGAGAAAAAAAAACAAAAAAAGTATGAATAATTGCAGTTTAGTAATAGTTCATCTGTTATGTGGAAATGTTGTATTCGTTTTGGAATGTTGTTTTACCAAGTTGGCAATTATTTAGTTGCATTTTTGGAAGTTTTTGTTCAGATAAACCAGAATTTAACTGTTGTGATATGGAGGCACTGTATCACAGACTGCCAAAAATGTGACAGTTTTCTTCTTTCAATTTCTAAAACTATTGCCTAACTGAGAGTTATAACTCTGGATCTTATATGACCATGTCATAGAACTGTCTGAATGATGCCCTTTTGTTATTCGTTCTTATTTTTCCTGATGCAGGGGGCACAACTTAGAAAGCACATTGATGCCACCTTAGGTAGTGGAAATCTGAGGGAAGCAGTTAGACTTCCTCCTGGTGAAGATGCAAATGAGTGGCTTGCTGTCAATAGTACTCTCTCTCTCTCTCTCTCTCTCTCTCTCTCTCTCTTTCTCTCTCAGTTTCCTTTGCATCTTTCCCCCTCAATTTTTTAGGTTTGGTAAATGTATGCTGCTATTCTATTAGCTTATTTTGTTACATTGTAGAGTACATCTTATTGATGCACATAAGGTTTTCTATGTATCTAATTCTCTGAGGCCACACCAAAAGTAGGATCAGGGCCACTGTGGGACAAATTCTAATCCAGGGTTGTTGGATGTTTTCAACTTTCAGCTGTTGATTTCTTCAACCAGGTGAATCTGCTCTATGGTACGCTCACTGAGTTCTGTACACCAGAGAACTGTCCTACAATGACTGCTGGCCCCAAGTATGGTTTACTAAATCAACCAAAATAGCATGTTTTTAGTATCATTAATGTTTAAATTTCCATTTGCTTCATCCACTATATATAAGGAAATAGATACTTACCTTGGAGATTTAATCTAATTCACCAAATACAAAATAGATCACAGATGCTGCTGCAGTAGCTCATTCAAACTCCTATTCTTGAGAATGTTATCTTAAGACTTGGATCATTTGATTCTAAAGAAAGTAATTCAAATCTAAAGTGTTTCTGAAACTTCATATTTGAAAAATCTGTGGAAACACATTGAAGCATGTGGAATTTTACCACTTATTTATGAAAGTAAATCTATGTTTTTCTTTAGTCTAAATTTGTAGTATTTGAAGTTCACTGTTAATAGGGAGGGAGTTTGGTTCAGTTTGCTATAAGTAGTCAACCTATGGATGACTTATTAGATTTATTTATTTATTTCACTTTTTGATGAGCTTGAAGATTGATTTGCTGGTTAGGACAACTTAGAGACCTAAGATTCTAGAGCTGAGACTACAAAGAAAGTGGTGGTGAAGCTTTAGAGAGAGGAAAATAGGGTATGTCCAAAGGTTCCGATGAGGGTGAAGGGGGTGGAGACAAAGTCCTATGCAGATGCTGTAAAGTTGAAATCGGGAAGAGTAGGCGATTCAATTTGATTATAGGTGGGGGAAAGAGATGTGCGAGGAAGGTTAGATCAGATGAGACAGTGTTTGGTGGGCTGGTGGGGTAATAATTCAGCTCCATTACCTAAGTTGGATTACGTAAGGAGTTGGATGCATCAACATTGGCCTTTAAAGGGGAAGTCTGAGGGTTGCTGTGTTAGGCAGAGGACTCTTGTTGTTTGAATTTGAGTTGCCAAGTGAGGCTGAGCGAGTTCTAGCTAGGGGCAAAAGAAGTATTAAGGAGAATTTTCTTATTTTGGAAAGATGGAACCCAAAGGTGGGGTGTTTTTGCAAGGACTCCTTTGCTAATGAGGCTTGGGTGAGGGTGGTCGGGCTCCCGCTTCATTTGTGGAGTCGTGAGGTGTTTAAAAGAATCGGTGATGGGTGTGGAGGCTTTGTTGTAGTGAATGAAGATATTGATTCTTTGTCTGAGTTGCAGTGGGCTCGGATCTTGGTGAAGTGTGCAAAAAGGGATTTACCCAACTTTGCTCATGTTGTTGTGGGGTTGGGGTGCTATTCCTTTCATTTGTGGTGGGAGACTCCACCTAGTTTCGCGTAGGTGGTGCCGGCGGGAAAATTCTGCGACGACGGTGGTTCAAGGGAAGGAGAAGAAGATGGGGGAAGTTCACGTGCTGCTTGCTGTGGGAGTCAAAGGGAGAAGGTGGAGCAGTTGAACTTGCAGTTGGGGGTACAGGACGTGTCGTCTGTTGGAGGCAACCCATTCATCCTTCCTGTTGAGGACTCTGTCGTAGAGACTGAAGAGAGGGTTGGGGTAGGTACTTCTTCTGTCCTTGTGAGAGGGGGTAAGAAGTCTTTCTTAAACAGTTGGGTGGTCTTGGTTTAGGGTCAGGTGGTCTCTGATGTGGGCCTACTGGAATGGGCCTTGGGGAGGCCCAGGGACAAGATAAGGAGCTGCAGGTGGGTTTGGGCGGGGTCTTTAGGCCCATTGCTCTAAATGTGTTAAAAGGGTGCAGCGAGGGGGAGTTGGTTGTGGGCTTTGGGCTTGAAGGTGTTGGCACAACGGGAGGAGGGGTTTTAATTGGGCAAGGGTATTCAGTCCCTTTCTCTAGGGCACAAGATGAGTTTTCGATTAGCAAGGCTAGAGGCTAAAGCGGAGACGAGGTTCCTCTCGTAGGGATGACGAGGGTTGCGATGCCACTGGAGGCCCTTGAGGTGGTGGAAAGAGCGTCGTTGACTGACGAAGCTCTGTGTGCAGCTTCTAGGTACGTCGAAACTCCTTCGTTCTCTATGGGGGTCGGGAGCTCTCTTCTTCTACTCCTTCTTCTAGGTTCGGTTGAGATGTGACGAAGGGGGGGTCTTTTGACGGGTTGGCCTCCGTGGATGGTGGAGAGGAGTAGATCCCGCTGAGTATTATTTTGGCTGATGGCAACTCTGAGGAGATGGCCTATGAGGGGGGGAAGACTATGGTTGGAGAAGGAGTGGGGGGGTGAGGTTGAGGAGTTGCTACAGGATCTGGAGGGGAAAGGCTGTCGATGGGACGACAGTTGTCTGGCGAGATTCAACAAGTTTATGGGTTTTTCAATGGAAGGGTTTGAAGGTGAAATTTTGAATTTGCTTATAAGGACCAAGAGAAGAAGAGAGCAAAGTAATAAGAGGGGAACCACAGGGTCTACTAAGTTTGATCGAGAACTGAAAAAATTAGAGTGATCCATTAATTATAATGGTGCGAGCAAGGAGAACTCTTTGGTTAGAGGAGGTGGGGCCAGATTCTCGACCATTAGATGAAGTTAAAATTTTTATCTTGGAATGTTAAGAGGGGCTAATGACAGAAATAAAAGGAAGTTAATTAAGGCCCTAATCAGGTCGAAAAGAGTGGATTTGGTGTGTTTGTAGGAGACTAAAATTCAAGGCATGACCCAGGGGTTAGTGCACAGTCTTGGAGTGGGAAGATTTTTAGGTTGGGGAGTTGTAAATGCAAGGGGGGCAGCTGGTGGGGTGGTAGTTATCTGGGATAACAGAGTTTTGGACTTAGTAGGTATGGAGGTGGGTCTCTTCTCAATTTCGTGTCGCTTTAAAAATTGCGAGGATGGCTTCTTGTGGATCTTTATGGGGGTTTACGGACCTACCTTGAAAAGATACAGAGAATTTTTTTGGAAGAGTTAGGTGCCATTTGAGGGTTGTGGACTGACCCATGGTGTATTGGAGGGGACTTTAATGTGATCAGATTTCCTAGTGAGTGTAGTAGAGAAGGAAGACTTTGTTATTTGTCATTAGGAAAAAAGAAAAAAGATTAACTTGCTTCTTTAAGACCTAAACCATGCTTGACTTAGATGTAAACCTACTAGATATGGGTATTTAAAAATACTCATCATTGTCCTAATATGTAGAAATGAATAAACTAAGTTTAACAAACAATTGGAAGAGCTACTAACAAGCCACTGATATGATTGAATATTTTCTATATCTTGGAATAGTTGGATGTTTTCCTAGGCACCCATGTCAAGCCTACAGAACTAGCCTATCCTTTCCTATCAAATTCAGTCTTTAGTTTCCCTAGCCAATCTATGCTAATGGATCATTAATATATGTATAGCTTTGATGAATTGTGAAGAATTGGTGCTGGAAGAGGGGATTTTTTTTTAAATTGATATACATGATCTATGTATCAATGAAATAACTTATTCATGTCTTGTTTCTTATATAGAATATAAGGAATATTATCGCTTAGCCTCCTCAAAATAACATTTAACCAAGCTCTAAATAAAGATGAATCCACTACTCTAGTACTCATAATAGCACTCAAAATCTTCTTAGCCTTAGCATAAAACGCATAAACTTCATTAAGAGTACGGACTACTTTCATTCATGATCTATCCCACATTTGTCAGTAGCTATGGGAAATCACATTACTAACACAATACATAGAAACCATGGAAGGCGAACATTTTCCTTTCATCTTAGGAATATGGGACTTCCTCTTTTGGTTGCTAGAAGAATCAACCAGTAAAACACGAATCTCAACGTCCTTCAAAAGGGGATGTGGCTTAGATATCTTATGAGAAGTGTCAGGTGCCATTGAAGTATGAGGGATTTTAAAACATGAATTCTCAATCCCTTCAGCTGCTAGATCAAATGAGTTTGACCCTTCAATAGAGGTTGTACTTACAACATCACAAATTTCATATCTTTAAGCTACAATAGAATAAAGGAAAAAAAATATCAACAAGCTATCCCAATAAAGACAAAGGGAGTAGGGTTAAGAATTTTTTACCATCTCTTGAGCTTCTTATAATGGTAAAGATGAGCTAGACACACCTTAGAAAAATTTCTTTATCATCAACCATTAGAAGGTCTTCTTAGTCAAGGGCATGAAGTCTTGGTTTTTTATTTTGTGTTGCCAAATACAATCTCTCAAACCATCTTCATCCTCCCTAACTTTAGGAAGTGGAGCCTTGCTCTCAATATCTACGATCTCAATAAGAGTACTCTTTTTTTTTATAAGTAAAGAGGAGTATATAAATTAAAAAGAGGTGCCAAAATGGCAACCTAGGGTATATAAGCTAAATACACCCACCCCCACACAACTCAAACAAAAAAAACTATCAAAATGGGGGTACAAAAACGTCCCCACCCTCATCGAGAGCCTAACCAATCAATGAAACCAATTAATGTCAAAGGACCATCCTTTATAAACCCACTTAGTCTCTAACCAAAGAAAACAAATAAAAGAACTTCCTTTCTCTTTTTGCCCACAAAGGACCCATCCCAACCTAGAAGTGTTGACCTAACTAAAGAGGGAAGCACCCAAGACACCCAAAAATAGTAAAGAACATCTCCCATAAAACTCTTGTCTTTACATAATGGAGAATGATGTGATCTATAGATTCTTTATGTATTTGGCATAGATAACATCTATCTGCTAAGGACTATCCTCTTTTTTGAATTTGGTCCAGGGTTAAAGCTTTTCCCCATAGTGCTTCCCAAGGAAAGAAGCTTACTTTGGGTTGCACCCATGACTTCCAAATGATTTTCATTGGGAAAGGAGTTAGTTGTTTACAAGCTATATATAACTATTTGTATAGCTATGTACAATTGTGTGCACAACTGTACGTACAACTATGATATACAATTGTGTACAACTAATTGTGACCATTCATGAGATTGCCTCTCAAACAATTTCTATTAAGTTGGATGGTGCTATTTGTCGTGGTTGGTCTCAAATTTTGGAAATGAGTATTGATGGCAGGAAGAAGAAGGGATATATCACAGGAAGGAAGGTTGCACCTACAGAGGGTGATCCAAACTATAATGAATGGGAGGTCCAAGATGCTCTAGTCAAGTCTTGGCTCATCAATTCCATGATTGACCAGTTGATGTCACACTTTGTGTAATGTGGAATGACTAAGGAGGTTTGGGATGTAGTCAAGAGGAGCTATCTTGATGTCTCTAACTCTTCTTAAGTATATAAATTGATGAAGAAATATTTTCAATCATGCCAAGGTGGTCACCCTCTTATAGAATACTACAATTAGTTAAACTCAATATTTTTTTGATAGGAAACGACAACGGAATATATTGATAAAAAGAAGGTACAATTAGAAGGATGAGAAATCCTCCCACCAAAGAAAAACAAGACTACAAGTAATCAAATATAAGAAATACAACGAGAGAAAAAGCAAATGGTCTATTTACACACCGCTAACCAATCAAGTTGTAACACGTTAAGAGGTATCCCCTTAAAAACCTTAGAACAAAAAGCCCATAGAGAAGCCAAAAAACGAATAGAATCCCAAAGATACCCTGAATTCCTTGCTTTATCCTCAAAAATCCTTGCATTTCTTTCCCGCCACACCACCCACATTAACGCGATGCACGCGTCTTGCCATAAAACAACCCCTCTCTTAGAAGATCCGAAACCATTAAAATTAGTAAAAAACATGTCAGAGATGCTCCTTGGGGAAACCCAATCCATCTTTGCTAACTGAAATAATCTGTGCCACAACCCCTTGGTCAAAGAGCAATGGAGGAAAAGGTGATCTACTGTTTCTCCATGCTTCATGCACAACTTACATATGTCGGGACTAAGTGCTTTATGGGGTCTTCTCAATTGTAGCAAGTCATTAGTATTAACCTTCTTGTGCGCCACCAACCAGACAAAGGACTTGACTTTGAAAGGGACTTGAGAATTCCAGACAAACTTAGTAGGGAACTCTGGAGGCGACTCGGAATATTGGGATAAGGCCAGAAAGAAAGATTTGACTGTGAAAAGACCTGAAGGAGATAAGGACCAGGATCTCTTATCTGGAACCGAAGGAGATATGTGTAGACGATCAAGAGACCGCATAAGGCTTTCTAAATCTTCTATCTCAGAGCTTGATTATCGAAGGCCCAATGATATGACGTGTGTAGTTGATATTGAGAAGCAAAGGAAGTATATCATTGAGGATCGGGTTTACATATTTGTTTTAGGTCTTGATGACAGTTTGAATCAAGTTAGTGGTCGTGTTTTGGCCACCACTCCTTTACCAAGTCTAAAGGAAGCCTATTCATTAGTTCATCGTGAAGAGCAAAGGCAGGTCACCAGGGGAATAGAAGATCACTTTGAGGCTTTTGCAATGGCTATCCATAAGAATAGCACATAGCTAACACCTTTTACTCCTTATATTGACTCTTCTTCTTGTTGCTGCATTTACTGCAATAGCACCAAATACACGGTAGATGTTTGCTGGAAGAAACATGGTTATTCGAAGTGGTACAAGCTTAAACATGCTGAAAGGAAGAACAAAAAATCTGCTTAGGTTACTCTTACCGATGCTACTCTTTTAGCTTCTGCTTCTCAAGTTTCTCGATTATCTTCTTAAGAAGGTAATTCTAGTTTGACTTTTATTTTTGATGCCTTTAACACTTGGGTTATTGATTCAGGGGTCACTGATCATATGATTAGTCATTCTTCCTTATTTGACTCTCTAAGGCCCTCACTTGTTAAGTTTGTTTAGGTTGCTAATGGGACTCCTATGTCGATTTCAAGAGTTGGGAATGTCTCACTTTCCCCCACATTCTCCATGTCCTCTGTCTTACTTGCGCCTGGTCTCTCTAATAGTCTTCTTTCTATTAGTAAGATTACCAAATATCTTAATTGTTCTGTAACCTTCAATTCTACTCACTGTGTGTTTCAGGACAATCTTACGAAGATCGATTGACATTGGTAAGGAGAGGGGAGGTATATACTACTTGGAGGGGGCAAGGGAGTTGCAATCTAAATCTAACCGTGTTATTCAAGTAGCAAGAGAGACATCTGATAGAGAAAAGATTCTTTTATGGCATTACCAATTAGGTTACCCATTTTTTTCTTATTTGGAACGTTTATTTCCTTAGCTGTTTCAAAATGTTTTAGTTTCTAGTTTAAGGTGCGAACAATGCATTTATGCTAAAAATCATCACGTGCCTTTCAAAATAAGTCTCAATAAAAGTTTGATTCCTTTTACCTGTGTTTTTACAGATGTTTGGGTCTTTTTTCTATTACTTCTGCTTAGGATAAAAAATATTTTGTGTCTTTTATTGATAACTGTACTAGGGTGAGTTGGGTATATTTGCTTAATACTAAGAATGATGTTCTACATGTTATTCCTCAATTTTCTAAAATGATTCACACAATTTAATATTTAGGTTAAATTTTTTCACTCTAACAATGGTTGTGAGTTTGTGAATTAGTCCCTTGCTTATTTTTTCAATAAAAATGGAATCCTCCACTATACAACGTGTACATACACACTACAATAGAACGACATAGCAAAGCATAAAAACGACCACATTCTGGAGGTGGCTCGGGCTTTATGCTTTACTATGAGTGTTCCAAAACGTTTCTGGGCTGAGGTTGTCATGACTACTATCTTTCTCATCAACTGAATGCCTGTTTGTGCCATTGATTATCAAACTCTTTTGCGAATGTTATCACAGTTTCATTATATTCCTTCTGCTTTGAATCTTCGTCCTAAAGTTTTTTGTTATGTATGTTATATTCATATACACTCTCATCAAAGGGATAAGCTTGATCCTCATGCTCTTAAATGTGTCTTTCTTAGTTACTCTAATTTCTAAAAGGGTTATAAATGCTTTCATCCTCCAATAGGCAAATATTATGTCTCCATGGATGTTCAATTTTGCGAAGGGGAGTCTTAATTTTTTAGCAATGTGTCTTTAGTTCCTTTTCAAGGGGAGATTAGTAGTAAGGAAGAGGAAAGGTTATGGTTAGAAGAGAAGAGGTTATGGATTTCAGTTTAAGGGGAGGATTCAACTGATTTGGGAGAGGGGAGTTTGCATATGAGGAAAGAAGCGATGAAAGACTAACTGGATTATTTCAATAATCACCTTAGAGTTGAGGCTTACATAGATGTAGATTAGGTAGGTTCTATTACTGATAGGAGATCTACTTCAAGGTACTGTACTTTTGTGGGATATAACTTGGTTACTTGGAGAAGCAAAAAGCAATATGTAGTTGCTCGATCTAGTGTTGAAGCGGAGTTTCGAGCCATGGCCCTTGACATTTGTGAACTCATGTGGCTAAAAGGTTTATTAAGGGAATTACAAGTTAATCTTGAGAATCCCATGAGATTGTATTGTGATAACAAGGTTGCAATCAATATTGTTCATAGCCTAGTACAACATGACATGACTAAACATGTTGAGATTGATAGACATTTCATTAAAGAAAAGATTGATAGTGAATTGATTTGCACTTCGTTCGTTGTAGCCAAACTACAACTAGCAAATGTTTTCACAAAGGGAGTTTAGAATCCTACATTCAATTCTATGGTTAGCAAGCTAGGAATGGAAGATATCTTTGAACCAGCTTGAGGGGGAGTGTTGGAATCCAATAAGTATTCCTGATTTTATGGAGTGTATTTGATTTATTCCTGATTTGGTGCATATTTAGATTAGTTGACTATGTAAATCAGGGAAGATGTAATTTAGAGGATTTGTAGGAGAATTTTTAGGAATAGGTCAGTTGTCTTATTCTATTTCCATTTATTGTACAAGTTTGAAAGTTGTATATATATTTGTACTAAATTTTCAAAGAAATAACAAAAGATTTTTTTTTTCCAACACTCCCTTATCGAAAAGGCCTTGTCAACACCCTCTTCGTCCCCCCACTCCCACATAGGTGAACAACCCTTCACTCTCCCGTCTGCCAAATTACCCTCAACGGGTCAAAAGCCGCCTCCCCTTCCTCATTGGCAGACCCAATAGGAGCATCGTGACTTGTACCAGCAACAACCAACGCCCTTTGCACCCCAGAGAAAGAAGAAGGAAAACCTCGAACACCCAAGGTGTATAAAGAACAAGGCAAAGAAGAAGGGTACCAAGAAGCTTCCTCTAGTAGGGATTCATTAGTTAGAGTTACGTGATAGGCCATCAAATGTAACCCATTTGCCTTTGCAGTCGTCGTGCCACCGAGAATCTCCTTATCAGCCATCCACTCCTTAGTGAAAACGCTTTTCCCAAAATCCGTAGCCCCTCTTAAACTCCCACCACCACTGATCTGGGTCGAACCCACTGGCTCCAAAGCATTGTCATTGGGCTGGCCCATTTCCACTAAAGTAGGCCCGCCACCCCCTTTCTCCAACAAGGCATGACCCAAACTAGGCCCCAACTGGGCTATGTGCCCATCCCTTTCTAACTCCAGGTTTTTAGCCCCGTGGGCTCCAAAGTCTAACTCAAACCTTGTGTCTATAGAACCAATTATGGCCCATTTGCCCACAACCGTAGGGCACTCCCCTTTCTACTTAAAGTTCTCCCACCATGCCTTCCCCTTCCAATTGCTCTACCCCTCCCA
Source organism: Vitis cinerea var. helleri x Vitis riparia (assembly GCA_946000715.1). Classification (NCBI taxonomy): domain Eukaryota; kingdom Viridiplantae; phylum Streptophyta; class Magnoliopsida; order Vitales; family Vitaceae; genus Vitis; species Vitis cinerea var. helleri x Vitis riparia. Next base: position 14,040,789 of record OX253995.1, read on the forward strand.
CCTTTTCCTGAAACTTCTCCTAGACATTATCAGAACCTATAATAGGCAAGTCGAGAGTCAACAACCTCTTTGCTTCTGACTTCACCACTTGAACACGACATGCTACCCCCAATAGATTGCAAAGGTAGCTGTGCAAGCCCCACACTACTCCCCATGCATGAATCCCCTCAATCATCCCTAACCTTCAACCACTCACTTTTGCGCTTCTTATTCATCATAACCACTACTGACACCTATGGCGACACTTCCCACCATAGTTGGACAGTAAAACAAGAGGAATCTACAACCAATTGTAACAACCTAGGTAAGTTTTCCCCTTTGACTTCACCAAGAGCCTAGCCCACTGATGTTGTGAAAAATGACTTATGTCTTCATCCACAACAATGAACCCCCCACAATAGTCCTCAATCTTTTTGAACACCTCCCGATTTCAGAAGCGTAGTGGAAGACCCACCACCCTCACCCAGACTTGTTTAGCATGCTCTCCTACCTGAACACGTCCTACCTCCGACCCCTATCTCTTCAGATGCAACAACTTCTCCTTGCAGCGTCAAACCCACCTTTTCAACACTCTCTTTGCCTCCTCAGTGTCCTCGAACTCCAACAAAAAGTTTGCACCTACCAACTTCATAAAATTCACTCCCCCCCTTTAGATTCTAGTGATGCACCCCCTAGCTACTTAATGTAGCCAATTTTGGAACCGAATTTGACACTCTCCCCACCAGCCAACCAAACAATGCCCCAATTGCTTCTCCCTACTTCTCAACTCTCTACCCCCAAGCTGAAGCCAAATCACATCTCCTAACCTTCCTACCGTCGCCTTAGCAACATCAACAAATGCCCTTTTTCATCCTCTACCTGGCCTCTACTGCTCTTACTAGCCTTATCACCTGCAGAAACGGAGCCAGCCTTGCCTTCAAGAGGGGCAGCAACACCAAGAGAACGAAGCTTCTTAGCCAAAGTGACCCAACCCCCAAGTATCCCTTTCCTCTCAGGGAACACTAAACAAAACCCTTTTGCTTCCAGATCAAGAATAGAACACAGGATGAACCTACCCTCCTCATTAGCACGCCTTTCCATCCTAAACTTCCTTCCCTCATCCTCCTAACTTTTTACAAATCTCCCAACTCTTTCCTTCTTATAACAAGCTTCCACCCCCTCCAGCAAACAACTCAAACTCAAATCCCCAAACCAAATCGACAAGGAAAAACCTTTGCTTCTCTCCAAGATGATTCCTTGTAGCTTCCCACCGACCGCCTCCACGAGATTTTGAGACTTTGATTCCACAACAAACCAATATCTATCACTCATTACTTCACCATCAGACCTTCCTCTTGGTTCACAACAAAACAATAAGAGCACTCTTCTCACCCAAAGGCTTCTCACAAGGATGGTTAATACCCTTTTACTCAACACATTGAGGTTGAACTTTCAATACTGGCACCTTGTCATCACTAGGTTGCTTGCATTTTCAAACGTCAAGATCTAGAACCTTATAAGAGGATTAGAATATGGAATCTTGGTGGGAGGATTCGAAGCTAGAGTCTTACCAAGTACTTCTATATTGAACTTTTTGGACCACCAAACAAAATACTCCTTTGTAATTGAAGGTGCTCCTTTAAGAGGATGAGTTGGTAACTCTACCTTGGCATTTGGTCTCAAGCCCTATATAGAACACCCACAACTGAAAATGTTCATTTGAGCTAACAGTACAAATTCTCACTTTATATTCTCCAAGTATGTCTTGATAGAAGCCAAATTGTTTGTTGAATGTGAAAGGACTATAAGCTTCAATGATATAAACATCATTGTTGGCGTAATGTCTAGTAGCTAGAGTGAAGGCCAATGAAACAACTTGTCCAAGATATGGACATGTCCCTATTGCCACATAAAACATTTGCTTGATCCTTGAACTTGGGTAATATGTCCAACGAGCTTAAGTTAGAACTCTTAAACAAACCATGAGCATTAGGGTCATTGAAGTGCTTGACCATCCACTCTACTGAATTTGACCATCAAAGGGGTACTAGATTGAGTTGGATGACTGAAATGCATGCTAAAATATTTAATAAACTACATGTAGACATAATGGATAAGAAAAGATGCATCACACTTGCTCAGTGAATTGGACGGTGAGATTTCCATTAGCCCATTGTGGATACTAGCTAGAACCAGCATTGCCATGCAAAGGGATTGCCCACAAGCCATTATACTTACAACCCAAAATTGCCCAAAAGAATTGTTGGGAAATTGAGTAAAATTGTCCACAAAAAAAAAAAAAAAAAATGTCAGAAAAAAATTCACAAGATGCATCACACTTGCTCAGTGAATTGGAAGATGAAATTTCCCTTAGCCCATTGTAAATACTAGCTAGCACTAACATCGCCATCCAAAATTTCCCAACTTTTACATATTCAAATATGCGTGCATGAACAAATTTTGAAGGGGGGCATTTGTAGGTCGGTAAAAAATTTAACCACTTATTGGTTGTCATGTGTCATAAAAAAAAATACATAATACAAAAAAAGTATAACAAAATAAAAATTATCACTTGACAATGATTCTATTAAATTAAATTCTAACATGTCACATGGCCCCACACAAAAGGAGGGACAAGTTATCTTCAAATTAAATAAAGAAGTAAAAATTTTGGCACTAAAAATATAATTATCAAAATAAATAAAAATGATGAATTTGATAAGTGAAAAGGTAAGGATCAATTCTCACTAAAAATATATCAAAATATGCCTTGTCTAGTTTTCTAAATACTAATTTTTTAATTAAAGAATAATATCTCAAGGGTCAAGACTATATAGATATGTCTTAAAATCTTTTTAAATGTTAACTTTAATTAAAGAATGATATTTGCAAAGAAAAATGAAAACTATTCAAATATGTCTATCTTAAGAGGTCTCCTTAGCTTTCAAAATCATACTGGCAGACTCAATTTGTGTGTGCACTCCCCACTAAACAACTCCATAAGGAGTCCTCTAGTTGCTTTACCTCCAATTCACTAAGCTAAACCTACCACACCTTATCACCCACCTTGGGTTAGCCCTTTTATCAACACAAGATACAACAGGAGGGCTTTCTCAATTATGGCAGCTAATCTCTAGGCAACGAAGCTTCTTAGCTAGGTTATCCCATCTTCCTAGGAAGCCTTTGCCTTATGGAAAAGCCAAAAAAAAAAAAAAATTCTTCCCTTTTCTAGTGCAACCAAAGCACTTAAGGTAACGCCCTTTACCATTGCTTTGCAACTCAAGCAAAAACACCCCCCCTCCCTTCCCCCGAACTCTTGAGATAAGGAAGCTTAACTTCACCATTGCAACAAGTTTCTGTTCCTTCTGGCAATTGAGATAGACTCTTCTCTCCAAACTTGATCCAGCTGGAAAACTGCTTCTCTCCAACACTACCTTTTATCCTCCCTTTGACCTTTTAATAAAGATTTTGAAGGACTTTGATTCCACCACAAACAAGACCTTACAACCCATCCCATGAGAGACTTGAAATTGATATAAAATAATAAGAAAAATATGCATATGGATCTAAGGATGTATGCTATAGAGCATTGACATCCATGGATTACCATGCCAGCTATCATTGCAAGGGGTATTGTCAATGACGTATCTAGCGTCACATCTGATGGGGTAGTCTAGACCACAGAAAGGGCTTTATTTAATTAAGTTGTTTATGTTATTGTAGTAATTACCAATGTAGTTGTTGCCGACCATAAAGACATTGAATCAAATTGAAAACCTTCTATTTGTGCATTGATATAAATGTGACAATTCCTTATTTTGTGCTTTACAGGTATGAGTATAGGTGGGCTGATGGTGTACAAATCAAGAAGCCTATTGAAGTTTCTGCTCCAAAATATGTTGAATACTTGATGGATTGGATTGAAGCTCAGCTTGATGATGAATCCATATTTCCTCAGAAGCTTGGTAATATCTGTTATTAGATTTATATAAAACCTTTATACTGTTCATTATACTGTTCATTTCCTTTCAATAAAGTCAAAAGTACCACCCTCCCAAGAAACAAACCAATGGATCTTCAGTGTTGTAGTTGTTATTATTTTCAATGCCTGAAGGGTGAGCAGGCTGGTATCTGTAGCTTTCCCTTCACTTTATTTCTATACTTCATCGTCTACTTTTAATGTTGTAGGTGCACCTTTTCCTCCCAACTTTAGGGAAGTTGTGAAGACGATATTCAAACGTCTATTCCGGGTATATGCCCACATTTATCATTCTCACTTTCAGAAAATCGTAAGTCTTAAGGAGGAGGCTCACCTCAACACATGCTTCAAGCATTTTATACTATTTACCTGTGTAAGTCTTCATTCTTATGGTTCTTATATTTAAGAAAGACTTAATTTGTATGCCTATAATGGCTAAGGGCCTGTTTGGAAATAGGTCTCTCTCCTGAAAACAAAAAATCATTTTCTAACTTACAAAATATGTTTGATAAACTTTTGATAGAATACATTTTTTTGAGAATTTGTTCTAAAAATAGTTTTTTAGAATAAAATTGAGGTGTTTTCAGGTGTTTTTGTTTAGTGTTCTATGTTACAATTGAAAAGATGGAAACTACTATAAAAACTTTTTTATTATGCATAAATTTATAGTACTTTTGTGGTGAAGAATTCAAGAAAACTATTTTTTATATTTGAGTTCCAAACAAAACTTTATTCTTGAAAATAATTGAGAACTGTTTTTAAGATTTGTTCTTAAAAATTGTTTTTTTTCTAATGTTGCCAAACAAGCCCTAATTCTCTTTGTTTATTTGTAGTTTGTTTCACTTTATAATTAGATTAGTTGTAGATCTTTCTCATGGAGATTTAAGAAAGGGTACTGTGCACCTTATTGATTAAAAAATTATAATGGCTAATTCACACCTTATTGATTCAAAAATTATAACGGCTAATTTACTTATCAAAATATTTGATAGTCTATTGGTTTTTTAATGCTAATATTATCTAGACCTTCACTATGGCGAGCATCCAATAGGTGACTTGAGAGAGATTCTAGATATATTGGTTACTGGTTTCAGGGTTTTTGGAGGGGATCTTGGAGTAGATTTTTTTTTTTTTTTTTTTTTGATATTGTGCATGGTGGGTACGTTTTGGATTACCTAGAGAGAGAGGAATGATTAGATTTATGACAATAGATAGAGATCTACCACAGAGGTGAGGGATAAAATTCTCTTCTTGTCATCTTTGTGACCATTAATGACCTAGGAGCTCTCTAGAAATGTGTTTAATTTGGTTTTGTTGGATTTCTTACTTGAGCTGACTCAAGTTGACTCTAGCAGTTGGGCAATAGACTTGCTCATTAATTAGTTCATTGTTGTGGGCTCTTTATGATCATTTGATCCTTCTTTGGCCCTCCATGCTTTGATGGCTTATTCACCTATGGATTAAAAACAAATTAATATTATTGGTAAGATGTCATCAATAATTTCAAATGTTGGTGAATGATAAAATCGCATGCTGGAAATGAAACTCTTTGTCCCCCAATAACAATAAAATCTTGGATATTTCATTGAAAATATAGGTGCTATATTGAAAATTCAGTCAAAATGTGGGGTGAGTGCATTTGATGTTCATGTTGCACATGGGTTTTGATGTGAATGTAGAGTTGATGATAAGGATAGGATTTAATGAGCCAGATGATAATGGTGATAATGTAGATGGGGTGGTTCCTTTGGACTTGAGGATGTCGATGATATGGTTATCATTGTAGGTGTGGTTGGCATTTTGTAGATGGGCATTGACATTGGAAAGGTGTTGGAAAGTGTCATTGAAGACTCTGAAGAATCTTAGAAGGAATAAAGAGAATGTTTTTTTGTTCATTGATTTCAATCTGTATAGAAACACATTATACAATTATTCCTAACACCAAAAATAGGAACTTATCTAGCCTAATTACATTAGATCCCCTTGATTAAGGGATTGTTCAATTATTTCCTTAATTTCAGAATTATATAGCTATAACCTCCCTAATTTAGTCAATTTGCTAGCTTACATACAAATTACATTTTTCCACACTCCCCCTAAAGCTGGTGAATAATTTTTTTCCATTCCTAGCTTAGATACACTTGCTTGAAATGCTGTAGTGCTTAAACCTTTGGTAAGAATATTTGCGAGTTGGTGGTCAGTAAACACATAAGGAGTAGAGATCAATTCACCATTTAGTTCCTTAATAAAATGCTTGTCTATCTTTATGTACTTCGTTCAATTATGTTGCACTAGATTATGTGAAATACTGATTGTAGATTTATTGTTGAAATAAAGTCTCATTGGGTAATCCTATTTAATCTTCAAATCTTCCTAAATGATCTTCAACTATAGTAGCTCATAAACTCCTTGAGCCATTGTGAAAGTTTGCTTCTGCCCTAGATCTAGCCACCAAATTCTATTTTTTTACTTTTCAATGTCACCAAATTCACAACAAGAAAGGTGCAATACCTGCTGGTTGATCTTTTGTCAACCACATATCCAACATAATCTACGTCTATGTATGCTTCAAGTATTATAGCCCCAAGCTTCATTTAAAATAGGATGCTCTTTCCTAGAGACCGTTAAAGATACTGTACCACTCAGTTAGCAACTTGTAGATTAACCGCTTTTGGATTGTGCATGAACTGACTAATCTCACTTATAGCATATGCTATATTCAGTCTTGTGTGAGAGAGATAAATGAGTCTCTCTATCAGACATTGATACATCTCTCTATCTATGACAACATCTTTCTCAGCTTCTCTAAGCTTGTGATTAAGGTCTATTGGTGCGCTTACTGGTCTACACACCAACTTCAGTGTTTCTTTGAGAAGGTTTGTTATATATTTTGTTAAGAAATAAAAATTTCCTGCTTAAAACATACAACCTTAATTCCTAGGAAGTACTTCAACCTTCCTAACTCTTTAATCTAAAATTCCTTGGTTAAGCATTGCCTTAAAGTCTATTTCTCCTTTCATTATTCCCTTTCATGATGATGTCGTCTACATAAACTAGAAGAGTTGTAACTCCCCTTGAATCTGAATGCTTGATGAACAATGTATGATCTCCCTGACTTTGTCTATACCCCATGTTCTTCATCACTTTGACAAACTTTCCAAACAGTGTCTTTTGGAGATTGCTTTAGCATGTATGGAGCTTTCTTCATTTTACACACTTTTTTAGTGGCTAGGTTACGTCCAAATCTAGGAGGGAGTTCCATATAAATCTCTTCTTCTAGGTCTCCATCCAGAAACACATTTTTGATGTTAAATTGTTATAGATCCTAATTATAACTAGTTGCAAATGATAGCAGAATTCTAATTATGTTCATCTTAGGGCAAATGTCTCTAGGTAATTTGCACCATATGTTTGATTATATCCTTTAGCCACCAACCTTGGCTTGTATCTCTCTAATAACCCATTAGCTCTATTCTTAATAGTATAAACCCACTTCCATCCCAATGATTTTTTTTCTTTTTTTTTTCTTTTTTCTGTAGGCAAATCCACCAACTCCCAAGTTCTATTCTTCTTTAAGGCCTCCATTTCTATATTCATGGCTTGTTTCCAATTTCCATTAGATAAAACCTTGGATATAGTGGTAGGAATGTGAATATTGTTCAAACTCATAAGAAAACTCTTATGGAATGGTGACAACTTTTCAAATGACACAACATAAGAAAGTCAATACAAAGGACGTTTAGTGGGTTCCGTAGTTTCCTTCCTAATGGCAATAGGGAGGTTGTGATATATGTTTTTTTAGACTAAAGTTCTAACTCAGATTATGAGGGAGGATAAAAAAACTATTACCTCGTTTCCAAAAGCTAGTTCAGATTCTTGGACTTGTGTATGTCTAGGGACTGCAACTATCCTCTTTGAGAATACTTTGTCAGTCATTCGGTCCTCAAGAGCAACCAAGGGCTCATTGGTTTGTTCAATAGTGGGTTTAAGGGCTACAGATGACTTGGGTTCAAAGAAGTAGGGTATGGATACTAGCTCAAACACTTTGGGAAGGTCAATGAGAAAGGAATCTTGATCCTTATCTTCCTTGATAGAATTCTTCATCTGAAGATAAGGAGTATTGAAATAAGACTCACTTTCGTTGAAAGTAACTTTGATTGAGGGAAAAAAAAAATTTGGATGGTGGATGGTGGCATTTTATCTCTTTTGAGTTGAAGAATATCGTACAAAAATACATTTGACTACTCTTAAATCCAATTTCCCCTATTTTGATTGTGAACATAAACAAATGAGACACACCAAAATATCTTAGGAATAAGATGGTTTGTGGTTCTCAAATTAGGGTAAAACGTTAAGAGCATTTCCATGGGACTTTTGAAGCTTGAAAGGTAATTGGTTTATGAAATGTGTGGTGGTAAGGATGACTTCCCTTAATAAGATTTAGGCACATTTTCTTGATACAAGAAAGCTCGATTGTATCGAGTAGGTGGCCATTTTTCCTCTCAACAACTCCATTTTGTTGTGGGTTGTTTACACATGATGATTCTTGAATTATCCCTTTTTGTTGAAAGAATGAAACTAGATCTTGATTGAAATAATCCTTAGCATTGTTAGATTGAAACCTCTTGATTTTACACTAAGCTGGTTTTTTACCATGTTATGGAAATTTGGGGTAACTAAACTCACATCAGATTTGTGTTTATGTAAGAAGATCTAAGAGACCCTAGTAGAATCATTGATGAAAGACGCAAACCAACATGGTCTGAATATCTTAGGAATAGTAGGAGTACCCTAAATGTCACTATGAATTAGATGAAAAGGATTTGAACTTCTTTTATTATTGGTTGGAAAGGTTATATGCTTGTGTTTGGCCAATTCACATACATCTCAATGGAAGCTCTCAACATCTAATCTCCTAAATAGAGAAGGAAACAAGAGCTTAAGTGTTCTAAATAACAAATGTCCAAGTCTGTGATGATGAAGTCAACTTTGTTTCTTTATTTTAAAGATGGTGTTAAAAAAGAAATGATAAGGATGATTTGCTTGGTATCTCAAGGTAGTATAGCCTGTTCTGTTCCTTAGCAAGTCTAATCGTCTTTCTCAAATCCTAGTTGTAAAATACACAGTGAGTAGGGTAAAAAAGATTAAGGGTCAACTTTAGAACATGAAACACATTTCTAAGTGTGAGTGTAGGACTAATTTGGACATCTCGTATGCCCGCAATGGTGGTTTATGAACCATCAGCCGTGGTTATTTTCTTACTGTTTGGACAAGGGTTGTAGTTGTTAAATTTGTGTGATGAATGATTCATGTGATTCATGGCGCACCTAAATCTATAACTTAGGAATTAGCAAAGGTTTCATCAAAGACTTTTAATCCAATGGAAATGGGAAACTTACTTGAATGTGCCAGTGAGTAAGTACCTGAAGGTTTCTCAAGAGTTCCTAACAAAGTTCTCAAATTTTCAATCTCATCTTGGTTAAATTTGTCTTATTCCAGGGATCTTCCTTCAATTGGTTGTATAGAGGACAAGTATGCTTGCCCATTATCCCTCTATTGCCCTTCATTGTAGCCCCACCCTTTGCTAGATGTTGATGTCTTTCCATAAAGTTTCCAGCACCACTCTTGTGTATGTCTTGCCTTTTGGCAATAAGTGCACCATAAGTTGTCCCTGTTATCATGGTTTGAGACCCTTGACCACTCAATCCTTTTGTGGTCAGTGGTGCTTGCCTTCTAATCACTTCCCTAGTTAGCTATCATAGTTGAGCCTTCCAAATTCTGAGGTTTGAGCATGACACTTCTCCTGCTTTCTTTTGTTCAGATGATAAAAATAGTATAATTCAAAGTGGAAAGCTCTTTGCTAAGTATTTGAACTCTAACTTTGTCAAACTCAATATTAAGACCAACTAAAAAAATCATAAACTCAATCCTTTTCGATATAATTCTTTAGAGTTACTGCATCCTCAGGATATTTTGTCTCAATGCATCGATAATGCTTGAGTTCTTGCCATGGATTTTTCAGCATCTTGTCTTACTCTATGACTGTCTTGTTTCCCTATTTTGTTGCTTCGATGTTGACTTCTATTTCATATACTTAGGCTCTATTAAATGCCTTTGAGTATGTCTAGTGAACATCATCCCAAATGTCTTTAGCAATGATCATGAACATACATGTATCATTGATTTCAGGTGTCATTGAGTTCCACAACCATGTCATAATCATCGAGTCTTTCTTGTCCCTGGTATCAGACTGAGGGTCTCTTCTCTTTAGTCCAACTCCAAGGAGATTACTTAATTTCCCTTTTCCCTTCAAAAAAGTATGAATAAGTTATGACCATTTTAAGTAATTCTTTTCATTAAGTTTGTATGCCGCTTGAATATTCTGTAATTCTCTCATGGTGTGACAGGTTATCACTTCCTTAGATTGAAGGGTGATAGTGGGAGTTTCTAATACCTCTGACATTTTTCTTTTGAAATATAAAATACACTAAAGGCTTAAACAACACATTGAGTTCAAAATTGTATTGGAATCCTAGCTGGTGGCAATCTGAGGTGGTTGCATGGGAGGTCTTGAGCTTGCAATCTACTGTTGTATCAACGACGCAAGGGCGAAGGTGGTCGCTGAGAATACGTTCATGATCTGTGTTTGCAGTGACAATGCAAAGATGGCAATGTGAAGCGGAGACAAGGGTGGTGACATGATATGTGTTTGCAGTGATGGCACAAGGAGGATGATGCGAGGCAGAGTTGAAGGTGGCAGTGTGGGTTAAACAAAACAAAAAGGAAACCATTAAAGGTTGACAATAAAGGTTGCCGATGAACTTCAAACGCGGTGATGAAGGCCAAAAACACTTTGCTTCTTGATTTTCAGATTTACGAGCCTAAAGCTTTGATACCATGAAGAGCCTAAAGAATCTTGGAAGGAATAAAGAGAATGGTTTTTTTCATTGATTTCAATTTGTACAAATACAAGTATATATATAATCATTCTTAGCACCAAAAATAGGAACTTTTTTGACCTAATTACATAAGATCCACTTGATTAAGAGATTGTCCAATTATCTCCTTAATTTTAGAATTATATAGCTATAACCTCCCTAATTTACCTAATTTGCTAACCTATGTATAGATTACATTTTTCCACAATCATCAGATAAGCCATCACCTTGATGTAAGGCAGGGCTGAAGGGCCTTATTGGGAGATAATAAAGCTCAGGGACTGTCAGGTGGTTTGTGAGTTTGGAAGGGATGCTGTTCCAAATAGTACTATTTAAGGAAGGGGATATTGCCTCAAGAATGTGCATTTATGGTGTGAGTGTTTGCAAAATACATGTGGCAGGGTTTAGAGCCTTATCTTTTTGTGAATTGATATTTTGGTGGAAACAAGTGCTTTTTTTTTTTTTTCTAATTTAGAGTGCGTTTGACAGTGATTGTAGGAAGTGTTTCTAGTATTTTTAATACTTGAAGGATGAAAATTTCCAAGTGTTATAAAGGCTAGAAATACTTCCTAAAATCACTGTCAAACACACCCTTATTGTTATTATTATTATTATTATTATTATTTTTAAAAGGGTCAATTTTGTTTCATTCCCTGCCCTATTTTTTGGGATCAGAAACAACCAATTTATCTTATTGAAATGGAATGCAGACACAAGGATGGGATTTCCTTGCAGAACACAGAATTTGACCAAAAAGGAAAATAAGGGGAGTAATTTTGAGAAACCAACCCAAAAAGACAATTGCAGAAGCACAGGACAAGCAATTACAAATAAAAAAAGATGTGCCAACTGCTTGGGGTGGTTTAAAATCCTTAACAAAAGATACTAACTTCAACTCCATTTCAGCTAAGAGCTATGCTATATGGTTTGCTAACTGAGGGATGCAAGAGAAAGAGTGGCCCAGCTTTGTAGCAAAATTTATGATATTGACATAACCACACACCAAACTCCTAAGGCCCTTGTTTCTTCTTCTAGCTTTGTCTTTTATGGACAAATTCAGTCCAGCAGGTTTGGAGGAGCTGCTCAACAACTGCCATAGTGATTCTTAACACACCCTTTGTCTCTGTCTCAAATTTTTGCAATTTTGGCTTGAAGGTGCCTGCAAGGGGCCTACACTCTTCTTGAACCTCCAAAATCACCCTCTTGCCTGACATGCAAGTTTCCATTATGGCAGGATCAGACTCAACATGCACTTGATAAAACATATGAAACATAGGCCCAAAAGGAAGAGAGAAAGTAGGGCCTCTAAACTTCTCCATCTTTCCTTGAATATGCTGGCCTTCCTCTCAAGCTAGATCATCTTAATTCGAATGAGAAGCTAACACTAGCCATAAAGCTCTTTGTACGACCTCAGGCGCTATCAACTCTTCTAAAAGCAATTGTTGTCCAGAAAGGCGCATATCCCAACCTTATAGTGCATTCACCCAAGCGCCCATGGCATTCGAACACAGAGGAGTTGATGGACACGTCCAAACCTCCGATCTGCCAACAATCTTCCCCCCAGCAACACTATTGGGGTTCGAAAACCCATGACCTCGGCTCTGATATCACTTGTAGGACCTCAGGCACTATCAACTCTCTTAAAAACAATTGTTGTCAGGAAATGAGCATACCCTAACCTTATAGTGCATTCACCTAAGTGCCCACGACATTTGAACATAGGGGACTTGATGGAAGTGGCCAACCCTCTGATCTTCCAATGCTCTTTTTCCCTTTTTTTCCTTTTTTTTTTCCTAATAAGAAAACTAGCCATAGATATCTGCCTCTATAATGTTCACCAAAGCCCTAAAAGCTATGATCATCATGTCACCATGCTCCTAGGGGGAACCTAGTTGGTCCCAACAAGTCTAATAACCTTATGTCAGGCTTTAGTGCAACTGGGCTACGAAGAAAACGATGATCTGTCTATTTGCTCCAACTCAGACGCATAACACACCAGTTGGGGACGAAGGCCTTATCAAATCTCCTCACCTACAACATGTCATTAGTGTTGCCTTTTTTATTGGCCACTAACCAAGCAAAAGTCCAACATTTTGAAAGGACTTTGTCTAACTAAAAGAACTTGGCCAAAGTTTAGTTTGTTGGGTGTTGTGTAGAAGGCAGGTTCAACACATTGACTGAATTGAGAATAAACCTGATGAAGTCATGACCCTGTTTTGTCATTAGGAAAGGAAGATGGCATATACACATATTGTAAAGATGAAAAATGTGGAGAGGTCATTGGTTTCATGATTGAATAATTAGAGAGAGAGGGCTGGTTTAAGATAGAAGCATTGGGGGCGTTCCTTAGACATTGGGATCAAAGAGAGGTGGGGGAATTGAAATGAAAAAGAATTAGTCTCTACACCACTCATCTTCTTAAAAAACAATTTTTTGATTCGTCACTAACCAAATAACAGATGGGACAACATTCCTTCTTTTTTAGCCTTCAGTTCCATATTTCTTTCATATTCTCTCATCAACTAAAATACTTAACATAATCTTGTTATTAATTAGTTAAAGAAATAATAATTATCAAAAATAAATCTTGGCACTGGATTGGTATTATTTTATTTATTTGTTTATCTTGATATATTTGTAGGAATAGATAGAATCAAAATCTACCAGAAGGTCTCAAATTAGACCAATGGAATTCTGATGGGTTTTGATAATAACCTCCTTTTTCTTAAAAATGAAATGAAATCCCTGTATAATTTTTTCCTACTGATTACTCTTTTGTTTTTTAGAAATAGACAGACTTTCTAAAATATTTAGCATGTTTCTATGTACTATTACTAGATAAATACATGCACATGCTGAAGAAGGATGCTATTTGTTTAATGAATTGTTTAGTAGTGGATTTTAATTTTATTAGTAAGATTATTATTCATGGTTTTTTTTTTTTTTTTTGTTCCGTGGTTTGTTCTTGATTTTATTTTCTTTTATTTATTTTTAAATAAAGTGTGAAATCGTTCACGAGATTACCAAAAAAAGAAAAAAAAAAAAACAAACCTTTTAAGACGCAAAGAAGAGAAAAGATTGTAATAGTAGTAATAGTAATAGTGGATATTTTATTATTTGATTGCGTAGTAATTATAACTGTTAATGTTGAAGAAAAGATTAGTAATGATGATATAACTTGGTGGGTAAAATAATTACTAATCTGGCTTTTTTTTCTCTGGAAAGGTGGAAAAGGCATTTTATAACACTTCAATGCAGAACCATTTGATTTTATGCTTATTAGTACATACAACTTTCACTATTTACATTATTATACTTGTCATATCTTGTCAATAAATTCTCCTAGCCTCTCACTCAATTGTGCATTTCTTTTTATTAGCAAAATCTGAAGTTTAATTTTAGATTTCCATGCAATATGGATATCTTGTTTTCATATACGTGTTTCCACTAGATTGATATACCGGTTAATCTTAATTCTTTAGTCCTTGGTTCCACCATATCTTGTGTACTCTAAATCTCCTTGGTGCCACCATGTTTTGTGTATTCTAAATCTCCATGCTACTCATTTGTGCCTCTAAATTCCATCTTGCTGGTGAGTGATAAGGTGTCTATTGTATCAACATGAACCTAAGCTAGCTTTCATACCAAGGGATGCTGGACTTGAAGGGACTAGAATTTGAGAAACAAAGAAATAAATAAACTCAAGGATAGGGCTGCGAGATGTAGTTGGGATTTTTTTCCACTCTTTTGAGTAATGAAGAAGAAGGCGTAAAGAAGAACAAGAAGGAAGGGGAAGTGAATATAAACCTACTATTACTCTAGTAGTGCACATACATCACACCTTGAGAAGGCGTCCCACTCTCAAAATATGTGAACCACTCACAATAATTATGAATATTGGTATTCTTACTCATCTGACTTCTTGTGCATACAAGAAGTCCTTGGCTTTTTCGATTTCTGGAGTCCAGGGTTACTGTTGGAAGATAGAAAACTCTTTCACTACTTTAATGAGCCTTTCATAAAAACACTTCAAAATATGATGACTAATATTTTGCTAGCCAAAGAATGGTACCATTTTTTGTAAGTCTAAGACTGGTAAATATTAAAACTTAAAATCAATAGAAGACCGTATGAGATCACATGTTACCAGAATTCCAATGGTCCCACCAAATCACTGTTGGAGTTTTGGAATATCCATCCCTTTAGACCACCTGTACACATTAATAGGCTGCCGCTTTTTCATTTTCTCAGACATTTTCAATGCTCACATTTTTCTCCACAGAATTGAGTATCTTCTACAGCATGTCAAACTTCTTTAGCAGCACTTACAGACAAGAAATTGCTACTCATTGTAGTTCATATTATGAAGTGAAGTCATAGCAAACTATCATGTTTATCTGGCTTTGAAATAAGATCTCCAAATTTTCCACAGTGCTCAAAAACACTGACTATTTGAGAACCTAGTGAAAATTGATTCTGTTTAATGTCACTGTAGTCTGTAGTAACCTACATGCCAAAATTATCAGTGGAGGAAAAAGTCGGTCATTTCACTAAGTTCACCCATTTCTTCACATTGCAACAGATGAGCACAATCAGGAACAGGGTAGTTTTATCATTCTATAATGCTACCTGTGACATACATTAGAAAAATGCATACAAACCCACTGAACCAAAGAGATTTGCACTCTTTAGCATACATAAAACAAGAGGAATGCTAAGACCATCTAACCCCATAGAGAGCTGAAAGGCACAATTATTAGGAGCCATGTTCCAAAACAGCTCCAATAAGGCTATCTGAAACACCCTAGTATCCATTAGATCTAGCAAAAAACAGTTCATGATCAAAATCAGTAACTCATGGGCTTGGCATCTACACCAATCAAACATATAATTTATGATAAATCAAAGGAAATCAACCCCTGATACTGTAGTACAGTCCAATCAATATATGAAGCTAAAGAAGGAAAGAAAAAAAATGGAACTTGGAGTTAGGCCTGTCAATGGGTGTCAACCTCCCAAGAATGCACCAAAAACATGACGAGCACACAAAGCAACTTGTACAAATGGGTTTTCAAACCTTGCCAAGATGTTCCTACAGTGCTAATACTACCACTGTATGGATGCTAAGATCAGAAGATTCTGGCACCAAGTAATGAATTGCCCAAGATTAGGTTCTGAACAAGGTTCAAAGATTTTCACGGTAATTGTGGAGAATAACAAGATTAGAAGAAGAGAAGGAGAAATGAAGGAAAGAAGATGCAACCTAAAATCCATTCTGCAGCAATTTGTTGTGTTCTCATATTACATATTTGATGAGAGTGGTGCAGAGGTAGTGGTGAAAAGAACTAGGATCAATTCCTAGTATTCTTTTACTATTGCTCATGTAATGCTGAAATTATAAAATACCTCCTCTTCGTAAGTTTAATCCATATGACTGTTAATATAGATGCTGTATGGCTTTGTAAATGAGTGAAAAAAATAAAAGAAAAGGGGTTTGGGGTATAGGATAATGTTTGTTTGTTACTTGACAGGAGGTTTCACCCATGGAATGGTTATTTGTTTTTCTTTTCCCTGTTACAAATCTATTGCCCATCACATCTATAAACATTTCTTTATATATAAGGTCATGTTCATCTGAATGATCCACAGGGCCACATTTTTTGGCTATGGAAATCCGAAAATGGGCTCCTCTAGTGATAATTTAGATACTAGAGGAGGAAATAACTGACATACATTATACTGGTGGTTGAATTATGTTCCAATAATTCACTTGTCTAATGGATGAATCAAGCTGCAGATTGTTTGATGGTTACTTTTGAGGTGGATTTCCAAAAAAGGTTGTTCAGTATGTTAATTATGTGGGTTTTGTGCAGGAATTTGTGCTGATTGACAGGAAGGAGCTAGCTCCACTTCAAGAGCTTATAGAATCCATTATCGTTCCATATTGAAGTGGCACTCCAGTTAAGAAAGAATCTTTAGTAGAGGCATAATAACATGTAAAATAAATAATATTGCATGCAGCATTTCACCTAGAGTTTCTTTGATATTACTCCATAAGTAATCATATTATCCCTGTGTGTGTATTGTATATTTTCTGATATTTCTCTGGATGGTTTTGTTCTGCCTTTTCTCTTGACAGAGTAATAAACTATGAAAGGGAATTAGGTCTGTAGAAGAGTGTGTTTACAAAAATGGCCAAAGTGGCAAGGGGAATATGAACTCGCGTGCCAGGGAAAGCATACAACAATGTTGAATGGTAGTAAAAGCCTTTGTCATGGTTTTGATATTATTTGTATTATTGAAGTTGAATCCTGGGCAAAAGCATTGGGATTATTTCATTTAGGTAAGCAGGAAATGGAGTATGGTGCTGAAGCTGAATTGGGGTTGGTAGGGCATTATAAGACACAATAATAAGAGGTCACCTTCCTGTTTGATTTAGGTCACTTGGTTTTGCTCGTTTGCCTTATTTTGGCTGCTTGACTAAATTTGCTTCAGTTTGGCCCATGAGACAAAACAGTAGCTATTTGTGAATTTGATGGTCACATAATACCCAGTGAAGGAGTGAGTAAAGAAAAAGGGGAAATCCAAGTACTCCAGCATTGAGTGTTCTCTACAAAAATTTTGGCCATAGTGAAGTAGCCTATAGAGATTAAGGATGAATATGTCGGTAATCATGGATATATTGATACTTTGATTTTATAAATATATCGGAGATAAATTAACGGATGTTTTGACATAAAATATCGATGACTCAAAAATTGAGAAAAAAAAAACTCATGAAAATATTATGAAAAGTTAAAAAAAATGATATAAAAAACAATAATAGAAATATTTAGGTTGTTTTGTTAAAAAAATTGATATATATATATATAATATAAGGTGTGATATTTAACAATAATGTTCATAATTTGAAAACATATTTTATGCATATTCATCTAATTTGAATGTATTTAATAATATGAAAGAAATCATGATAATTTGTATAAATATTTTTTATTTTAAAATGTTAATAATTTAATTCATAAGTTTATATTTATTTTGTATTTAGTTATTATATAATAGATAGAATAACCAAAATTAATATATTTATAATAATAATTTTATTCTCATTAATTTATAATATATATAAGGATATGTTCATTTTATAATGTAAATCATGGTTAGTTGGTTGATGGTGGGATTTTTTGTGAGCTAAGGGTTCAAATCCCTTTGGTGTATTTAAGCATAGGAGTCATGGAAGATTCCCAAGCATGCAGGCTGGTGCGAGAATGTGAGCTGGGTTGGTGATTGGGCCCATTTCAAGATTTTTGAAAAAAAGGAAAAAAAAAAAAAAGAATTAGATGACATGGCATCGAAATATTGGGGCAAAAATATCGATAGATTGTCGATATATAGGTGAAAAATGATCAATTTTATGGAAACATTGTCTCCGTCGTTTCTTCCACATTAATTGTGTCGGAATGTATGAATAATTGTGTGGCTTTGAAAATATTATAACACCGCAACCTTCTATATAAATGCTAATGAGAAATGTCATTTATGTTGTCAATACCACCTTGAGTTTGTCGTGTCGTGTGATGAAAAAATATTTTTCTATTTTCAAAAATAAGAAATCGTTTTTAAAAAATTGATAGCATTGTTTGGTCATATAGAAATTAAAAAAAAAAAAAAAACGTATAAAAAGCAAATAAAATTAAATATGATGTATTTTTTTTTTCTCTCAACAATCTAATACTGATTTTGGGAATCTTTAAATATGATTTTTTTTTTCTTTTAAAGTTACATGCCTTTTTCTAAATTTATTTTAACTTCTCTAAAAATTTTATTGAACAAATAAATAATAAATCAATCTATACATTATATGTAAAATTGATTAATTTTTATAAATAATTTAAAATTCAAAAACTAATTTAATTAATATTAAAAAGTTATGAAACTCCATAGTATTTAGAAAGTCGTGTTAGTTTCTTTTTTGTATATAATCATATTTTTTTCACTAGGTAAATAAAGTCCAAATTAAGTAAGATTTAATATGTTGGATTCATTAATAAGTAATAAATTTTAAAAATAATTTGGTTATTCAAATAGTGATTTAATTAATACTAGAAATTTATGGACAATAATTGGTCTAGAATGACTCAATTGTTTCTCTTCTATGTAGTCTCATATTTTTTTGAATTTTTTGATTAGACAAATAAACACCAAATTAGGCAAACCTAATGCGTTGGATTCGTTAATGAATTAAGTAACTAGTAAAAATAATTTATAACTCAAATAGTGGCATAATTAATATTATAAATTTATGGATAAAAATTAGTTTACAATAACTATTATTTCTTTTTCGTAAATAATTTATATTTTTATGAATTTTCTCAAATGAAGTGACTTGAACTTATTAATGAATTTAATGATTTTTAAAAATAATTTAGAACTCAAGGAATAAATCTAATCACTATAAAAAATAATAAACCAAAATTGATATATTATGATTTTACTATTTCTCTTCTACATATAATTTTTGTTTGTTTGAATTTTTTCACTTGGTAAATAAATTTAAATTAAGTGAACCATAATTAATAATTTAAATTCTTTAATGGATCTTCTAATTTTTTTTAAGAATAATTTGGAATTCAAAAACACAATCCAATTAATTGTTGATGAAATCAAAGCATTTCAGAATACTATATTCATAATTGAGTATTAAATGTATTTATGTAATGAAAAATTCGACTTGTTTACATGTTCAAAAATTAAACTTTATTTGTTTTTAAATTCATTTTAAATAAGACAATTATTATTTTTAAATTATTACCATTTCTTTTTTAAAAAAAAAAAATCAATTATTTATGAAGATGTTAATATCTGTATTTTCCTAATATATTTATTAAAATAATATTTTTTTAATAAGAAAATATATTTTATAATTTTATTATAATATTACTATTCATATATTACTAAAAAACTTTTTTTTTAAATTACAAAATATTTTCATTTTTAAATAAAATTTGAATTAAATTTAATTAATATTATATACATTAAATTTATAATATATTTACTTGTTAATTATACAAGATGTCTCAAAACATTGGAAATTTCATTTTTATTTTTTCATCTTTTATCTCGTGTTATTAACAGCAAAGGTGGTGCTCTACTTGGTTGTTAGGAAAATAAGAGAAATTGAGATATTAGATTTTTCCTAACATGTAATTTCCCTTGTTTGTTTGGAAGTCAAACATATAGTTGCATTTAGCTTCATAATTGTAACATCTTTACCTTGAATTTAGGGATATTTATGTATTTTAAAAATTTTAGAATATTTATATATTAAACAAAAAAAGAGAAAATAAATTAGATATTTTTTGTGCCTTTAACTACCCACTATCTTTCTCTCATTATGTCTTCTCCCTACTACTACTACTACTATTATTATTATTAAATATACTAACTAGAGAAGGGAAAAAGTCTCTAGAGAACTTTGATTGGGAGAGTTCGAAAGAAGAAAATTTTAAAAATTGCTTTGCTTTGCAATTTAAAGATGTGGATTAATGCTTTTAGTAAGTCATTTTATATTTTGTTATTTACTTTTATTTGTTTTTAAAGTAACAAAATGTGTTGAATTTTCTAAAGTTGATCAAGTAATATTTTTGTGAAATGTGTTTTGATTTGTTCCTTAGTTTATGAACTAAATCGGGAGTATCATTTGAATTATTGATTGTTGGATAAGTGGATTTTTTAACTTTTAATTTATTATAATGATTTTGAAACTTTGGTTATTAGTGGTTCTAGTTGATAGGAGATTTATTGACTTTCAATACCTTTTGTGAAGGTAGTGATGTAGTGTAACCCTAGACAGTAATGGTGTTATTGGCCTTTATTTAGTATACTAGTGATAGGAAATGGTCCCATCCACTAGTAAGAAGAATATAGTGAGGCTAGCTACCTAGTGCAAGTTCCAATATTTTGGATAGCGTTATTATTAGAGGATTAGAGCGAAATATTTGTTTATGAATTTTTTTTGAACATGAATTGTTGATGGAAAGTGTGTTATTTGGTTTTATCATTAAATTGAAAGTGTTGAATTTCCCAAAGAAATTGAATTTAATTATTTAATTAAATGAGTTTGCCTCCTAATTGTCATTTTCAATTTAAAAAAATGCATTTTTGAATTAGGTAAGTAGTCTAAAGAAGGATTTGGAAAAACTGAGTTAAGAAACATTTAGGAATTTTGTCTGCCAAACTAACTAAACACTCACAAAACTATTTTTCCTTATTGAGTTGTTGAGTTCACCCCTTTTTATTATTCAACTTTTGAGATACAAGTAATGTTAGTGAAGAGAGATTAAAATAGGAAGGGTGCTTCTATTAGAACCAACTTTTGAATTGATTATTTAGAATTCTTAGGGCTTATTTTAATTATAATTTTTATAATTTGTTTAAGTATTAGGGAGAATCATTGAATTTATTATTTAGATATTTTATTTTAGTTTTGGTTGTAGTTCCATATGTGAAATGATCATGGTGTCCTTGGGCTTTGGGTTCGAGTGTCACAATAATAGAGAATTAAATCATTAATTTAAATTTGTCAAGACTTTAAGTTTTACCCTTCAATATTTTTGGTGATCCTAATTGTTAGCCTAAGGGTTCTTCTAATCGTGTTTTGATGATAACAAACCATGGTTAAATTGCTAATTGGTTTGAATTATAAAGAATTTTAGGTGTTAGTTTGGAAATTCATTAAAGAACCTAATGGATGCAAGATCAAGACAATTGGAAGACCTTAAATTAAAGGAAACATATGTAAGATGAATGCATGAGTGGACTTAGGATTTTCATATCTTTTCATGCATCTTTAAAAACTCGGTTTATGCATTAAAGTTACATTTCCATCAAAACCCGAGTTTTATCAAATGAACTTTAGGCAAATCATTTCAAAATCGACATATTAGTTTACCTAAAGACCTTGACTAAGTGTTAGAAGTGAAAAGAATAAAAAAAATATAGGTTTTAGGGCTAAAAATGGTGAACTGGCCATGGCACTAGCCAATCGGCTCAACCATCTAGGGTACTAGTTGATCGATTATACCTTCCTGGTTGAGGTTCGGTCGAGTTCCGATCAAGGACTGGTCGAGACCTAATGGTCACTTGCCATGCATTTATTACCCAATGGCTAGTAAATCGATCGACCCCAACTCAATCGGTTGAGGTTTTTTTCGCATTTTGACTCCCAAGGCTAGAAACCTATAAATTGAGAGCTCCACTTCATTTATGAGCATAAAAACACCTGCATTTATTTGTTTACCTACTTGTTCTTGCCTCAAAAGCTCTCATTCTTTCTTTGGTGCATTAAACCTCCACTTGCATATTCCTTAGGGCACCCTTGTTATTCATCTTAGCATTTGAGTTGTATTTGAGCCCTTGTTGAGCTGGGTTAAGATATTTAAGCTTGTTATTTGAGTGTTAAAAGCTTCAAGTGAGCAAAAACTTGAAGAGATTGTGTAAGAGCCCATTGAAGCTGTAATCCAAGTGTAAAAGTGTTGGAAGCTTGGTTGAAGTTTCAAGTATAGTGGAACCCTTACTCAGTTAGGAGCTTGAGGAGAGTGGATGTAGGCAAGAGGTTCTGAACCACTATAAAATCTGATTTTGCTTTTTCTAACCTTATATCTTTATTTATTTTTTCTTCCTTTGCTTGAATTTATTGTGTTCCCCCCCCCCCCCCCCCCCCCCCCCCCCCTCCCTTCCTCCCCTCTTGGGTGTTTTCTCTATTAAGGTTAATCTTTATTTTATCAATTGGTATCAAAGTTAGGCCTCATGTTTGAGACTTGACCGTCTAAGAGGAAATTACTAATCCATCAAGCTCATCTCACATTGAAAGTTTTGCAACCAATAGACCTCCATTTTTTATAGGAACCGATTATCCTTATTGGAAAACTAAAATGACTTGGTTTTTACAATCAACTGACTTGGACTTATGGGATGTCATTGAAAATGACCCAACTTTTCTTTCAAAACTTGTTGATGGATTCATGGTTTTTAAACCCAAATAAGAATGGGATGAGAATGATAGAAGAAATTTCTAATTAAATGCTAAGGTCATTTATACTTTGCAATGTGTTATGGATAGAAATGAATATAATATAATTTGTTAATGCAAATTGACTAAAGAAATTTGGAGATTACTTGAACTAACTCATGAAGCAACAAGTCAAGTTAAAGAGTCAAAAATCAATTTACTTGTTCATAGTCATGAATTGTTCTTTATGAAAGATATGAAACTATTGTTGAGACGATTACTAGGTTCACCGACATTGTCAATGGTCTTGAAGCCTTAGGAAATACCTACAAGGAATCAGAGAAGGTGATGAAGATCTTGAGATCACTTCCATCAAAGTAGGATGAAAAGGTCACTGCAATTCAAGAAGCCAAAGACTTGACCAAGCTACCTTTAGAGGAGCTCATAGGGCCATTGATGACATATGAGATCAATTTAATAAAGAAACAATAAGAAGGGGAAGATAAAAAGAAGAAGAGCATAACTTTCAAAGTTATAACTAAGGAAGAAGACAAAGTTGAAGAAGAAAAAGAAAGTGAAGAAGATGAATATTTAGCCCTCATCACAAGAAAGTTCAACAAGTTCATGAGGGGTGAAAAGTTTAGAGAAAGAAGGTTATTTTCTAGAAAAACTCCTCTAAAAAGGAATCTTCATCCAATGGTGACAAGGAGAGATGGGATGAGAAAAAGGACTTGGTGTGCTTCAAGTGCAAGAAACTGGGACACATTAAATATGATTGTCCTCTCTACAAAATTGAAGCCAAGAGGAGAAAGAAGAAGACAATGATGGGCACTTGGAGTGAAAGTGAAGATGAATCCTCCTCCAAAGAAAAGGAGAAAGAAGTGATAAACATGTGCTTCATGGCAATAGATGAACTTGATGAGGTAAACTTTAACATTAGCTATGATATACATGATGATTTTGAAGAATTGTATG
The DNA here is from genome assembly GCA_946000715.1 of Vitis cinerea var. helleri x Vitis riparia. Taxonomy (NCBI): domain Eukaryota; kingdom Viridiplantae; phylum Streptophyta; class Magnoliopsida; order Vitales; family Vitaceae; genus Vitis; species Vitis cinerea var. helleri x Vitis riparia. The sequence goes on from OX253995.1 coordinate 14,064,670, forward strand.
AGGATTTTGAAAAACTTGGTTCGAAAAATGCTTTTCTCAAAAAGAAAGTTCAATAACTTGAAAAAGAACTTGGTGAAGTAAAAGAAGTTTTTTTAAATGTTAAAGATTCTAAAACTTATCTTGAAAAAGAAAATGAGATTTTAAGAAAGGAAAATGAATGGTTGATCTCCTCTCTTTCAATCTTTTCTTGTAGACAAAAATCTTTTGAAATGATCTTAGCTAGCCAAAAATGTTTTTTTGACAAACAAGGGCTAGGATTCAAATTCTCAAAGAATCAAAAGTAGTTTAAGAATTATTTTGTAAAGGAATCCACAAGTGCAAGTCCTTCCACTACTTGTAACTTTTGTGGAAGAGGATGACACATTAGTAGTACATGCCCTTTAAGAAATGGTTCTCAAAAGAATTTAAATACAAAAGCTAAAAAGATTTGGGTTGAAAAATCCAAGGTCACTAACCCTCAAGGACCCAAAAATATATGGGTACCTAAATCAACTTAAGTTATGTGTTGTAGGGTTCAAAGAAGGATAAGTGGTTTTTGGATAGTGGATGCTCAAGACGTATGATCGGAGATAAATCCAAGTTTGCTTTTTTTACAAAGATAAAAGGAGGATATGTTACCTTTGGAGACAATGTAAAAGGAAAAATCATTGGTCAAAGCAACATTGGTAATGACACATACTCTCCCATTGAAAATGTTTTATTAGTAAACCGTTTAAAACATAATCTTTTAAGCATCAGTCAACTTTGTGACAAAGGTTTTAAAGTGATTTTTGAAGCATTTCATTATATCATCAAGGATATTCCAAATGATAAAACCATCTTTATGGGCCATAGATGTGATAGTGTTTACACAATAAATATTTCAAAATATGATGGCCATGATAGATGTTTTCAAGCATGCATGATCAAAGTTGGTTTTGGCATAGGAGGTTGGGACATGCTAACATGGACCTTATTTCCCAACTCAACAAAGATGAACTTATTAGAGGTCTTCCTAAAATAAATTTTCAAAAAGATAAAGTTTTTGAAGCTTGTCAAGTAGGAAAGTAAATAAAAAACCCTTTTAAAAAAAAAAAACTTCATTTCCACAACCAAACCACTTAAGTTATTGCATATGAATTTATTTGGTCCCTCTAGGATACTAAGTCTTGGAGGAAAGTCTTATGCTTATGTTATTGTGAATGATTTCTCTACATACACATTGGTCTTATTTTTAAGTCAAAAGACTGAAGCATTTTATGAGTTTTCAAAGTTTTGTAATAAGGTTCAAAATGAAAATGTTTTGCAATTACTTGTATAAGAAGTGATCATGGGAGAGAATTTGAAAATTTTGATTTTGAAAATTATTACAATGAGCATGGAATTGACCATAATTTTTTTTGGCTTCAGAACTCCTCAACAAAATGGGGTAGTTAAAGGAAAAATAGAACCATTCAAGAGATGACAAGAACCATGCTAAATGAAAACAACCTACCAAAATATTTTATATTAGAGTTTTATTAGCAAAATGGCCGATGCGGTTAACACCTCTTGTTATGTTTTAAATAGAGTTTTATTAAGACCTATTCTTAAGAAAACTCCCCATGAGCTTTGGAAAAACAAAAAAACCCAACATTGGCAATTTCAAAGCCTTTGGATGTAAATATTTTATATTAAACACTAAAGACAATCTTGGAAAATTTGATGCAAAATCGGATGTTGGAATTTTCCTTGGTTACTCAACTTCAAGTAAAGCTTTTAGAGTTTTCAACAAAAGAACTATGGTTCTAAAAGAGTCCATCCATGTTATTTTTTATGAATCTAACTATTCTCTCCAAGAAAAAGAGAGTATTGATGATGATTTAGGTTTGGAGACCTACATGGGAATATTGCAAATTGAAAATAGAAGATAATAAGAAGAGAATGAAGTGGATCCCAAGGAAGAAAGATCACCATCGGCACCATCCTCTCCTCAACAAGTGCAAGGTGAATCAAGCCAAGATCTTCCTAAAGAATGGAAGTTTGTCATCAATCAACCACAAGGTCAAAGCATAGGTAATCCATCTAGTGGGGTAAGAACTAGATCCTCTCTTAGAAATATTTGCAATAATCTAGCTTTTATTTCTCAAATTGAGCCTAAAAATATAAATGATGCTTTAGATGATGAAAATTGGATGATTGCTATGCAAGAAGAGTTAAATCAATTTGAAAGAAGTGAAGTATTGGAATTAGTACCAAGACCTTCAAATCAAAGTGTTATTGGAACTAGATGGGTCTTTAGAAATAAAATGGATGAAAATGGCATAACTGTTAGAAACAAAGCAAGGTTAGTAGCCCAAGGTTTTAATCAAGAAGAAGGAATAGATTATGAAGAAAACTTGGCCCCCATAGCTAGGTTGGAAGCCATTAGGATGCTACTTGCCTTTGCATGTTTTAAAGACTTTGTTTTGTATCAAATGGATGTGAAAAGTGCATTTTTAAATGGTTTTATAAATGAAGAAGTGTATGTTGAACAACCACCCAGATTTGAAAGTTTTAATTTTCTTGACTATGTTTTTAAACTTAAAAAGACACTTTATGGTTTGAAACAAGCGCCTAGAGCATGGTATGAAAGATTGAGAAAAATACTTTTAGAAAGTGGTTTTAAATTGGGTAAAATTGACATAACTCTTTTCATAAAAAGCAAAGAAAAGGGTATGCTCTTAGTTCAAATATATGTTGATGATATCATTTTTGGTGCTACTAATGTCTCTCTTTGTGAAGAATTTGCTAAGTGTATGCATAGTGAGTTTGAAATGTGCGTGATGGGATAACTCAACTTCTTTCTTGGACTTCAAATCAAGCAACTAAAGGAAGAAACCTTTATCAATCAAGAAAAGTATATTAGAGATCTTTTCAAAAGGTTTAACATTGAGGAAGCCAAGACAATGAAGACTCCAATGAGCTCATCCATCAAGCTTGATAAGGATGAGAAAGGTAAATCCATTAACTTTACTATGTATAGTTTCATGATAGGTTCTTTGCTATACTTGATCGCAAGTAGACCCGATATTATGTATAGTATATGCTTGTGTTCTAGATTTCAATCTTGTCCTAAAGAATCTTACTTAAGTGCTGTAAAAAGAATCCTTAAATATTTGAAAGGAACAATGGGCATAGGCTTATGGTATCTTAAGAGTGATAACTTTGAATTAATTGGTTTTTTGGATTCTGATTTTTCCGGTTGTAAGGTTGAAAGAAAAAGCACTAGTAGCACATGTCATTTCTTAGGACACTCACTTGTTTCATGGCATAGTACGAAGCAAAATTTGGTAGCTTTGTTAATGGCAAAATTTGAATACATAGCAGCCGGTTTATGTTGTGCACAAATTCTTTGGATGAAACAAACACTTAGTGATTTTGGTTTATCTTTTGAGCATGTACCTATTAAATGTGATAATACTAGTGCCATAAGTATATCAAAAAATCCTGTGCAACACTCTAGAATTAAGCATATAGAGATTAGACATCATTTTCTTAGAGATCATGCACAAAAGGGTGACATAACACTTGAATTTGTAAGCACTAAAGATCAACTTGCCAACATCTTGAAAAAACCTCTAAGTGAAGAACAATTTGTTGATATTAGAAGACAATTAGGGGTGATTTCTTTATGATTGCTTGATTACTTGGATTTCATGTCATATGCATTATATAGAACATAATTTAGGCATATACTTAGAAAATGGTCATTTTTTTTTTTTTACCAAAAATCAAAATTTCCTTGACATTAAGCCTTAAAAATTGGGAATTCAATTGAAAAAGGCAGGGAGAGGATTAAGAAATGAAAAAGTGTGCAAGAATGGAAAGTCAAAGAGCATTGACTACATTGACTAAGTGGTCAATTGGTTTGTTAGGGCTAAGAACTTTAAGAGCCTTCTACGCCTCATTTCTTCACTATTTTCTTTGGTTCTTAAAGGGGTTTTACCACAATAAGGGTCTGGAAGAGGTTTTGGTGCTATTTCTTGGTGATAGAGCTATTTTGGACACAAATTTATGAGTCTAGGGTGCATTTGGAGGTTAGGGTTTCAATTTTTGGGTTCCTACTCTCTCTACTTGAGCTTCATTTCATTTTTCCTTAATTATCTTGAACTCCCATGGCTCCTAGACGAGAGTCAGTTGTGGTTAGGGCTTAGGGTAAGCCCCCAATTGAGGTGTCTCAGCCATAGGCATGTCGAAACACTCATTTTAATACTACCCTGTTTAGTACAAGCAACATTTTGCACAAAGATGAGTAGTTTTGGAGAGAAACATCAATTTTCCTTAGCTTCAACAATTTGGATTTGAGGGATTGTTCACTAAGATGGGCTAGTTATCGATTGTTACGATTTTTGAGCTGGTTTTTCTGACACTGTACGAGTATTCTAATTGAGGGTGACTTATGACTAGGGTGACCCAATCACATCCACTGTCAGAGGAGTTGAGATTCACCTGGACTCAAAGAACATTTGTCTTATCTTCGATTTGTTCCTGTTGGACTCAGAGTATATGAGTCCAAGATATGGCCCATTGTGCTGGGATTTGAGACTTGAGAGGCTATTCAGAGGATTTGTGGACTATTAGATGCCCATGGAATGGGAAAACCCTCAACACACAACTTCATTGTAACTAGTAGGGTGCTACATCATATGTTGTGCTTCATTTTCCTACCATAGGGTGGACACCAAGATGAGGTCTCCTATTATGAGGCATTCCTTATAGATTCAATTCTGACTGGGAGATGGATACATTTAGGATATCTAATGATGATGCACATGCTTGCATGTTGCAAGAGCATGACTCATGTACTCCTTTATGACCGCTTCCTTTTTCGAGTATTCAAGGATGCCGACATTGACCTTAGCATAGAGATAGACTTTGAGGCCCCTAATACATATGATGATCAGTCCATGGGGTAGATGAAATTTGAGAAGGCACTAAATGGTTCTTGGATCAGAAAAATAAAGAGAGGATAGCCATAAGATAGGGACATGGATAAGTACACTCTAGAGTTGAGGAGGAGGTAGAGATTAGACAGATAAAGGTGGAGTAGACCCTCAGGGTGGCCTACAAACTCAAAGTGGACACTAGCAGAGAGGGCCCGAGCTTGATATTTCCCCACTTCAGATAGAGATTCTTTCATAGATCGGGAGTGTTCAGTTTGAGTCCACTTTCTTTGAGTTGATGATGACTGAGCCTGCTTTTATAGAGGGACCATCTACTCAGCCATCATACACCTTGCCTTCCTTCTCTGGACCAACATTCATCGAGCCCACCTACACTGAGACACCACCACCTCAGGCACTTCCTGCACCTGGCCATGCTTCTTGGATGGATTTATCAACACATATTAGCTCTCTTAGTAATGGCATGGAGGAACTTGCAGTTGTTAGTGATACTCACTTCTACTCTATAGAGGATAGGATGAACTAGTATAAGACTGGGTTCACTTCTTAGTTTGAGTATCTCCAATAGAGGATTGATCACATTGAGAATCATATGGAGCATCAAAATGAGGAGATGATGGTATAGTTGCATTTCGTGTTTCCACCTCCACCTCCTTAGCCTTAATGACTAGTTGGAGACCCCCCTTGTTCTTTTTTGATGTTACCAAAGGGGAAGATATTTTGGGTTATAGGAGGCTAGATAGGAGACTCATACATGCATATCATTTTTGTTTGGATCATATATTGCTTATCTTTAGTTACTTTAGCTTGTTGAACATATGATGTACTAACTAATACATTTGACATATGATATATGATATGCCTATATATTTGATGACTTACATTGGATGTTTCTTGTTTCAATACTCTCTAACATGTCAATGATCATCGTGCTTTTAAATTCTTAAATATTAATTATTGATCCATGATTGGTTTAAGGAGGAGATTCTTTTCCTCTTAGATGACCAATGTATGTCATCATAAAAAAGGGGGAAATTGTTAGCCCAAGGGTTCTTCTAATCACATTTTGATGATAACAAACCATGGTTAAGTTGTTAATTAGTTTGAATTATAGAGAAATTTAGGTGTTAGTTTGGAAATTCATCAAAGAACTTAATGGATGCAAGATCAAGACAATTGGAAGACCTTTAATCATAGGAAACATATATAAGATGAATGCATGGGTGCACTTAGGATTTTCCTATTTTTTCACGCATCTTTAAAAACTTGGTTTATTCATTAAAGTTACATTTCCATTAGAATCTGAGTTTTATCAAAAGAACCTTAGGCAAATCATTTCAAAATTTGCATATTAGTTTACCTAAAGACCTTCCCTAAGTGTTAGAAGTGAAAAGAGTAGAAAAAGATAGGTTTTTGGGCCAAAAATGGTAAACCGGTTGAGACACTGGCCAACCAACTCAACCAACTGAGGTACTAGTTGACTGGTTACACCTTCTCGATCAAGGTCTGTTCGACAAATGTAAAAAATATTTTCTCTCTTCTAGTAGCCTTGCATTCCCGATCGAGGAGTATGTCATCTTGGTTAAGGTTTAGTCGAGTTTTGATCAAGGAACGGTCGAGGCCTAACGGTCACCTGCCATACATTTGTTGGCTAATGGCTAGTCAATTGATCGAACCCTAGCTCAACCGGTCAAGGCTGCTTTTTGGCATTTTGGCATTTTGGCTCTTGAGGCTAGAAACCTATAAATTGAGAGCTTCACTTCATTTATAAGCATAAGAACACCTGCATTTATTTGTTTACCTACTTACTCTTGCCTTAAAAGCTCTCATTCTTTATTTGGTGCATTAAACCTCCACTTGCATATTCCTTAGTGTACCCTTATTATTCATCCTAGCATTTAAGTTGTATAAGAGCACTTGTTTTGAGCTACGTTGAGAGATTTAAGCTTGTTATTTGATTATTAAAAGCTTCAAGTGAGCAAAGACTTGAAAGGATTGTGTAAGAGCCCATTGTAGCCGAAATCGAAGTGTAAAGGTGTTGGAAGCTTGGTTGAAGCTTCAAGTATAGTGGAACCCTCACTCGGTTAGGAGCTTGAGGAGAGTGGACATAGGTAAGGGGTGTCGGACCACTATAAAATTTGAGTTTGCTTCTTCTAACTTTATCTCTTTAATTTTTTTTTTTTTTTTTTTTGCTTCTTTTGCTTGAATTTGTTGTGTTTGACAAATAATTTTTAAAACCTAATTGACCCCTTCCTCTTAGGTGTTTTCTTTATTAAGATTAGCCTTTATTTTCTCACCAATTTTTCCTTTTTTCCAAGACACATTAATATTTCTTGGTTAATTTACAAAGTGATGAAATGTTTGTGTATCCACGTGTGTATATAATTTTGCATTTTTTTATATGAAGGAATTATATAATTATAGGATTCAAACTTACAAGGAACAAAACTTTATTTGTCTAAATTGCTTTCTAGAAAGTAAGCACAAATAGGTTTTAAAGTCAAAACTATTTTCTAAAAAAATGAAAATAAAAAACAAATTAAATCAAATATAATTTAGAAGATTAATATGGATATTTTATTATGTATTAGGCTATATTATTATAAATGGGTATATTTTTATATTATAATAATTTAGTTTATTAATTATAAACATATTAGAATATTATATTAAAATATTTTGAAATAAAAAATATAGTAAATAAAAAAATAATAATTAACAAATCAATATGGTAACATTGTTATGAGAATTTATTGGATTATGGGAACTTGTGGATGATCATCTATATTGATGTATATTTCTTTGTGACTTCCTATAAAAGGAAGAGACCTTTAATGAAAATTCATTATGTTTTTTCTTCCTACATTCTATTTTTTTTTCTCATACTTTATTATTTTACAACACTTTATCAGCACGACGCTCTAAATATGTAGAAAAAGAGAAGAATGCTTGAAATAGAAAAAGATAAGAATTCATCTATAAAATTTCTTATACGTATGTAACCTTAATTTCTTCGAATGAAATATGAAAAGTAGTATGCATTGTATTCTATTATTATAATTTTTATTGAATTTATCTCATAACCAAAAGCTATGTAAATCATATTTCATATAATCAATCAAAAAGTTTGTAATTATAGATATTTTAATAACTAGAAGTTATATAGAAAAAATTATATACAATCCTTATAACCAGAAGTTATGGGGTAAATTACAAAATTATAAATACATAGCCGGAAGCTATGCATATAGTTCCTATTTACTTTTTAATTATATTATATAACTGGAAGTTATATAAAACAACATGATATGGCTAAAAACTATATAATGAATAGTTCATAGTTTGAAGCTATATGCAAATTTGCACAATGAATAGTTCCTAGCCTGAAACTATTTAAAAATTTGCACAATGAATAGCTTCACAATGAATAATTCATAGCCTGAAACTATGTTCATAGCCTAAAACTATGAACAAATCTACATAATGAATGGTTAATAGCCTGAAGCTATGTACAAATTTGCACATTTTTTGTTTTGACAAAATAATCATAACATGGAGTTGTAGAAAATATTAGTTTTTAATTTTTATTTCGTATTCACACATTTTTCATAACTAGGAATTATTGAAACAATTTTTATTAACAATTGTTTCATAGCCAGAAGCTATGCACACAATTTTTATTTTTCTTATACAATAAGAAGTTATACAAAACAAAACTATCAATGAACAACTATGTAGCTAGAAGATACTGAGACAATTTTTAATTTTGTTATCTAACCATAAGTTATATCATAACATAATTTTCAATTATTTAACATTATTATAGCATTACTTCAATTTTAATTATTCATAGCTTGAAGTTATGAAGAAGAATTTAGTAAATTAATAATCGTTAAAACTCATATAACCATAAACTATATTAAAATACTTTATTATAAACTTATACTATTTAGTCACAAGTTATATAAATATTATTATTCATTACCCGAAGTTATGAAAATGAGAAAGTTAATATTCTTTGTATTAATAAAAGGTTATGCCAAAGTTGTTATTATGTACTTTTTTATATCTAGAAGCTATAGAGAACAAAATTGTTAACTAACAATTTTGTACAACTTTATAAAATTCATGTAACCAAAAGCTATAATGAACTATATTATAGCCTGAAGCTATGATAACAAGAATATAGATAATATTTATATATTATCACAAAATTAATATTTTGTATATCAAGCTATACAAATAGGTAAGTGCTTGATAATTTTTTATAAAATCCTATTAGTAGAAGTTATATTATATTAGTAGAAATATTTACATATAGATATGAAATTTTTGGGTTCATGAAAGTATGGTATTTATACTTAATATTCTTGTGTTAGAGGTGATATTTTGAAATATTTTTTATTCTAGTTGTTTAATACATAATAATATTTTGATATGATATAATAGTTGAGATTAATCTTAATCTTTATTTTCCAATATCTAATATATGCTCGTTATTCATATAGAAAGTTGAGATTTTTAGATAGCATATTGTCACGAACTGTTTGTTTGGTGTCTGTGACCGTAGCGAGGTGCTGATCAAGACTATAGTATGTTGACTGGTTTAAGCTGAATGTAATGGGAATTGCTCTAGGGAAAGGGCATGTATGTGATGTTGGAATGCTTCTTTAGAGTTCAGGCACGTCGACTCAGTTAAGTTTGGGGATCTCGTCGCTAGTCAAGGACTTGACAATGAAGAGGAGCTTGGCCATCTCCTACACAAACTAGTTGGGAGCTAGAGTTGTTCCCCTGATGAGCCCATGGCAGGACTTGTCATAGGCCGTGCTGCTGTGTGGGAACTCTAAGTCCGTGACAAGTGGTATCAGAGCAAGACAGGAGGTCGAGCATGGTGGTGTTCCCTTCTGATGATTTATGGACGATGAGTTATCTTTTCCTATGGCAATACAAGTAGCCTATGAAGTCTAACGTTGCGACACTGTGAGGGTGGGCATTATGGTGTGAATTGAAGCTGGACTTATGAGGACCCATGAGAGATCTTGGGTGCCTCCGGATCGCGATGTGTCGTTGGATGTCTAGTACTGTGCATCGGTGTCACCTACTAGGGGTGGAAGTTGGTGTTTGGGTGCACACTTCCAAAGTGTTATTGGGTTAACACGATGAGTGGATGTCGCGTCCAAGGTATGAAGGTCCCTTTTGGCCTAGTGGGTCTCAACAATGGACCTTTAGTTATTAATGGCTCGTGGGGATCAGCAACATTTGAAGGCATCATTTGGTGAAGACATGAAGCCTTGTGTGAGGGCGTGCAAGAGTTTGGGTGGGGGAGAGTGTCACAAATTGTTTTTTTGGTGTCCATAACCGTAGCAAGGTGCTAATTAAGACTATAATATGTTGATTGGTTTGAGCTTAATGTAATGGGAATTGCTCCAGGGAAAGGGCATGTATGTGATGTTGGAATGCTTCTTTAGAGTTCAGGCACGTCGACCTGGTTAAGTTTAGGGATCTTGTCGTTAGTCAAGGACTTGACAATGAAGAGGAGCTTCGCCATCTTCCTACACAAACTGGTTGGGAACTGGAGCCATTCCCCTGATGAGCCCATGGCAGGATGAAACCAGTCAACATAGTGACATGAAATGCATGGCGTGTAAGCTGAGCCCCTTTGATTCTTGCCCATGGGGTCGCCATACGTGTCGTGCCGCTGCGTAGGAACTCTAGGCCTATGACTATATGTACTTATATCTTGAAAATTTTGGATATAATTTTTTTATTTGGTTGTATATGATTTCAATTTTTAATATTTGAAAAAGCATGTATATTGTTCATCTCATGCCAAAAAGGTTTGGATTGACTTGTTGAGATTTTAGTATTGAAATTATGTGTTGAAAATTTTGATTACATAATTTTTTTTGGATACATGTGAAGTATATGACTTGGTCATATGATTAATAATTTGATTTTGCATATCAATTTTCTTTAAGACATGTTTTAAAGATTGAAAAATTTTGGTCATTGGCAGTGCAGAAGCGGGTGGCACCGTAGGAGGGCTGTCTGGTAGGTACCAAATGTGTACCACCTGTAGGTAAAACTGCGATGATCTTTAGGAAGAAATTAGAGGTCATTCCCTACTCCGAAACGAACTTTGGAACCCTAGGTACATCCTTAAGGAAATTTGGTGCATTGTTAAGTAATTTTGGTACATCCAATCCTGGGGCTATCGAGACCCCTATCTATCTTCCCATGGTCCATATTATCCTTTGAGGACCCTTAGGTAGTGATTGAAGATCATTCCCCACATCGGAATGAACTTTGGCACTCTTGGTACAACCTTTACAAAATTTGGTACATCCTTAAAAATATTTGGTACATACTTGAGCTATTGAAACCTCTATCTTATTACCCATGGTCTGTTTATTCCTTTAGGGATCTTTGGGAAGTGATTGGAGATCATTCCCTACTCTAAAATGGACTTTGGAACCCTAGGTACATCATAGAGAAAATTTGATACATCCAATCCTTGAGCTAACGAAACACTTATCTCCATTTGCATAGTCCATTTTTTCCTTTGGAGACCCTCAAGAAGTTATTGAAGGTCGTTCCCCACCTCATAACGGAATTTGGCAACATTGGTACATTCTTTGCAAAATTTGGTACATCCTTTAAAAAAATTTGGTACATCCATCATAAAATTTGGTACATTAGGAAGGATGTACCAAATTTTGTGAAGGATGTACCAAGGGTTCCAAAGTGCATTCCAAGGTGGGGATCGGCCCCTAATCACTTCTTTATGGGTTCCAAAATGAAATCATGTACCATCCATGTTCAAATGGGGGACCCAGAAACAATAGGATCAGATGTACCAAATTTAATGAAAGATGTACCAAATTTTGTGAAGGATGTACTAAGCATTCCAAAGTGCATTCCAAGGTGGGGATCAGCCCCCAATCACTTCCTTATGGGTTCCAAAATGAAATCATGGACCATCCATGTTCAGATGGGGGTCCCAAAAACAATAGGATCGAATGTACCAAATTTAATGAAGGATGTACGAAATTTTGTGAAGGATATACCAAGGGTTCCAAAGTGCATTCTGAGGTGAGGATCGGCCCCCAATCACTTCCTTATGGGTTCCAAAATGAAATCATGAACTATCCATGTTTAGATGGGGAACCCGGAAGCAAGAGGATCGAATGTACCAAATTTAATAAAGGATGTACCAAATTTTGTGAATAATATACCAAGGGTTCCAAAGTGTGTTCTGAGGTGAGGATTGGCCTCAATTCACTTCCTTATGGGCTCCAAAAAGAAATCATGGACCATTCATGTTCAGATGGGGGTCCTGAAAGCAATAGGATCAGATGTACCAAATTTAATGAAGGATGTACCAAAATTTGTGAAGGATGTACCAAGGGTTCCAAAGTATGTTCTGAGGTGGGGATCAGACCCCAATCACTTCCTTATGGGTTCCAAAATGAAATCATGGACCATCCATGTTCAGATGGGGGACCCGAAAATAATAGGATTGGATGTACCAAATTTTGTGAATGATGTACCAAGCAGTCCAAAGTGCGTTCTAAGGTAGGGATTGACTCTCAATCACTTCATTATGGGTTCCAAAATGAAATCATGGACCATCCATGTTCAGATGGGGGTCCCGGAAATAATAAGATCGGATGTACCAAATTTAATGAAGGATGTACCAAGGGTTCCAAAGTGCGTTCCGAGGTGGGGATCGGCCCCCAAACACTTACTTATGGGTTTCTAAATTAAATTATGGACCATCCAAGTTCAAATGGGGGTCCCGGAAGTGATAGGATTAGATGTACCAAATTTAATGAAGGATGTACCAAATTTTGTGAAGGATGTACCAAGGGTGCCAAAGTGTGTTCCGAGGTGGGGATCGGCCCCCAAACACTTCCTTATGGGTTCCAAAATAAAATCATGGGCCATCCATGTTTAGATAGGGTCCCACAAGCAATAGGATCGGATGTACCAAATTTTGTTAAGAATGTACCAAATTTTGGGAAAGACGTACCAAGGGTGCCAAAATGGGTTCCGAGGTGGGGATCGGCCCCCAATCACTTTCTTATGGGTTTCTAAATAACATTATGGACAATCCATGTTCGAAGAGGGGTCCCAGAAGTGATAGGATCGGATGTACCAAATTTAATGAAGGATGTACCAAATTTTGTGAAGAATGTACCAAGGGTTTGAAAGTGTGTTTCGAGGTGGGGATCAGCCCCCAATCACTTTCTTATGCATTTATAAATGAAATTGTGGACAATCCATATTTAGATGGGGGTCCCGGAAGCGATAGAATCAGATGTACCAAATTTAATGAAGGATATACCAAATTTTGTGAAAGATGTACCAAGGGTTCCAAAGTGTGATCCGAGGTGGGGATCGACCCCTAATCACTTTCTTATGGGTTTCTAAATGAAATTATGGACCATCCATGTTTAGATGAGGGTCCTGAAAGCGATAGGATCAAATGTACCAAATTTAATGAAGGATGTACAAAATTTTGTAAAGGATGTACCAAGGGTTCCAAAGTGCATTCCGAGGTGGGGATTGACCCCCAATCACTTTATTATGGGTTTCTAAATAAAATTTTGGACCATCCATATTCAGATAAGGGTCTCGGATGCGATAGGATCGGATGTACCAAATTTTGTGAAGGATGTACAAAGGGTTACAAAGTGCGTTATGAGGTGGGGATTGGCCCCCAAACACTTCCTTATGGGTTCCAAAATGAAATTATGGACCATCTATGTTCGAATGGGGGTCCGGAAGCGATAGGATCGGATATACCAAATTTAATGAAAGATGTACCAAGGGTTCCAAAGTGCGTTCTGAGGTGGGGATCGGCCCCCAATCACTTTCTTATGGGTTTCTAAATGAAATTATGGACCATCCATGTTTAGATGGGGGTCCCGAAAGCGATAGGATCAGATGTACCAAATTTAATAAAGGATGTACCAAATTTTGTGAAGGATGTACCAAGGGTTCCAAAGTGCATTTCGAGGTGGGGATCGGCCCCCAATCACTTTCTTATGGGTTTTTATAAATGAAATTATAGACCATCCATGTTCAGATGAGGGTCCTGGAAGTGATAGGATAATATGTACAAAATTTAATGAAAGATGTACCAAATTTTGTGAATGATGTACCAAATGTTTTGAAGGATGTACCAAGGGTTCCAAAGTGCATTCCGAGGTGGGGATCGGCCCCCAATCACTTCCTTATGGGTTTCTAAATGAAATTATGAACCATCCATATCCAGATTGGGGTCCTAGAAGCGATAGGATCGGATATACCAAATTTAATAAAGGATGTACCAAATTTAATGAAGGATGTACCAAATTTTGTGAAGGATGTAACAAAAGTTCCAAAGTCTATTTTGAAGTAGGGAACGATCTTCAATCACTTCTCAAAGATCGTTAAAGGAATAAACAAACCATGGGAAATAAGATAGAGGTTTTGATAACTCAAGGATTGGATGTATCAAAATTTTTTTTTAAGGATGTACCAAATTTTGTAAAGGATGTACCAAAGGGGCCAATGTCCGTTCCGAACTAGGGAACGACTTCAAATCACTTTCTAAGGTTGTCCAAAGAAATAAATGAACCATGGGAAGGATGTTAGGTGTGTCTTTAGCTCAAGGATTGGATGTATCAAATTTTCTTAAGAATGTACTTAGGATTTCAAAGTCTGTTTCAGAGTAGGAACCAACCTCCAATCACTTTCCAAAGATCCTTAAAGGAATTAACGGGCCATGGGTAAAAAGATATGGGTCCTGATAGCTCAAGGATTAGATGTACCAAATTTTTTGTATAGAGATTCAACTGGTACCATTTTATAATACAGATTGAAATTTATGTGAATGAAACAAAATATACTAGCGAGTTTCCTATAATCAGCTAAATAAAAAAAGTAGTTAAAAATAAAAAGATAATATAAAATAAAATGATAATATAGATTTAAAATAAAAATGAACAATTAAAAAGTTTTAAAATGATAAATATTTTTTTTTAAAAAAAATCTTTAAAAAAAATCTATGATTTTAAATCAACAAGCAATCATTTCCATCACTTATTTCATATGAATGTTAAGGGCCAACCTTTCAAGCTATTGGCATGCCTCCATTTGCCTTACTGCCCAACCCACACCTCAAATCTAGTCATCCTAAAGGCATGCCTCTGATAGAGAGTCATGCATATCTTTTTCCTACTGCACATAGCTTAACAAAAATAAGTTTTTCACCCATATTCATGCGTCTTCCATGAAGGTTGTGCTCTTGACTAGTGCACATAGCCTACCAATATAATGGTTTTAGCAATAAGCATGCCTCTAAAATCAAGGGTGTGCCCCTAGTTTGCATACTGCATATAGTATACCAAAATAATGTTATCATACCCATAGGCATGCCTATGCAACGAAGGGTGCACCCCTACTTTGCCTTCTACATGTAGCATAGTAATATAATATAATTCACACATAGGCATGCCTTTCAAATGGAAGGTGCGCCCCTAGATTGCCTTCTGCACATAACATACCAAACTAATCTTATTGTATAAAATAAATTCCATTGATTCTAAGGGTACAATGTAAATGTTCGAATGCCTTCCCAAGGTGTTAATGGGTCAACCTTTCTTTTATCGACTTCTCACATAACACGAAGTGATTACTACCCAAAAAGTGCTATTTTACACCTTTAAGTCATTATGTTTTAAGCACTTTTGTGTAGTAGTTCTCCATCTTTATTCCAATTGGCATGTTAAGGACCTAGCAATGACTTATAATCATATTTGTGGCTAGTTTTAGTGTTTTGACAGCTTTTTGGATCATTAAGACAAGCCAAGTAAAGGAGAGAAGCAAAGAGGAAAAACAAGCAAAGTGAAGAAAACAGAGGACAGCAGCTGCAGTCTTTTTTTGCACTTTTGAAGCACTTCTCGAAGTCCATTTTTTACATTCTATATACCATTTCAAAGCTCAGGAAGTCAAGAATCCAACGCTTCAAACCGTGTACGATTTGGAGCTGAAATGAGGAAGATATGGCCTTCGGAAGACAACTGCTCCAGGCTTATGCGAAATTCGCACAACACCTTCCAAATTCGCATAGCCCATGCGTGGTGCAAATTTTCCTCTGTTTTTGCCGACTCCACTTTAGATCTTTTCTTATGTATTTTTTGATGTAATTTCCTTTCTTATCCTTGTAACTAACCAATCACAAGCTTTGCTTTTGTAAAGACTATATAAGGGGTGGAAATCACCTCTCAAACACAACTAACATATATGTTATGTTTTACACTTAGTAAAATACAGAGCTCTCTCGTTTTCCTTTTCTCTCTACTATTTTTTTTTTCTTGGAAGCCAAACAACCTTTGAGGATGTTTTCCCAGAGGATGAGAGGCTAAACTTTTGGTTTCTTGGAGTGAAGGAAGCTAGGTGAAAAGTCCAGATGCAAAGGTGGAAAACTCTCGTGCATTAAATACAGGTAGTTGGAGTTCATAAATGGCTTTTAAATCCAAAGTTTTGCTTTAAATCCCTTAGAATCACTTTGAATGGCCAATACATGGTAAGCTTCAGGTCTCTGTGGATGCTTATTGCTAGATCCATATTAGTCCATTAGTTATCATGTACGAGCCATTGGAAAGTGGTTCAAGGTGAAGACCCATAGTGTCTAAAGCCATTAATGGACCTTGACTACCATTTCTATTGACTTTTTATGGATTAAATCTTCATTGTTAAACCTATACCGGTTCAGGAAATAACTATAGGTTAAATCCCCAATGCGAGGAGAAAAATCCGGAATTTTCCACTTTGCATTCTGAACTTGATCCTAGCAATCCTTAGCTCCGGGAGACTTTCTTTCTTCCATTTTTAATTAGTTTATGTTAATTTAGTTTCAAACACTTTCAAAACAAATTTTATTTTCTTTTAAACTTTAAGTTTTTGATAAAGGAAATCATTAAATTCAATTTCTAATCTTGAGTATATCACTGGTAGAATGAAAACCCATCCCAGAGTTCGACCCTAGAGCCACTATGCTATAGTAGCTTTGCTACGCTAGTATGAGGTCATAGGTTTTATAAATGTTTTTGATTAAATGACCCGACTGGATTTACACGGAATCACGAAGCCAATTCCTACCTCAATGATTTGGCTCATCCTTCACAAAATTTGGTACATTCTTCATTAAATTTGGTACATCTGATCCCATCACTTCCGAGATCCCCATCTAAACATGGATGGTCCATAATTTCATTTAGAAACCTATAAGAAAGTGATTGGGGGTTGATCCCCACCTCGAAATGCACTTTGAAACCCTTGGTACATCCTTCACAAAATTTGGTACATCCTTAATTAAATTTGATACATTCGATCCTATCGCTTCTCGAACCCCCATCTGAATATGGATAGTCCATAATTTCATTTTGGAACCCATTGTAGACCTTCTATTTTGTCCTACTAGCACATGTTCTATTACGTGTCCGTTTGATACTTTACAATAATTCTCTGATGACCCATTGGGCACCACCTTAGGCCCACTTTTGCACCTAAGCCCATTTAGATACACCTGGCCCGATAGGTACACTCCTAAGTCACTTAGCACGTTTTTTTATCACTTGGACACCTCCTTGGTTTAGTTTCCACCTAATTCACCTTGGCACTTTCCACTTAGGTCACCCAGGTCACTTGGATTTTTTATTTTATTTTATTATTATTATTTTTATTTTTATTTTTATTTTTGTATGCTTAATTCTCTAAGATTAGTTTCTTGATTGATGAATTTTTGAGACTAGGTGAGTATTCAACTTGATATTTCTTTATTATTTTATTTGGGTTGCCTGAGATGATTTTCAATGTTTAATTGTATCAGCTTGATGTTCTATTTTTATTTTCATTTTATCTTATTTTTTTCATTTTTGTTTTAGTTTAATATTTAGATTATTGTTATGTGCGTATGGTATTTATTTATTTTTTTCCTGCTTTATTTGTTCATTGATCCACTTATTTATTTTCAGAAAATTGCAAGTGACTAAGGATCTTATATTATTATTATTAGTTGTTTTTATTATTATCAATATTATTATTATTATTATTATTATTATTATTATCATTATCCTTATTATTATTATAATCATTATTATTATTTTTTATCGTTATCTTTATTATTCTTAGTACCATTATTATTTATTTATATTATGCTTTTACTGTGTCATTTTATTTTCATTTTTTTATTATTGTATTATGTTTTTTTATTGCTTTATTTACTTTGTTTTTATTATAGAAAAAGGGAGTCGGTGGACTACATAAGAAGAAGAAGAAAGAAGAAAAAAAAAAAGATGTTTTATGGAAAAATTAAAAGTCAAAATTGATACTTAGGAAGCCAGTGGGGGGGGGGGGGGGGGGGGGGGTGGTCTTTGTTAGGGCTAGGCATGTTCATGTTCTTCAAACCAGCCATGCGGTGTCTGAACGGGGTGGCTGTACCGTTGGTGGCAGCGGCTGAAAGCTGGAGATGAAACCCTCTCCAGGTGCTCGCTTCAGCTGCGCATGGAGGGGGGCTGCAGCTTATTTTTCTGGTGGTCGACCTTGGTTGCAGCCCTGCTAGCGGTTGTAATGACTTCCTTTGCCCTCGCCGGAATACATACGAGTGTTCGGGTAGTCTTTAGATGTGAGTCTTGCTGGCAGTAGCAAGCTGACTGCTTTCCAGCGTCGCATGCAAGAGCTCGTCTTTATGCAGTCCATTCACTTTGCTCTTCTGTCAAAGTCAAAAGGGAACAAAAAGAAAGAAAGAAAGAAAACTATTAAACCATGTATTTTATTTACTTTTCTGGCCCAAATAGTGTTTTAAAATCCTTGTTTCTTTTTCTATTTAATCTTTTTTTTTTGTTTTAGTCCTCAAATAGCTTTTAAACTTTCTGGAACTCAATTTTTAAAATACAAACTTTGAATAGTCTTGTAAAGTTTAGTTTTTTCCTTTTTTTTTAAATATGATTTTCAAACTTCGAATAGTCCTCAAAACTTATTTTTTTTTTTAAACAAAAAAATAAAAACACCATTCTTAAATTCTCAAACTTGCATAATTCCACATCTATTTTTTTTAAATACTAACTTCAAAATTAATTTTCCCGAAATTCCATTTCTCTTAAAATTCCGGATTCATTTTTTTTAAAAAAAAAATTCGCATACCCAAAGTTTTTTTGGCAACAGGCACAAGAAAGTTTTCCAGCATGCACCAAATGACCATTGTCAATGTTTATTAATTATTATAGTATTGCATGACATTCAAAGTCCACTAACTTTTTATTGTTTAAAGAATTGTTGATGCATAGTGGATATAGCATTTCGTGTAGACTTATATTATAATATGCATGAAACAATGAGGTGCTTAGTTCATGAACAATGTTTATTATTTTTATAGGCTCTTGTATTTTAGGTTCTAAGCTATTGCGTGTTTATCATTTCATTTTAAGTGTTTAGTTTGATCTCACGACATAAGAATTTTTGTTTTATTCCTCATAAATTCATTTGAACATGAAGACAATTAAAATAATTTTTAACATTCATTTTAATTGCTATATCTCAATGGTCCATGGTAAATCAATTTTCTTAAATTCTCTCTTTTAATTAATTTTAGTTTTGGTTAAATTTTGAATAATAGTAGAAAATTGGAATTAAAAAAAAATAATAAATTTAGTTTTGATTAATTTTAATAATAATGGAAAATTAGATTTTTTTTAAATAATACTATAAAATAGGATTTTTTTTCTTAATTTTGGCTAATTTCGAATAATAGTGGAAGCTTGAGCATTGTTTTTTTTTTTTAATATAAAAAATTCAAAGTAAGATTAATGGCCGGCCATGAGATGTTTCATGTTAGTGGTTTGTTTCATTGAATTAAAAATTCAAGTGAATGTGGTGGATCATGTGTTATTGGTTTACATTGTTATAAATTTAAAATGAAAGAAATGAAAACTAATAACCATGTAGCTTTATAATATTCATGAAATTTTGTTTGTTTATTTATTATTATTATTATTATTATTATTATTATTTTTCTTCATTTTCATAAAATCATTTGTTGTTAATTTTTAAATATCTATGTTAATTTATATTGCTCCTTAAATTTTTATTCTTATTTTTGGTCAATCTACATTAATTTGCACTGTCATCAAAATTATTAATTGTTATTTTGGTTGACCCATGTTAATTCTTTGTAGTCCTTTGAATTTTTAGTTTTTAATTTGATGGCCTATGATAATTTGTATATACCTGGGAGTTTTTAATTGTTGATTTTAATAACTCATGTTAGTATATATTGCTTCTTGAATTTTTAGTCTTTGGTTTGGACTGATCCATGTTGACATATATTGCTCTTTGAATGATTAATTGATATTTCGGTTGATCCATTGTTGTTCAATAGTTTTCTTTAAATATTAAGGTTTTAGTATTTATTTACCTCTTATTAATTTGGGATTTAAATATCCTTAGATGTTAGTTTTTATTATTTTCCAATTATTCATTCTTATTGAACCTAAATTAGTTCATGTTTTTTTATTATCTCTAGCATTAGTTTGGTTGTTCCTCATTAATTTAGGTTTTAATATCCCTAGTTGTCGATTTATTTTAATGTTTCATGTTAGTATATACTCTTAATAATTTTAGGGTTAGTTTCCCTTAATTAATTTTCTCATGTTTTGATATTCAGTTGTTAGTTTTCAATATTTCATGTGTAAATAGTATTAAAGTATGTGAGGTTGAGATTGTTTTATTATTATTATTATTATTATTATTATTATTATTATTATTATTATTATTATTATGTTATAGGATATTCCATCCCAAGCCCACGCTTTGCATGGCCACTTTCAGGATGCGAGTCCCACCGACTACGTACCATCTTTTTATTTATTATTTTTTATTTTTATTCTCATACATCAAAAATGTGATTTTCAAAACTTCGACCTTCACGTTTCGATTTTCAAAAATTCCAATTTTCCAAAAATTTCTATTTTCGAAATAATTTTCCAAAATTTCATTTTTTAAGTTTAATTTTCTGAAATTCCATTCTCGAAATTTCAATTTTCCAAATTTTCGGTTTTTAAATTTAATTTTTTGAAATTCCATTTTCAAAATAATCTTTCCAAATTTCCAATTTTTTAATTTAATTTTTTCAAAATTCCATTCTCGAAATTCCCATTTTCCAAAATTCAAAATTTATTTATTTATTCATTTTTTATTTTATTTTATTTTTAATTAATTATTTATTTATTTATTTTGAAATACCATTCTCAAAGAGATTTCCAAAATTTTCAAACTTATTTTTTTATATTTTTTTAAAAATAAAATAAAATTCCACACTTCCAAAATTTCAAATTTAATTTTCAAAATTCCTCTTTTCAAATTTTTTTTATATAAAAATGAATAAGTTTTCATAATTCCAAAATGATGGAATTTATGAGAATTAATTCATAGCAAAAATTAATTGGGCTTTGGTGGGGGCCCGACATTCATAACATTTTTTTCGAAAATAATTCAAGTAAGTTGTGCTCTCCATTTTGTTTGATTTTGATTTGGTTTTGTATGAGATTTTTTTTACACTTGTCATTGTACACTAACCTTATTTTCATGACAGCGCTTTATTACCTACTACTAAGGTACATTCTCACTCTCACTTCGTTTATCATGACTTATTTTTGAACTATGATCGTTTTGGTATCCATTGATCTTCTAGTTAATTGTCATGTCTGGTTCACCTTATTTAGTAGAGACCCATTTTTTTTAGGGGCTTAGAGGGGTGCTACGGTCTTTACCGTACCTTTCCAATAAGTAACCTGATCCCCGAACCCAGACTCGGGTTTTTCACAGACAGCTTTTCCAAAAAAATCAGGAGTCCATTTAGGGGTTTTATTTTTACTTGTTTTCCCCTTTAAAAATAAATAAAAGTAAGTGGCGACTCCAAGTTTTTTCTAAAAAACATATTTTTCACCAAATCAACAAAAAGTGAGTCTCGTCGATCGAGTGGGAGCGCATCATTAAAAATGCGGGGTCCACACCCATAATGAACTGTTTGGCAGCCAATCCCCACCTCGGAACGCACTTTGGAATCATCTATACTCTTCAAAAAATTTGGTACATTTGATCCTATCACTTCTAGGATCCCCATCTGAATATGGATGGTCCATAATTTCATTTAGAAACCCATAAGAAAGTTATTGGGGGTCAATCCCCACCTCGTAACGCACTTTGGAACCCTTGGTACATCTTTCATTAAATTTGGTACATCCAATCCTATTGCTTCCGGGACCCCCATTTGAACATGGATTGTCCATAATTTCATTTAGAAACCCATAAGAAAGTGATTGAGGGTTGATCCCCACCTTGGAATGCACTTTGGAACCCATAAGGAAGTGTTTGGGGGCTGATCCCCACCTCGGAACACACTTTGGAACCCTTGGTACATCCTTCACAAAATTTGATACATCCTTCATTAAATTTGGTACATCCGATCCTATCGCTTCCAGGACCCCCATCTAAACATGGATGGTCCATAATTTCATTTAAAAACTCATAAGAAAGTGATTGGGGGTCGATCCCCACCTCGGAACGCACTTTGGAACCCTTGGTACATCCTTCACAAAATTTGGTACATCCTTCATTAAATTTGGTACATCCGATTCTATCGCTTCCGAGACCCCCATCTGAACGTGTATTGTCCATAATTTCATTTAGAAACCCATAAGAAAGTGATTGGGGGCCAATCCCCACCTCGGAATACACTTTGGAACCCTTAGTACATCCTTCCCAAAATTTGGTACATCCTTAACAAAATTTGGTACATCCGATCCAATTGCTTATGGGACCCCCATCTGAACATGGATGGTCTATGATTTCATTTTGGAACCCATAAGGAAGTTTTTTGGGTTTGATCCCCACCTTGGAATGCACTTTGGAACCCTTGGTACATCCTTCACAAAATTTGGTAAATCCGATCCTATCATTTTCGGGAGCCCCCATTTGAACATGGATGATCCATAATTTCATTTAGAAACCCATAAGAAAGTGATTGGGGGCTAATCCCCACTTCAGAATGCACTTTGGAACCCTTGGTACATCCTTCACAAAATTTGGTACATCCTTCATTAAATTTGGTATATATGATCTTATTGCTTCCGGGACCCCCATCTGAATATGGATGATCCATAATTTCATTTAGAAACCCATAAGGAAGTGTTTGGGGGTCGATCCCCACCTCGGAACGCACTTTCGAACCCTTGGTACATCATTCACAAAATTTGGTACATCTTTCATTAAATTTGGTGGATCCAATTCTATTGCTTTTGGGACCCCCATCTGAACATGAGTGGTCCATAATTTCATTTTGGAACCCATAAGGAAGTGTTTGGGGTCAATCCCCACCTTGGAATGCACTTTGGAACCCTTGGTACATCCTTCACAAAATTTGGTACATCCTCCATTAAATTTGGTACATCCAATCCTATCACTTTTGGGACCCCATCTGAACATGGTTGGTCCATAATTTTATTTAGAAACCCATAAGAAAGTTATTGGGGGCCAATCCCCACCTCGAAACGCACTTTGGAACCCTTGGTAATCACTCCCCCCAACCGACATATTGCTAGTCCCTTAGCAATTAAGGAGAGAAAAATAAAAATAAACAGTACTATAATTTACAACATCATGCTGATCAAAAAACAATTTTCAAGTGGCATGATGATCTAACTCTCACATGGAACATTAAAGAAATAAAACTCAAGCTTCAACAAGAGTTATCAAATAACTTGTCTAATCATAATTCTTAAAGAAAAGGCAATATGCAAATTTAAGCTTTAAAAGAGTTTCCACTCTGAAAGGGTCAAACCTTACTCTTCCATAAAAATCTAAGTATTACTTATTAGCTTCCAAATATAGTATGCTGAACTAATCTCTCCCCCCAACCTAGTTCTCTTTCAAAGCTTAGCAAACTGATCAACCTCCAATTGGCTAAGAACGCACCTCTTTTCTCACAATTTTTTTTCATTGTAGGAGTACAAGGCTTAAAGGTATTCTTTTCTGAATTGTCCATGTAACGGGGGTCCATCGATAACTCCCAACCAATTAAGGTTTAGGGCATCAAGTTTTAAGGATCTGTCAACCACTAACTCCTCGGATTTTACCCCGGACTTTTGAGAATGAATTTTAATACCCAAGCACCTACAGTATGTTAAACTCCACCTATTGACCCTTGTAACGAGCATTGAGGTTGGTGACTCCCAACCAATGAAGGCTTAGGGCACCAGGTTTTAAAGATTTTCACCATATACCCCTCAGACCTTGCTTGGGTTTCAAGGCAAGTAAACATTTTTCTTTCTTTTCTTTTTTTTTTTCAAAGACTCATTGGCCTTTTACAAGGTGTCCCAACACTATTAAATGAGGTCAAAGGTACCAAGTCTAAAATTTTCCTAAGTCAAGAGGGAAATAGTTTTTCATCTTATACTCGAAACCTATTGTGCACAGTGTGTGGATAGCTTAAAGTGGAAGAACTGAGGTTGAATTCAATAGAAGTTTCAACAATTCATCAACTTTAGTAAGCATAATACAAACTCCAAGTCAAGTGAAAAACAAAAATTCAATTTCTTCCTTTTCATTTTTGAGAATTTTTCCTTAATAACCATGGAGAGTAGAATAAAAACTTTAAAAAATTTTAAAATTAAGCAAAAAGCAACTAAATTACCAAAATAACTTAGCATTAATAGCAATACTTACTTCCTCAACTCTCCCCCAACCAAGTTGAACATTGTCCTCAATGTGACAAAAGTGATTAAAAAATAGGGAGGAAGTGGTACCTCCTTAGTGACATGGAGTCTGAGTCGTATAGGAGAAACCACATGTTTCAAAGAAAACATAAGAGTTAATGAGTAGAGGAAATAGAAAAATGCCAAGTTTAAACAAAAATGATGTCTATATATGATGCATCATCAATAATACATCCAATCCCAGAATATAAAACATCAAAACATGGAATTATGTATACTAATATAATATGTAAAGACAAAAAGTAAAGAGATGATCAAGTAATGGTAGGGTCCTGTGGAGCTGATGCATCTGTGGTGGCCTCTTGAGTGGGTTGGATCAGGACTTTGACCTCTGTTCTGGTAGTCTCCTTAGGTGGTATAGTCTCCTCAGCTGGAGCTATGGGCTTTGATGGTTTAAGGAGGTAAGAAATGGAGTGAGAGGCTTTATGTGTGTGATCTCAGTGAGAGGGCTCTCCTCTTTAGATACATGGTGCGGGGCTTTGTTGGCATTTTCACAACTTTCCTTGGCTTTGCAAAGTGTTTTCACAAATCATTTCATAGCTTGGAGGCCATTTCTTAGCCATTTCGAAGCCAAAAGGAAAAAATAAAAACATTTTTGCAGCCCATTTCGAAGTTTGGAAATCATTTCACAACCATTTTGAAGTTTGGAAAATCATTTCGCAATCAAAAGGCCATTTTCATAGCAAATGGAGGATTTCACAGGGGGTAGCTATGGGGCTGTGAAATCATTTCACAGCCAAAGGGGAGTTTTGCAGCCCATTTTGAAGCCTGGAGCATTTTCGTAGCCATTTTGAAGCTTGAAGATCATTTTGTAGCCATTTGGTAGCCAAAAGGAAAAAAAAAACATAAAAAAGAAGATCGCATCCCATTTTTGAAGCTTAGAGATCGTTTCCGTAGCGGGGGGAGGATTTTGTAGAGGAGGGGGATTTTCGCAGCCCATTTCGCAGCTGCGAAATGGACGTACGACGCTGCGAAGTGGTACTCGTGTGCCAAAGGGTGGTTTCGTAGCTGCGAAACACCCTTCCAAATGGCGTCTCGGCTGCGAAATTCCCGCTCAACTTTGCGCGTTCGTCTTCAAACAGCCATAACTTTTTCGTTGCAACTCCAAATCATGCATCATTTAAAGCGCTGGACTCCTGACTTCCCAAGCTTCGAAACAACATATAGTATGCATAATTTGAGCTCCAGAAAGTGCTCCAAAAACGTGTCCAACAGTAGAAAAATGGGGTGCGGCTGCAACATTTCTGTTCAGCTTTGCACATTCGTCTTCAAACGGCCATAACTTATTCGTTTCCACTCCAAATCATGTACTGTTTGAAGCTCTGGACTCCTGACTTCCTGAGCTTCAAAACAAGATATAGTATGCATAATTTGAGCTCCAGAAAGTGCTTCAAAATGTGTCCAATAGTTGCCGAAATGGGGGTGCGGCTGTGACATGTCTATTCATGGTGTGCGCGCTGAAGGATTTTAAGGTGTGGAGATTTCGCAACCATTTTGCAGCTGCAAAATGGCACTCGTGTGCCAAGGGACCTCTTCGCAACTGTGAAAATTTTCGCAGAAGGTGCTAGGAGGTTGCGAAACCATTTTGCAGCGGGAAGCGATTTTCCCAGCGGGTCACTTTTGGGTGCGAAATTTCGCAGGCCATGCTCTCTCCTTGCTTTTTGAGCTCCTCTTGATTCCCAACTTCCTTCTTTCACCTCTTTTGACATTCCTCTTGATTGTGATCATCCAAAAACCTATATTACATCAAAACAAATTAGAATTAAAGCATTGAAATAAAAATTAAAGCATTGAAATCAAAATTAAAATAAGTAATAAGTAAAACGAAAAGATATGGACTAGTTAGTCTTTAAAAAGACTAAGTCCATCAAAAAATTTGATCCTAATTTAGCTTGCCCGGATCCCATATGAAGTTTGCATCCCTCACTTGAGATTTGGTTTGTATGATTTTCCCATACAAAGCTTGGAGAAAAAGTGAAGGCATGTGTTTCATCATTTCTTCCTTGATGACTATCCTCTGTGGTTCTCCTTCTACATTAAGATCATAGCCATCTTTCTCTGTACTTTTCCCCTTTTTCTTTCCTTTGATTTTCTCCCTCTTTTCTTTCTCTGTTTCACTCTCTTCATCATGCTCTAGCTTGGATGTGGGCAGATCAACCTCTTTACCACTCCTTAGAGTGATCACTGCTTTAACTTCCTTTACCATTGAAGATTCTCCCTTTTGAGCCTCCACTTGATGGATACCCTTGGAATTTTGATGAGGTTGAGAGGGAAAATTTCCTTTTTCTTGCATTGTGTTGAGGTTGGCAAACCTTGAGATTGAATATTGGAGATTATCTATCTTCTGAGATAGATCATTTTGCACTCCATCCATCTTTTTATTCAATGAACTCTCTACACTGTCAATTCTTTGACTGAGATGAGCATTGATGGATTTTTGAGCTCCAACAAAGTCTCCCACGACCTTGCTAAGATTCACTATAGCTAGTTCAAGGTTCGAGCCTTGCGGAAGTGCTTGAACATGTTGCTTGTACTGAGGTGGCTGTGGTTTCCAAGAGAAACTTGGATGGTCCCTCCAATTG
This sequence comes from Vitis cinerea var. helleri x Vitis riparia, assembly GCA_946000715.1. NCBI lineage: Eukaryota > Viridiplantae > Streptophyta > Magnoliopsida > Vitales > Vitaceae > Vitis > Vitis cinerea var. helleri x Vitis riparia. The sequence continues at coordinate 14,091,976 of OX253995.1, forward strand.
GAATTGTAGGTGTTGCAATCACCAAACATTTCTCTCACCACTGGAATGGTAGGACACTCATCCACCAAGTGCTCATAAGATAGACAAATGGAACATGGCATAGGTTGCAATGGTGTTTGAGAGATGGCTTGCACTTCTTGCATCTTCTTCATTTCTAGCTCTTCCAATCTCCTTGCCATAGTTGCAATCTTTGCCTTCATGTCTATGTCGTCATTCAAAATATACATCTCACCCTTAGCATTAGGTTGAGACGTCATTCTTCCCATATCTTTAGCATTTGGTTCATCCCATCCTCTTGAAACTTCAGCCACATAACTCATGAAGTTCATGGCTTCCTCTGCTATCTCGTATTCAATATGGCATGCACAACTAGCAATTTGTGAATTAAAAACAGAGAAAACAAAAGAAAACAAAACAAAAACAATTCTAAGAAATTAAGGTAAACTAAAAACTAAATAAAAGGTATACTAAAATATGAACAAAGAAAGAGAAACAAATAAAAAGAGTTAGTAAAAAGAAAAGAAAAGTCACCAAACTTGTGATGAAGATCACAAGTACTTTGGAAAGGTGATATCATTGTAAAGTGGCACCATCCCCGGCAACGGAGCCATTTGATTCGTTCCCAATTGGTGTCTCAGCTGATTCATGTCCTCTCAATGGTCCCTGACAGTGGTGCCATTTGATACGTGTCCAGCTGGTGTCCCTTGATTGTGGTCCTCAAAAGGGAGTAATCAACAAAATTTATAACCTATTACACCATGTACTAGGATAGCCTTAGCTAGCATAGCATAGTGGCTCTAGGGTCGTTCACTGGGATGGGTTTTCACTTCACAATTGATATTAATTCAAAGATGAATTGGTGCCTTTTCATTTCAAGGTTAGCTTAAAGAAAACATAAAGATGTTTGAGTGAAAAAGGTTTGGTTTTAAACTAACCAAAAATAGTGACTGATTTTACTTACAAAGAAAAGTGTTTCTTGGAGTTTAAATCACTAGGCTCAGGTTCCTCATACAAAAAGGAGAGTTCTGGTCACTTGTTTCTTTTCCTCGCATTAGAGAATTAACATATAGTTAATTCTCTAACCGGTGTGGTACAGATGCTTCCCCTTAATGGGTTCAAACACTAAATCCCTCTCACTGATGCATCTTGCAATGGCTCATGCCTCTCACCTAGCATTTACCATTCAAGGTGATCTTTAACCTTGGATTACCCGTCAAAAGCTCGCAAGAGATAACTAATGGATGTCTCATTGGAGTCCAAAAGCTTACCAAGTGTTGGCTATTCTAGAAAATCCTACCTTCAACCCACCTCCCAAAGGCTCGCAAGAGATAAACTAGTGCATCTCAATAGACGAAGATCACTTGCCTTACCAAGTGTTGGCCCAGGTGATTAAAAGGCATTTTAAGTTAACTAAAAAGATAAAAACCATTAACGGGTCACACTTTCTCTTCATTAAAAACTAAAACAACAAAACTTCCAATTTATGCATGAGGGAACTTACCCGGATTTCTTCACTCCAAGAGACGAATAGCCTAGCCTCTCATCCTCTGAGGAAAAATCCTCAGAGTTTGATTGGCTAGAAAGAAAAAGAATGAGAAAACAAAAATATATAGGAAAAACAGAGCAAGTGCTCTGTAAAATATATTTCTTGCAAAATTGTACAAAGGATGCGTCCGAGAACAAGCTCCCGACTCTCTTTGTGTAAAGAAAATTACAAACTATAGATAAGAGGTTATTCACCTTTTGTTCTTACTTAAAGACTAAGGAATCCTATGATAGGTGGGTTACAAGGAGAGTTTGGGGATTTAGACATCAAATATCTAAAGCAAAAAATCTCAAAATGTCGGTTGCAACTATCGGGAAGCTTCGGGAGAAATTCCACAGCACTGTGCAAAATGGCTGCAAAATTTTCGTAGCAAAAGGACAACATTTTCGCAGCCTAAGGCTGATTTCGCAGCCGTGCAAAAATTTCCTTCAGCTTGGAGTGATCTGCTTGCAATGGCTATAACTCCTTCATTTCAACTCCGAATTGTGCACCGTTTGAAGCATTGGATTTTTAATTTCTTGAGCTTCGAAACAACATATAGCATGCATAAATTGAACTCCAGGAAGTGCTCCAAAAGTGGCTGACATGACTGTCATCAAGAATGCTTCATGTTAGATTTCTCTTTGCTTCCCCTCCTTGCATTCCAGATTTGCTTATGGCAAAGGACTTCAAAGCTTCCGTTCTTCATGTTTCTGAGCTTTCCATTTGCTTTTCCATGGATTTCAAAGAACTCTCCTCAATCTTGGATTGCTTTGGTGATAAAAAAGCTATCAAAACACCAAAACTTAACACAATTTGGTTAGAATTGATTGAAAGGGTCCTTAATATGTTAATTGAGTTAAAAGGTAATAACTACTACTCAAAAGTGTTTAAAAGAGTTAATTACAAGCTATCAAATAGCACTTTTTGAGTAGTAATCAGTACATCCTTCACAAAATTAGTACATCCGATCCTATCGCTTCCAGGATCCCCCTCTAAACGTGGATGGTCCATAGTTTCATTTAGAAACCCATAAGAAAGTGATTGGGGGTCTATCCTCACCTCGGAACGCACTTTGGAACCCTTGGTACATCCTTCACAAAATTTGGTATATCTTTCATTAAATTTGGTACATCCGATCCTATCGCTTCCGAGACACCCATTTGAACATGGGTTGTCCATTATTTCATTTAAAAACCTATAAGAAATTTATTGGGGGCCGATCCCAACCTCAGAATGCACTTTGGAACCCTTGGTACGTCCTTCCCAAAATTTGGTACATCCTTAACAAAATTTGGTACATCCGATCCTAACACTTTCGGGACCCCCATCTGAACATGGATGATCCATAATTTCATTTAGAAACCCATAAGGAAGTGTTTGGGGGCCGATCCCCACTTCAGAACGCACTTTGGAACCCTTGGTACATCCTTCACAAAGTTTGGTACATCATTCATTAAATTTGGTACATCTGATCTTATTGTTTCCGGTACCCCCATTTGAACATGGGTGGTCCATGATATCATTTTGGAACCCATAAGGAAGAGATTGGGGGTCGATCCCTATCTCGGAACGTACTTTGGAACGCTTGGTACATCCTTCATAAAATTTTGTACATTATTCATTCAATCTGGTATATCCGATCCTATTGTTTTCGGGTCCCCCATCTGAACATGGATGGTACATGATTTCATTTTGGAACCCATAAGGAAGTGATTGGGGACCGATCCCTACCTCGAAATGCACTTTGGAACACTTGGTACATCCTTCACAAAATTTGGTACATCCTTCATAATGTACCAAATTTTGTGAAGGATGTACTAAATTTTGTAAAGGATGTACAAAATTTTGTAAATGATGTACCAATGTTATCAAAGTCTGTTATGAGGTGGGGAACGACCTTCAATAACTTTTTGAGGGTCTCCAAAGGAAAAAATGGACTATGCAAATGGAGATAAGTGTTCCGTTAGCTCAAGGATTGGATGTATCAAATTTTCTCTATGATGTACCTAGGGTTCCAAAGTCCATTTCGGAGTAGGGAACGATCTCCAATCACTTCCCAAAGATCCCTAAAGGAATAAACGAACAATGGGTAATGAGATAGAGGTTTCAATAGCTCACGTATGTACCAAATTTTGTAAATGATGTACCAAGAGTGCCAAAGTTCGTTCTAATGTGGGGAATGACCTTCAATCACTACCTAAGGGTCCTCAAAGGATAATATGGACCACAGGAAGATAGATAGGGGTCTCGATAGCCTGAGGATTGGATGTACCAAAATTTCTTAACGACGCACCAAATTTCCTTAAGGATGTACCTAGGGTTCCAAAGTTCATTTCGGAGTAGGGAACGACCTCTAATTACTTCCTAAAGATCCCTAAAGAAATAAAAGAACCACGGGTAATAATATAGAGGTCATGGTAGCTCATGGATTGGATGTACAAAATTGTTTTAAGGATGTGCCAAATTTTATGAAATATGTACGAAAATTTATAAATGATGTACCAAATTGTCTTTAGGATGTACCTTGGGTTCTAATGTCCGTTTTAGGGTGGGGAATAACCTCTAATTTTTTCTCAAGGGTCCCTAAAGGAATATATGAACCATGAAAATGAAAATAGGGGTCTTGGTTCCTCTAAGAATGGATATACCTAGGATCCTAAAGTTCTTTTTGGGGTGGGCAAAGACCTCCAATTACTTATCGAGGGTCCCAAAGGAATATATACACCATGATAAGTATGATAGTGTTTTCGGTTCTCCTAAGCATTAATTTGCCTTTTTTTTTTCTTTTAAGGATGTACCTATTTTTATGAAATTAGTATAAAAGGTTAAATACAATTTTTTTATGAAAAATATATTTTCTTTTATATTTTATTTCAATTAAAAATTAAAGATTTTAACCAAAAAAAAGTTAGATCCACAATCAATTTAAAATCATACTAAAAATGATAAAAGCACCATCATTTATTATGATTTTGATATGATAAATTTAAAATAAAAATAAAAATAAAAATAATGTAAATAATAAAATAGTATTACAATGATATTTTTACTTTTACATGTGATAGAATTTAGAAAATAAATAAATCTTTTGTTTAGTATTAATATCAAAAATCTTATATAATAAACTTCTAAATAATAAAATGGAAATTTTAAATTTAAACCTTAATTTATAAAATGTATTATTACAATTAATATTTAAAATCATTATTATTTGTGGGACAATATTTTCATTTTTGTCCATTATATATTTTGTTTTTATTTAATTTGTTATATTAATTATTTATTATATATTATCATTTTAAGTTTAATATGTCAAAAATATTAAAATCAATAAATATAGACAAATTAGAGCGTAAAAATAAATTAAAAATAAAGAAGTTTTATGAGAAAATGCATGAGCATATTAAAAAGAATATAAAGGAAGAAAAGAAAAATAATAATAAAAACTATAATAGGTGACAATGGATTATGGTGGTATGAGAGGAAAAAAAGAAGTGGAAACGTGACAAGTGGTAAAGGAGATATGGATGTGAGAAAAATAAAAAAAAATAAATTATACATGTACTTGTTAACATGTGGTATTAAATTGGTGTATACTTTGTCCTTTATTTTTTAGGGTAATTGTGGAACAAATTTGAAAGTACTATTGGAGTGCATGAATAAACAATATTTTTTTTTTCCCATTTTACACCAAAATTAAAAAGAAAAAAGTAAAGTTCCAAAATATCTTATTTTTTGTAGTTGGTGTATGGTTAGATGATTTTCCCTATATTTTTCACATGCGTTCAATCGACAATTAGAATTTTTTTTTTTATTATTATGAAAAATTGATTTTTTTTGAAAAGCTAGAATTGCTATTTATTCTTATTTATTTTTTTAAGGAAAAAACAAGAAATAAAACCTTAGGAACTCATTTTTTAAAGGAAAAACATGCTCTGGGGCTAAGGTTAGTTATTTGCAAGGTACTAAAGGATAGCACCCTTTTAAACCCTAAAAGGAAAATTAAATGACTTACCTCAAAATGTTCAAAATTCGATTAATGCCTTATTAATGTTCTTCAAGTTGATATGAGTTTCGATATGTAACCGATCACTTGCTCCTTCGATTTCTCCTTAGAGTCCTTGCATTATTCATGCTGCATCTTTTCATGCGTAAATCTCCATTAATAGCCCGCTTTGTTCCCTCATTTCAATTGGAAAATTTAGCCACAATTCATTTGATTACACACCACTAAAATCCATAAGCTTGCATTGAAATTCAACCATTAAACATCCACTTTATGCACTCATTTCAATTGGAAAATTCAGCCACAATTCTTATCATTACACCACCAAAATCCACATGCTTGCGTTCAAATTCAGCTATTAAAATATCTCCACTAAACAACCACTTTATTCACTCATTTCAATTCGAAAATTCAGCCACAATTGATCTCATTACACACCACCGAAATCCACAAGCTTGCATTGAAATTCAGTCATTCAAAAATCTCCATGACACGACCACTATAATCCACTCATTCATATGCATTTTTCCATAAAAAAATAAAAAATAAAATTCAGCAACAATTGCGTTTACGGACACACCTAATCTCACCTCATTTCTTTTGAATTTCGGCCATCACAAGTATTCATTAACACCAACAAATCTCATCTTCATGGCTGCAATCGTGTTCCCTCCATTCTTCTGTCCAATCGTCTTCTCTCAAAGTTCTCCCACTCTCAAGTCTCTCACAAACTGATGATGGTGCGTTCCCAAAGAACACGATTGATAGTGTTTTAACAAGCTGATGACCTGCAACTTTCTAAATCTGATGGTGCGTGTTAAAGATGCACACTAGTGCTGCGAGATGCAGAATATGGTTGTAGCCCACATAATTGGGTATTGATAATATTTTGCTAAAATAAAAATTTATTGCATACTTCTTTTCAACATAATAAAAAGCCCATTTATAATAAACTAATCATACTTGTACTAAGACTCCAATTCTTACCAAAAGTCCTAATCAACATAGAAAACCTAAATAAATAACAATTTCTAATATTTATCAAATTCCTAAAATTCTTCTAATTTGACTTTAAGTTGGATTATAATTTCAATAGCCTCCCTTAATCTGAGTTGTAAAGTCAATCACACTAAGCATCATCTTCAACTTCTCAAACACGTCTATCTTTAATGGCTTTGCCAAAATATTTGCAACTTGATCTTTTGATTTTTGAAAAGTTCCCTAATATAATGAAACATCGGATTCTTTGTCAATGCAATAGCAGACTTATTATCACACAAAATCTTTGTTAGACCCTTTTGTTCATACTTCAATTCACTAAGCATCCTACCGAGCCAAACTGTTTGACATGCTACAAAAGTAACTACCATATATTAAACTTCTGTAATTGATAATGCTACAACTTGTTGCTTTTTTGATGACCATGAGAATGCTCCTGTTCTAAGAAAAAAAAAACATACCCAACGGTACTCTTTCTAGTCTCTACATCATCTCCCTAGTCACTATCTGTGTAGCCCACTAAACTCAAATTGTTTGAGTAGGAGTAAAAAATTCCATGATCACAAGTACTACTTACATACCTCAAAATTTGCTTTGTCATTTGCAAGTGTGATTGATATGGTTTTTCCATAAATCAATTGATAATTCCCACTTTATAAACAATATCTGATCTAGTAGAAGTTAAATAACAAAAACTTCCTACCATGCCCTTGAAATATGTGGGACTTTCTAATTATCTAATGTTTTTTTTTTCATCTCTAGTCGCTCTGCAATAAGAGTATGGATTAGTGATGATGATTCCATCTTGAATCGCTTTAGAATGTCTAAATCATACTTCTTTTGTGAGATAAAGATACTATCATTTGTTTGTTTGACTTCAATTCCAAGAAAATATGACATTAATCCCAAATCTATCATCTTAAATTATTGTTTCATTACCTCCCTGAAACATCCATCGACAATTTCTTATAAAGATTAAATAATCCACATAGAGGCATACAACAATTATAACCATTAGAATTTGACTTGATGTAAAGTGTGTACTCAAAATGAATCTTTTGAAATCCATGTTGTAATAAATAGGAATCAATCCGTGTGTACCAAGCACATGGTGCTTGCTTTAACCCATATAATGCCTTATTAAGTTTGTAAACCTATTTCTCTTGCCCTTCCTTAATATACCCTGGTGGTTGTTCAACATAAACCTCTTCTTCATGTATACCATTAAGAAAAGTTGACTTCACATCCATTTGGTGAATTTTCCATCTTTTCTGAGCTACAAGTGCAATTATCATGAGAACAGTATCTAATTTAGTAACTAGTGCAAAAACTTCAAAATAATCAATACTTGGCTTCTGTTTATAGCCTTTTGTAATCAATCTTGCCTTAAATTGATCAACATACCATTAGGTTTATATTTTGTCTCATAAACCCATTTAACACCTATAGGTTTCTTTTCAACTGGAAGTGTAGTTAACTCCCATGTATTGTTCTTCTCTATGGATTGAATTTCTTCATTCATTGTTTGAATCCACTTCTCATCACTTGCTACTTCTTCATATGAAATAGGATCACAATCTACAAATAGATAAAGTTAACTAAACCTTCATTAGTAATTTCAGTATCTTTCATGACTTCATAATCTTTAGATGTGCAGGCATAACATGAGAACGTTTTGGGTGACCTTGTGATTCAAAGTCTTGCACTGTTTCTGTTTGCATAGAAAAACTTCTAATAGGAGAAGGTGTATTTGAAGTACAAATATTTGTTGTAGCTTCTGATTCTCAAAGTCTTCTTCAAGGACAACTTATTTTTCCTTACTTTGTGTTTAAGTCCATGTACAAATCTCATTCTCTAAGAATTGAACATCTCAAGCTTTAGTTACATCACAATCAACTTTCCTGTTTTTAGATTATATAGTTTGTAACCTTTAGTTACATCACTATAAAAAATGAAAATACAATTCTAACTTTTATCATCAAACTTTTTTTGTGCTCCTTTGGTATATGGGAATACATCCAAAAATTCACAAAAATGAAACTTCTGAATTATGACCACTCCAAGCCTTAGTTGTTCTTCCAAAGACTACTCTAGTAGGACACATATTCAATAAGAACACTACACATGTAATAACTTCTGCCCAAAAAGTTTTTAGTAGAGTCTTGACCTTCAACAGGCTTCTTACCATTTCGACAATGGTTTTGTTCTTCCTTTCAGCTATACCATTTTTTTAAGGGGTATAACTAGCTATCAATTGTTGTTGAATACCCTAAATTTTGCAATAATTATAAAATTCATTGAAGGTGAACTCTCCTCATCTATTAGATCTTAATATCTTAATATTACAACCACTTTGTCTTTCAACAAGAACTTTGAATTCTTTAAATTTGTTAAAAGCCTCAGATTTTTCTTTTAACAAATAAATTCAAGTCTTTCTTGTAAAATCATCTATAAAGATCAAAATATATTTATTGTGACCAAGAGATCTTACCTCATCGGGATCACATAGATGTATGCACCAAGTCCAAAGGTTGCTTAGCTCTTTTGGATATTCCAACTGGAAAAGAATTCCTATTTTGTTTCCCTATGAGACATCCTTCACAAGCATGATCTTGAATATCAATCATAGTTAGTCCTATTACCATGTTCTTCTAGACTAGCAACTTCAATCCACAAAAATTGAGATGACCAAATCGAAGATGCCAAAGCCAATTGCTATATTCTACTGTTGCTTTCAAACTTAATAAAGTTTATGCTTGAAGAAACATAGGAAACATCCTATTCTTTGTCATTTACATTTTTTTCCATCATCTTCTTATTTTTATCACTAAGGGTGCAAACTCCATTAGAGATATTAATGATATGACATTTTTTTTTGTTAATTGTCACATACTCAACAAATTTAAAAAAAGATCTGGAACAAAAGTTACATCGGTTATAGTAACATCAATACCATCTTTAGAATGTATTTTAACATTGCCTTTGCCTATGATCGAAACTTTGGATTTGTTTCCAAAATTAACTTCATCTCAAATTGATTCATCTAGTTGTGTAAACAATTCTTTCTTACTGCACATGTGATTATTGCATCTTGTATCAAGATACCAAACATCTTGCCATTCTACATTTGATGTTGCTACATTGTAGGCCAATACCAAATTCTGCTCTACCTTGACAGTGTTTGCTTGCTCAACTTGTTCATTCTACAATTTTGTTCAACATTCTAACTTATAATGTCCATACTTTTTGCATCTAAAACATTGTATGTGTGACTTATCTTTAAGTTAGAAGTGTTGCCCCTTCCTTTAGAAGAATTTGTGTCACCATCTCCATCTTTATTGATGAAGTTGTTGTGTTCTCTTCTACCTCTGCCAATATTGCGACCTCTGCACCTTGTTGGCTACCATGACCTCTAGTAGATGCTCTACTCTACAAGGCTTGCTCCAAATTTATAGAGTTGACTCTCTAATTCATTCATTATTCATGAGAATGCAACGAACTCATCAACCCTTTAACCATGAGAGTAAAAATATCCTTTCCTTCTTCAGTTATTGCAACAACATAGTCGAAACACTTAAAGAGCGCATACTTTTCTCTACTATTCGTTGATTATCAAGCTTCTCACCATTAACCTACATTTGGTTAACAATAGTTTGTATCCAGTCAAAATAATATGAGATAGATTCAAAGTCATTCATAATGTGCTTCTCCATGGGTGTCTGGTAACCATGTATGTAGTGGGATAATCGGTGATTTGACAGTAAAAGCAATAAAAAATCCAATATAGAATATCATTTCCAATGCCACAGGATACGATTGATTAGCTGATGTTTCAAAATTTAATGTTGGTTCATTAGAACCATATAAGCCGATACCCAGAACCCACAGTAAGAGAAAAATGGAACTTGCGAAGAGACTCGAATTCACCTCGTAATGTTTGCAACTTCATTTACTTGACACGTTCATCACTTTTATATGATTTTTGTAGAGTAACCCATGCCTCTTTTGTTGTTTCGCCTTTGAGATTTTCTTCAATATGGATTCATCCACTTTGGAATATTGCATAGAGTGCCTTTTTTTTTAATCTTTTTTTCAAAAATTTTGAATGAATCTTTCTACTCCTTTGATAGTGCATGAAATTCTTTTGAATTGGCCACTTTGTTGTAACCAATAGTCACTAGATCCCATAAATCTTGAGATCTAAACAAGACATGGATTTGAATACACTAATTATCAAAATTCTTACCTGTGAATTTTGGGAGTTGAGGATGAATTCAGTTATTATTTGTAGCCATAATTTCATTAACAAGATTACAATTTTCTTATGATTCTACACATTCCTTGGTATTTTAGCTCTGATATGACATTTCACTTTCCCTGATCTTCTAGCTTTGATAGCAATTGTTGGATCCCACACAATTGGGTATTGATAATATTTTGCTAAAATAAAAATTTATTGCATACTTCTTTTCAACATAATAACAAGTCTATTTATAATAAACTAATCATACTTGTACTAGGGCTCCAATTCCTATTAGACCAAAAGTCCTAATTAACATAGGAAACCTAAATAAATAACAATTTCTAATATTTATCAAATTCCTAAATTCTTCTAATTTGACTTTACGTTAGGTTATAATTTCAACAGGTGTGTTGTTTGGTGTGCTGAGAGGATAAGATATAGATGGTAGTGTGCTAACGATGACAAGATACAAATGATAGTGCATTGATGGTGATCCAGTACTATTGGGGGTACAAAATCTGATGTGATGGTGAGGTTGCTTGATGTGTGGTCTGATGATGTTGTTGATTGGAGATGCACTGGTGTGTATTATAGGGATACAAAATCAATTGGTGATGGCGCACAGATGATGGAGTAGTAGGTGTGTGGTGATGAAAAATGATGATGAATGGGTGGTGTGTTGATATCAAGATGATGAACTACTGCACTGTTAATGATGAGCACCAATGGTGGTGCCTTGTTGGTGGTGCACTCCCCAAAAGGTCCCTTCATGTAGCTATATGTGCTTTTCCAATGAGAGTCCCACTTACCAAAAACTTTCCATATGCATGATGATCTCTCAAAGGTGTGGCAACCGTACCTATTATGGAGAGTCCTCTCCAACTAAAACTTACTAGAAAAATATCTCCAAACCAAGAATAATTTCCCCCAATAATAAACTTTCCATGGTAGCCATCCTCAAAGAATCCAACATCAATATAAAATCTTCAAAATAAGACCTACCTTATTGTTGGGAACCCTAGGTTATTCTATTCCCATGCCCTGGATTATGTAGGGTGCATGCAAATCTATATTAGGCTCTCTAAATCTATCACAATGGATAAACAAGTATTCAAAAACAATAAAGATACCCTAGTAAACATAAATATAGAGAATAAAGCCACACACATTTGATCTAGATGTTCCTAGATCAATTCCAATCGATGTAGATAACTCCAAAGTCATAATGGATCTCGTAAACACTATGATCTTCTGCCCGATGACTTTTCCTTTTGTCTAAGCATTGAGATGGTGGAGATCTCAAGGGTGGATGCTAGGGTTTTGTCTCTAGACTGAAGAGGAGAATGACAAGACTTGAAAACCCTAACCCCTAAAGGGATATTTATAAGCTTCCTACTAGGCTTAAGTGACTTAATCTAACTATGGGCTTGGGTCACTTAATCTAGCCCAAAGGTCACTAATTGATTAATTAACCATACAAGGCCTAATTAATCAATTAGCCCAGTCTAGAGATACCATTCACTTATCCCTATGCAACCTTGTGTAATTACCAAAATGTCTTTATGCACAAAAGTAAACTAAAAACCCATCCAACCCTCGTAAGTTGTGCCAACAAGGAATATGAGCTCAGGTCAAGGACCACTAAGACCCATAGGAGTACCGAATCCCTTATAATCAAATTTTGAAATTGACTCAACATCCCATTATAGAGAGTCAATCGCACTTTAGTACCCTATGTATATTACAACGAGACACTAAGTGCTCAAGTCTGTGACCTACTATCCACTACATGCAAACTCCCTATGAACTAGTGTCTGTAATCTAACAAGGCAATGCTATCACCTATCAAGATTACCTCTCAAATCCTTGAGTTACAGATCCTACTTATTATGTGATCAATTGACATACTCTAGCTCCAAGGAGGATATGTCAAATTCCACTAAAGGAATTACTATAGCCATAAATTTCATGATCGCATGTCCTTTGGATCACCTAAGGGGACACACTGTCTCAATCCTATGAGATATCATGGTGCCTCTATTGAGAATACTTATTGCCATAAGCCTCCATCAATAGTGACCCAATCCATAGGGATATATGACCACTTTAGGGTCTCACCCATAGGTCAAAGTCTTTTGTTGATACTGTCACAGGCTCAATATCCTCTCAAGGTTGAGAGTCCATGCAGTATAGTAGCTTAGTGGATCATGATAATTGATAGCCTTGCGTCATGATTCACCGTAGGTCATATCTAGTGTGCATCACATACACTAGTACACTCACCATGGGAAACTTGTCTCGAAGACCAAGACAAGTCACCCCTCCAATTCGGAGGTGGTACACTACAGTCTCTACTAGATTGCCCAAATCCATGAACCAACTGTGAACAACTTATCTACTTACAAAGAACCCATGACTTGTCTCTTCTATGCTACTCCTAATGCACCCAAGTCATGTACAATGTAAGAGACATGGGTTGAATGCTCAAATCAATGTCAATATACCAAATAGATAGCAAGAGGATAGTTAAGTCTAACTTTGTTACATCATGTCTTGCTTTTTAGGACTCAATTCCAACACTTCTTTCAAAGTGTCATCATGTCCTACCTCTTTAGAAAATCCTATTCAATATCAAGCTTCCTATCTTTTCTTTTAAGAGTCCTCTCAATTTTAAATTCTAAAGAAAAAATTTAATGGTGTGGAACAATCTCAAAAGTTGTGCAAAATATTTTAACTTTCAATCTAAAAAGGCCTCTATTAAACAAGTATTAATTCTTATTGGGTAAAATCTCTAACTTTCAATCTTAACGGCTATGTAAAATCTTTAACTTTAGTACTCATTAATTTTTTAAAGGGTAGCACCCCTTTAAGCTCTAAAATGGTCTCTACTAAGCAAATGGAGGGAATTATGGCAAATAATTAATTAATTAATCATGGATACCAAAGGGAGAAATAATATAAATATATATGACACGGTGACAAAAGTAGGTTATAAGAATAATACAAAATAATTCCTAACTGAATATCTAAAGATGTTATTTCATCAAAATAAAGAATGGAGGATATGTTCAATATGTCTAGATGGCAAACCAAAAGCCTAAGTTAGTTTATCATGCCTTAATTAATTCCAAATTAAATCAAAATAGAGACACTACACATAATAATCAACATCTGATGAGAATAGGGAAGTGTAGACCCCAAAATTTGTTCATATCTTTCTTTTAATTAATATTTATTTTATTTCTTATGTATTTGTTTATTTATTTTCATTTTTAATTTTAATTTTAATTTTTCTTTTTCTTTTTATTAATTCTTTTTTTGGGCCTTTCCTTTTACCTTTATTTTTAAGCACATTTCCTTTCAACTTTGGCCCAACCTTAAAGCCCATTATTCATACCCATTTAGGAAGACTAAATCTGGACCCTCTATTTATGATTCATCCTATACATCCATTTATTTTTTTTGACTTTTCAAATCGTAAAATCTAATCTCTCTCTACCTCATCCCATGATAGTCACCCTCTTCACCCACATTTTTCTCTTTTTTTATTTTCATTCCTTCCTTTTCTTTTCTTTCTTCTCCATCTCATTTTTTTTTCTCTCACTTGTGGTCGTCTCTCACCACTAGTGACGCCATTGTCGGCCGACAGTCATCTCCAATTCTGACTGTCACTTTTTTTTTTTCTCTCTCTTTCTCTCATTCTTCTTTCCTAACCATCATCATCCACTACCATATCTCACCATGGTCACTAGTTTTCCATCTCTATTCGGCGACGACTACTGTTAGTGTGGGAACCTTCTCATTTCACTATTCTTCTTCAAATGGCTTCAAGAATATGGGTAAACCCCAACCTTTGATCTTTATAGCTTGCATTTAGGTAATTGAATTTTGTTTTTGGGCTTGGATTTGGGTTCCCATTTTATTGATTCATGTTTATGGATATTGGGTTTGGGTTTATGGGTATATTGAATTTGCTTTTTTAATTTAGGATCTTTAGTTTGGGCCTACTGTATTGGTTATTAATTTGTATATTGGATTTTGGCTTTGCACATTTTCGAACATTTGTTTTGGGATTTTGTTTTACATGGATTGATGAATTTTGTTGAAAGGAGGAAAAAATAATATGAGAGCAATTGGGGCAGTTGAAGCAAAGCATGGGCAGTGGTAGGTTAGAAGAGATGACTCCCTAAAGAGTTGGAGACTTTTTGTATATATTTAGATATCTTCTATAAAATAGGGCAGAGGGGAAATCTAGGAGGCTTATTCTCTCTTCTCTTTTTCTGTTTTGTTTTGTATATATTTACTATAAGGAGAGATTTATTTTAGGATTTTTTTTTAGCTGCTGAGAGATTACAATTTTTGTTGATGTATTATTATATAGGTGACTCTTTTTGTTGTATGATTATCTTACTCTTCTTGACATGTATATTCTCATTTTTGTATATCTCATTCATCTTGGCATAATTGATTCTCTTTGTTGTATATTATCTTGTTTGTCTCAACATATTGTTTATTCTTGTTATATACCTATCTTGCTTATCCTATTCTTGCCTAGCTTGTGTGTAAATATGAGTGATATACCTGTTCTTTGCATGACTGCTTGGTGCATGACTACTCTTTTTCTATGTGATGCATGTGTTGCTTATCTATGTGGGACACACATCTATCCCCTTACCTTTAATTTCCTAGTCTTGGTCAACCTTGTTTCCTTTGATCTTGTCTTTCATACTAGACTTGTTGCTTTATTTGTTCTCCAACTGAGCAAGTGGTTTAGAGTAAGGTTTAGTGATGGGCTACATTTATTTTTAGGAGCGTTCTAGAGGAGGTCAACATACTGATGCTAATTGGAGTTTGATATTTGAAGACTTGTATAGCCCAGACCTATATTTCTTGGATATTTGTGTGACTAGTGTGTCTCCTATTTTTCCTAGCTTCATAAGATTGTCGGATGCATGCATCATCTACTATACACCTTAAATCATCGTTGAGTGATCAAAGTTGTGAGATGCGTCAGCCATTAGGAGAGCCTTCACCATATGAAACCCCTTGGGATGTAAGGTAGTGCACATGTGGAGGTGATGACCACCTTGCATGGAAGTGTCCTGTCTCTTCGGAGGTGTGCAGAGGGTTGTGTACCGTCGAAGGGTATAATCATTTCTACTAGGGACCCTTTTAAAGTCCAACCCACTTCTTTTAGAGCCGCCTTGACCTTATAGGCCGAGTTGTATATACTTTTATTAGGATTTCTCTTCCTACACGTAGGTGCATCTGAAAGCCTTTGGGGCCCCTTTAGTCATAGCATGAACCCGACACTCCCTTTTTGGTCTTCAGTTGAGAGTGCTAAGAGATTAATGCGAGTTTGAGTATCAGTTGGACCACCCTTTATTCGTAGTGTTGGTATCTTTTTGTCACTTGTTGAGTCTAGTGTGCTTTCTTCCTAGGGCTTTAAGCAGTCTTCATTTATGGAGTTAGTATATTCTTTCAGTTTATTGTCATTCTATCTGACACTTTAGGATATGCTCATCGATCATGTTCATCATTCTACACCTATCATGGGCTTGATATTTCATTCTTTGATTGATTCACTTGATTCTATTCTTAACTCGATGCTTATTATTTTTATTACAGTCTTCATGTTCACACCCTTTTTGAGAGATTCACTTTTATCACCTTATCATTTTCCTTCACGGAGCTCAAGTTGGAAGTAGAGTCAGGGGATACCCATTTAGAGATGGAGTATCGATCCCATGATAGCACATTGCTATTCACTTCGATTGTTCTGGATTATTGATAAAATTATCTAATTACATTTGTAGTCATCTCATAGTGGACACTTTTGTGACTCTAAAGTTTCTATCATATATCCAAATTTTGATTGCCACCATCAGACCTTGTATCACACCTTCTCATGTATTGAGTTATGTCGTATCATGCATTGTTCATTGTTTGTTGCATCTTGTGTCATTGCATGAGTCGTATTTTGATTCATTTTGTTTTATTCTTTTATAGGAGTCTATTTGTAGTCCTAGCCTTGGTTTAGTGCCCTAGGTTGAGTTGGAGAGAGGTTGTTCCATATCACAGAGCTGCTATAGACGGATTCACAGTTAGTTTCGGTTGATCAGTTTACCACTTCTATGGCTTCAATTCAGGAAGCATTGATCGGTTTAAGTCAGATGATGGATACTCAATAGAGTAGGCATGTAGTGCCTGAGGACACACCATTTGATTTAGTGTCACCACCTCCACCACCAGTTTAAATGCCAGCTACATAGGACTTGCCTACCACTTCACGAGATCAAGCCACTATCACACCGACTATTGTTATTGAGTATCCTCACTATTGCATAGATAGACTTGAGCAGAGGATTAGACGAATGTGAGGTTTTGAGAGGATGGTTTCTTAGGATGACATTGATGATATGCCAGTGGCCACTTTGCCAGCTAGTTTTAAGATGCCTAAGATAGAGAGATATACGGGTGTTGGGTGTCCCCGTATTCATCTCAAAGTTTACAACATAGTTATAAAGGCTCTTGGTCTAGATGAGGCACAATTGCTCACTTTGTTTCCATTGTAATCGAGCGATACAACATAGAGATGGTATGCTTCATTAGAGTCATCTCGTCGAAGGACTTGGGAGGACTTGGCACGAGCATTTTTGAGACAGTATTCATTTAGTAGTAATACAAGCATTACTTTTAGAGAGCTTGAGTCCCTCATATAGAGATTAAATGAGTATGTTTCTTCTTTTATCTCCTATTGGAAGGAGAAGGTTGCGAAGATGATTGAGCGACCTATAGAGAGATATCAAATGTACATGTTTTTAAGGAGCTTATAGCCTAGGTTTGCTCAACGTCTGATAGGGGTTCATTTCCAGGATTTTAGATCATTGGTTCAGGATTTGTTTGATGTAGAGGAGGACATATCTAGAGGATTACAATCAGACATTACTCCTTCCCTAGATGCTAAGGGGAAGAGATTTGTTGGATTATTTGAGATTCATGGAGGTGTTTTCTTTGCTAGTGTTTAGCACCAATGACTTGGCTATCATTCCTATGCTAGATCATTGCATATACCTAGGAGTGACTTTCCACTCTCACAGCATCATCGTCCTCACTTAGTTCAGTAATATCCTCTATGAATGGTCATATTACAATTGTACAACCTTCATTTTAGTTTCAGTGTCCTCAAACTAGTATCCTATAGCATGAGCAGTCTTGTCCCCCTCAACGACATTAGAAGATTTATTTTGATTTGGGGATGCCTTTGGATATAGTTTTTAAGCGACTTAGAGGTGCTAGTTTTTTAGTACCATTGGTCCCTAGGTCACCCTTGAGTACTTTGCCTTTGTGTTTTCGTGCTTATAAGTTTTTTACATTTTATCATATGGTAGACCATCGCATTGACTATTGTGTTTCACTGTGCCATGCCATATAGGATCTCATTGAGAGTGGTGTGGTTAATTTTCCTACATCAACCACAAATATTGTTCCTAGTCTAGTTATGGTTGTTGATTCCTTTCCGACCCATTCCACACATGCAATCTCTCCTCCTTCGAGTTTATATCATCATGCTTTAAACACCTAGGGCATTGATATTCATGACACACTTTGATGTTGCAAACCTTATTGATGTATTTTGGGACTATAATTTTAGTTTGTTGTTTGAGTTTTGTTTTTGTATTTGAGTCTTGTTTTACAGTTGGTGATTCGAGTTTATACCCCTTGTTTCAAGAGTGGACATTATTGTTGATACGTTCCCAATTGGTGTCTCAGCTGATTCATGTCCCCTCAATGGTCCCTGACAGTGGTACCATTTGATTCGTGTCCAGCTGGTGTCCCTTGATTGTGGTCCTCAGAAGGGAGTAATCAACAAAATTTATAACCTATTACACCATGTACTAGGATAGCCTTAGCTAGCATAGCATAGTGGCTCTAGGGTCGTTAACTGGGATGGGTTTTCACTCCACAATTGATATTAATCCAAAGCTGAATTGATGCTTTTTCATTTCAAGGTTAGTTCTAAAAGAAAACATAAAGATGTTTGAAAAGGTTGGTTTTTAAGTGAAACAAAAAATAAAGTAATGGAAATTACTTACTAAGAAAAGTGTTTCTTGGAGTTTCAGATCACTAGGCTCAGATTCCTTGTACAAAAAGGGAGTTTCGGTCACTTGTTTCTTTTCCTCGCATTAGAGAATTAACATATAGTTAATTCTCTAACCGGTGTGGTACAGATGCTTCCCCTTAATGGGTTCAAACGCTAATTCCCTCTCACTGATGCATCTTGCAATGACTCATGCCTCTCACCTAGCATTTGCCATTCAAGGTGATCCTTAACCTTGGATTACCCGTCAAAAGCTCACAAGAGATAACTAATGGATGTCTCCTAAGAGTCCAAAAGCTTACCAAGTGTTGGCTATTCTAGAAAATCCTACCTTCAAGTCACCTCCCAAAGGCGCGCAAGAGATAAACTAGTGCATCTCAATGGAAGGAGATCACTTGCCTTACCAAGTGTTGGCCTAGGTGATTTAAAGACGTTTTAAGTTAACTAAAAAGATAAAAACCATTAACGGGTCACACTTTCTCTTCATTAAAAACTAAAACAACAAAAATTCCAATTTATGCATGAGGAAACTTACTCGGCTTTCTTCACTCCAAGAGACGAAGAGCCTAGCCGCTCATTCTCTGAGGAAAAATCCTCAGAGTTTGATTGGCTAGAAAGAAAACTAACGAGAAAACAAAAATATGAAGGAAAAATAGAGCAAGTGCTCTGTAAAATATATTTCTTCCTTCCGCCGATTACATGATGAGATATAAAGAAAATTACAAAACTATATATAAGAGGTTATTCACCCTTTGTTCTTACTTAAAGACTAAGGAATCCTATGATAGGTGGGTTACAAGGAGAGTTTGGGGATTTAGACATCAAATATCTAAAGCAAAATATCTCAAAATGTTGGTCGCAAATATCAGGAAGCTTCAGGAGAACACCGCAGCTGTGCGTGCAAGAGGGCTGCGAAATTTCGCAGCAAAAGGATAACATTTTCGCAGTCCAAGGCTGATTTCGCAGTCGTGCAAAAATCTTCCTTCAGTTTGGAGTGATCGGCTTCCAATGGCTGTAACTCCTTCATTTCAACTCCGAATCATGCACCATTTGAAGCATTGGATCATTAACTTCCCGAGCTTCGAAACGACATATAGCATGCATAAATTGAACTCCAGGAAGTGCTCCAAAAGTGGCTGAGATGACTGTCATCAAGAATGCTTCATGGCAAATTTCTCTTTGCTTTCCTTCCTTGCATTCCGGATTTGCTTATGGCAAAGGACTTCAAAGCTTCGGTTCTTCATGTTTCTAAGCTTTCCATTGCTTTTCCATGGATTCCAAATAACTCTCCTCAATCTTGGATTGCTTTGGTGATCAAAAAGCTATCAAAACACTAAAACTTAACACAATTTGATTAGAATTGATTGCAAAGGTCCTTAATATGTTAATTGGGTTAAAAGGTAATAACTACTACTCAAAAGTGTTTAAAAGAGTTAATTACAAGCTATAAAATAACACTTTTTGAGTAGTAATCAATTGTCCTGTATTTCGTGCAATGTACTCTCGTTTCACTTAGCGATATTGTTGTCTTCTTGAGTTTGTGTTTCTGTCTTATTTTCTAATTGTTTTGTATCTTGCATCTTATCTGTTGTTGTCTTGAGTAACATTATGTGTTGCTTTGTTTTGTCTTTTACATGTGTTTGGTTTAAAGTCTTGGTCAGCTTGAGTATCATGACTAGTTCCCAAGCATAGATTGATGGCATATTGGTTATGATACGAAGTTCATTGAGATCAAACTTCTTAAGCTATGGGTGATCATGTTAGACGAGATTGCAACAATTACTCTTACTAATCTTTATGAGATGATGATGGATTTGACACGAAAGATTGAGCTTACTATGTCAGAGTATACATTGTTGTCGAGAGGAGCTCTAGAAGTAGTGGTGCCTTCATAGTCACATTTGACTTTACTGACATCTATTACTCGGGGTACCTCACATCCACAACCTCGCCCACATTCAATGATCCAACAACATTCTTCACCCACAACACTGGATACATTGACAAGACCTTCATTCTAGCTTCGAGACCCTTTGGTCGTTACAATTCCTTAAGAGTGACTTCACCCTTATCGACGATGTCAAAGACACTTTTCAAACTTAGGCATACCTTTGAGCAGAGTTTTTGAGACGTTCCAAGCCATGGGATTTTTAGCCCCTTTGATTCCTAGGCCACTTCCAAATCCTATGCTTTCACAGTTTTGACTTGATCTATATTGTGCATACCATCAGTTAGCAAGGCATCACACTGATTGTTGCACTGCTCTACGACATACCATACAAGACATTGTTGATTTTGGGACGTTTGGTCTTCCTCAGTTCGATATGATTTATATTCTTACATCATCTTAGGCTATGCATGCAGACACCCCTTCATTAGAAGTCCCTAATCTTATTGACTTGAGTGATTGACTCATGATTGAATTACCTTGGTGTGATGACGCTTAGATTTTTTTCCCCTTGTTGACAGAAATGTTATGTCTTGACCAATCACTATTTTTTAGTCTTGTTATACTTTTAGTATTTGGAGTATGTAACTTAATTTTTTAGTATTATCTTTGTTATCCTTCTTTTTGCATGATGTACTCATTAGTGTTGCTAATGGATGCATTTTTCTTTATGAGTATATGCTTGTTTTTTGTGATATGATGTATTGTCCCTTAAGGATTCACCTGTATCTTGTGGTCTTAAGGCCTAACCCATCATGGAGGATATCGAGCCTATTAGTCTAAGACCAAATATTTGACTTAAGGGGTTTAAAACTGTGACCCATTTTCTTATGATCACAATAATACCTTACCCACTCCCACACTTAAACTTTGTCATCCATCCATTGTGACCTTTACATAGTATCACCCTTGACACCATTACATGACCTTTTCATCCCTAATGGAGTCACCCTTTTATGGACCTGCATTTTTCATGTGCGTCCCTATTGAAACGATGACACTTGCTTTTTATTGGTGAAAATTATGATTTTTTTGAAAAAAGTTGGAGTCGCCACTTATTGTAGTTTTTTTTTTTTTTTTTAAAAAAAAAAAGGAAAGCAAAATAAGAAAGAAAACCCTGTGTGACTCCTTATTTGGAAAAGTCGTGTCTGCAAAAATCGAGTCTAGATTCGAGGATCAAGTTACCTATTGGGAAGGTATGGTGGTGAGATGTAGCATTCCTCTAAGCTCGTATACATACTGTCTCCACTAAATGAATAAAGAGAATTGTGACAATTAATTAATTAATCAATCATGAATACCAAGAAAAAGAATTACACAAATGAGTATGTACAAATCATGGTAAAAAATAAAATTACAAGAATAGACAAAATAAATAAAAAGGGAAAGACATGAATCAATTTATTAAGTTAATTAAAAAAAGATTAAATTCTTTCAAAATTTTTAAAAATTGCATCGTGACATTTGAAATAATGAAATCTCTTTTTAATTAACTTAATAAATTGATTCACATATTTTTCTTTTTATTTATTTTGTCTATTCTTATAATTTGATTTTTTACCATGATTTGTACATACTCATTTATGTGGTTCTTTTTCTTGGTATTCATGATTAATTAATTAATTGTCACAATTTCATCCATTTGTTTAGTAGAGACAACATGTATATGGGCTTAGAGGGCTACTACGACTCACTATTGTACCTTCCCAGTAAGTAACCTAATCCCCAAATCTAGACTCGGTTTTTGCATACATGTCTTTTCCAAATAAGGAGTCACACAAGGTTTTCTTTCTTATTCTGTTTTTTTTTTAAAAAAAAAAAAACTAAAATAAGTGGCGACTCCAACTTTTTTCAAAAGAATCATAATTTTCACTAATAAAAAGTAAGTGTGGCCATTCAAGTAGAGACGCACATGAAAAATGTGGGTCCGTAGGAAGTTTAAAAAATAAATCCTAAAAAAATATCTTGAAGTGGAATTTTATTATGAAAAAAATTGGGCAATACCTCCTATGTGTCTAGATTACAACCTAAAAGGCTAAATTATTTAATTATGTCTCAATTAATACCAATTTTCATAAAATCACAATCGGTCCATAATAGAGTGTATTTCCATGGAATACAAAGACTACTTTATTTAGCTAACATAGAGATGTGATAAAATCCTCCCAAAATTTGTACAACTTACTTACTATGTCTAGTTACATGAAAAATAAATTTAAGGCATGATCATATACCTAACATGTTTAAAAATTAAATTAGGTCATTGTTGATGGAAATTGGTAGCAATAGGTATTCTCAATAGAGGCACCATGATATTTCATGAGATTTAGACATTGTGTCCCCTTGAGTGATCTAAAGGATATGTGATCATCAAATCTATGGTGCCACAATAATTCCTTAAGTGGAATTTAACATATGATCTTTATGAGTTAAAATATGTCAATTGATCACATAATAAGTGGGATATGTAACTCAAGGATTGATAAGTTAATCTTGATATGTGATAGCACTACCTTGTTAGATTAGAAACACTAGTCCATGGGGAGCTGACATGTAGTAGATAGTAGGTCACAAACTTGAGCTTCATCTTCTTGTTATTTACATAGGGTATTGGTGTGCAGTTGATTCTCTTTAGTGGAATGTTGAATCAACTTTATAATTCGATTCTAAGGGAGCCAGTACTCCTATAGGTCCCAGTGGTCCTTGCTCTGAACTTATATATCATGATGACATGGTTTATGAGGGTTGGATTGACTTAAAGTTTATTCTTGTGCATAAGAGTGTTTTGGTAATTGTGAAAAGTTGCATAGGGGAAAATAAAAAGGTCTTTGGTTTGGGTTAATTGATTAATTAGATAGCCTTGTGTGGTTAATTAATCAATTATGACCCATTTTAGGTTAGATTAAGTAACCAAAGCTTGGTAGGCTCAAATCATTTAAGCCTAGTAAGGGAACTGTATGAATACCCCCTTAGGGATTAGGGTTTCTATGACTTTTAGAGAGATAACCGTCTTTCACCTCTAAACAGAAAGAGAGAGAGAGAGAGAGAGAAAGAGAGAGAGCCAAAGCTTACTCCCTTCCAAAGCCCACACTTTAGATGTTTGGTGATAAGGGCAGACTAGCTAAGTTGCTCTAAGAACCATCATAAACACTAGGATGATAGAAGGAACTCCTGTTAGAGACTATATGATTTGTATGATTGCATTCTCTAACAAGCTGGAGATCCTTTGAGCTATAATCGATGGGGAAACCTAGGTCGATATGATCTCAGAGACCTTATCGGACTCCTTCAAGTAATCTAAGCCTAATTATGCTATGAATAAGTTAATGATGAACTTACTAGAACTAATGAAGAAACTCTAACTGGCTTAGGGGATTCTCAAGGATCCTAAGGGTGTTCACATGGTAGTGAAAGATTCTTCAAGTTCTTCTCATAACAAAAAGAATAAGAATTCTTTCAAGAAATCCAAACAAAGAAAGAACAAGGTTGGAAAAGGAAATAGCAAGGGTAAGGGTAAGTGCTTCATTTATTGCAAGAAATGCTAAGAAGAAGGATTGCCTTGATTTCCTAAAGAAAAAGAAAGGTATGTCCTATTTACTTTTAGTTGAATTGTGTTTAGTAGTGGTTTCCACCAATTCTTGGTGAATAGGCTTTGGGGCCATTGACCATATCTGTAATTCTTTATAGGGGTTTCAACTAGGAAGAAGGCTAAATGGTAGAGAAATGTACTTAACTCTAGTATTTGCTGCGAGGATAGCTATGGAAGTAGTCGAAGATGTTACCTTAATATTAGAGAATAATAAATATTTAGAACTCAAGGATTTTCTTTATGTACCAGAGTCTAGAAAGAATTTCATTTCATTTTCTACTCTAAATAAATTGGATTATTTAGTTTATTTTAATAAAAATGTTTTTTACTAGAAAGAATGATTTATTTATTTGATTAAGTATATTGGTTAACAATCTCTTTTGTATTACTCTGATATAACTATTATTTGTTGTTGAAATTAATCATGTTTCACTTAAGAGGAAAATACTTAGCACTAATTGACCTGTCTATGGCACCTACGTCGAGGTAATATTAATCTAAATAGGATCCAAAGATTGGTCAAGTTTGGAAAATTTCACTCATTAGTTCTTAAAGATCTTTCAATTTACAAATTCCGTATAAAAGGTAAAATGATTAAGAGACCCTTTACTTCTAAAGAGGTTAGAACCGAATAATGTCTGGAGTTAGTGCATTCTAA
Source organism: Vitis cinerea var. helleri x Vitis riparia (assembly GCA_946000715.1). Taxonomy (NCBI): domain Eukaryota; kingdom Viridiplantae; phylum Streptophyta; class Magnoliopsida; order Vitales; family Vitaceae; genus Vitis; species Vitis cinerea var. helleri x Vitis riparia. The sequence goes on from OX253995.1 coordinate 14,117,048, forward strand.
TATATGTGAACCTTTTAATGTCCAAGCATGTAGAGGGTATGAGTATTGCATCACCTTCATAGATGATTAATTTTGGTATGGCTATGTTTACCTTATGCATAGGAAATCTAATGCCTTGGATAAATTCAAGGAATTTAAGGTAGAATAAAAAAAACCGGTTAAATAAACTCCTTATGGCACTTTGATCTAATCAAGGTGGAGAGCGTATGTCTAATGAGTTTGATTCTTTCATTAAGAAGCATGAGATTATATCCTAGTTGATTGCTCTTAGTAATCTACAACAAAATAGAGTGGTGGAAAGAAGATATCGAACTCTATTGGACCTAATGAGATCCATGATGGGTTTTTCAACACTTCCTACATCCTTTTGGGGTATGCCTTTAAAACTGCATGTATCTTCTTAGTCTAGTTCCATCTAAATTAATACCTTTGACTCCTATGGATATGTGGATAGGACATAAACCTAGTTTACCCCATGTTCACATATGGGGGTGCCCAACACATGTTGAAACCAAAGTTAGATAAATTGGTGTAAACCCTTCATTTTGTCCCCTTAGCATATGCCTTATTAGGTGTTCTTTCAATACTCTATAGCAGGCCCCTAGTGGCCCATTGCTACTCATACAACTTACCTTTTTAGCCACCTTGGAGACCTGGTTGAGGGATTTATGTGGTCCTCATTGTGACCATTGGCAACCTCGAGTTAGATCTAGGTTTTTTTTCATTTTTCTTTTATGTTGGCCCTTTTAGGTGTAATTTCCTTTTTAAGACAATGTACTTAGGCATTTCCTAGGACACCATACCCACTTAGGCCATCTAGGCTTACCCAAGCCTATTTAGACACCTCCTTAGTTTAGATTCTACTTAGTTCACTGAGAGATTTTTCCATTTAGGTCACTTAGGCAAGTTTTAGGTAAGTCCACCCAACCCACTTAGGTTCGCTCAAATTCTTCAGGCTTAGTGCACTTAGATTTGTTTTTTGAGTTATGATTACATGATTATGAGTTTAAGTGAGTATTTGGCTTGGATATATATATTTTTTTATTACTTGGATTGAATTTTCAATATTTAGTCGCGAGATTTCGAAATTTCATTTTTTTTTATCATTAATTACAATATATTAACATTTGAATTTTGATTACAATGTTTAGTGTCTATATTATGATCATTATCATTATTATACTATTATTATTATTATTATTATTATTATTATTATTATTATTATTATTATTATTATTATTATTATTTTGTATTATTTATTTCTTTATTTATCTATTTATTTATTTGTTAGAAAATGGCATGAGGTTGAATTTTATTTTTTTCCAAAAATTGCATGAATTGATATTCAAATTTCCTTATAGATGGATATGAGTTATTTTATTTTAATGGGTTTGGGTTACTTTATTTTAATTGGGCTTGGGTTATTTTATTTTAATTGGTTTGTGGGTATTTAGATTTTAATTTATTGAATTTGAGTTATTTTATTTTAATTAGACTTATGTTATTTTATTTTAATTGGGCTATAGGTATTTAGATTTTAAGTTGTGGACTTGGGTTATCTATCCTCATATTGGGCTTTATTTGTTTTGAATGGGCCCATAAGATTTCTAAGAGAGGAAGTCTTGAAAACTATATTTAAAGGGAACACAAGCCTAAGGCAGGAGAGAGGACGACCAGAGAGAAAAGGTGTTGCTATTTTGTTTTTTTTTGTTCTTTTCTTATTTTTCTTACGTTTCTTTCTTTCTTTATTGTATATCATTGGTGAAAGAGAGTTTTTCTTGATTGTGTATCTACTTTGGGGCTATTTGTTTATTTATTTATTTATTTATTTTATACTATATTCGTATCTTGGAGTTACTTTTAGAGGTTTGAAAAGTCAAGATTGGTTAAAGGCTGCATTCAGATAAGTTATTTCTTCCTCATCTCTTTGTTTGTATTCTATTTTTGTTCTTTTAAGAATTTCTTAGATTTATCTTGTTTTATAATTATTATATTTGGGAGAATTTTTTTATTTGAATATTCTATCCATCTCTTTTATGTACTTCTCAACCTATTTGGGTTCTTTGTTCATTATACTCTATATAGTGTATGTATGCATATTTGCCTAAGTTTTTCTATTTATCTATATGTTTGTCATTTTTATTGATTATTTTGTTGATATGTATTGACATGTGTTATTATACGTATTATATTTTGTTTCAAGCTTTCTATATTTGTGTAATTTATGTACTAAATTTTTTGTAATTTTGTTTATCTTAGTCTTGTTGTCTCATATTTCATTTTATCTTAAATTTTTTTGTAATTCTGTTTATGTTAGTCTTATTGCCACATATTTCATTCTGTGTCAATTTTTTTTTGTAATTTTGTTTATGTTAGTATTTTTGTCTCATATTTCATTTCATGTCATATTTGAATTTTGATTTATTTTTTGTGCTTAAGGTTTTTCTTTATTTTATTAGATAAAATTTTCAGAAAAATAAGTTTTAATAAAATTTATAGAAAAATAGTTTTCAATAAATTCCAAAATAGTTTTCTTTAATTAATAATCTAGAATTTGACTTCCCATAAAATGTAGAAAAATGGTTTTAATAGAATAATATGGAAAAACTGTTTTTACTAAATTCAGAAGTTTGGTTTGATATAAAATAATTCAAAAAATCATTTTTTTAATAAATTCATAAAATTCTTTTTTTTTTAAATAAAATAATTCAAGAATTTCGTTTTTTAATTATATTTAGAAAAGGGTTTTTAATTTAATAATCCAAAAATCCATTTTTTAACAAATCTAGAAAATTATTTTTTAATAAAAATCCTCAAAGTTTGTAAAGTCCTAAAAGTTTGTTTAATGAAAGTTTTGAAAATTGTGTTTTAATAAATGTTCTTTAGAAAGTCTTTTTTTAAATAAGTTTGAAAGTTTTTAAAATTGTGTTTTATTAAATGTTCTTTAGAAAACCATTTTTTAATAAATTTTAATATTCTGAAAATTGTATTTTAATAAATGTTATTTAGAAAACCATTTTTTAATAAATTTAAATATTCTAAAAATTGTATTTTAATAAATGTTCTTTAGAAAGTCATTTTTTCAATAAGTTTGAAAATTTTGAAAATTATGTTTTAATAAATGTTCTTTAGAAATTTTTTAATAAGTTTGAAAATTCTGAAATTTGTGTTTTAATATATGTTCCTTAGAAAGTCATTCCTTTTAAAAAGTTTGTTAACTAAAAATTATGTTTTAATAAATGTTCTTTAGAAAATCATTTTTTTAAATAAGTTTGTTAATTGAAAATTGTGTTTTAATAAATACTTTTTAGAAAAAGGCTATTTTAAATAAAAATCCTAAAAATTTGTTCAATGAAAATTCTGAAAATTGTGTTTTAATAAATGTCCTTTAGAAAAAGGTTATTTTAAATAAAAATCCTAAAAATTTGTTCAATGAAAATTCTGAAAATTGTGTTTTAATAAATGTCCTTTAGAAAAAGGTTATTTTAAATAAAAATCCTAAAAATTTATTCAATGAAAATTCTGAAAATTGTGTTTTAATAAATGTCCTTTAGAAAAAAGTTTTTTTTAAAAATAAGGTTGAAAATTATGAAATTTGTGTTTTAATAAATGTTCTTTAAAAAATCGCTTTTTTTTTAATAAGTTTGTTTACTAAAAATTGTGTTTTAATAAATATTCTTTAGAGAGACGTTTTTTAATAAGTTAGTTTACTAAAAATTGTATTTTAATATATGTTCTTTAAAAATTCATTTTTTTAATAAGGTTTATTTAATAAAAATTCTTAAAATAAGAGTTTAAATAAATATTCTCAAAGTTTGTTTTCATACAAGTTGTAAAAGTCATAAAAATTCTCAAATTTGGCTTAATTAAAATTTTCAAAATAAATGTTTTCAAAGTTATGTCTTTTAAATTTACTTAAAGTTTGTTTCCATAAAAGCCTGAAAAGTTTTAATAAGTGTCTTAATAAATTCTCAAAATAAGTGTTTTAATCTTAAAAATTCTCAAAATTCGTTTTTAATAAATTCTAAAAGTTGTTTAATAAAAATCCTCAAAGTTAGCCAAAATCATTTCTTTTTAAATAGAAGATCAAATTGAAACTTTTCTCTTTAATAAATCCGAATTCAATCAAATTTTTTTTAATAAAATCAAGAAAAAGCCTTATTTTGAAATTAATTTTGGATGTGAATAAAAATCAAATCTTTTGTAATAAATTGAAATTTTGTGAATAAATAATTTGAAATCATTAGTTTGGAATTATTCCCTTTGTAAATAAAATTATTTTAAACTTCCTTCGAAATGTTGTAACTTTAACAAATAATTAAATTCTATTTTGTGCATTTCACATTCATTAATTGTGTACATTAAAAGGAAATACAATTTTTCATTAAAAGAAAGCGAGTCTTGTTGTCAAGTGGGGGCGCACATGAAAAATGTGAGTCCACCAATTGGCGACCGTACTAGGGATCGAACCGAGAATCTTTGGTTTCATAGAATATCAAGTTTGAACTTGGGTTGATGGAAAGATGGCATTTGATTCGTCAATTAGTGGATACCATCTAATTGTACCTTTGTTGTATGCTTATGTGTTTTAGGGCGTGTGAGAGTTTGGCATGATTATTTTGTATTTGTATTTGTATAGTATAGTGTATTGTTGTATCTCGCTTTTTTGTATCTTTTCATGCTTATTTTTATATATCTGTTTAGGTACATATATGTTCATGCTTGTTTACATCTATTTATCTTGTATATGTTTACTCATATATGTACATATCTGTTTATATTTGTTCATGCTTGTATATATCTGCTCATGCATATCTCTACTCATGCTTGTGTATATTTCCTCATGATTATATATATATATATATATATATATATATATATATATATAGAGAGAGAGAGAGAGAGAGAGAGAGAGAGATATTTGTTCATGTTTGTACATATCTATTCATGTTTACACCTGTTCATACTTGTATGTATCTACTCATGCTTCCTCGTATATATTTGTTCATACTTGTATCTGTTCGTATTTACATCAATTCATGCTTATATATGCTCATACTTGTATATATATGCTCGTGCTTATTTCAATATATCTTCTAATGCTTGTATACATATGCTCATATATTTGTTCACATTTGTGTATATTTGTTGATGATTATATATATATATATATCTATTTCTGTTTGCATGTATTCGTTCATGTTTGTCTATATTTGCTTATCCTTGTCCATATCTATTCATATATGTATACATCTGCTCTTATTTGTATCTGCTTCTATTTGGATATATTTGCTTTGTGTGATTGCGTGCTGCATGACTACCCTCATTTTGCATGATTACATGTTTGATTGTCTGTGTGGGATATACGTTTATCTCTCCATCTTCGACTCCCTGATCTCGATCGATCTTATCTCCTTTGATCTCATATTTGATATGAGACTTGTTGCTTTATTTACTCTCCGACCTAGCTAATGATTTGAATTAGGGTATAGTGATGGGCTATATATATGTTTAGGTGCATTTTGGAGGAGGTCGACACATTGATGCTAATTGGAGTCCTATTTTTTAAGACTTGTATAGCCTTAAGTTTGATATTCAAGATATTCATGTGACTAGAGTGTTTCCTTTTTCTATTTTAGTTTAATAGGTTTGTCGGTTATGCCTACGTCACCCACTATACACTTTAGATCATCGTTGAGTGTTAAGAGTTATATGATACATTAACCAAAAAGAGCCTTTACCATTAGGAACCCTCTTAGGATGTCGAGGTAGTGCATGTGTGGAGGTGATGACCACCTTGCATGGAAAATCTCCATCTCTTCAAAGGTGTGCAGGAGGTTGCGTACTATCAATGGGTATAATTGCTTCTGCTAGGGATCTTTTTTAGTCTACCCTTCTTTTAGAGCAACTTTGACCTTGTAGGTTAATCTTTATATCCTTCAATTAGGGTTCTTGACCACACATAGGTGCATTCATGTATAGGATTTTGATAGTAGCAGTAATGTATTAGCATTGATCAATTGTATTATCATCCTCTTCACTCCTTCATCAGTTAGACTTTGAGTTAGTCATCCCTCAAAGTCGTACATTAATCGTTCTTGTATAGTGTTCTTTCCTTTAGGATTTTGTTAGCCTTAGGTTGTTTATATAAAGAGGTTTTGTTCTATTTGTGACATATTATTAGTCTTTGTCGTTGTTTTGTCCCATGTGTCTTGGTGTGTCATTAATATGTTCCTTAGATGAGTTTTGTTAATCAGTTAGTATCAAAGTTTTTGGAACCTAGTTAAATTCTTCTAGCTAAGATATTAGGATGTTGTGGACCCTCATTTTTCACTTACGTTCCCACTCGACTGGCGAGACTCGCATTTTATTTAAGGAAAAAAAATGGATTTTTTGTAAAAACTTGAAGTCACCACTTACTTTTCTTTAAAAGGGGAAATCAAGTAAGAGCAAAACCCCTCAAATGACTCCTGACTTTTGGAAAAGCCTCCTGTGAAAAACTCGAGTCTAGGTTCAAGGATTAGGTTACCTATCAGGAAGGTACCTCCAAAGAGGAAGCACCCTTCTAAGCCCTAAAAAGGTCTCTACTAGCTAAATTGAGGGAAGTATGACAATTAATCAGTTGATTGAGGATACCCAGGTAGGCTAAGGTGATTTCAAAACTTGCTAATTCTAACATGCCAAACAAGGATTCAAACCACAATCATAAAGAAAGGATAATATGAATACCTGGATCTATAGCTTAAATATTGTCACAAAACACCAAAGTTAGTTCAAGTATTATATCACTCAACATGCATTTTATCAAAGGAAAACAAATGAACATCAAGGCACCCAAGGATAGTATCAAACATGGGCATATTTCACATTGACATGTATATTCATGGAATTTTGAGAGTGGAGGATAGAGGGCATACTTGGATAGCATAGATAGCCTATAACATGCTTCCATAAGACATGGAGGGTTAGATCAAAATTATAGTAATAAATAATAAAAGATAGAAACCCTAGCATACTTGGTATCTAAATAGCATAGCAAAAAATGATCAGAGTATACAAAATCACCAATTATCACATACATCTTGCATATAATTCCTAAAAAAAATGATGGTTATGATTACCACAAGTAATAGAAGTGGCAACAAAAAAAAGTTTTGAAAAGATTCTTTTATGTTGGGGTCCCATCAAGTCCCCATTCAATATCCATAAGTTTTGCTATCTATTCCCATTAGTTTGGGAGTACAAGTTCAAACCTATGCGAATAAAAAACAAAGTTTGAAAAACCAAGAAAAAAATAATGCAACTTGGATAAAACTAAGTTGCATATTTTTTAAAAAGAAAGTGAGATCTTTGCCTTAAAACCTAAAATGGAATTTTTTTAAAAAAATAAATAATAAAGTAAATAAATAATTAAAATTCTTTTGAAACCGATTTTAGGAGAAAAAAAACATGTGATTTGATAAACCTAAAACATTGGATACAAAATGAGGATTTTTTGGTGTATAAATTAAAATAGTTTTGAAAACAAGAGAAATATCAACTTGGATTATCTTTTTGGCCACCTTTCACTTATGATCAAGGAGCCATATCCATGATGGAAAAAAAATTCATTTTGACTAAAGGAAACAAAAACTTTTTTTATCTGACTCAAAACATTTATTTTATTTGAACCAACCAAATTTTTAAAAACACATATATAGGATTTTATTAAAACAATTATTATTGTCGTTAACTAAAATTGTAAAGCGAATAAAAAAGATTCAATCAAGATGACTACTAATGAACTCAAACTACAAATTAAATATTGTGGAGTCAAACAAAACGTAAACAAAATTTTGAAAACAATTAAACTAGAATAGGGTTTAATCGAAGATAAAAATAGTGAACTCAACATATAAATTATATACCATGAAACCTTTGACTAAAATTTCCTAAGGCAATTAAGCTGAGATAAAATTTAATCAAATGAAAAAATTAGAAGAAAGAATTTTATCATATGGGATTGGTTACTTAATAAACCAAAATGACTAGAATATAATAACATGGAATTAATTTAACTAAGAAACTAGAATTCTAAACACTCAAGAACTAAACAAGACTAATAAAAACAATAATTAAATAAATAAAAATAAAAATAAAGTTATCAACTTAGAAACACAAATATAATGACATGGAATTAATTGGGCTAAGAAACTAAAACTCTAAAACACTCAAATTGAATATTTATGGATCAAAATTAAAATTGTCATATTTAAAAAACGAGAACAATAACTTGCAATTGACTAAATTAATTAACTAAAACTTTAAAAACTCAACTAAATATTTATGCATCCAAATTAAAAGAAAATAACAAACTTGAAACACAAAAACAATGATTTAATTGACTAAATTAATTAACTAAAACTCTAAAAAAAGCTCAACTAAATATTTTATGGATCAAAATTAAAAGAAAATGACAAACTTGAAATACAAAAACAATGATTTAATTGACTAAACTAATTAACTAAAACTCTAAAACAAAAAAACTCAACCAAATATTTAATAGATCAAAATTAAAATTACTAAACTTGGAACATGAAAATCAGAACATGTGATTAACTAAAATTCTAAACAAACATAAACTAAAAATTAATGGACCAAAGGCTAAAAATAAAAAAATAATAAACTTCGAAACACGAAAAATTAGAACATGTTATTAACTAAATTAATTAACTAAAACTCTAAACTGACTAAAAAATAAAAATTTATGTATCAAAGACTAAAATATTAACAAACTTGGAACATGAAAATTATAATATGAGATTAACTAAATTAGTTAACTAAAATTCTAAAACAATAACAAACTAAAAATAAAATGAATCAAAATAACAAAGTTTGCAATTTTGAAACTTACCTCAGCACGCGTGTTGACTTTTCTTTTTAAAAAAACAAAAAGAACCTCCCTTACAACCCACTATGTGCGTGCTGTGCACAAAGTGACCACTTCCTTCCTAGTTTCAAGGCATGTAAGTTGCTCTCATGTTGCATGTGACATCCCTCTCAAAGTGACCTACTGCATGTGCATGTTAAAGATGCAGCCATGCCTTCCAAAAAATTGAGTGGTGCATTCAAGAGATCCCCTCGGGATGGTGCGGCTTGTGGAGATCAAAATCTAGATGTTTGCCCGTGTGTGGAGAGTTCTCTAATGAATCTTCTGTAGCTGCTCATGGAGATTCCATTTGGAATGATGTGTGTTGGAGTATATCTTCTTCAAGGTGGCTATCCTCTCCCCTCAAATGATGGATTGTGCAATGGTGCGTGATCAATCCATCCCCAAGATGTAGCCTGTATGTAAAGTTAATGCAGTAGTGGACTATTTGAAAATATCACCCGAAAGAATTCCCAAAGTGGCCTTCTGTCGGTGCGTGTTGTTTCGGAGGATAATCACCAATCGTATGTGCTATAGGATAATCTGGTGCTTTCTCATGTCCTTGCTAAGTTGCAGCTCACCTCTTTTGTGCATGCTTCTTTAGAGAGGATTTTCAGTGGGTGATTGTGCTATCTTCCAAGGGTAGCCGTGGTGGATCTTGTTGAGATATTAGGAATGCTTTCCTTATATCATTCTTTCCTTATATCATTTAGTGTTGAGATATTAGGAATGTTTAGATATTAGGAAAGTTGAGATATTATGAATATTGAGATATTAGGAATATTGAGATACTAGAAATATTGAGATATTAAGAATATTGAGATATTAGGAAAGTTGAGATATTAGGATATTAGTTATTATTTCCTTATATCATTCTTTCCTCGTATCATTCTTTCCCATTCTTAGAATGGTGATTACCCTCTATATATACTCTGTACATGAACGAATGAAAGTATGAATGAAAAAAACTATTATTTATCAATTTGAAGATGGTATCAGAGCCATGGAACTGAAATCCTGGATATTTTGTCGCTATGGTAGTCCGACAGCGATCAACCATCCTAAGACAAGCCCTAATATTGATAAGTCAACCTTCAAATGCACTCACTGCAATAAGACTGGTCCCACCAGTCTGGATATCCCACAATTTCAAAGCAACGACTCTTGGTATGACCAGGAAAACAATAAGGAATCGAGGGTTTGAACCATGGACCTTTAGATTATGTTTAGGCTATCAACACTTTGTTATTAATTATAATAATCATGATCAACGGAAGAAGGATTCCAAGAAAACCTCGACTGCAACTGTTGCCGAAATAAAAACAGAGGCTAATGTTGCTGAGAAAGCCTCTGCATTGGTAGCCGCTACTGATCATGGTGGTAAGTTTTTGAATACTTTTACACCTGTTATTAATAGTGCATGGATAATTGATTCTAGTGCTACAGATCATATGATTTTTTATTCTAGACAGGTTTCACCCCTTAGACCTTCCTCACAAAAAATTGTTTCCACAGCCAATGGTAACACAACCCCAGTCATTGGGGAAGGATCCTTAACTCTTACTGATACTTTGAATTTGGATTCTGTTTTAGTTGTTCCATCTTTAGATTACAATCTTTTGTCAGTTTCTCAAATCACTACAGCCTTATCTTGTATTGACATTTTTTGGCCTGAATTTTGTGTGATTAAGGACATCCAAACAAGACAGACGATTGGTTGTGGTATTAAACGGGGAAAACTCTATTACTTGGACTTGCAGTCAAAGGATTCAAATAAGTTGCAACAAGCCTTGATGGCAGATGGATCTGAGGGGGAGAAGAAAAAGTCTGAAATTTGGTTGTGGCATCGACGTTTGGGACATGCTTCCTTTGGTTATTTAAAAAAATTGTTTCCTAGTTTGTTTGCAAAGAGTGATATTTCTGGTTTCCATTGTGATATTTGTGAATTGGCTAAAAGCCATCGTGCTTCGTTTCCGTTAATTTTGAATAAAAGTCTGTTTCCTTTTATGGTTATACATTCTGATGTTTAGGGCCCATCCAAAGTCCCAACTTTGAGTGGCTCACGTTGGTTTGTTACTTTTATTGATGATTGTACCAGAATGACATGGTTATGCTTGATGAAGACCAAAGATGAAGTGAACTTGTTGTTTCAAAAATTTCATAAAATGATTGAAACTCAGTACAATGCAAAGGTTCGGGTTCTGCGTAGTGATAATGGTGGAGAATATCAAAGTTCTGATCTTCAAAAGTATTTGGAAGGACATGGCATCATTCATCAGACTACTTGTTCCAATACACCCCAGCAAAATGGAGTCGCTGAACGAAAAAATCGACACTTGTTAGAGGCTGTTCGTGCTTCCTTGATAGCAGCAAAAACACCGATATCTTATTGGGGAGAAGCAATCACATCTGCCGCATACTTGATCAATCGGGTACCTTCTAGCTCAATTAACTTTCAAACACCTCTCCAAGCTCTTACTAATGCCGTAGTTGCCCCAACCGTCCCAAATCTACCTCCTCGTGTTTTTGGTTGCATGGCATTTGTGCATCTACACAAGCACCAACGCACCAAGTTAACTTCCCATGCATTGCAATGTGTGTTTGTTGGATATGCACTGCACAAAAAGGGATATCGATGTTACCATCCTCCAACTCGACAAATGTATATTACAATGGATGTGGTGTTTCATGAAGATTCAATGTATTTTTCATCTGAGTCTGAACTTCAGGGGGAGTACCATAAGGAAATTCAGACTCTCGATTATGATTATCATATCTCTGAGGAAGATGAATCTGGACAATCTGAACTAGTGAACCAGGAAGTGGGTGAGTTGGATATGAGTGGTCAACAATTTGGATCCGAAGATGTCTTCATTGAAATACCAAACCAATCGTCGTCTGTTGAGAGTGTTCTTAATTTGGAACCTGATCCATTCATGAAACGGTTACCACATCGTCATAATAGAGGTATTCCTAAACCCACATATGAACCTGAATTGTCTACTAAAGTCAAATATCCCATGAGCAACTATGTGTCTACCCATCGTTTGTCTGAATCAAATAAGTCATTTGTAAATCAATTATCTACTGTAGCTATTCCTAACAGTGTGCAGGAAGCCTTAGCTGATCCAAAGTGGAAAGCAGCCATGAATGAAGAGATGAAATCATTGCAGAAGAATGAAACATGGGAACTCTTAGAATGTCCACCAGGAAAGAAGCCAGTTGGGTGTCGTTGGATCTATACTGTGAAGTACAAGGCAGATGGAAGTATTGAACGATTTAAAGCAAGACTGGTAGCAAAAGGGTACACTCAAACTTATGGAATTGACTACACAGAGACATTTGCACCTGTAGCTAAGATCAACACAATTCGAGTATTACTGTCTTTAGCTGCAAACCTAGATTGGCCATTACAACAATTCGATGTGAAAAATGCCTTTCTGCATGGCGAGTTATCTGAAGAAGTATATATGGATCTTCCACCAGGATGCATGGTGTCAGAAAAGCAATGTCAGAAGGTGTGCAAATTGAAGAAGTCATTGTAGGGGTTGAAGCAATCCCCGAGAGCATGGTTTGGAAGGTTCACAAAGTCAATGAGAGCTTTTGGCTATCGTCAAAGTAATTCAGATCACACTTTATTCCTAAAAAAGCAACATGGTAAGATTACGGCACTCATCGTATATGTGGATGACATGGTAGTTACAGGAAATGATCCTGAAGAAAGAAAAGCTCTGCAAAATTATCTATCTAGAGAATTCGAAATGAAAGATCTAGGTCCTCTAAAATACTTTCTTGGGATTGAAGTTTCTCGATCAAGTGAAGGAATTTTTCTGTCTCAAAGAAAGTATGCCTTAGATCTTTTATAGGAGACTGGAATGTCAGGATGTCAACCTGTTAATACACCAATAGAAGAAGGTCTGAAATTGTGTGTTGAGCCTAATCAAGTATCAACCGATAAGGGAAGATACCAGAGACTTGTGGGGAGATTAATGTACTTAGCTCATACAAGACCAGATCTTGCTTATGCATTGAGTGTAGTGAGTTAATACATGCATAATCCTGGAGAGCAACATATGAATGCAGTCATGCGTATTTTGAGGTATTTGAAGAATGCTCCTGGGAAGGAAATTTTGTTCGCTAAAAATGTTGATCATCAGAGTATAAAAGTATATACTGATGCTGATTGGGCCGGTGCAGTGGATGATAGGCGATCTACATCTGGTTACTTTACCTTTGTAGGTGGTAATCTTGTTACATGGAAAAGTAAGAAACAGAATGTCGTTGCTCGTTCAAGTGCAGAAGCGGAATTTAGAGGTATGGCTCTAGGACTTTGTGAGGCATTATGGCTAAGACTCCTCTTACAGGATTTAGGTTACCTATCTAGGCAACCAATCCGATTGTTTTGTGACAATAAAGCCGCATGTGACATTGCTCATAATCCAGTACAACATGATCGTACAAAGCATGTCGAGGTGGATAGATTCTTCATTAAGGAAAAGTTGGATGATAAGATTGTGGAATTGCCTAAGATTCGATCAGAAGATCAATTGGCCGATATCCTTACCAAAGCTGTTTCAAGTCAAGTGTTCTCAAAATTTTTAGACAAGTTGGGCATGTGTGACATCTATGCACCAACTTGAGGGGGAGTGTTGAGATATTAGGAATGCTTTCCTTATATCATTTAGTGTTGAGATATTAGGAAAAGAGATATTATGAATATTGAGATATTAGGAATATTGAGATACTAGAAATATTGAGATATTAGGAATATTGAGATATTAGGAAAGTTGAGATATTAGGATATTAGTTATTATTTCCTTATATCATTCTTTCCTCGTATCATTCTTTCCCATTCTTAGAATGGTGATTACCCTCTATATATACTCTGTACATGAACGAATGAAAGTATGAATGAAAAAAACTATTATTTATCAATTTGAAGAGATCTTTCTCTCCTCGCAAGTGGACTGAGTTCTTCCTTTTTGGATGATTGTGGAGAGAATTTTCAATTGGCAGCCCTCTCTGGATTTCTATGTGTAAAATCCTCCTCAAAATCCTTGTTCAGAACGCTTGATATTTCTCTAAAAAATCACTCACTAGAACACTCAAAATCCCCCCTCACCTCAAGCATATTAGAGCACAAACTAGAAGATATCATCCAAAAATGGAGACACATATTTGATATCCAATATGTAGATGAATGGCCCAAAACAAAGCATGATCAAAAGAACAAACAAGAGACTCCGTAAGTAGAAACCCATTTCATGCTAAAATCAATGGGCTCCAAGATTAGTGGTACAATTGAAACTATATCCAAGTTTATCCTCAAATGAAAATCTACAGAAAATGAGAAAAAAGATAGAGCAATATCACATCCATACCCAAACTATCAAATAGTGATAAAACAAGAGAAAATGAAAAACAAAGTGACAATAGAACTCTCAACAAATGTACCTAGAAGTGCCCCTCTCTAGCAAGATTTGCTAGGCTTTTCGTCTCTGTTTTCCTTCCTCTAAAAAAAAAACAAAGGGCCTCCAACTGTGTCTTCTTCTCATCAATCTTTTTTTTTTTTTTAAGTCTTTGGTTCCTCTTCCTAAAAACCAAGTGAACTCCCCAATAAAACCTTTTCCAAGATGTCATTTCCTCTATTTTTTATTATTTTTTTTTTTTATAGAACACTGGATATGTCAGGCCCCAAAACCCACTCCAAGGGCATGACGATCATTTCACACCTCAAGCCCAAAGGCTCAAAGTGGAAATGACACAAACATTCGTATTGTAACTGGAAATTTACCAATTACCAAATTCATGTTCAGAGTAGTAGGACAAAATTCTAAAATCTCCAAGTATCAACTTAAAAAAAAAAAAAAAAAACTAATACATCAACCAACGTGTTATTGTCCAAATAACTCCAAACTCATAATAATTCAAACAACAATTAAGTTTTAACATTTAAACAATGTCCAAAATAAAGAGAGTTTTAAAAAATGTCCTAATAAGCCAAATTTCCCTCTTAACGATCACTCCTCACCCAAACTGAGGTTACCTTAAAGATTATGAATAAAGGAGGATGAACTCAGAGCCCAATAAGGAACATTAATACAGTTTCATGGATTAAATATTTTCAATCATGCTTGCAAATAGAAGGTATAACATACACTTATTTTCATAAAAACTTTTGAGTTCAAAATACTAATACATTCAAACTTTTCAACAAAACTTTCTCATATCCATTTCAAAACAATTTCTCATCAAAATCAAATTAAATACATTCAAAATATCTTTACTCTGATTATCAAATAGCAAATGGTGTCCAATTAGGTGAGACTTCACAAATGAGTGGCTAGTTTCAAATTTGTTTCATTTAAGGTGAACAAAACCAAAAGTCAACAATTATAATCCATTGACTAGGGCCATAAGGTCAACTATTATAACCCATTGACTAGAGCCATATATTATCAACTATTATAACTCGTTGAATGGGGTTGGATAGGTCAATAATTATAACCTGTTGACTAGGGCCATAAAAACCAGAGTCAAACACTTCATTTCATTAATTCAAACTTACAAAACAAAATATCATATCTCCACAATTTTTATTTTTCATAAACAAAGAAAATGCTCAAACATATTTTTCATACAAATCATATATTTGATCCATACATAGAAATAAAAATAATCTTTTTACAAATTTCAAAAGATCATATAAAAATAAAGCTATTTCATTTTACAAAATCTGCATTAATTTCCTTTACCTTGAAGAAGCGCTCAAAAACTTGAAGTATTTAACTTGACAAATTTACTCATCACCTAACATAATATCATACACAATTATCTGAAGGTAAAATTTTGACAATCCTAAAAATATTTTATTTAGTATTAGAGATCCTAATTAATTTCTCATGCTAATATTGTTACTACCCAATATTATTTTCAACTTCTTAAACAATAATAATACAATTTAATGAATTTCCAAATTTTTTATAAACTCATATTTCTTCCAAATCTTATTCTAACGAATTATTTCTTTTGTATACTTAAACTAAATTAAAACTATTATTAAAAACAATTACTATTATTATTACTATATTTTTCGATATCCCGTAACATTCAAACAACCCTATTGTACGTTGCTCACAAGCATCCAAATCACACAAATCTTACTATTATTATTATTATTATTATTATTATTATCATTATTAATCCCAATGTCCCCTCTTACTTAACAAAATACCCCATGTACTTTTAACAACTCTAACAACCCCACAAACTCTACTCATTATTATTATTTTAATTTATTCCACTACCACCCTTTGCCTCTCACGATTACATATATATATATATATTTTGTCACCCCAACATAGTGCCTCAAATCCAAAATCCAGAAACATGCAATTCTTCTTCTTATTATTTTCCAATCCCTTAAGCCATATATAATCATATATTTATTTACTCATTTAATTTTTAAAATTTCATTGTTTAGATCTATTCATCTAAAAAAAAATCGAGTTTCCCTATTTTCATCAATGAAACAACCTATATTCATAATTTCAATTTTTTGGTCTTAAAATAAATTAACTAAAAAAACCCTAATCTAAATTAAAATTCTCTAAAGAATATTTTATGTGTTCAAAACTAACTAACGAATATAATATATTAATCTAGGGTTAGAATCTTACTTGAAAAAAATCTGAACTTCAAACTCTAGGCCTTCAAACCTTTAGCCCTATGTTATCCAATTCTCTAATTTTTGGTTAATAGAGTTTTCTGAATAAAGAAGACAAGAGGAAAAATCTAACTTATACCAAGGATTATTAATTATAAAAAAACTCTTTTACCTTTAATGAGTTTAATTAATTAATTAATTAATTTATAATTTACTATTTTGCCCCTAAAGTTTATTTTGGGGTGTTACAAGATATTCTCCTCAAAATCAATGTGATAATCTCCAAAACCCCCAACTGTATTTTCTTAAAAGAAATTCTCATATTCCCATGACCCCCCCTCGATGAGCCATATCACGTTCCCTCCTCATCTTCCCAAATGGCAGCTCTCCAAAAAAAGTCTTCATGATCCATGATTCTTTGGTCAAAGAATACATATAAAAAAAAATATGTTAGAAATCTTGTATATATATATATAAGAGAAAACTAAAGTATTAATTCATGCAAATTTAATAATAGTAAAAATAATATTAATAATAAAAGAGACAAGATAACCAATCACATGCAATTTTCTGAAAATAGGTAAATAAATAAAGAAAAATAAACAAATAATACTAAATAAATAAGAAAACAAGTACATGTGAGTGTTAAAAATGCAAATCATGTGAACTACGTAAGCCATGCAGGAATTACCTAAAGGTGGCCAAAATGGGTTGGATGAACCTAAGTAGGCCTAAGTGGGTCTAGTATGGGGCCTAAGTGACATAGGGTGATTAGAAAAGTGCCTAAGTGACCTAAGGTGTGTCTAAATGTCCTAAAAGTGTACCTAAATGAACTATCCTAAAAAAAAAAAAAGAACCTAAATGTAACTCAAGGCTGCCAAAGTCATAGTGAGGGTCCAAATAAACCCTCAACAAAGGGTCCCATAAGGTAGCTCAAAAGGAGTAAATCGTTTGAATGTCGATAAGCCACCAAGGGTTGACTACGAGTCAAAAGAGAAGTGCAGGAAGACACCTAGTGTCACATGTGCTAAGAGGACAAAATGGAGGGTCTACAGACATTTGTCAGAGTTGGTGAGATCATTCATCTTCATTATATATAAGCTAGTCATGGTTGTTGAGTTTCATGTTAGTCTTGTTGTAGGTTCAGAGTTAGAGTTTGTATCCCTTGTAGAGAGCTTTGATTGGTTAGTATATTTTCATGCTTTTGGATGTTCACATCGATTGTTATAGAAACTTAACTCTTCCTTTGAGGATTTGTTTATGTCTTGTGTTGGCCTATGTTGTACTTTCGGCATAAGACATTTATGCATATGCATTTCTTGATCGTTAGGCCTAACCCATCATAGTGGATATTGAGCTTATTGATAAAGGGTCA
Organism: Vitis cinerea var. helleri x Vitis riparia; assembly: GCA_946000715.1. Classification (NCBI taxonomy): domain Eukaryota; kingdom Viridiplantae; phylum Streptophyta; class Magnoliopsida; order Vitales; family Vitaceae; genus Vitis; species Vitis cinerea var. helleri x Vitis riparia. Next base: position 14,134,997 of record OX253995.1, read on the forward strand.
GAGACTTGACCTAGGGAGTTTGAGACTGTGACACATCTTCTTATGATCAAAGTAATACCTTACTCGCCCCCACACTCAAACTTTGCCATCTATCTATTTTGAGATTTACATATATAGCATCATCACCCTTGACACCATTACACAACCTTTCCATCCCCTATTGTTCTAGCCTTGCACATTCCTTCTTTGATCTAACGAGGTAGAGTGTGAGGAGTTTAAGCTCGGGGTTGATCTTGCATGACAAGAGATGGCTTATGATCTTTGGGTGGCATATGATGTGAGGACTGGTCAATTGCCTAATGAGATTGTCACTTATTTTGCCATGACTATAGAGATTGATCTTGCATGATGAGAGTTGGCTTGTGATGAGCAATTGTGCTTGATGAGATTGTCATTTTTTTTAAAGGATCGTCTTTAAGATTATTACGAAGTATTTAGACTAGGGCTCAGCGTATGGTTCCAAAGAGTTGACATGCTTATATTAGATGGACATCGATTTTTAGTATTGATCATGTGAGGGTTTGAGAGCACGATGTTTGAGACCATGGTTGTATGATAAGTGACCTTCATTTCGGTTAGCTTACACCCTCTTACCTTTATTGACATCTAGATTGTTGCTAACCCTTTAAGCCTCACATGAGCATTATAACATTTTCTTTCTTATAGCCTTGCTCACTTTTTACATTGGGACAAGGGTCCTCTAGTGTATATATGCTTTGTTAAGGAGTTTCATGAGCCATGGACTTATTGGCTCACCTTATTCACTATTTTTTTTTATTGTCTTAACATCATTCTTCATCATACCTCATTGTTATATCTTTCATTCCATCTTTTGTCTTTGTTATCACATTTCTTTCCATGCCTTGAGTGATGTTTTTTCACCTTTTAGTTCATGGAGGATGACCATATCCCCCTCTACTTCCATCTCATGGACATTGATTTGGAGATTCTTTAGTTGAGAAGGTCATTTTGTTAGAGAGAGTTTATCTACATTATTGTTTGAGAGCATATCCATTTCAATGTGTATTCTCAAAGGAGATCATTTGTTGATATCCAGAGTATGCGCAGGTAAAAAGAAAAAAAACAAAAATAAATAAGGAATGTATGTATGTATGTATGTATGTGTTCAGTGTCCTTCTCCATTGAGTGTGTATATTGGTCATTAAGGCCTACTTTATTAAGATAGTTGCTTATGAGAGTTCATATGTAAGATTTTAAAGACTCTTCTCTCCTTGTGTCTATCTCATTATGTATTCTATGTGTGAGAGACAAGTAACCTTTTCCTATGGACTCCGAATCATTGTCTTCTCCATCATTACATACATCAGTTATTTGACTATTCTCCATTATTTGATTTGAGTAGATCAATGTAGACCCTCAATTTTGTCCTTCTAGCACATAAGATACTAGGTATATTCTTATGCTTCTCTTGTGCCCTATTAAGTGCTTTTTTCAATACTCCATAGTAGTTCTTGGTGACCCATTCCTACTCATGTGGCTTAATGTCTTTAGCCACTCTTGGAGACTTTGATTGAGGGATTTATCTAGCTCCTCATTGTGATCCTTAATAGCTCCGAGTTAGATCTAGGATTTTCCTTCTTTCTTTTTATGACAGCTTATTTAGGAACACCTTGACCTATCTTAGGTACTTAGGTTTTCTTGGGCCCATTTAGGAACACCTTGAACCATCTTAGGCACACCATGCCCACCTAGGCCCATTGGGACATCCCTAGGCCCACTTAGACATGCTTGACCCACTTAGTTTTACCTAGCCCCACCTAGGTCAACTTTTAAGCATGTCTCGCATGGCTCGTATGGCTTGCATGACTTGTTTTGTATGGTTGCATGACTTTTCTTTTTTATTATTATTTATTTATTTTTATTTTATCTATTTTTTCTGTTATTTTATCATTTTTTTCCATAGTACTTTTTTTTTTCTTACTCATGTATTTAATTTAATGATTTGCTAAAATGCTCATATTTAGTCTAAATATTTTCATAAAATACTTTTCTTTAATTTAATACTTTTAGAGAAAAAAACTTTATTTTAATTTAATAATTTTAAAAAAATACTTTTATTTAAACTAATACTTTAGAAGAATGGTTTTTTTTTAATACTTTTGAAAAATGTTTTTATTTGATAATTGTTGAAAAATGCTCTTACTTAATTTAAAATTTTCATAAAATGTTTTCTTTAATTTAATATCCTTGTCAAATGATTTTATTTAGTCTAATAATTTTGTAAACTATACACATAGGCATATAGATTCTTTTTATCTATTAAGTTTATTTATTTTGAAAAAAAAAAAGAAATTCAGGTGCTTTGAGGAGTTGAAGGAGGTTGAGAAAAGGAACTTTGGAAAGTGGGAGCAACAGTTCACGTTAAGAAAGAGAGTTTAAAGAAGTGGGGAACAATAGATTTTTAAAGAAAAGTGGGAAGATGTTTTGGGAATTGACAAGCTAGATTTTGGAAATATGGAAGAGGCATTTTTTATTTTTTTTTTAAAGTAGGAGACGTGATTTTTGGAGAGAAGAAAGAGAGAAAAAGACAGAGACAGGGACCAAGTGAGGTTTTGGAAACAGGTAGAGGCGTGTTGGGAAAGAGATTAAAAGTGCTAGGAGGATTTTTAGAAAAGAAAAGGTTGCCATTTAAAGGATGCACACAGTAGAACTCCGGGAGGGGCTGCCAAGAGGAAGAAAAAAAAAGGTATTCTGAAGGAAAAAGTTTTTGAAAAGTCAGAGAGAGAGACAACACAAGAAGAAAGAGAGGACTAGTATGGGGAAGAGATTTTATGATTTTTTGGGTAGGAAGAGAGGTTTTGGTAAAGTGGGTTATAAGGAGTAAAACAAATAAGAAACAAAATAGAGGAAGAGTAGAATCAGAGGAATACCTTGAGGTATGACTATTGCAAATTTCTTATTCATGTTCGTTATTACCCTATTCCTCATTCATTGCATGTTGTCCTTAGATATTTATTTGTCAATTTGAGGTATGGGTAGCAGATGGCCATATGTTGTTTATTAATGTTTGAGACATTTGCAAGTTGGTTGCCATTTTTTCCAACTACTGTTTCTTTGTTTATGCTAGATAAATAATACAAATTTGGCCTAGTTTCATTTTGTGATGCTTAAAGATCATCTTTTTATTATTATCATTTTTTCTTAGAATTTATGGCCTTTCTCACCTGGCCTATAAGCTCACTGATATTCCATGAGATGAAGCCTCATTTAATGGCTTAATGATTTGTGTTTATAATCTATTTCTTATGTTGCTATATTATTGTTGTTTTCATTTAGTTTTGGCGTCCATCCCGTAGTGTGCATCAGGTGGTTTACCACCATGTAATTCTTCTGGGTACAATGCCTTGGTTATGAGTGTGTTCGGATGAAGGAATTTTGAGAGAAAAGTTAGTGAGAATTGAAGATGGAGAATCTCTTACATGATTTTGGTGGAGATACTTTGGATCTGTTAATGAAGAAATGAATTTTTGGAGAGTTGCAGCCGTGTGTTCGCATGATTGAATTCGATGGGGGAATTGGATGATTCAGCCATGTTGATTTAGTGGAGACCATGCATGTGGATTAGTGAATTTTTCTTATTGATGAAAATGGTGGCACATTGAGTAAATATTTAATAGAAGATGTAACTATTTTCATGTGAGATTTAATGGATAATACAACCACTTTCTATTAGGATAAAGCCCTTAAAAGCATAACATGATGTATAAATTTGGAATTCATTATTTATTTAATGATGTTCAAGTTTCACTTTTATCTATCCTTATTTCATGTATTATACATTATGAGCATTCATGTCTGTATATTTTGCATTGTACGTGACTTAAGCGCATTAGGAGTTGCACATAAGATCTAAGTCATGGGTTCTTTGCAAATAAATGACTTGTTCATAACCAATTCATGGGACTGGGCAACCATTAGAGGTTGTAGTGCATCACCTCCTAATTGGAGGGATGGTTGGTCTTGGCTATCAAGATGGTTTTCCCATGGTGAGTGAACTAGTGTGTATGGTTACACATTGGACAGGACCTATGGTGAGTCATGATTGAAGGCTTTCAAGTAGTCATGACCTCACCAAGCTGCTTCATTGTGTTGTCTCTCAACCTTGAGAGAATATTGAGCTTGTGCTAAAGTTAGCAGTGGCTTTGACCTACGGGTGAGATCGTAAGCTGATCATATATTCCCTAAGGATTAGGTCATTGCTGATGGAAGTCAGTAGCAATAGGTATTCTCAATAGAGGCCCCATAATAGAATCATGGGATTGAGACAGTGTGTCTTCTTGGGTGATCCTAAAGAAGTGTGTTCATGGAAACTATGGCCGTAGTAGTTCCTTAAGTGGAGCTTGACATAGGCTCTTTGAGAGCTAAGACATGTCAGTTGAACACACAATATGAGGATCTATAACTCAAGAATAGTTACGATGCTTGGGTGTGGACCTTGGAGGCCACACAGATTGTTGAATCTGATTGAGATATGCTTCTCTTTTTAATTATGAATTCATGTTGAAAATTAATTAGATCATGATGTGTTCTCTTTTTAGTTGTGATATCATGAGGAAATTTGTTTGTGATTCTCTTTATCTTTAGTTATGAATTCATTAGCATTATTAGCAATTTAGTTTCTATTAATGTTTGTTAGAATCTCAAATCATTTTTCTTAAAATCTTCTCATGTTCTAAATTCAAGCCTTTGGAGACCACATGAAATAAGGCATTGTGTGAAATTATTTTTTTATTTTTTTATTTTGTTTTCTTTGCTTTGATCTCATTTTGGTTGTTTGGTTTTGTGATGATCAACTTGTTCACTTGCAGCCATGATGCCATTATGAACACACACACATCAACCACACTTTCACTCCCATCACACACAACTCAGGATACTTCACTCACGTTCAGCACACACCACTTTATTGTTTCCTTAGGAATTTTTCTTCTTTTGGTTATGTGATTTATGTGATTTATTGTGTTTTTTAGTGATTTAAAAATGTTTATTAATCTACCTTTCTAAAAATTAATTCTCAAATTTTCAAATTCATCTTAGACGTTGTTAGGTTATGCAAATTGAATTTTCCAAAAATTCACGCAACCAATTTTATTCGGTATGCACATTTGAAAAAAGTTTTAAAATGAATTTTGGTTTGGAATAGACATGAATTAAATTTCATAGCTCCAATCAATGGAGTATTTATGGATAAATTCAAGGAAATTAAGATGGGATTTAATAGATCCCTACATACAAAGTTTCTTTTTTTAAAAAACATAGTTTTTCATTGAAATGGTGGATAGTTTATTGTACTTTTGTATTTGTAAATTGGAATATGACAATTTAAAAACTCTTTAAAATGTTTCTAACTATTCCATGACATTCTAGACTCCTTGAACTTGATTATAGGATCTTGCTTGGATCAAATATGGTTTTCTAATGAGAATATATAAATCAATTTTTAAGAAGGTTCAATTTTCACTCGATTTTTTACACTCAATCTTGTTTTGAAAAATTAAATTGCCTTTTGATCTTTTCAATTTAAATTAATATTTTTTTTCCAGATTCTTGACTTCTCGAAATTGAATTTTGATACATAAAATATTAAAGAATATATTTTCTTGAGGAAGATATGATTTTTCAAAGTCACACTTACTACACATGACTGAATCTAGACAACTGATAAATTATAGTGTTCTAAAAATTCTTATGAATTATTTCTACCCTTGGATTAAATTTTTGGATGATATAGACATCTTAAATGAGTTGTGTTATTTTTTTATGAATTTATAAGGCCTCTAGGTATTTTTTTTAAAAATTTAGTTTTCACTGGTTACTGTTTTTGGCCAAATTCTGGACCTTTTGGAAATTTTGAATTGAATATGTTGTTTAATTGAATGCTTGAACGTTGGTATGTTGTTATAGACATTGGCGAGAAGTCTTTTGTGATTTGGTGTGATCGAATTCCATTTTTTATTCTTTTCTTAGGATTTATTCTTAATGATGCCTTATTTTGATTATGGACTAAATGTTTTGCATCTTGTCTGCATTGTTGTTTAATTCAAGACCATTTGACAGATAACTTGTTATTGGTTGTTGTATTGTGATATAGACATAATAGAGATTTGTCTTAATTTTTCATGATCAAATGATGTTCTCAAATATTAATTTATAATTTTTCTTTGGATAATAATGTGTTACCCCTTTTGCTACATGTTTTAATCATAACCCTCGATTTTTTTAGTTATATACATGATTTGTGTGATAATTGGTGTTTCCTTATACTTTGGTTATTTCTGTTTTGCTATTTGGACACCATGCATGCTAGGATTACTTTTCTTTATTGTCTGTTATTATAACTTTGATCCAACCTCCCATGTCTTGTGGAAGTGCATTGTAAGTTATCTATGTTATTCAAGTATGCTTCTTACTTTCATATCTTTTTTATTACTTGTTTGACTTGCCATGTATGATTAAGAGACTAAGATAAAATACAAGTTATGCGTTTATTTATTTATTTATTTTTAAATAACCATTGATGTTTTGTGATAGCGCTTAAGTTGCGGTTCCTCTTTGACTAGTTTGGGTCAAATGCATATAACTTTCTCACTTCAACTCTGATTTGCACATTGTTTGAAAGGATTGGGTTTGTAACTTTTAGAGCTTTGAAACAATATATAGCTAGCCCAAAATGGACTTCAGGAAGTACTCCAAATGTTTCCTTAAAGTCAAAGTACATGTTGCCACTAGATTTTGAGTTCCAAATTTCCATGAAAACTTGATGAATCTTGCTTCATGCCTCATTGTCCATGAGTCTTGACTCGCTCAATTTCTCATTTAATCTCTTAATCTTTCAAAATCTAGCATGGTTTCAACTTGTGCCCTTTTCTTCCCTTAAACCTGATATATATCTTCAAAATAAAAGTTAAACCCGTGGCTAGGGCCTTAGCATTGATTTGGGTCAATTCGGATGATTTGAGTGTCTTATAATGCATAAATCACATTGAGTATGTGCCATTAGAGCACATATTTTAGCTCCAATCTGGGCTGCATGGTTGACTAACTTAGATGAAAACCAATTTTCAAAACCAACCAACGTGGATTAGCTGAAGAAGTATTACGTTTGAGATCATGGTCGAAGGATGGCCATCATTTCGATTAGCCTCATACCTTGTCACACCTATTTCACGCATAATCCATTGCTAGTCTTTTGAGCCTCACGAGGCACATTATAGTCTTTCTTTTTTATAACTCTACTTAGCTTTCATCACCTAGGTAGGAGCCCTTGGTTGTGTATGCATGTTTTACTTGGATAGTCTCGTGAGTTTTGAACACTTTGATCTATTTTCTTTCTTCTTGTTACCATCCTCTTACTATTCCACTCCTATTATGTTTTATTATTATTCCTTTTCCATTTATTTTCGTATTTTTTCTTCTTTTGCTTCATCTCACTTTCTTTATTTACTCTGATTGATGACTTTTCACATTGTTAGTGCATCAAGGTAGTCATGTCACACCCTTCATTCCACCTGTTGACTTTGATCTGGACATCTTTGCTTGAGAAGTGACCTCAAGGTTAGGTTTTTATACATATGTCAGTAATTAAAGTTGGCATACTTCTGGGGTTTGTTTATAATTCATATTTTCATTAGTGATTGGGGAAAGTTTATTCATTTCTATTGTTTGCTCAGTGGAGTTTCAGTTTGTTGATACTAGTGTTCTAAAAAAAAAAATTATTTTAAAAAAAAAACAAAGTGCAATGATATGTTTGTTCATGGTAGTGCATTCCATTGAGCATTCATTGATATTTGAGGGTTGTTCATGGGTTATCTATCATTAAGCTCATATATGAGCCTTTTGAGAACATTTCACTTCTTGGATCACTTATGTTATGTGTTCAAAGTGATGAGAGTTTGGTGAGAGTTTTATGAGATCCTTTGCTTCATGGATCAAGATTGATATACATTGGGCGTGAGGATTGAGTAGCCTATCACTAAGGTTTTCAGATCACTATCTTCACTACCATTCCATCATTAGTGATATGACTTTCCTCAATTGTATTAATATGAGTTAGTTATCATTCTTTATATTTCATCACTGCTTTCCTTCGTTTCCCATAATCTCTTTTCATAGTGGTCATTCCATATTTAATCATTTCTTACATTGATAAATGTCCCTGATTCATTAGCTTCTACACATCTGTCACATGCTGCCTTGACAATTTGACCATTTCTCTTTTCCTTTTTATTTCATCATCGACACTTTCATTGGTTGTTTTCGAGTTTGCTAGCTCACAAGATTATTCTACACATTACATCTTATACAAGAGGGTATTAGGTTTGATCACTGAGTACTTGAGCTTAATTTTCCTTTATTTCTTTCACCCTATTACCCCAAGCCTACATTATGATTCGTGTCTTAAAACCACCCTGAGGCCATGAGATCAGACATTATCTTCGATAGTCTTCAGTGGGCAAGTGTTAATGACTGGTTGAAGTATGTGTGTTGTCATGCTTTCCCTTATGTAAAATGCTTTGAGTGACATTTGGTTTCTCTTTGGTATGATGATGTTTGATGGAACCCGAGTACATAGATAATATTCATTTGACAATATCAATTTTGTCTCTTTGACACATTAGATGCTTATACTAGGGCATATTACCCTCATCATGGAATTTTCTTAATTGGCATTGGTCTGTACGGATCCCATATCCATGATTTGTAGAGGTGTTTGATTGGTAATGATAGATCTTTGTCATACGCCATGCATTTACTTTGTTATAGTTGTGGCCCATCACCTTTATATGGGTGTGTTATCTTTCCTTTAAGATGTTGAGATTTGTGACTGTTAAATGCCCAAATAAATAATCAGTGTTGTTCGTTCCTCCTGAGATTTGCACATTAGGTGCCATACTGGGGCATATCCCCTTCTCATTTATGAGATCTATTTGGGGCAGTGATGCATGGGTAGATGGTCAGAATTGTTTGCTTACTTCATATGAGCATCATTTGCTATGCTGGGGCATATTCCCTAGTTTGATGAGATGGATAGTTTTCTGCCTTGTATTTATGATTCTCCATTCTATGTAAGGGATTGGCTTCTCCATGATCAATCATTATTTTTGTAGCCATTTCACTTCCAAATTTGAGCTTATTCTTCAGGTTTCTCGTGATTTGTGATATCACTACCAGCTTCATGTGACTTTATTTCAGACTAAGACGAATCACCTCATATTTCACCTAAAAAGCATCGATTGACTCCTTAGATGAGATGATTGGTACATTTTTTGAGATTATGAAAATTCTTAATTTGTCAAATTCATCTTAGACGTTGTTAGGTTATGAAAATTCAATTTTCCAAAAATTCATGCAACCAATTTTATTCGGTATGCTTATTTGAAAAAAGTTTTAAAATGAATTTTGGTTTTGAATAGATATGAATTAAATTTCATAGTTCCAATCAATGGAGTCTTTATGGATAAATTTGAGGAAATTAAAATGGGATTTAATAGATACTTACATACAAAGTTTTTTTTTTATTTTTAAACATAGTTTTTAATTGAAATAGTGGATAGTTCACTGTAGTTTTGTATTCGTAAATTAGAATCTGACAATTTAGAAACTCTTTAAAAAAATTATATCTATTACGTACATTCGAGACTCCTTGAACTTGATTATAGAATCTTGTTAAGTACGCTTCTTACCTTCATATCCTTTTGATTACTTGTTTGACTTGCCATGTATGATTAAGAGACTAGGGTAAAATACAGGTTATGTGTTTTATTTATTTATTTATTTTTAAATAACCATTGATGTTTTGTGATAGCACTTAAGTTGCGATTCAAGTATGCATACTATCCTTTCTTTGTAAATGTGTTTAGAACCTTGTTTAGCATGTTAGAATTAGAAATCAACTTAGCCCATCCAGGTATCCATAATCAACTGACTAATTGTCATATTTTCATCAACTTAACTAGTAGAGACCTCTTTAGGGCTTAGAGGGGTGCTACCTCTTTGGAGGTACCTTCCTGATAGGTAACCTAATCCCTGGACCCAGACTCGAGTTTTTCATAAATAACTTTTCCAAAAGTTAGGAGTCATTTCAGGGGTTTTGTTCTTACTTGATTTCCTCTTTATAAATAAATAATAAAAGTGAGTGGCGACTCCAAATTTTTATAAAAATTAGTTTTTCACTTTAATCAAAAGTGAGTCTCACCAGTCGAGTGGGAATGCATCATGAAAAATACGGGTCCACAATTAATGCTCATTCATTTTCCTTTGATCTATTTGTTCTCCTCATGGTATCTAATTCGTATTGTCTACATTGCTCTTTGTATGTATCAATTTACATTCTGTGTTAGATATTTTCCACACATTATTCTCATATATCCCACTGACAGTTTGATATTCTTCCTGTCATTTCTTTCTTCCTCACCAATATATTCATATTAAACGTCCTTAGATCCATGGTTCATGAGATTCTCTACACATATTGCATTTTATACACGAGGGTATGGTTTTTTATCATTAGGTATTTTGAGCCTAGTTTCCTTTCATTTCTTTCACCCTATTACCCTAGCCTACATTTCATCTCATATCTTAAGACCACCTTGAGGCTATGATATCACGCATTGTGTTTGATAGCTCTCACATGGGTGATACTCAAGATTCTTTGGAGATTGTCTGAATCTTTGATGAACAAGTAGTTATAGCATGACCCCACATTGGGGCATAGCTACCTTAAAATGTTTTGTTGGATATGTAACCACTCCATTTGATGTATTATACTAGGGCATACCCCTTTCAACTAGTGATGGATTCTTAACATGACAATTTACACTAAGACATGCTCATTCTTTAGGGGAGATCAGACACCCCCTTCATATTGGAGTGTGAGATGATTGGGTGATTTCATTTGATATGACTATGTTGAGACATACCCCCTCATTGATGTTGATTGATTCTTAATGGTTTACACTAGGGCATACCCCTCTTAGTCGGCAATGGATCCTGGAAAATAGCCATCTTTTTGGAGTTGATCATATTTTTCTTTAACATTGGAGTATGAGATATGGTTGGGTGATTTGATTGGATGTGTTTACATGGGAGCATAGCCCTCTTATTGGTATTGATTTGATTTGATTTTTGAGGTGATTAGATCATGGCATAGACACTTGTGAGAGTTATATTGGTTCTTGAGCATTTTAGAGATTCCCCTACACTTGGGCATAACCCTCTCATTGGCGATTAATCTTAGAGACACTAGCTTACGTTGGGACATGATCATGTCAGAGAGCATTTTTGTTCAAACATACCACTTTGCTTGATTTTCCATAGATATGCTCATTTTTTAAGGAGACCGAATACTCCCTTCATGTTACCACAAGATGACTTGGGGAGTAAAGACTCATTTTGATCAAATGATGTATGACTGGTAGTACTCCTCTCATCAATGCTTGATTTGGAGATGCTTACATTGGATCATAGCACACTCATTAGTGGTTCATTGTGAGACAACAGTGTACACCAGACATATTTTCTAGAGGTTATCTTACACGAAGTATTCTCATTTTGTATTTTTCACATTGGGTAATGTTTCTCTCATCGGTGATTGATTCTAAAGGTGTTTGTTTTAGTTGAAGTTTACCCATTTTGAGAGGATATATTCATATTGAGGCATAGCCATCTTATTGATTTTGAAAATGAGACTTGACCTTCTGTTTATGATTGCTATTTTTGATGGATTATAGAGCTAATGACACATTGTGTTCAGTCTTCTCAACATACCTAAAATGATTCGGATATCCACTTACCTTTGTTACACACTCAACTTTTCACCTTTGACACCATTACACTTACATCCATTGTTTCAAAGCCTGATCGATATTGAGCCTACCTATTTCATCACCCTACATGACCTCATCCCATTCTCTTGATTAGAGGAAGATATAAACTAGTCTTAAGTTTTATGGTCAAGTTTTTACATACCCTTGGACATTAGGTACAACTTCTTCCATGATGGCAGGGCATGTTAGATTGTTGATGTATCTGTGACAATATTTTCACGTTGATAGTTAACATGTCGTGTTTTGACTTGCTTACATTTTAAACTTGGAGTCTTGGTCAAGATTTATTTAGTCTATGATTTTAGTTTTTCTTTTTCAACATAGTTCTAGAGACACATGGTCTTGTTTAGGCATTTTTTTTATTGAGGTTATATATTTTCATTGCATTGTATTTGAACATATCCTAGAGTGTCTTGTATGGTGACATTATGTGTCTTATGTTGGCCATTATCTTACTTCGAGGCATATCCGCTCTTTGAGTTAATCAAATCCTTCATTGACTTCATAGTTGCTCAATCCATTTATTGATACTTGCGAGTCATTACACTGAGGTATACCTCTTCTCTAGGTTCATCATATCTCCTATTGATTTCATTGTCATTCGACTCGTTTATTGATTCTTACGAGTTATTACCTGGGGCATCTCCATTTTCATAGCTCTTCTACTGGGGTATACACCCTTTTCATTGAGTTCATTATCTCAGTCACTACTTCTCTTGATTCATTTGCCTGTCTTTGGTTACGGATTGTTTTCCTTAGTTCCCATTTCTATTTTAGGCATTCTCGGTTATAGACCTTACACCCCCACCTCTTAGTTTGTTTGAGGCATTCATATTCTTCGAGTCAGTTTAAGTCATTCCCTTATTCTAGTTTCATCTGATATTCAATTAGAACTTAGGCATTCAAAGTCATCTTTCTCATAGGTGTTTAGAGCCACTTTCTTAGTTAGGCCTTTAGAGCCACTTTCTTAGTTAGGCATTTAAAGCCACTTTCTTAGTTAGGTGTTTAGAGCCACTTTCTCAATTATTCGTTCAAAGCCATTTCCTCATATTAGGTGTGTAGAGTCACCCTTCCCCTCAGGCATTTAGAGCCTTCAAATCGGTTGGGTGTGCAGAGTCACTCTTTCTCTCATAAGCATTCAAAGCCACTTTCTCACTTAAGCATTCAGAGCCATCTTTCTCATAAACTTTCAAAGCCACTTTCTTAATTAAGCGTTCAAAGCCAGTTTCTCAATTAGGCTTTCAGAGCCACTTCCTCATATTAGGTGTGTAGAATCACTCTTCCCCTTATAGGTGTTCAGAGTCATAGGCGTTCAAAGCCATCACATCGATTAGATGTCTAAAGTCATCGTTCCTCTCATAGGTGTTCAGAGTCGTAGGTGTTTAGAGCCACTTTCTCACTTAGGTGTTCAGAGTCACCCTTCCCCTCATAGGTGTTCAAAGTCATCTTATCGGTTAAAGGTACAGAGTCACCCTTCCTCTCATAGGCGTTCAAATCCATCTTTCTTAATTAGGCATTCATAGCCATTTCCTCAACTTAGGCGTTCAAAGCCACTTTCTTAGTTAGGAATTCAAAGCCATTTTTTTTACGTAGGCATTCAAAGCCACTTCCTCATATTAAGTGTGTAGAGTCACCCTTCTCTCATAAGCATTCAAAGTCGTCCCATTGGTTAGGTGTGCAGAGTCAACCCTCCTCTTATAGGCATTCAGAGCCATATTTCTCAATTAGGTGTTCAAAGCCACTTCCTCATATTAGGTATGTAAAGTCACCCTTCTCCTCATAGGCTTTCAAAGTCATCCCATTGGTTAGGTGTACAGAGTCAACCTCCCTCTTATAGGCGTTAAAAGCCATCTTTCTCAATAAAGAGTTCAAAGCCACTTTCTCAGCTTAGGCGTTCAAAGCCACTTCTCAGTTATGCGTTTAAAACCGCTTTATCACTTAGGTGTTCAGAGCCACATCCTCAAATCAGGTGTGCAAAGTCACCCTTACTTTAACTGGTGAAGTTTGGAGAATGGAGTGAACTTTTCTTAATAAAAATTAGGTTAAGATGAAAACATAAAAAAATGAAGGTGTTGTAAACTAAACTAACATGAAAATAGGTTAAAAGATGGAAAAAGAAGTTTCTCAAAGCTTTGGATAGTCATCCTTAACTCACTGTGTAAAAAGGGAGATTTTGGGACTTTTCACCTCGAGTTGGGGAAGCAACTAAGGTGATGCTTACTTCCCGAACCGGTATGGATTTAGCAAATCAAGTTTTAATCCTTTAAAATGGCAAAACAGATGGTAGTGAATTTCATCAATGGTTATTCACCTTAGACTTCCTTTGAATGGCTCGTAAGAGATAACTAATGGTCTAAAGCTAAAAGCTTACCAAATATTGGCAACTCAAAGTCATTCCAGGTGATAAACTCACCTTTCAATGGCCATTGAAATTGGTTCTAACGGATTAATGCAAAACTTGGAATTGAAAACCTCACCTTCCAATAGCTCGTAGGAGATAACTAATTGATAGAAATCCAAAAGCTTATCAAGTATTGGCCGTTGGAAGTTGTCCAAAGGAAATAAAAACCAAACTTTGCATTAATGAACCATTAATGAAAAACGACTACCTTACCTTCCAGGTGCGAGAAATTTCCATGGGATTGCATCCAAGCCATTACATAACATCCATACTTTGAGAAACTTAAAAGTTTTAGCCAATCATCCTCTGAGGAAAAGTCCTCAGAGGCTGTTTGGCTACTAAGAAAATAGAAATGGGGAAGAACCGGAGAAGAGAGAAAAACAGAGCTTTATATATTTCTAAGTTAATGTACAGAGGATCGATCCCCCAAAATCTTCTCTCTCCTCTCTTGGAGGCGTTGTGCACCTCTATATATAGCAAAATTACAAGATAAAGCCTTATGTCGGCTGAATACAAGGTTACAAAAGGAATTTACACGAGAAAATATCAAGCTAAAAATATCTGGGAAGTCGGTGGTGCGTGCGTGGAGAAACAGAGGAAATTTGGCAAGGTAAAAGGTTACTTGCGAAATTTTGGCAAGGTAAAAGGTTACCTTGTGAAATTTTCGCAAGGTGAATTACTCATGATGCGAAGTGCCATATTTTCGCATCATGAGTAAATTTATCTTGCCAAATTTGGCAATGTGCATCTTCACCTTGCGAAAATTGCATTTTGGCAAGGTACTTTGCCTTGCCTTGCGAAACGGCTATCCCTTTGTTTGTGCTCATGTTTCCACTTGAAATTCAAGCCTGTAAACTTCCAAAATCCTTGCTTTAACTTGTCCAAGTAGCTCCTCCATCATTTGGCATGCTTGAATTGATTCATAAGCTGATAAAAACATGTAAACTTGCCACAAAATGGTTAAAACCAATTACTAAGGACCTTAATGAATTAATTGGGTTAAATGAATATGATTACTACACAAAGGTGATTAAAACCATTATAATTAGGTCTACAAAATAGCACTTTTTGGTAGTAATCACACCCCCCAACCGACTCATTGCTAGTCCCTTAGCAATGGAGGAGATAAAAACTAAGTAAACTATAATAATATACATAAAAGGGATCATGCAAATCACTCCAAAAAATGATATAAGTGGCATGATGGACATCCATGGATCAATAGAGATGTGAAACTCAACCAATAATAAGAGTTGTCAAAGCATTCACTTGATCATAGAGTACAAAGAATGGATATTATGCAAGTTTAAGCATCAAAAGAATTTCCACCCTCAAAAGATCCAAATCAAATTCTTCCACTAAAAGCTAAGTGTTAATGTGATTAGCTTCCGAGTATAGTATGGACAACTATCATCTCCCCCCAACCTAAGTCTTTCTTTAAGCTTAGCAAAATTAACCATCTCTTGATAGGCTAGGAACGCACCTCTTATTCACAATTCTTTTCACTTACTAAACTTAACCAATTAACCCATGTAACAAGCAGAGGATCGGTGACTCCCAACCAATAAAGGCTTAGGGCACCAGGCTTTAAAGGCTTTTGCCACCCCTTCGGACCATGCTCAGGTTTCAAGGCAAGCAAAGAAGTTTATTATATATATATATATATATATATATATTTTCAAAGACTCATTGGTCTTTATGAGGTGTCCCAACACTATTAAAGAGAGCTTAAAGGTGTCAAATTATGATTTCTCAAGCTTAGAGGGTGAGATAGTTTCACATCTTATAACTGGAATCTAATGTATGTGTGTGCGAATAGCTTAAGGTGGAAGAGATAAGTTTGCATGCAATGGGAGTTTCAACAATTCATCAACTTTTAGAAGAGCATAATACAAACTCTAAGACTCATGTAATCAAGTTGAAACTCAACTTCTCTCATTTAATTTTGAGAGTTAATCCTTAATATCCATGGAGTTTAAAGCAAAAATTTTAAAAATTTAAACAAAAAGTAGCTAATTTAACTAAGTATGATAAAAATTTAAACTAATACTTACTTCCTCATCTTTCCCCCCAACCGAGATGAACATTGTCCTCAATGTTTGAATCGAAAATAAGGAGGAAGGAAGTGGTACCTCATGTGATGTGGACTTGGAGTTGAGAAGGTTGAACCACTTGTTTCAAAATTCAAAAATTGAATGAGAGAGGAATTTATACTAAATATTTACAAAAATGATGAGTGGACCCCACTTTGAGCAGCTAAGGACAAGGCTCAAAGGGTCCATGCCATGATGGTATACTCATATAAGTTGCAATGACATTTGAATGTAGCTTGCAGGGGTGTTAAAATTGGAGATTTTTGGCTAAAACAGGGAAAAACAAAGGAGGAGTGAACAGTGAGTGCCAAAATTGGCACAGTCACTGTTCACCTCCTTTGAAGCCCGACTGTGTATTTTCCAAGTTTTGGGAAAAAATTCAAAAATGGTTTTTTTAAATAAAAAAAAAAGGTATGGTTAGGCTCTAAACAAGATTCCTAAGGTGTTTGGGTAGTTTTTAAATGATGAAAAACAAAATTAAATGATGGAAAATGAAAATCAAAGTGGACGGCCATGCATGGAATGGTTTTGAAATTCGATTTTTAAAAAGTTTTGGATGGATGGGATTTCTAAAATTGGGTTCCTAAGGCTTAGAATGGATGAAGGGAAGGTTTCTAATGGGAGAAAACTAGAAAATTGGTGAAGGGTGGAGAATTAAGAATGGTGGTGTGCGGCTATGGAGGTTGTGGAAGAAGGTGAATAGTATTTTTGGCTTAGAATGGTGTTTGTTTTTGGAAGAAATTGGGTTTCGATTTGAAAACAAAACGTTTGGAAATGCATTCATGAATTTTTAAACTTGGAAAAACATGGAATTCAAGAAAAAAGGCCTTCCCGAGAGCTTTGTTTTTAGAAATTAGCTTGAAAATCATTTCGCACCAAGATAAACAAGGTGCGAAAGTTTTCGCACTGGTAATTGAGGTGTGAAGATAGCATCCCGGGAGGCTTGGCTTTCCAAAATGTATAGAAATTCCTTTTCGCACCATGCACTGTCACTGTGCAAAAAATTCGCACTGAGTGTGTTCATGGTGCGAAATTCCACTGAGAGCTTTGCTTATGCATTTTGGCTCCCCTGTTTCCTCTGTTTCACCTCCATTTCGATTTTTGCAAGCATCGTACCTGCATGAACACTTCAAAACTCATCTTAAAAACAATTTAAAACTAAATTAAAGCTAAGAATTCAAACTAAAACATGCATAAATTTAAAGAAAGCATAGAATTTAAATGAAGCTGATAGCATGTACCCCAAAAAGAAGATGAACTATTTAGCTCATCCTCACTCACACACCCACGTCATGCTGAATTCCCCCTGGATCCCAAACAAAATTGGCATCCTTCCCATTTGGTCCAAGGGAATTCGTTTCTCTTCTCTTCCCTGCAGAAGTGGATGCTTTAAAGGGTTTAGGTAACCCTTTATCATCTTGAACCTTATGATTTTCAATGGAAGGTTGGTCTATAGAGTTGTCATAGCAATCCCCCACCAAAGTGTCGATCTTCAACACTTTCCTTGATCTTTTTGCATTGGTTCCTTGAAGGTTATGGTGGGGTTGAGGAGGAAGCTTCCTTTTCTCCCTTGCTATGTCGAGATTGGTGAGCTTCTCAATGGAGTCTTGAACTTTTTCTATCCTTAGTGATAGATCATTATAAACCTCCTCCATTCTTACATTTATTGAACTCTCCAAATTATCAATCTTTTTATTCAGATGAGAGTTGATCTTTTGTTGCTCACCTACAAAGTCCTCCATGACTTTGCTTATCTTCAAAATGGCTTGCTCCAATGAAGATGTACTCATTGATGGTTGAGGTTGAGGTTGGGTTGTAAGGTTGGGATGGTTATTCTAACTTGAGGTGTAGGAGCTTTGGTAACCGCACATGTCTCTCGCAGTTGGAATGGTAGGGCACTCCCCTACCGTATGCTCATATGAATCATCTCCATTCAAAGCATACTTACTACCCCATTGGCTTTGTTGAACTTGCCTTTTCCCTAATTCAATCCGATCCCTCATGGATAGGTATGCGAATTTGTCCTTCAGTTGATGTTGAGAGCTTTGATCTTCATGTGGAATTTCCAGTTCTAAAAAAAAATGATATTCAACTAAGGCTCTTTTCTTCAACTTGTACCAGGGTTCCCTCTTGGTCTCGAATCCAACAAGGAATGCACAAATTGAAATTAAAACAAAAATAAAAGAAAAGAGAATAAAAAAATTAACTAAATAAAAATTAAACTAAAAAAAAATATTATAAGAAAACTCACCAAACTTGTGATGAAGATCACAAGTTACCCTTAATGGTTGCTTCACTGTGCTTGTGGCACCTTCCTCGGCAACGGCGTCATTTGATGCGACTCTTGGTAGCTTGGCATGTAAGGGTATCAACAAAATTTATACCTAAGGTCCTTACACTAAAGTAGCAAAGCTACTATAGCATAGTGGCTCTAGGATCGAACACTGGGAAGGGTTTTTACTTTAACTGGTGAAGTTCGGAGGATGGAGTGAACTTTTCTTAATAAAAATTAGGTTAAGATGAAAACATAAAAAAATGAAGGTGTTGTAAACTAAACTAACATGAAAATAGGTTAAAAGATGGAAAAAGAAGTTTCTCAAAGCTTTGGATAGCCATGCTTAACTCACTGTGTAAAAAGGGAGATTTTGGGACTTTTCACCTCGAGTTGGGGAAACAACTAAGGTGATGCTTACTTCCCGAACCGGTATGGATTTAGCAAATCAAGTTTTAATCCTTTAAAATGGCAAAACAGATGGTAGTGAATTTCATCAATGGTTATTCACCTTAGACTTCCTTTGAATGGCTCGTAAGAGATAACTAATGGTCTAAAGCTAAAAGCTTACCAAATATTGGCAACTCAAAGTCATTCCAGGTGATAAACTCACCTTTCAATAGCCATTGAAATTGGTTCTAACGGATTAATGCAAAACTTGGAATTGAAAACCTCACCTTCCAATAGCTCGTAGGAGATAACTAATAGATAGAAATCCAAAAGCTTATCAAGTATTGGCCGTTGGAAGTTGTCCAAAGGAAATAAAAACCAAACTTTGCATTAATGAACCATTAATGAAAACGACTACCTTACCTTCCAGGTGCGAGAAATTTCCATGGGATTGCATCCAAGCCATCACATAACATCCATACTTTGAGAAACTTAAAAGTTTTAGCCAATCATCCTCTGAGGAAAAGTCCTCAGAGGCTGTTTGGCTACTAAGAAAATAGAAATGGGGAAGAACCGGAGAAGAGAGAAAAACAGAGCTTTATATATTTCTAAGTTAATGTACAGAGGATCGATCCCCCAAAATCTTCTCTCCCCTCTCTTGGAGGCGTTGTGCACCTCTGTATATAGCAAAATTACAAGATAAAGCCTTATGTCGGCTGAATACAAGGTTACAAAAGGAATTTACACGAGAAAATATCAAGCTAAAAATATATGGGAAGTCGGTGGTGCGTGCGTGGAGAAACAGAGGAAATTTGGCAAGGTAAAAGGTTACTTGCGAAATTTTGGCAAGGTAAAAGGTTACTTGCGAAATTTTGGCAAGGTAAAAGGTTACCTTGCGAAATTTTCGCAAGGTGAATTACTCATGATGCGAAGTGCCATATTTTCGCATCATGAGTAAATTTACCTTGCCAAATTTGGCAAGGTGCATTTTCACCTTGCGAAAATTGCATTTTGGCAAGGTACTTTGCCTTGCCTTGCGAAACGGCTATCCCTTTGTTTGTGCTCGTGTTTCCACTTGAAATTCAAGCCTGTAAACTTCCAAAATCCTTGCTTTAACTTGTCCAATTAGCTCCTCCATCATTTGGCATGCTTGAATTGATTCATAAGCTGATAAAAACATGTAAACTTGCCACAAAATGGTTAAAACCAATTACTAAGGACCTTAATGAATTAATTGGGTTAAATGAATATGATTACTACACAAAGGTGCTTAAAACCATTATAATTAGGTCTACAAAATAGCACTTTTTGGTAGTAATCAGTCACCCATCCCCCTCATAGGTGTTCAAAGTCATCCCATCGGTTAGGTATGTAAAGTCATCCTTCTCCTCATAGGTGTTCAGATTCGTAGGCATTTAGAGTCATCCTATCAATTAAGTGTGCAGAGTCACCCTTCTCCTCATAGGCGTTTAAAGCCTTAGGCGTTTAAAGTCATGGGAGTTTGGTGCCATCCCTTTCAAATAGGCATGTAGGGTCTCCATTCCCCTCATAGGCATTTAGAGTCATCTCATTGGTTAGGTGTGTAGAGTCACCCTTCCCCTCATAGGCATTTAAAGTTGTCCCATCGGTTACGTGTGTAAAGTCACACTTCCCCTCCTAGGCGTTCAAAGTCATAAGCATTCAAAGTCATCTCATCGATTAGGTGAGCAAAGTCACCCTTCCCCTCATAGGCGTTCAAAGCCTACCCCATCGGTTAGGTGTGTAGAGTCATATTTCCTCTCATAAGCGTTCAGAGTTGTAGGCGTTCAAAGCCACCCCTTTAGGATAGGCGTGCAGGGTCACCCTTCCCTTCATAGGCATTTAAAGTCGTAGACATTTACAGTCGTCTCATTGGTTAGGTGCGTAGAGTCACCATTCCCCTTATAGGCATTCAGAGTCATCCCATCGGTTAGGTGTGTAGAGTCACCCTCCCCTCCATAAGCGTTCAAAGCCATAAACATTTAAAGCCATAGGCATTCAAAGCCATAGGTGTTCAAAGCCACTACTTTCTATTTTAGGCATTTAGAGATGTTACTTTCAATTTAGGCATTCAGTGCCTACAACCCTGGGTAGTTCTTCACAGTTACATTTCCTATACCTGGACATTCTTGTATGCAAAGTCATTCTCAGTATTCAAAGTCTTGAGCTCCTGATTCGGAGTCGCTCATCTCATTCTTGACTTAGAGTCATTCATAGTACTTAGAGCCCCAAGCTCTCAACCTAGAGTTGTTTATCTCATTTATGACACAAAGTCATTCATGGTATTCAGAGCCTCAAGCTCCCAACCCAAAGTTGTTTATCTTGTCTTGACTTAGAGTCATTCATAGAATTCAGAGCCCTGAGCTCCCAACACAAAGTTGTTTATCTCATTCATGACCCAAAGTCGTCTGTCTCATTTATGACCTAAAGTCATTCTTTTCACCACTTTCTATTCTTGTGCTACTCATCACTTACTTTTCTCTTTGTTGCCATTTCTCCCACATTGAGTTGTTTCATCCTTCTTGTTGTGACCTCAAGTTTTAAGTTTATCCTCATCATGTGTTAGAACAAAATTTTGGGTCTTTTTCTAATTCTTCAATATAGTTCACTTTATTCCACTCATTACTCGTATTTCTACTCGCATTCCTTACACTTGTGATCTCTACTAAAGAAACGCATATTTGTATACCCTCTATTTTGTCCCCTTAGCACATACCTTATTAGGTGTTCTTTCAATACTCCACAATAGCTCCCTAGTGACTCATTGCTACTCATATTTCTTACCTTTTTTAGCCACCTTGGAGACTCTGGTTGAGGGATTTATGTGGCCCCTCATTGTGACCATTGGCAACCTCAAGTTAGATTTAGTTTCTTTTCCTTTTTCTTTTAGGTTAGCCTTTTTAGATGCACTTTCCTTTTTAAGACAGCATTCTTAGGCATTTCTTAGGACACCATGCCCACTTAGGCCCATCTAAGCATACCTAGGCCCATTGAGACACCTCCTTAGGTTAGATTCCACTTAATTCACTGAGAGATTTTTCCATTTAGGTCACTTAGGCACATTTTAGGTAAGTCCACCCAACCCACTTAGGTTCGCTTAGATAGATTCTTTAGGCTTAGTGCACTTAGGTTTGTTTCTTGAGTTGTGATTACATGATTATGAATTTAAGTGAGTGTTTGGCTTGATTTTATTATTATTATTATTGCTTGGATTGAATTTTTAATATTTAGTCGTGAGATTTCAACATTTCCTTTTTTTTTATCATTAATTACACTAGATTAACATTTGAATTTTAATTTCAATGTTTAGTGTCTATATTATTGTCGTTATTATTATTATTATTTTGTATTATTTATTTTTTATTTATCTATTTGTTAGAAAATTGTATGAGGTTTAATTTTAGTTTTTTTTCCAAAAATTGCATGAATTGATATTCAAATTTCCTTATAGATGGATATGGGTTATTTTATTTTCATCAAGTTGTGAGTATTTAGATTTTAAGTTATGGGCTTGGGTTATTTTATTGGATTTGAGTTATTCTATTTTAATGTGTTTGGGTTAGTTTATTTTAATTGGGTTGTGGGTATTTAGATTTTAAGTTATTGGATTTGGGTTATTTTATTTTAATTGGACTTGGATTATTTTATTTTAATTGAACTTGGGTTATTTTATTTTAATTGGGTTATGGGTATTTAGATTTTAAGTTGTGGGGTAATCAGTCCTCGTTTTGGGTTTTATTTGTTTTGCATGGGCCCATAAGATTTCTTAGGCAGGAAGTCTTGAACACTGTATTTAAAAGGCACACAAGCCCTAGGCAGGAAAGAGGACAACTAGAGAGAGAAGAGGTGTTGCTACTTTGTTTTTTTATGTTCTCTTATTTTTCTTGGGGTTTTTTCCTTTCTTTATCATATATCATTGGTAGGAGAGTTTTTCTTGATTGTGTATCTACTTTGGGGTTGTCCATTTGGTGGTTCTTTTTTTTTTTTTTTTTTTTTATACTATATTCGTATGTTGGAGTTACTTTTAAAGGTTTGAAAAGTCAAGATTGATTTACGGTTGCATTCAAGTAAGTATTTCTTCCTCATCTCTTTATTTGTATTATGTTTTTATTCTTTTTAGAATTTCTTAGATTTATCTAGTTTTATATTTATTATATTTGTTAGTATTTTGGTATTTGAATATTTTATCCATCTTCTTTATTTAGTTCTCTATGTATTTGGGCTATCTGTTCATTATACTCTACATTTTGTATGTATGCACATTTGTGTAAGTTTTCTATTTATCTATATGCTTGTCATTTTTATTGATTATTCTATTGATATGTGTTGACATGTATTATTATATGTATTGTATTTTGTTTAAAGCTTTCTATATTTGTGTAATTTCTATCCTAAATTTTCTGTAATTCTGTTTATGTTGGTCTTGTTGTCTCATATTTCATTTTATCTTAAATTTTATGTAATTCTATTTATGTTAGTCTTATTGCTACATATTTCATTATATCTCAATTTTTTTTTGTAATTTTGTTTATGTTAGTATTTTTGTCTCATATTTTATTTCATGCCATATTTGATTTTTGATTTATTTTTCTTACTTAAGTTTTTTCTTTACTTTGTTTAATAAATTTTCTAGAAAATTAGTTTTAATAAATTTTCAGAAAAAATAGTTTTTAAAAAATACCAAAACAATTTTCTTTAATTAATAATCTAGAATTTGGCTTCCCATAAAATGTAGAAAAATTGTTTTAATAGAATAATGGAAGAATTGTTTTTACTAAATTTAGGATTTTGGTTTAATATAAAATAATTCAAACAAACATTTTTTTTAATAAATTCTTAAATTTTTTAAAATAAAATAATTAAATAATTTCATTTGTTTAATATATTTAGAAAATTATTTTTAATTTAATAATCAAAAAAATCATTTTTAACAAATCTAGAAATTTGGTTTTTAATAAAAATTGTCAAAGTTTGTAAAGTCCTAAAAGTTTGTTTAATGAAAGTTTTGAAAATTGTGTTTTAATAAATGTTATTTAGAAAATCATTTTTTTTAATAAATTTGAAAATTCTAACAACTGTGTTTTAATAAATGTTCCTTAGAAAGTCATTTTTTAATTAGTTTGAAAGTTTTGAAAATTATGCTTTAAGAAATTTTCTTTAGAAAATCATTTTTTTAATAAATTTGAAAATTCTAAAAATTGTGTTTTAATAAATATTCCTTAGAAAGTCGTTTTTTAATAAGTTTAAAATTTGTGTTTTAATAAATATTCCTTAGAAAGTCATTTTTTTAATAAGTTTGAAAATTTTGAAATTTGTACTTTAATAAATTTTCTTTAGAAAGTCGTTTCTTAATAAGTTTTAAAATTATGAAATTTTTGTTTTAATAAAATTCCTTAGAAAGTCGTTCTTTTTAATAAGTCTGTTAACTAAAAATTGTGTTTTAATAAATTTTATTTAGCAAATCATTTTTTTAATAAGTTAGAGGATGTTTGTTTTTTTAGATTTTTTCTGAAAGCAATCTACTTTCAAAATTTAGGTTGTTTGTTTTTCTAATTTTTGATGACTTATTACTTAATTTTTAATTTTTTTTTTGCTAAATAGAAAAAGCAAGCTTTTTAAACCTTCTCAAATCACGACTCCAACCCCGATCCCTAACCCTAACCCATCCCATGTAGCTTTTTGGTCTCAAATGCAACCACGATCCCCAAACCTCACCTCATCCCTTTGTAGCTCACTGGTTCCACAACCATTGCTAAGCTTTCTCAAGGTAATTTCTTCCTCATTTTCTCTCTCTATTTAGGTTTTAGATTTTGTTCTTGCTTTTTCTTAGGAATGGGGTTAAACCATAGGTAGAACAGTTGTTCTCTATTTGGAAATGGTTTATTAATTAAATAGTTATCTTCTCTAGTACGATTCTTTATGATTATCATGTGAATTTTTTGTTTTGGGGTTCTGTGGAGAATTTTGATTTTGTGGGAGTGGGTTTGGTGGGTTTAAAGGTTCAATTATGGCTTTGAGGAATTATTGATGTTCAGAAATTTTGCTCCTCTACAATTTCCATTACTCTATAATTTTATAGAGATGTTCAATTATATGTTTGGATGCACTTGTGTGATTCGGTTCTAGCTTTAAGGAACCATTGATGTTTAGAAATTTTACTCCTCTATAGTTCCCATTACTCTAATATACACTCTGTCTTGCATCTCCATGTGTTGTTATGATTGAATTTTGATTATGAGGAATTGGGTTTTGATGGGTTTAACCTTTTAGGACCCTTTTATACACTTATTGCATCTCTATGTTCTCTTATGGTTTGCTTTTGAATTGAATTAAGAGCATGTAGCATAGCAAGACTGTTAGATATTTTGTGGGTTGGCTTTTACCTTGATTATTATTGAATTATATTTATGAAGCCTCATTCACATTTTATAAGTAGTTTGCCTTGTGGGGAGTGATGGTGGGAAGGTTAGTTTGAAAATGTACATGGTCATTTGCAGCTATGTTTGATTAGGGAACAAAAAGAAATATAGGATAGTATATTGGAGGATATTCTATCAGCATGGACTTATATAAGAAAGGATCTACTATAGTAAGATGTGCGTGTATAGAATTTCTAGTGAATTGTGAGTAGGCTTGTGGCATGATTCCTTAACCCATGAGACAAAGGTTAATTGATAGCATGGCTTATATATGAATATGATCAAAGTCAAGATATCTTCTTTGGAAGCTACTCAAGGACATTTACAAAAATTAAATTAAATAATAGTATCGTTTAGCCCTTAATGTAGGTTCAGATTTACTTGGTAACCTGAAAAATTTAAGGCAAAAATAAATGATACAAAAAAACATCATTTTTGGTTATCATGGAAATCTCAAGATTATTTGGATTTAACTGTCTTATAATATTTCTTACCTTTGAGTTAGATTTTCTTGGGGATCTTTTTTGGTAGTTGGTTCAAATTTTGAGTCATTTTCATATGGCACTTGAAGGTGGAATCATTAGGGTCCTTTCCATATATTGCAGCCCTAAATTTGACGGTTGTTGTTTTAGTTCACAATTTTCTATTGAAGCTATTTTTTGGCACTACCCAATTAATCCCCTTGACAAAGCTATTATTAATTTTGGCTTTATCTTTGGTAAGGGTACTTTGGTTTTACATCAACCCATTAACTTAAAAAGGGTTTTAGTAGACTCTTTTAGGTGGTTCTTTCAAAATTTGTGGATCTGTGTTATACTTTGGTTAGGTCTTTAGTTTTTACATTTCAAAAGTTTTTTGGTAAACTCTTTAGGTGGCTTTCTATATTCATTGATTGCCTCATATATAATTGAATATTTATATTAATTCCTAGGTATCACACTTTGATTTATGACTAAGGGAAAATTTAAATTTTTATTTTAAAAATGATTGATACTCTCTATCTATTTAGGTTTAATTATATCATGGGTAAATATGAATAACCTGAAATGTTTTTAACCTATTTTTAATGTTTTTAAATATATTTTAAAAATAATTTTTATGTCTAATTCTTTATTTGTCTTTTGTTTTTATTTTTCTATCTTATCAAATGAATTTCGAATTCAATTTAGACATTTTTTAATGCATTCAATATTTGTTTTTGGCATGTGGCTGCAATAGAATAAAAACTAAAAAAAAACTCAACAAGTTGTCAAATATTGACCATACTGACAATTATCTCTAAGTAAAAGAAAAAGGGATGAAAACATGATGTAAGACAGTTTTGAAACTCATGGACAAATTGTCTTATTCAGAAAGTAGTAACAATTTCATTTGTGGATTCATGAACACATTCACTTTTCTAAAAGTCATCCTTGCAACATGACAAAATAAAAGTGATCTAAAACAATAGAATGCTTCATATCCAAATACATACAACACATATTATTGGCTCCACAAATTTGCTCTGTTTCTCTACCTTGGTTTCTATCTTTCATCCTCTTTTAGGATGAAGTTGTTAAAAGGTTTATAGACCAAAGACTAGTAAATATAATCATGTAATAAAGTCTCCGTCATTTTCTCTTCTTTATTTGGGAAAAGCATATAACAGGATCAAGGTTTTTAATTCTATGAAAAGTCCCTTGTTTCCATTTCAACCTGCCCATCACTTATTAAAGAAAAAAAAAACCTTCAAATTAACAATCTCCTGTGTTTCTGTTTTATCCTAGAGATCATTTTTCCAATAACCATCATTTTCTTAAGTCGAGTTAAGTAACTCTTAGATTTCCAGTGGCTATGAATGTTCATTAAATCTAAAACTTGCTATTACTTTTTTGGTGGATACACCAATTACAAGATACTAATATCAACATGATGTTTTTGTGACCAAGAATCTATTTTGATGCTTAGTTTTTTTTTCTTTATTTATTTAATCTCTTTTTTTGGTTACAAATTTAAAATATATATATATATGTAATAATTTTTATGTATAATTCTTTATTTCCTTATGCTTCCCACCTTTCTTATCTTCCTCTCTATGTATGTCCATATTTGGGTGCTTTAGAAAAAATCATCTTAAGGGACTTTGGATAGTTTTTATAAATTGTCTTTAATGCTTATTGTGCTAGATGAATTCATTCTCTACATAGAATGGTTACATGTGAATGGATTGATATTCGTATGCTTATTGTCTATAGTTTCTAGCTAGAAAATAATTGTACCTCTAGTTAATCTATCCTTCCATCATCCAAACTATATATTTATGATCTCTAATTTAATATGGCTATTTGAATTTAATTTTCAAATCCACACACTTGATATACATGCAAAACCCCACTAAACATTTTAAAAAAAAAAATGGAAATTAATCATTAATGTTGGTTGGTTTTTTGTATAATAATGAGTCAAAATGTTGAAACTAGTAAGGCAAATTAGACTAACCCCACCCAAAGAAAGCACTTTATTGATCTTTGTCTTCAAGAAGCAAACAAAGGCCTTAGATCAAGTGGCGGTGTAGACCCTCAATTTTGTCCTCCTAGCACATGTCCTATTAGATACTTGTTCGATACTTTACAGTAGTTCCTTGGTGGCCCATAGCTACTCACGTTACTCACTTTTTTTTAGCCACCTCGGAGACTTTGGTTGAGAGATTGCCTAGCCCCTTATTGTGACCCTTGGCAATTTTGATTTAGGCTTAAACTTTTCTTTTTTTTTTAGGATAGTTCTTAGGCATGTTTAGGTCACTTAGGCAATATCCCAATCACTTTAAGACACCTAGTTCATTAGGCACCCGCTTAAGCACACTTGGTCCACTTCGTTCGCCCTAGCGCACTAGGACACACCCTAGTCACCTTTAGATGTTCCTACATGGTTTGCACAGTTGCATGACTCGTATTTTGGTGGTTACATGGCTCGTATGGCTTGCATGTGGTTGATTTTTATTTTTTGTTTTAATTATTTTTTATTTTTTATTTTTAGGTGTGTGTTTAAATTTCTTTTGATTTTCAATTTCATGATATTTATTGATTTTAATCTTTATTTTATTTTTACTTTATTTTTCTTTCTATTTTTATCTTTATTTTATTTCTTGCATGAGGAAACGGTTGCCATCTATTTGGAGGGAAGATCACCAAAATTTTAGGAAAAGGAAGAGGTTGCTGCCCATAGAAGAATATATGGAAACTTCCATACAAAAAGGATGTTTTTAGAGAGATGCAATCTCCATGGACAGACAGATACATGGAAAGAAAGGCAAGATTTTATGATTTTCTAATTGAAGGCACGAATAGCAAGGGGATTCGATACCGAGATTTGACACTAAAAGGAAGGCATGCATTGCATAAAAAGGAAAGAGAAAAATGGGATTTTCCTCCAGCAGATTTGGGGGTTTCTTTGGGGAAGGCTGATATATATACGTGAGAGAGGAAGAAAAATGGGGAAAGATTCTTTGATTGTCAAGGGCAGAAAAGCACACGAGGGTGGAAGAGGAGCAATTGCAACCGACTTTGTCCAGATATCTCACATCCGAAATTCTGTCCGGCCAACGTTCCACCTTCTCCAAATATCTCACGTCCGGAATTCTGTCCGGCCAACGTTCCACCTTCTCCGAATATCTCACGTTTGGAATTCTGTCTGGCCAACATTCCACCTTCTCCGGATATCTCACATCCAGAATTCTGTCCGGCCGACGTTCCACCTTCTCCAGATATTTCACATCCGGAATTCTGTCCGGCCCAACGTTCCACCTTCTCCGGATATCTCACATCCAGAATTCTGTCCGGCCGATGTTCCACCTTCTCCAGATATCTCACATCCGGAATTCTGTCCGGCCCAACGTTCCACCTTCTCCAGATATCTCACATCCGGAATTCTGTCCGGCCCAACGTTCCACCTTCTTCGGATATCTCACATCCGGAATTCTGTCCGGCCCAACGTTCCACCTTCTCCAGATATCTCACATCCGGAATTCTGTCCGGCCCAACGTTCCACCTTCTTCGGATATCTCACATCCGGAATTCTGTCCGGCCCAACGTTCCACCTTCTCCGGATATCTCACATCTAGAATTCTGTCCGGCCGACGTTCCACCTTCTCCAGATATCTCACATCCGAAATTCTGTCCGGCCCAACGTTCCACCTTCTCCGGATATCTCACATCCAGAATTCTGTCCGGCCGACGTTCCACCTTCTCCGGATATCTCACATCCGGAATTCTGTCCAGCCCAACGTTCCACCTTCTCCGTATATCTCACATCCGGAATTCTGTCCGGCCAACGTTCCACCTTCTCCGGATATCTTGCACCGGAATTCTGTCCGACCGATGTTCCACCTTCTCTGGATATTTCACATCCGGCACCTGACGCAGAATGGGAGAGGAGGGCGATTCAACTTCCCCGGTCAGACATGTCCGGATCCTTTGATAGCGCTTACACGAAGAGCATCCGCAGCCAACAATTCAGATTCCCCGAACAGCTTGGCTCGTCAGACACTCGCGATTCGCCGGATCCATTTCCGCCCGCAATCTTCTGCTCCTCTTAATTTTAATAAGCATGAACAAAATTCATGATTCCAAATAATGGAATTTATAGAATCAACTCATGCAAAATTAATTAGGGCTTTGGAGAGGGGCCCAACATTCATGATATTTCCTCAAATATTTCTTGTTTGATATTCGATTGATTGTGCTTCATTTTGTGGTATATATGAGATTATTTTGGATATGTTATTTGGCTAATTTTGTTTCCCATAAAGGAGTACTAGTTTGCTACCTAGGTATGCTTTCCCTCTCTCTCACACTCATTTTCTCAAATTCTATGAACATACATGCTATTGGAGATCATCTCCATGTTTGATATAATCCTTGAGTGTTTAGGTGTATACTTGATTTGTTTTGATAAAATACATATTATGCGTCGTATTTTTAAACTAACCTTTGATGTCTTGTGATAGCGCTTAAGAAGCAGTCCAGGTATATACCCTAAATCTTCTTCATGATTGTGATTGGTTTTCCTGCTAAGCATGCTATTTTTCGAAATCACCTAGCCTACTTAGGTATCCATGATTAATCGGTTAATTGCTATATTTCCCTCAACTTAGTCAGTAGAGACCTCTTTAGGGCTTAGAGGGGTGCTACCTCCTAAAGGTACCTTCCCAATAAGTAACCTGATCCCCGGACCTAGACTCAGGTTTTTCAAAGACATGCTTTTTTTTCAAAAATTATGGAGTCACATTTTAGGGTTTTTCTTTCTTGTTTTATTTTCCCTTTAAAATAAAATAAAATAAGTGGCGGCTCAAACTTTTCCAAAACTAAATATTTTTTCACAAATAAAAAGCGAGTCTCGCCGATCGAGTGGGGACGCACGTGAAAAATGCGGGTCCATAGGCGGTTTAAAGTCTAGTATTTGGCCTCGAATTGTTGAAAAGTTGGAGAAGTTACTTGGAAAACACTATACTTCAAAACAACTTAAGAATGGGTGGGATTATATGAAAAGACAATATCTCATTTGGAGTAAAATGATAACTATGATAGGACATGGTTACAACTTTGTAACCAAAAGTTTTGATTGGCTAACTGAAAAATGGGAAGAATAGTTGTAGGTAGTTTTCTTATGGATTTGAGTGAATTTTTAAAATAATTGTCTTATATATGTATGTATGACTAATTTGTTATTTATCTTGTAAAATAGAAATATCCAGAAGCTAAACAATTTTGTTTTAAACCATTAGAAAATGTGGAAGAATTGCAGGTATTGTTTGGAGGAGTGTTAGCTACTGGGTCTAACAATTAGAGCTCTAGAGGAGTGATAGCTTTTAGGGTTGAGGAATCAACAACACATTCTACATCTATGCCAAGTGAAACTCCGATTAGTTTAGAAGAAGATGAAAATTTGCCAAGAAATACTAATGATGAAGTACAAGGTTCTAAGAAAAAACAGAAGAAAGTAAAAAAAGAGCAAACTCAAGAAGAAATGAATAGAATAATGAATGTGATGGAGAATTTTGAAGGACCCTCAATGAAGGAATGCATGAAAATTTTGAAGAGGCTTTTGACTTATGAGGATCCATTATACTATCTAGCAATTAATGCATTTTGTAAGAAGAAAGAGTATGGAAAGGTGTGGGTGGAGATGGAAAGTGACCAAGAGCGAATGGGATGGATTTAAAGCTTGCAAAAATAACTTTTTAAATATTTGTTTTAGATTTGTGGAATACATATGGTATATAGCTTATATGATGATTGTAATGTGGTATATTTGGTTTGCTTGTTTTGGATATTTTATACATTTAAACTTTTCAATTATAAGATTTTCTCTCTACATTTTATTGAGAAGACTCACTCCTGTATTAGTTTATCTCTACTATGATGATTTGAAATGAGTGTGATATAAGTTAGTTTTTTATGGTAATGGAAGCATAATGTAATGATATAAGTTGTTACTCGTATATTATTATAACTATTTAATTATATTGTTATTATTTCATAACTATTGTTTTTTTATAATAGATATTCTTATGGAGAATCCTTAACATCATTCAAACAATTCAAGTTCATCATCATCTAGTGAAGATGAAGATACAAAGTTAGAAGTGAAAAGAGTTTTTTTTTTTTTTTTTAAATATTGGTTGTGTTATTACTCCAATTATTAAATGACTCATCCATTAATAAGGAACGAGTCTCTACCTCATTTACAAGTTCACTTTTCATTCAAGAGCTTTTAGATGGCTCATCTAGCACATGTTATGAACTAATGTGGATGGAAAAGCATGGATTTATTTCTTTATGTCACATGTTTCAAGAAAAAAAGGATGGCTTGTTGACACTAAACATTTGAATGTTGAAGAGAAAATGCCCGTGTTTTTAATGACTATTAGTCATAATCTTCAGAATTGATTAATTAAGAATAGATTCCAATACTCAAGTCAAACAATTCACAAATACTTCCATGAGGTTTTAGTGGCCATGGTGAATTTTTCAAAATAGATTATTACTCCTCCATCATTCAATGATAGTTCAAATGGTATCTCTAATCATTGGCTAAGACAAAATTTTAAGGTATATTATTTTTTATTACTAATTATTCATATCATATTTGCATTATTCTCATATAAAAAATAATTATTTATGTTTTAA
The DNA here is from genome assembly GCA_946000715.1 of Vitis cinerea var. helleri x Vitis riparia. NCBI lineage: Eukaryota > Viridiplantae > Streptophyta > Magnoliopsida > Vitales > Vitaceae > Vitis > Vitis cinerea var. helleri x Vitis riparia. The sequence continues at coordinate 14,167,602 of OX253995.1, forward strand.
AGAGTTATTACGATGTAAGATGTTGATGGTGCAATTGATGGAACTCTTATCCATGTATGCATTCCTGCTAATCAACAAGTACCATATTGAGGTTGTGGGAGAGGAGAATGCTTATAGAATGTTATGGCAAATTGTGATTTTAACATGATATTTAGGTATGTTGTTGTTGGACGGGAAAGAATAGCTTATGATTCAAGAGTCTTGATAGAAACTATTCGTAACCACAACATAATTTTCCAATGCCCTCATTAGGTAAATATTTTATTTTCATTTTATTTAATATGATTTGTATTTATTAATAATAATAATCAACTCAATCCTTTTTATCTCCAGAAAAATATTATTTAGTAGATACAGCATACACACACACTCTAGGTTTTATGGCACCATATCGTAATGTATGCTTTTGGTTAAGTGATTTTCATAGTGGTGGTAAAGTTGTAGGAATAGAGAAGATATTCAACCAATGCCATGCAAGATTAAGAAATGTCAATGAATGTGTTTTTGGTATTGTTAAGGCATGTTTCCCATTATTGAAGAGAATGGCACCTTATTCGTTTACTACTCAAACAAAAATTGTCATGGCATGCTTTTCCATTCACAATTTTCTTCGACAAATCTCAATGGCAGATAGATTATTTTCTGAATATGACAATGAAGTGGAATTGGAAAGTGATAATGCAAATTAAAATCAAAACTCAACTACAAGTAGTTTTTTTGCTGCATTTGATCAAGAATTCATGCAACAGTTTCGAGACCAAATCGCAAATGAACTCTTTCAAGTATTTAATTAGCTTGCCATTTTTAGCTATTTGCCATTGTAAGAAATGCAATGTTTAGATATTAGCATAAAATGTGATGTCTTTGGATATTTCAAAATATGTACCTGAATTGTTTTGTTTTTTCTTTAATTTGATTTAGATTTTATCAATCCATTTTTTTTTCTAGATTTTTAAGTTTAAATATTTTGTTTTAATTATATATAAAATAATATATCAATTATTTTTTGTAAGGATGATAATGATAAATTATTTATTACAACTATTTTATTATTTTGAAATTTTTAGAAATACATTAAATTATATTATTTTTCTTAATACATTAAAATATTAAGATATTGGTTTTAAGCATATAAAAAAACAAACAACTTAATACTTAATAGAAATAAAATATTAAAAAAAAAAAAAAAACAAACAACTTAGTACTTAACACTATTAAGCTTTATTTAATATTAAGTTAAATATAAGTTCTATTTAGAATTAAGCTAAAAAAAACAAATAAACACTACCTTAGTTAATTGCAAATTTTGTTTTAATAAATGTTCTCTAGAAAATCAATTTTTAATAAAAATCCTCAAAATTTGTAAAATCCTAAAAGTTTGTTTAACAAAAATTTTGACAATTGTGTTTTAATAAATGTTCTTTAGAAAGTCATTTTTTAATAAATTTGTAAATTCTAAAAATTATGTTTTGATGAATGTCCCGTAGGAAATCAATTTTTTTAATAAGTTTGCTAGCAGAAAAATGTGTTTTAATAAATGTCCCTTAAAAAATTATTTTTTTAATAATTTTGTGATTTAATAAATGTCCCTTAGAAAATCATCTTGTGGACCCGCATTTTTCACGTGCGTCCCCACTTGATCGACGAGACTCGCTTTTTTTATTTGTGAAAAATTAATTTTGGAAAAAGTAGAAGTCGCCACTTATTTTATTTTTATTTTAAAGGGAAAATAAAACAAGAAAGAAAAACCCTAAAATGTGACTCCATAATTTTTGGAAAAAACATGTCTTTGAAAAAACCCGAGTCTAGGTCCGGGGATTAGGTTACCTATTGAGAAGGTACCTCTAAAAGGTAGCACCCCTCTAAGCCCTATAAAGGTCTCTACTGACTAAGTTGAGGGAAACATGGTAATTAAATGGTTGATCATGGATACCTAAGTAAGCTAGGGGTTTTAAAAAAAAAAATAGTATGTCAAGCAAGAAAGTCTGATCATAGGAGATAGTCAAAGTGCTTATCTGAACGGCTTCTCAAGCGCTATCATGAAACATAAAAGTTAGTATAGAGATACATCACACAACATGTGTCTTTTTCAAAGATAATCAAACAAGCACCAAATATATATCAAGGCAATCAAATAGGATAGAAAGCATGGGCATAGTACGTAATGACAATCATATTCACAGGGTTTAGAAAGTGGGTATTAGGGAACATACCTGGATAGCATATATAACTCATAGCGTGCTTCCGCAAGACAGGGAGAGGTTAGATAATAAATAATATAGAGCAAAAATCCTAACATGCACATCTAATTAATATAACAAAAAAATGATCGAAGTACACTAAATTAGCAGTCATCACACATGTCTTGTATAGAATTCTTAGAAAAGATAAACACGATTTCAATAAGTAGCAAAGATGGGAGTAAAAAAAGAGTTTTTTAAAAAAAGATTTTTTTTATGTAGGGGTTTCACCAATTCCCCAATTGATATACACAAATTTAGCTCAGAATTATCCCATTTATGTGGGACCACAAGCTTTGATTCGTGTTTGATTTAAAACCAAAATTTTCATTAAAAACCGAGAAAGGTGCAAACCAATCAAAAAATGGTTGCATATTATTTTAAGAAAATGGGGTTTTTGATTCTAAGGACTCTAAATGAATTTTTAAAATAGGTTTTTATAAGGAACATTTTGAGAAAAGTATTTTATTTTAAAAGGAAGGACATTATTCACAAACAAACGATTCGCAAAAATCAAATATGGGCAACCCAAAATAAAACAAAATCACAAAGTAGAATTTTCTCAGTAATCAACAAAACTAATAAAGATGAGAGTAGAGGCCAATCTTCATGATTTTCCAATGGCCTCTAAAAATTAAACTTCATAAAAAAACTATCAAAGCAATAAACTAAATGACTTTAGATCAGATAAGATTAGAAGATATTAATCAGGAGTTAAAAATGGGGAATCAAACACAGGAGCATAACAAAACAAACTAACACAAGACCAATTAAGCCGATTAACTAAAATTTTAGAGAAACATATGAACTAAATTATGGCCAATCTAAGAATGAAAATTTATATATTTAAGAAAGAAATAATACAACTTAAGATCAATTAAACAAGTTATCTAAAGATTTGAAAAACATACAAACTAAAAGTGGATCAACCAAGGAATAAAATTAACAAGTTCAGAATATGAAAATGACATGGAACCAATCAACTTAAACAACCCAAGTCTTAAAAACTCATGTACTAAAAGATGAAATAAAAAAAACTACAATTAATATTTGGAAACATGAATTCAATCACATAGGATCAATTAAACTAATAAACTAGAATTCTAAAACCACTTAAACTAGATAACATGAATTAAAACAAGGACAAACAATTTTAAAAGACATGAGACTAATTACATGGATCAACCAAATTGATAAACTAAAATCCTAAAAAAAAAGCCTAAACTAAATAGATAAATTAAAACAAAACTTAAACAATGTTAAAAACATGAACTAAATCACTGGAATTGGTTAAATTAATGAACTAAGATTATATAAAAAATAATGCAAACCAAACAAATAAATTGCAATTAAACTAAAACAAGATCAGAAGCATAAATTTTATCAATAAAATTAATCAATCTAATAAACTAAACTAAGATTATAAAAATACATCAACTAAAAAGATGGGACAAAACAAAATCAAAACTCGTTTTAAAAAATAAATTTTACTTCATATATTATTTAAACTAAGGAATTAAAATCACAAACATATTTAAACTAATCATAAACTAAAATTAAATCAATCCGGAATTAAAAAAATAAACTTTACTTCACAAATTACCTAAACTAAGGAATTAAAATCACAAACATATTTAAACTAATAGCTAAATTAAAAATAAGCTAATTTGAGACTTTAAAAATATGAACTTTATCTATCAGGAATACTTAAACTAGTGAATTAACATCTCAAACATACTTAGATTAAGAGAATAAATTGTGACTAAATTAAATTGAAATCAAAAGTAAGTACTTTATCTAATGGGATTAATAAAGAATCAAATTCTCAAATATATCCAAATTAAAAAAATAAATTAAAACTAAACTAAGATCGGATTAAAAGTGAACTTTATCAAACATAATTAATTAAATTAATGAATAAAAATCACAAACACACCCAAATAAAAAATAAAACTAAAACTAAATTAAATCGAGATTGAAAACGGAGATTTACCTACTTCGCGTCGCTGTGACCCCTCCCGAATGAGTGGCTCTTATGCGTGTTACTCTGAAAATCCTCTTGGTAAGTCAAAGTGGCAATCGAATCCCTGTCTGAAGTCCTCCGCTGCTTCAAAAATTCTTCGTGTGCTCTCAAAAAAATCTCTCTCGTGTGTTGATCTCCTCTCCAAAAGAAAAGTCTCACTTTCTTCTATTCCTTGTGTCTTATTTATATGGTAGTCTATCCTTTTCATGGAATATTTTATTTCCTTTCTTAATACACGTGGATATATAGAAAGTGCATGCATGGTGGCTCACTTGGAGACTCCCTCAAGATGCAGCCTTGTGTCCTATTTGGTAAATGTCTAGATTTTAGCAATCGCATCATCAGCCATTGATTAGAGTGATCGGGTTGGAAGTTGCAAGTGCCTTATCCTGTACACCACACACTGGAACATCTACACTGTAATGCACATTCACCGGAAAACCAATGAATATTTTGGCAACTTATTGAGATCAATGAACAAGGATTCTCCTTCTCCTCCCATGGCGAATGTCGTTGCATCACCCTTGGCTGAATATCCTCCTCCGCCGCCTAGTCATCCCATAACCGTCCATGGAAGCTTCGACATATTTGGGATCTCGATTTTCTGGAACTTCAACACCTCCATCGGCGATCTCCTGCTGCAACTTCTTAGGATCCTTACCGCTGACCGCGCAGCCGACAGACACGCAGATGCTAAGGATATCCTTCACTGTACCGAACGGATCTTTGGCCACAGGTCTTGGGCGCATGGCCTTGGCGATCGCGATAACGTCGAGAAAGGCGTTGATGTTCAGCAGGGTTAAAGGGACGTCAAGATCCTTGAGCGAGATAGAGTCGACAGTGGTGATGAGATCCTTGGCCTCGATGACGATGGTTTGACCGATTTTGGTTTTATAGAGGTGGTTGTGATATTATCCATTGTTGAGAGAGAGGATTTCCACGAAATCTGGTGGAGTCCAATTCTCCATGTATGACTCATTGCAAAAAGAAAACGATTGGAAAGTTTCAAACCCAGACCGTTTCACATTGGTTCGCTGATGCTGAATAAAATAAAGCTCTGCATATAGAAATAAGGCAACAAAGATACCCTCTTTGCTCTTTTCTTTGTATCATCCTTCTCTTTGTTTCAGTCGCCATGGTGGACCTCTATTTGAGTCTTGCTTCTTGTTAATAACTACGCACGATTGGGATTGGGATAGGGAGATTAGAGGATGAAAAACATGTTTGAATTTCGGACACTTGGCTGTGCCAAGACACCCATCTTCTCCACCATTTTATGTGCAGCAGCTTTCATGATTTTGATTTTTGCAGATAGTTTCATATACAATTTCGCTCCTAATCGTTGTTCCTTCGCTCTGAATCGCGATCCCGATCTAGGTTTCTGGAAGGGCGGTGATGGCGACCGTCTAGAGAGGGTTCTAGGGGTTCGTCGGTGGAGGCAGCGCATAAGGAGTGGTCGTCGGACGTGAAATCGAAACTGACGTTGTCTAAACCTAGATCAGACATGAAGGTTCCATGCAGGGCAGCGTCATTGCTGTTATCAAAGAAGAAGTCCAAGTCCAGAGGCGGCACTGCCAGTGGATGCGTTCTTGATGTGCCTCCCCAGCCGGTGTGCCATTGATCGCGATGAAGTGTGGAGAATGATAATGGCGGTGATTGATCAATATCAAGACCTAGTCTATGTGTGGCTTCGATGAGTTGTTGCTTTTCTATGGAGATGCGATGAATTGGTGTAGACATGAAGAGGACTACTATAAAGAAGGCTTGTCTTTTCCAATTGATGGCGCCCTTATGGATGATGCTCACTGCTGGTAGAGATGCATCTTTTTAGAAAAGATCTAGCTTCCTGCATTTTCCATAACGGAGTCTTGAAGTACCCAGATCCCTAGGAGGAATATCCAGCTGTCACTCTATGGTGCCACCATCATGCATGCTCAAAACATTTCTTTTTCCTTTCTCAGGTTCTCTTTATGCTTGACATGGGTCCTAGGTTTTTGACGTAGAGAAAAGTGAAGCAAAAAGGCTCCAGCCGGTGGTGATTGCTCTCCGAAGAGTCAATGTATGGGAATAATTCATCCCACGATTGTCTTGTACATCCCCACAATGGTGCTCCTCATGCAAAACAAAATGAAATAAAATTAAAAAAATTAAAAGAGAAGAGGAGAAACTACATGAAAATAGTGTCTGGTAATGAAATAAAATATGATTTAAAATAAAGGAAAGAGAAAAAAAAACCAGATTATATAATTCCAACATTCAATAAGGGGGTCGTGTGCATATTTAAAGCCTAAACAATTCAAACAATTTCTATTAAGTAAATAAAATAGATAAATAAATAAATAAAATAAAATAAACAAATAGAAAGTAAAAATAAATAATAAAGAATAAATGGACAAAACAAGATAAATATAATCATCACATGCATGCAATAATAATAAAAAAAAGGTTATATAAAAAGTTAAGCCCAATGAAGTGTCTAAACAGGCCCAAAATGTCTAAATTAGCCAAGGGTGATGCCTAAGTGGACCTAAAAGTGCACCTAAGAGCTATCCTAAAAAAGAATGAAAAGCTTAAGTCTAAATCAAAATTGCCAAGGATCATAATAAGGGGTTAGGCAATCCCTCAACCAAAGTCTCCGATATGACTCAAGAAAGGTAAGTAGTGTGAGTAGCTATGGGCCATTAAGGAACTACTATAAAGTATCGAATAAGTATCTAATAGGACATGTGCTAGGAGGATAAAATTGAGGGTCTACAAATATGCCCCTCTTCAGTAGAGATCACGAGTGTAAGGAATGTGAGTAAAAAAAATGAATAATGAGTGGAACGAAGTGAACTATACCGAAGAACTAAAGAAGGACTAGAGATTTTGTCTTAGCACATGGCGAGAGTAAGGTCAGAACATGGGGCTGCAACGACAAGGATGGAACAACTCTACATGGGGGAATGGCAGTAAAGATAGAAAGGTATGTGACGAGTAGCACAAAGATGGAAAGATATGAAAAGAATGACTCAAAGTCATGGATGAGATGAATAACTCTAGGTCATGGACAATATGAACGACTCTAGGTCAAAAATAGGACAAACGACTCTAGGTCGGAAATAGGATGGACGACTCTGGGTCGTAAATAGGATAAACGACTCTGGGTCATGAGCTCAGGGCTATAAATGCTAAGAATGACTTTGGGTCACAGATGAAGTGAATGACTTCAGGTCATGAGCTCAGGGCTCTATATGGACAGCCGATTAGGATGCTTTCCGGCTCATGGTGCCGAGTCGAGGCCACTCACAAGTGGCTAGAATGATGAAAATGAAACATCTCAGGGATGTGAAGGATGTAAACGACTCTGGGTCATGAGCTCGGGCTCAAGGTGTCATGAATGACTCTAGGTCATGGTGCAATAAGTAACTCAGGGTTATGATGAATAGATCAAGGCTATGGATGGAATGAATGACTCTGGGTCATGATGCAATGAGTAACTCAGGGTCACAATGAATAGCTCAGGGCTATGAGCTCCGGGCTCTATGACTGATCGTCTAGAAGGAGAGTGCGATACACAAACTCTAGGTCATACCACTCATGGGTGACCAAATGATGAAGGCTCAGCTCAAGGCTGGAAAGACTTTGGGTCTTAAATAAGAAATGATAGTTCAAGGCTACGAGGCTCAGGGCCTAAGAGGAAAATGATAGCTCAGGGCTACGAGGCTCAGGGCTTAAGAGGAAAAGGATAGCTCAAGGCTACGAGGCTCAGGGCCTAAGAAGAGAAGGATGGCTCAGGGCTAATTGTGTTTTAATAAATGTTCTTTAGAAAACTGTTTTTTTAATAAGTTTGTTTATTGAAAATTGTATTTTAATAAATGTTTTTTAAAAAAATCATTTTTTTAATAAGGTTTGTTTAATGAAAATTTTTAAAATAAGTGTTTAAATAAATATTCTCAAAGTTTGTTTTTATAGAAATCGTAAAAGTGTAGACCCTCAATTTTGTCCCTTGACACTTGCATTTATCCTATGAGTGTCACATGCACCCATGTTTTCATATGGCATCACTACGACCTCCTTTTGGGCTTAGTCGGTTTTTTTTAGCCTTGTTTAGGTTTGTATGTGGTTCATTGTGGTGCAAGTATGGTTCATTTTGGAGTGCCATCATGACCATTTTCCTAGTTGTTGGCATCATGCCATAGGAAGGAAGTGGGGTCATCCCGAAGTTTTAGCTTAATTGGAGTTTATCGGAGTGTGTCTGAGCTCGGAGCACTTGGGCTTGGTTTGGCCATATCTCCCTCATCCGAACTCGAAATTGCACACCGTTTTTTTCATGGACTCCTTATTCTCCAGGGAAAATTCTGTCAAAATTTCATAATTTTTCTCAACCGGATCGACCAGTCCCCAAAGTTTCAGTTTAGGCAGAATGCATGGGAGCAAGTCCGAATTCGGAGCACTCGGGCTTGTTTTGGCCATATCTCTCTCATCCGACCTCGGAATTGTGCACCGCTTTTTTTCATGGAATTCTTATTCTTCAAGGAAAATTCTTTCAAAATTTCATAATTTTTATTAACCGGCTCGACCGGTCCCCAAAGTTTCAATTTAAGCTGAATGCATGGGAAAATGAATGGAAGCTGGAGAAATAAAGGGGTCTGATATAAAATCCAAAAGAGGGGAAGAAGAGGCGGACTTCTCTCTGGATTCTAGGAGGAAACTCTGTCAAAACTGTGAAAGCCAAAGGAGAATAGGGCGAGAGCTTAAAAAAGAGAGAAATAGTGGGGGAAGAGTTTTGGACCTGAGAAAGTTCTATGTGTTGGGAGAGAAAGGAAAAGAAAGAAGAGAGGAAAAAAAATAGAAAAAAGAAACAGAGGAAAGAGTGAAGGAGATGGAGGTTTTGAGAGATTTTCTGGTTGTAGAGGGAGTAGTTTCTTGTTCGTGCTGTTGAAGGGGAAGGCCTTGATTTCTGAAAGCGGAACTTGGACATTTGCTACCCCAGTGATTTCATTTCTACCTCGGCATCTTCAACGCATGCATAGGTAACTCTTTGATCCTGCTTTCTGCTATTTTATATTCTCATTCTTTCTGAGGTTTGTTGCAATAATCTGTTTAGACAAGAAAATGAGGGTTCCTTAGCCCTCAATTTAGGTTTGTTTTGCTTCCTTCATAAGGCCTTCGTGGTTCCCCTTGTCATTGCATCTAGAGGACCTTTAGGGTTTTGGTGCCCATTTGTGGGTAAGGTTCTGGGTTTTAGAATTAAACTGATCTCTTGTATGATTTGGTTGCTACTGGAGATCCTCTGTTTTTTCCTTTATTTTTTTATTTCTTTTTATTTCTGCTATTATTTTCTTCTGATGTTACTTGTGTGTGGTTTTCTTGGTTAACTGATCATTGATTGGGTTTCAAAGGCTGTCCAAGTTTAGTTTTTTTATATTGGCCCCTGAGGCCTTGACCTTAGTAGTTTGTAAATAAGAAGGGGGCAATGGTTGACTATTTGATGCATTTGTTTGTTTTAAGCCTGAATATGGAAAGAGAATTAATAGTCGTAATGGCTTATAAGGCAACTATTTAAAGCTTTGGTCATATCTGATTGCTTATGAAGGCAAGGCTTTTGTGCTCATTAAATGGCATTCTTTGTGATCTTGGTTGCATGTATGTTTGGGGTAAGGACTCCATTGTTTGGTTGCATAGTGAGGGTGGAATTTGCATTCTACTTGTGGCATTCAAGTAAGGTCCTTGCTACGTTATTAGTTTTAGGTTTGGAAGTGCAGTCAATTTTTTTTTTTTTTTGGGTTGCCATTGGGCTTTCATGCTAGGTTCCAAAATACCAAAAAGGGGCTTGCACCTTTAGTTTAGGGAACCATTCCCTTTAGTTTGATTTGAGAAAAAGTCTCTTTGGACTGTTTTGTTTGGAATTTGGGGTAGACCATTTCGGTTTTTCAATTAAGATTAGAGGTTATGGCATATTGGCTGAGCCATTGTGCTCATCTTTCAGCCATTGGGGCCTCGTTGGTCCTAGATTTGGCAAGGGAGGGGACATGGTGTTCATTTCCTTTGATTGTAGGAAATACGGTTAATTTGTTTGGGAAGTAGGCCCTTTCATTTGTGGCCTTGCCCTTTTAGGCATGCATGCTAAAGGCTTATGGAAAAATTGCATCTACTAAAGCATTGGCTTAAGTGGTGAATTTTAAAGAAAACAATGCATTTTGGGTGGCTCGGGTTTGGCCTTTTATGGAACACATCATATTGTTTCGGCCGGTTCTCCCTCATCCGGGCTCAGAATTGAGTGCCGTTTGTTTTTTGGATTCCTTATTCTTTAAGGAATATTTTGGTAAAGTTTCAAATTTTTTCTCAATCGGATGAACTAGTTGGGAACCGGTTCAACAGGTGGCTTGGTGGCAGCCCTATTTTATAAATGCTTTGCATTGTTTCGGCCGATTCTCCCTCATCCAGGATCGGAATTGAGTGCTGTTTGTTTTGTTGGATTCCTTATTCTCTAAGGAATATTCTGGTAAAGTTTCAAAAATTTTCTCAATCGGTTGAGCTAGTTGGGAACCGGTTCAACCGGTTCTGCTAGGTAGTTCCAGTTTCAGCGTGTTTTAACCCCCATTTTTGTTATGGTTTGGGCACTTAGGCTCCAAGGCATTTGTAGGCCACCTTTAAGGTCTGAATCCAGATTTGGTTTGAATTAGCATGGGCCCACCTATGAGTTAAGGGTATTATTGGCTAGGAAGGTCGGGGGGGTTTATTGTGAATGTTTGGCTTGGGCACATTTTGATGTTTGTTTAAAAAATGCTTGCCACGTGTTGACTAACCCCTCATTGCAGCACTTGGCTAGGGACCCAAGGTATGTACTTTGACCCATGGTTTGAGCTCATTTGTGGGCCTTGGTATCTAGTGATTGATGTTTTGACATGTGATTGTCATGCATGCTTGTTGAGTATTTATTCCTATTGGCTAATCATTTATGCAGCACTTGGCTAGGGACCACAGGTATGTGTTTGATTGTTGGCTTTTGTGTTAGTATGCCCACATGGCATTTGGATTACGATGCTTGTTGTGCATTGATGCTTATTGATTGATCTTTTCTGCAGCGCATGGCTAGGGACCTTAGGTACGCCATTTGTTGATTTATTGAGTGCCTATGCATGTTAGATATCGAGTAGGTTTGTGTGATTCGTGTTGTCTATGATTAGCCTAAGAAGCTATTTGATCCTTGACCCATATGCTCCCACATGCCCAATTCAATAGTAGAGACCAAGTTTCAGGCCTAGAGGGGTGCTACCTCACATGAGGTACCTTCCCGATAGGTAACCTGATCCCCGGACCCATACTCAAGTTTCGTAGACTGCTTTTTCCATACTAGAGTCATCAGGGGTTTTTGTTCTTACTTAATTTTTCCCCTTTAAAAAATAAAAATAAGAAGTAAGTAGTGACTCCAAACAAAACCGTTCCTCATCGGGGACGGGTTTTTTCAAAACTCGAAAACCATTTTTCCATCCCATTCCACACTACTTTTTAAAAAAAGAGATAGCGAGTCGCGCCATCCAGGTGAGGGTCCACAAAAAGTCATTAAAATTCTCAAATTTAGTTTAATTAAAATTTTCAAAATAAATGATTTAATAATTGTTCTCAAAGTTATGTCTTTTAAATTTACTTAAATTTTGTTTCCATAAAAGTCTTAAAAGTTTTAATAAGTGTCATAATAAATTCTCAAAATAAGTATTTTAATCTTAAAAATTCTCAAAATTCTTTTTTAATAAATTCTCAAAGTTTATCCTAATAAATTCTAAAAGTTGTTTAGTAAAAACCCTCAAAGTTAGTCTCAAAAATCCACAAAGTATTTTAATAAATTTTGTCAAAGTTAGTGTTTTAATCAAAGTCTTTCTTTTCGAATATATTTGATTTAGAAATATTTTTCATAAATAAAAGTAGTAAAAAAAAAATTCTTAATAAATTGAAATTGGTTCTTGTATTAAAATAAGTAAACCCTTTTTCCTTATAAAAATCATTTTTCAAAAAATAGAATTGATGTTTCTGTGGAATCTTGTTTTTTTTTTTTTTTTTTGATAAAATGTAAGCCAAAATCATTTCTTTGTAAGAAGAAGATCAAATTGAAACTTTTCTCTTTAATAAATTCGAATTCAATCAAAATTCTTTTAATAAAATAAAATAAAAATCTTATTTTTGGATTTAATTTTGGATGTGAATAAAAATCAAATATTTTGTAAATAAATTGAAATTTTGTGAATAAATAATTTGAAATCATTAGTTTGGAATTATTCCCTTTATAAATAAAATTCTTTTGAACTTCCTTTGAAATGTTGTAACTTTAACAAATAATTAAATTCTATTTTGTGCATTTCACATTCATTAATTGTGAGCATTCCTATATCCCTTTTTTTTTCTTTTTTTTTTTCCACCTCATGACTTATATGTATGTTGTTGTCTTATTATGGGTATCCTCAATTAATTATTCAATTGCCATGATTCCCTCCATTCTCTTAGTAGAGATTGTAGGTATACAGGCCTAAAGGGGTGCTACGGCTTAATCACCATACCTTCCCAATAGATAACCTCATCCTCGAACCTAGACTTAAGGTTTTTTAAAGACAGGTTTTTCCAAAACTTAAAGAGTCATTTTCCTTAGGGTTTTAGTTTCTTATTTTATTTTCCCTTAAAAAAAATAAAAGACAAAAAAAAAAAAGTGGCGACTCTAGTTTTTACAAAAATACAAATTTTCATTAAAAGAAAGTGAGTTTCACCATCAAGTGAGAGTGCACGTGAAAAATGCAAGTCCATAGTTGAAACTAAGATAAAAAGTTTACCAACTTTTTAGGTATCCAAAAGGAACTAGGGGTTATTACTTTTATAGTTAAGTCAACTAGAAGGAATTTTTTTAGTATAAATGTTTGATTTCTGGAATATGACTATATGATGAGTAATAATGTTAGGAGTGAGGTTGATTTGAGAGATCTAGATAAGACTCCCATAGCAACATAAAATACTATGGATTGTTACCAACCATTCTCTTTTTTGTTGGAATTAGCCCAAAAAAGCAAGACATGGTGTTACAAAGCTAAACTTAACTATCCCCTTGTTACCCCTTTGGTGTATTAACATTGATTTGAACATTTAGCCCATGTCTCTTACATTGTACATGACTTGGGTGCTTTAGAATTTACACAAAAAAATACAAGTCATAGATTCCTTGTAAGTAGATTAGTTGTCCACAATCGGTTCATGGATTTGGGTAATCCAGTAGAGATTGTAGTGCACCACCTCCTAATTTGAGGTATGACTTGTCTTAGGTGTCGGGATGATTTCCCATGGTGAGTGCACTCGTGTATGTGATGCACACTAGACAAGGCCTACAGTGAATCATGACACAAGGCTATCAATTGTCATGATTCACAAAGCTACTATACTACATGGACTCTCAACCTTGAGAGGATATTGAGCATATGCCAAAATCAATAGGAGGCTTTAACCTATAGGTGAGACCCTAAAGTGGTCATATATCTCTATGGATTGGGTCACTATTGATGGAAGTTGGTGGCAATAGGTATTCTCAATAGAGGCACCATGATATCTCATGGGATTGAAACAGTGTGTCCCATTAGGTAATCCAAATGACATGTGATTATGAAATCTGTGAACATAGTACTTCCTTTAGTGGAATTTGATATATGCTTCTCATGTTGGGATTGAACCCCAAAAAACAAGACACGATGTAACAAAGTTATACTTAACTATCCCCTTGCTATCCCTTTGGTATATTGACATTAATTTGAACATTCAACCCATGTCTCTTACATTATACATGACTTAAGTGCATTAGGAGTTACATAAAAGATACAAGCCATGGGTTTCTTATAATTAGGTAAGTTGTCCACAATCGGTTCATGGATTTGGGTAATCCAATAAGGATTGTAATGCACCACCTCCTAATTGGAGGAAGGGCTTGTCTTAGCCGTCGGGATAGGTTTCCCATGGTGAGTGCACTAGTGTATGTGATGCACACAAGACAAGACCCATGATGAATTATGACACAAGGTTATCAATTTTTATGATTCACCAAGCTACTATACTACATGGACTCTTAACCTTGAAAGGATATTGAGTCTGTGTCAAAATCAACAAGAGATTTTGACCTATGGGTAAGACCCTAAAGTGATCATATATCCTTATAGATTGGGTCACTGTTAATGGAGGCTGGTGGAAATAGGTATTCTCAATAGAGGCACCATGATATCTCATGGGATTGAGATAGTGTGTCCCCTTGGGTGATCCAAAGGACATCTGATCATGAAATTTGTGGCCACAATAATTCTTTTAGTGGAATTTGACATATGCTCCTTAGAACTAGAGTATGTCAATTGATCAGATAATCAATGGGATATGTAACTCAAGGATTTGAGAGGTAATATTGATAGGTGATAGCACTAGCTTGTTAGATTACAGACACCAGTTCATGGGGATTCTATATGCAGTTGATAGTAGGTCACGGACCCGAGTACTTGATGTCTCATTATAATATACATAAGTTACTGGAGTGCAGTTAACTCTCTATAGAGGGATATTGAGTCAATTTCAGAATTTGATTTTGAGGGAGCCAATACTTCTATGGGTCCCAGTGGTCCCCACTCTGAGCTCATATTACTTGTTAGCACAACTTATGAGGGTTGGATGGGTTAACAACCTTTTTCACTTTTGTGCAAAAACATTTTGGTAATTATGCAAGGTTGCACACGGATAAGTGAGTGATATGTTTAGACTTGACTAATTGATTAATTAGAACCTTGTATGGTTAATTAATCGATTCACCACCTTTTAGGGCTAGATTAAGTGACCCAAGCCCAGGATAGGCTTAAGTCACTTAAGCCTAATAAGAAGGCTATAAATACCCCTTTAGGGTTTAGGGTTTCCAAGTCTTTTCATTCTCCCCTTCAATCTAAAGATAGAATGATTCGCATGGATTCCCAGTCGGGTCATTTAATCAAAAACATTTATAAAACCTATGACCTCATACTAGTGTAGCAAAGCTACTATAGTATAGTGGCTCTAGGGTCGAACTCTGGGATGGGTTTTCATTCTACCAGTGATATACTCATGATTAGAAATTAAATTTAGTGATTTCCTTTATCAAAAACTTAAAGCTTAAAAAGAAAATAAAATTTGTTTTGAAAGTATTTGAACCTAAATTAACATAAACTAATTAAAAATGGAAGAAAGAAAGTTTCTCGGAGCTAAGGATTGCTAGGATCAAGTTTAAAATGCAAAGTGGAAAATTCCGGATTTTTCTCCTCGCATTGGGGATTTAACCTATAGTTATTTCCCAAACCGGTGTAGGTTTGACAATGAAGATTTAATCCATAAAAATCAATAGAAATGGTAGTCAAGGTCCATTAATGGCTTTAGACACTATATAGGTCTTCACCTTGAACCACTTTCCAATGGCTCGTACATGATAACTAATGGACTAATATGGATCTAGCAATAAGCATCCATAAAGACCTGAAGCTTACCATGTATTGGCCATTCAAAGTGATTCTAAGGGATTTAAAGCAAAACTTTGGATTAAAAAGCCATTTATGAACTTCAACTACCTGAATTTAATGCACGAGAATTTTCCAACTTTTCATCTGGACTTTTCACCTAGCTTCCTTCACTCCAAGAAACCAAGAGTTTAGCCTCTCATCCTCTGAGAAAACATCCTCAGAGGTTGTTTGGCTTCCAAGAAAGAGAAAATAGTAACGAGAAAATAGAAAATAAGAGTGCTCTGTATATTGCTAAGTGTTTTGCTCAACACCCGTGTTACATGTCTTCAAGAGGTGATTTCCACCCCTTATATAGTTTTTACAAAAGCAAAGCCTTTCATTGGCTTGCTACAAGGAGAAGAAAGGAAATTTACATCAAAAGAACTTAAGAAAATATCTAAAGTGAAGTCGGCAAAACAGGGGAGGGGGTGTGCGAATTTCGCACACCTCAGAAGGAATTTCGCACAGGTATGCGAATTTCGCATACCCTTCAGAAGGTATGCGAAATTTTCGCATACCTGGAGCAGTTCTCTTCCGAAAGTCATAACTTCCTCGTTTCAGCTCCAAATTATGCACGGTTTGAAGCGTTGGATTCTTGACTTCTTGAGCTTCGAAACGGTATATAGCATGTAAAAAATGGACTTCGGGAAGTGCTCCAAAAGTGCCAAAGAACACTGCAGCTGCTCACTTCAGATTTCCTCCTTGCTTCTCTTTTGATTTTCTTTGCTTCTCTTTGCTTTTCTTCTTTGGTTGGCTTGTCTTAATGATCCAAAAAGATGTCAAAACACTAAAACTAGCCACAAATATGATTAGAAGTCATTGCTAGGTCCTTAACATGCCAATTGGAATAAAGGTGAAGAATTACTACACAAAAGTGCTTAAAACATAATGACTTAAAGGTGTAAAATGGCACTTTTGGGTAGTAATCACTCCCCCCAACTGACACATTGCTCGTCCCTGAGCAATGAAGGAGAGAAAAAGAAAGAAAAATAGATAATAATAATTCACAAAATCATGCTGATCACTCCAAAAAATAATCAAGTGGCATGATTGGATCAAACTCTCACATGGCAAGTCAAAGATATAAAACTCAATCATCAACAAGAGTTATCAAATAACTTACCAATCACAACTTGCAAAGAGTGGGCATTATGCAAATTTGAGTATCAAAATAATTTCCACTCCCAAAGGATCAATACTTAATCTTCCACAAAAATCTAAGTGTTAAGGTGCTTAGTTTCCAGTTATAGTATGTCAAACTATATTCTCCCCCCAACTAAGGTTTTTCTCTAACTTTAGCAACATTACTCATATATAAAAGGTTAAGAACGCACCCCTTTTCTTTTTCTTTTTCTTTTTTTTTTTTTTTTTTTTTTTTTTTTTTAGACTTCACCCATCCACCCATGTAACGAGCATTGAGGTCGGTGAACTCCCAACCAGTAAAGGCTTAGGGCACCAGGCTTTAAAGATTTTCACCATATACCCCTCGGACCTTGCTCGGGTTTCAAAGCAAGTGAAGCGAAAATTATTTTCATAAGACACATTGGTCTTTTATAAGGTGTCCCAACACTAATAGAATGAAGTCAATGGCACCAAGTTGAAAATTTCCTAAGTTAGGGAGTGAAAAAGTTTTCCATCTTATAACTGGAATCTAATGTGTTCAGTGTGTGAAAAGATTAGAGTGGAGGACTTAAGATTGAAAACAAAAGGAGCTTCAACAATTTATCAACTTTAATAAGCATAATACAAACTTTGAGACTATGGCAATAAGATAAGAATTTAATTTCTCCCATTTACTTTTGAGAATTTATCTTTGAGAAAACAAAGAGAGTTTGCAAAAAATTTTGTTAGCAAAATAATTTAACCAACAATTCAACAACTTACTTCCTCAATTCTCCCCCCAACTAGGACGAACATTGTCCCCAATGTTCCAAAAACAAACGATAAAATAAGGGAGGAAGTGATACCTCCTGATAGTAAGGGATTCTGAATGAAGAGGAGAAACCACATGCTTCATAAGAAAAGGAAAATCATAAGTGTACTGAATAGAGGAAATAAAATCGAAGCTAACATACACAAAAAGAGAAGATGTCTATATAAACTGAGAGAGTACAATATACAAAATAAACATGGAGTACATCCAATCCCAGTATAACAGTGGTCCAAAATATGTAAGACATCTAAACACGTAGCATATAGATACAAAAAAGGAGAGGAGTGATCGTATGATCAAGTGGTAGGCTCCTCTGGAGGATAGGAGGGGTCCTCCGCTGTAACTGTGGAAGGAACCTCTACAGGTGGAACTGGAGGTGAAAGACCGAGATGCTGCTGAATCTCCCGGAGAATGAGAGTCTGCTGGTCCTGCTGAAGCTGGAAGTGGTCCATGCGCTCCATAATGGCTGTCTGAGTAGTGGTCAAAGTCTGGAAAGAAGCGAGCAAAGCACGATACTCGGCACCAGGGATAGTAATGGGCGGCTCTGATATAGGAGGAACAGCAGGTGGGGCATCAGATGATGCGGCCTCTGGTACTGGCTGTGGAGGCTCTGAAGTGGATGGAGCAGGAGGGACTTCCCTTGGCTCGGGAAGTTCTGGCAACTGGCGATGGAGCCATATCTGAGTCCATTGGTCAAGAGAGAAGGTCTCTCGACAATGGTGGCGAGGCTCAGAATGAGGGTCTGCAGGAAAACCCATATGCGCCAAAACATGGCATAGCAGCCGAGGGAAAAGTAAAGGAATGGAGTCTGCCCTCGCAAGATGCCGCCTATGTACCTTCTCCTCAAAATGGAGGAGAGCGGCCATAATCAAATGATGAGGGGCAAAGTAGTAGCCCTCATAGATACGAAATAATGCCTCCAAAATGGCCCCTCGCCTCTGCACTGTATGCTGGAGAGGAAAAAGATTGGCGCGAAGCACCACATCGACTAAGAGCATCTCTGGTGGAAGCTTTCTCCTCAAAATGGTCCTCTGGGAAGATGTCCCTCGAGATAGGCTACGAACCATGTCCCACTCAGAAAGTGGGGCCCAGCGTCTAAATACAGCGGGATCTACCGGTGCATAAGGGATATGGAAAGCATCGGCAATCTGAGCAGCCCCCAGAATACCCTGGCGTCCATCAATAGTAAAAAGGATCGAGGCTGGTATCGGGACGCCACGAGTAGTCATAGACTGATAAAAGTCTAATGCTACTCGAGGATAAAAGAACTGGGGCAGAGTCATAAAGGGTACAAGATGGTACCTCTGAAGTAGACGATATGAATCTCGTAACTCATGCCGCTGTCGCATCAGAGAATGATCAAAATAGGTCTCGACATGAAAATTTCGCGATCGGCAATCGGAGTTGCCCTCAATGGGCGAGCTGGGTCTAGGGCGCCTGGCAGAAGAAGGCTGAGGTGCTCTGGATGACTCTCCTCGCTTTGTAGTCTTCGCTTTCTTTAAAGGAGGACTCCGAGGTGGAATTTGTGTAGGGGCCACAGACGTGGCGGATGCTCTCCTCGTATAATATCTGCTCTGAGGTGCCGAATCAAGTAAAAGTGAGGGCGCATCAAGTGGGGCCCACATAGGGGCGGCTCTCTGACTGCTCTGGGAATCTGAAGTAGATCCTCCTCGGGTCTTGGGCATGATGAAATGATGAAAGGAGGCTCAGAAGCTTGGATTTATGGAAGGTAAGGGTGGAGAAACTAAAATTTTCGCATAGGGGTGTGCGAATTTCGCATACCTCAAGAGGGGGTATGCGAATTTCGCATACCTCAAGAGGGGGTATGCGAATTTCGCACAGGGCACTATTCACCCACGCGGCTAAGGAATTATGGCTCTTTTGAAATGGTGAGAATTTGTGGCTTTTGAGGATGGGAATTGGTGGCTTAGGTAAGGAAAGGATTTGTCATGGTGAATGGGCTTGGAATTTGGAGCTATTTAAGTGGAAAATTGGAGAATTGGAGCTCCCATGGCCGGCGGCAATGAATTTCTTTTGAAGAAATTAAGGCTTGGATGCTTATGGTTTGGGCTTTGGATTAGCATGAACAAGGTTTGGATGGGATTATGGAAGTTTTTAGAGTGTTGGGTGATGAATTGGAAGGATTTTGATGGTGGAGGAAGATGGAATTGCCGAATTTGGAAGATGATGAATAGTGATTGCCGCGGGAATGGAGTGAAATATTGGAGATGGGCTGCTATGGTGGTGTTGATGATGATGATTGATGAAGAAAAGGGGTTTTATGGATGGGAATGGGTGATCGGAAGAGAGGTTTTGAGAGAATTGAAGAAGGAGCTTGAAGTTTTGAATGGAGAATGAAAGCTTTAAAGAGAAAAAATGAGTTTCGCATACCTTAAAATGGTATGCGAAAATTTCGCATACCTGTAATTCTCCAAGACAGAGAGTGTGTTTTTTGAAAATTGGCGCAAAAACGAATTCGCACCGGGTTCGCATCAGGTTCGCATACCTGTGAAATTCGCACAGGGGGACAGAAAGTATGCAATTTTGAAAAGTGAAGCAAAAATGAATTCGCACCGGGTAGGGGAGGTATGCGAAATTCGCATACCTCAAAAGAGGGTATGCGAAATTTGCTGAACTTGATTTTTTTCTCCCCTGTTTTCCTCTGTTTCCACCAAGACTCCATTCTTCAAGCCTTCCTACCTATATGTTAACACAAAAAACACAATTCAAACCATATTAGAATGAATTTAACATCAAAAATAGAAATAAAAACATGCTTAAATACAAGAAAACACTAAGTTAAACTAAAATCAACTTAAAAGAAAACAAAAAGAGGATGAACTTTTTAGTCTTTGGAGAGACTAAGTTCACCCATGAACCAAGTGTTCTCATGTTAGAGGTGGATCAAGGAGGATGAATTCCTCCTTGTCTCGGGAAAAAGATTCGATATAAGGCTTGAGACGATGCCCATTCACTTTGAAAGTTCGAGTGCTATTGAAGTTGAATAGTTCCACTACTCCGTTTGGTTGCACTTCATGAATTGTGAAAGGACCCGTCCATCTTGATTTCAATTTTCCCGGAAAAAGATGAAGCTTAGAGTCATAAAGCAAGACTCTTTGCCCCTTGGCAAAATTCTTTTGATTTACCAATTGATCATGCCATTTCTTCAACCTCTCCTTTGCAATTTTTGAATTGAGGTAAGCATCATTCCTCATTTCTTCTAACTCATTCAAATCCAAACATCTTTTCAACCCGGCTCTTGTCAAATCCATGTTGAGTTTCTTGATTGCCCACCATGCTTTATATTCAATCTCCACTGGAAGATGGCACGCTTTGCCATAAACAAGGCGATAAGGAGACATTCCAAGGATGGTCTTATAAGCGGTCCTATACGCCCATAAGGAATCTAGGAGCTTAATAGACCAATCCTTCCTATTAACATTCACCACCTTCATCAATATATTCTTGATCTCCCGGTTGGCTAACTCAACTTGGCCACTTGTCTGAGGGTGATAGGGTGTAGCTACCTTGTGCTTAACCCCATATTTGGCTAGAAGAGCCTCAAAAGGTTTATTGCAAAAGTGGGTTCCTCCATCACTTATAATGGCCTTAGGGACTCCAAATCTTGCAAAGATGTTGTCCTTGAGGAATTTAAGAACCACCTTGTGATCATTACTCCTACATGGGATTGCTTCCACCCACTTAGAGACATAATCCACTCCCACCAAAATGTAGGAATGTCCAAATGACATTGGAAATGGTCCCATGAAATCAATCCCCCAAACATCAAAGACATCCACTATCAAGATAGGATTCAAGGGCATCATATTTCGGCGTGTAAGCTTACCAAGCCTTTGACACCGATCACATCCCTTGCACATAGAGTGGGCATCCTTGAAAAGAGAGGGCCACCAAAACCCTGATTGGATCACTTTCATGGCTGTCTTTTGGGAGGCAAAGTGACCTCCACATGCACTATCATGGCAATGGGAAAGAATTCCCGGTTGCTCTTGTTCAGGAACACATTTCCTTATGATTTGATCCGCACAATATTTGAAGAGAAAAGGTTCCTCCCAATAGTAAGCATGGATCTTAGCAAAGAAATGCCTCTTGTCTTGGGCACTCCACTCGCTTGGAACTTCCCCAGTAACCAAGTAATTCGCAATGTGAGAATACCATGGGGCTACATCTATTGACATGAGAGACTCCTCAGGGAAGTCATCATTGATAGGCAGACCATGTGAGTCATGTGCTATCACAAGTCTTGACAAATGGTCAGCTACCACATTTTCTACTCCCTTTTTATCTCGGATTTGGAGATTAAATTCTTGGAGCAAAAGGATCCATCTTATCAATCTTGCCTTGGCATCTTGCTTGGTTAGCAAGTACTTCAAAGCGAAATGGTCAGTGAACACCACTATAGAGGACCCTACCAAATAGGCACGAAACTTATCCAAGGCAAAAACTACTGCCAACAACTCCTTCTCAGTAGTTGTGTAGTTCCTTTGAGCCTCGTTCAAAGTCTTGCTCACGTAATAAATCACATAGGGCTTTCCATCCTCTCTTTGCCCTAAAACAGCCCCCATAGCAAGATCACTTGCATCACACATTACCTCAAAAGGTAATTTCCAATTTGGGGCTCTCACTATTGGTGCGGTTGTGAGGAATTGCTTAAGTTCCTCAAAACTCTTCTGACACTTCTCATCCCACACAAACTTGGCATCCTTTACCAAGAGTTCACAAAGAGGCTTTGAGATTTTTGAGAAATCCTTAATGAACCTCCTATAGAACCCGGCATGTCCTAGGAATTGCCTAATTCCCTTAACATTTGTGGGAGGTGGCAACTTAACAATTAGCTCCACCTTTGCCTTATCTACCTCAATGCCATTTTTGGAGATTACATGTCCTAAGACAATGCCTTGTTGTACCATAAAATGGCACTTCTCCCAATTTAGCACTAGGTCTTTCTCAATACATCTATGGAGAACTGCTTCTAAGTGTAACAAACACTCCTCAAAAAAACTTCCATAAACAGTGATGTCATCCATGAAGACTTCCATGATGCGTTCTACCATATCACTGAAGATGCTTAGCATACATCTTTGGAAAGTTGCAGGAGCATTACATAAACCAAATGGCCTTCTCCTATACGCAAAAGTACCAAAGGGGCATGTAAAGGTTGTATTTTCTTGATCTTCCAAATCAATCTCTATTTGGAAGTACCCCGAGTACCCATCTAAAAAACAGTAGAAGGGATGTCCTGAGACTCTCTCAAGGACTTGGTCCATGAAAGGCAATGGGAAATGGTCCTTCCTAGTCACTGAATTCAACCTCCTATAGTCTATACACACCCTCCATCCTGAGGTAGGACGTGTAGAGACTTCCTCCCCTTTCTCATTCTGGATCACAGTGATACCAGATTTCTTTGGAACTACTTGGGTGGGGCTCACCCACAAGCTATCAGAAATAGGATATATGATCCCTGCTTGTAGTAGCTTCAGAACTTCACCCCTCACCACCTCTTGCATGTGAGGGTTCAACCTCCTCTGGGGCTGTCTCACTGGCTTTGCATTTTCCTCCATGTAAATATGGTGGGTGCACACCAGAGGACTAATCCCCTTCAGATCAGAAATTTGCCATCCAATGGCTTTCTTGCATTTTCTGAGGACTCCCAAAAGACTATCCTCTTGATCACTTGTGAGATTTGAAGAGACCACCACTGGACATTTCTCATCTTCCTCTAAATATGCATACTTCAAATTAACAGGAAGGGGCTTCAAGACAAGCTTTGGAGGATCCTCCATAGCTGCTCCTTGTGAGTCCTCCTTATTGAACAGTGGTAAGATCTCTTCCCGTCTCCTCCATGGAGACATAGTAGCTAGCACATCAGAGGGTTCAGGTAACCCCTCTTCAAGCTCTTCAAGGCTTTCATTCAAGGTCTCTTCTAAGCTCTTGTCACAATGCTCTTCAACCAAGGTGTTGATAAGGCACACCTCTTCTGGACCTTCATCCTCTTCTGGGTGAAGATGCCTCTTGCAAAGATGGAATATGTTTAACTCCAAAGTCATGTTTCCAAATGTGAGCTGCATCACCCCATTTCTACAATTGATGACGGCATTGGAGGTAGCCAGGAAAGGTCTCCCAAGGATGATTGGCACATAATTGGCTTCCATAACAGTGGGATCGGTATCAAGCACAACAAAATCCACGGGATAGTAGAATTTGTCCACTTGCACTAGAACATCCTCTATCACTCCCCTTGGGATTTTGACAGATCTATCAGCTAAGGAGAGAGTGATGGCTGTGGGCTTCAATCCTCCAAGTCCCAGTTGCTTGTACACAGAGTATGGGAGCAAATTCACACTCGCCCCCAAGTCTAGTAAAGCTTTCTCTACCAGTGTTCCTCCAATGTTGACTGCAATGGTGGGGCAACCCGGATCTTTATACTTGACTGGAGATTTACTCTGAATGATAGCACTTACCTGCTCAGTGAGAAATGCATTCTTTGTCACATGTAGCCCTCTCTTGACCGTGCACAAATCCTTCAGAAACTTTGCATATGTGGGGACTTGCTTGATCATATCAAGTAAGGGTATATTCACCTTCACTTGTCTCAAGACTTCAAGAATTTCTGGTGAATTCTTGATTTCCTTCTTTCCATGTAAAGCTTGAGGAAAAGGGGGAGGCATATGTTTCTTCATCATATCTTCTTTAATCACTATCCTCGGCTCTTCTTCAATGCTTGATTAGGATGCACTTTTCTTCCCACTCTTCTCTTCTTGGTTATTGCTCTCTTTAACCAAGATCTTCTTTGACAAAGGTTCTTCATCTTGCCTCACCTTAGGCAAAGGTTGATCAACCTCCTTTCCACTCCTCAATGTGATCACGGCTTTGACCTCCCTCAACTTTGAAGAATCCCCCTCTTGGGTTTCAACTTCATGAACACCCTTTGGATTTTGGCTTGGTTGAGAAGGGAACTTTCCTTTCTCATTCACTGTGTTGAGGTTGGTAAGCCTAGAGATGGAGTATTGAATGTTATCTATCTTCTGATATAGATCATTTTGCATCCCATCCATTCTCTTATTTAGAGAACTCTCAACATTCTCAATCTTTTGGTGTAATTGGGAGTTGATTGTCCTTTGTTCAGCCACAAAGTCACTCATGACTTTGCTTAGGTTTGCCATGGCTTGCTCCACTGAAGAGGTTTGTTGAGGTGCTTGAATTTGGGCTTGTGGTTGGTATGGAGGTGGTCTTGGTCTCCAAGAAAAATTTGGATGGTTTCTCCAGCTTGAATTATAGGTGTTTCCATAAGGTGCATTGTTGTTAGGCCTAAATTGCCCCACAACATTGGCTTGATCACCTAACATCTCCCTCACAGCTGGCATAGTTGGACACTCATCTACCACATGATCACATGATTGGCAAATGGTGCATGGCATGGCATGGGCTTGAGTCTCGGAAATGGCTTGAACTTCATGCATCTTTTTCAACTCAAGTTCTTCCAACCTCCTTGCTATTGTTGCCACTTTAGCTTTCATGTCCATGTCTTCACTTAACATGTACAATCCACCCTTTGGATTCACAGGAGCTTTCATCCTTCCCAATTCCTTTGAGTTGGGCTCATCCCATCCTCTTGTTACCTCAGATACATAACTTAAAAAATCCATGGCTTCTTCCGGATTCTTACTCATAAAATCTCCCCCACACATGGTTTCAAGAATTTGCTTCATGGAGGAAGACATTCCATCATAGAAATAGCTCACCAAGAGCCATGTATCAAAGCCATGATGAGGACAAGCATTGATAGCCTCCATATACCTTTCCCAACATTCATGGAATTTCTCATTTTCTTTAGCAGAAAAGTTTGAGATTTGCCTCTTCAACCCATTGGTTCTATGGGTGGGGAAAAATTTCTTCAAAAACTCGGCCTGAAGATCAACCCAATTCCTTATGCTCCTTGGCCTTAAAGAATTAAGCCATATTTTTGCCTTGTCCTTCAAAGTGAAAGGGAATAGCTTGAGTCTCATCAAGTCTATTGAAGTTCCTCCCTCTCTAAAGGTATTGCACACCTCCTCAAACTCCTTGATGTGGGCATATGGATTCTCACTCTCCATTCCATGGAAATTTGGTAGAAGGGGCACAATATGGGGCCTTATAATCAGCTGCTCAAGAGGAGGTATTATGCATGAGAGTGCACTCATCCTTGGTGGGTGCATCCTATCCCTCATGGATAGATATGCATTTGGATTACCCCCCCCCCCCCCCCCCCCCCCCCCCCTTGACCTTGTTGAGAATTCTGATCCTCTTGTGGAGGGTCCATGATGTTTACACAGATATTCAACTCTGTGTCTTGAGGATTCTCAATCCTTACTAATCTTCCCTCTTGGTCCCGAATCCAATAGGGCATGCACAAATCTCTACTTATCTGAAAACAAAACAAAAACAACTAAAACAAAAGAAAACTAGAAGAAAGTTAAGGTTAGAAAAAAAAAAAAAAAACAATAAAATTAAAAGAAAGGAAATAAAGTTAGTGAAAAAGGAATTCACCAAACTTGTGATGAAAATCACAAGTAGCCTCTAAAAGGTTGTATCACTGTATTGTGGCACCATCCCCGGCAACGGCGCCATTTTTGATTCGCATGGATTCCCAGTCGGGTCATTTAATCAAAAACATTTATAAAACCTATGACCTCATACTAGTGTAGCAAAGCTACTATAGTATAGTGGCTCTAGGGTCGAACTCTGGGATGGGTTTTCATTCTACCAGTGATATACTCATGATTAGAAATTAAATTTAGTGATTTCCTTTATCAAAAACTTAAAGCTTAAAAAGAAAATAAAATTTGTTTTGAAAGTATTTGAACCTAAATTAACATAAACTAATTAAAAATGGAAGAAAGAAAGTTTCTCGGAGCTAAGGATTGCTAGGATCAAGTTTAAAATGCAAAGTGGAAAATTCCGGATTTTTCTCCTCGCATTGGGGATTTAACCTATAGTTATTTCCCGAACCGGTGTAGGTTTGACAATGAAGATTTAATCCATAAAAATCAATAGAAATGGTAGTCAAGGTCCATTAATGGCTTTAGACACTATATAGGTCTTCACCTTGAACCACTTTCCAATGGCTCGTACATGATAACTAATGGACTAATATGGATCTAGCAATAAGCATCCATAAAGACCTGAAGCTTACCATGTATTGGCCATTCAAAGTGATTCTAAGGGATTTAAAGCAAAACTTTGGATTAAAAAGCCATTTATGAACTTCAACTACCTGAATTTAATGCACGAGAATTTTCCAACTTTTCATCTGGACTTTTCACCTAGCTTCCTTCACTCCAAGAAACCAAGAGTTTAGCCTCTCATCCTCTGAGAAAACATCCTCAGAGGTTGTTTGGCTTCCAAGAAAGAGAAAATAGTAACGAGAAAATAGAAAATAAGAGTGCTCTGTATATTGCTAAGTGTTTTGCTCAACACCCGTGTTACATGTCTTCAAGAGGTGATTTCCACCCCTTATATAGTTTTTACAAAAGCAAAGCCTTTCATTGGCTTGCTACAAGGAGAAGAAAGGAAATTTACATCAAAAGAACTTAAGAAAATATCTAAAGTGAAGTCGGCAAAACAGGGGAGGGGGTGTGCGAATTTCGCACACCTCAGAAGGAATTTCGCACAGGTATGCGAATTTCGCATACCCTTCAGAAGGTATGCGAAATTTTCGCATACCTGGAGCAGTTCTCTTCCGAAAGTCATAACTTCCTCGTTTCAGCTCCAAATTATGCACGGTTTGAAGCGTTGGATTCTTGACTTCTTGAGCTTCGAAACGGTATATAGCATGTAAAAAATGGACTTCGGGAAGTGCTCCAAAAGTGCCAAAGAACACTGCAGCTGCTCACTTCAGATTTCCTCCTTGCTTCTCTTTTGATTTTCTTTGCTTCTCTTTGCTTTTCTTCTTTGGTTGGCTTGTCTTAATGATCCAAAAAGATGTCAAAACACTAAAACTAGCCACAAATATGATTAGAAGTCATTGCTAGGTCCTTAACATGCCAATTGGAATAAAGGTGAAGAATTACTACACAAAAGTGCTTAAAACATAATGACTTAAAGGTGTAAAATGGCACTTTTGGGTAGTAATCATAGAACCTTAGCCTTCATCCTTGAGATCTCTACCATCTCAGTGTCTAGACACAAGAAAGAGTCATCGGGCGAAAAATCATAGTATTTACAAGATCCATTACAACTTTGGAGTTATCTACATCAATTAGAATCAATTCGGGAACATCTAGATCAAAGGTATTTGCCTTTATTCTCCAGAACTATGTTTTCAATGGTATCCTTATTGTTTTTTAATACCTATTTGTCCATTGCCATAAATCTAAAGAGCCCTAAGGATAGTTGCATGCACTTTATACAATCTAAGGCATGGGAACCGAGTAATCCAGGGTTCCCAACAATTGGTATCAGAGCCTTAAGGTAGGTTCTAGCTTGTTAGATCTATTCTAGGTTACGCTAACTCTATTTTGCAGAGTTGTTTTATTCATCCCATGGCCAAAAGAGATGAATGAATGACATGTTTTTATTTGTTCAATTAAATGAATGTCAATACGATGATTATAATTGTGATTGATTGTTATTTGTTCATTTGAATGAATATGAATGGATATAATATGCCTTTTGTTCTCTAGATTGGATTGTACACCCCATAAGGGGTATAGGATTTTTATTTCGTTGTAAAAAAATTTTCTTTTTAATAGATGGGTTGTAAGCTCCATTAAAGAAGCATAGGAATTTGTATGCTTGTAACAATTTCAGTTTTTTGTATCCATCTATGGTGACCCAAGAGAAAATAAGGAATCTTGAAAGTTCTTTTTGAGATTTTATGGTGGTTAAAGAAAGAAAGATTCTTGGAAGTTCTTCTTTTGAGATCTATGGTTATATATTGATGTTAAATTAAACTCAAAATCAGGACTACCTCCTAGTAGTTTTTTGTGTATAAGGGCGTTTTGGTAACCACACACAGTTGCATAAGGGTAAGTGAACAAGGTCTCTAGATTGGGCTAATTGATTAATTAGTAGGCCCTATTGGGTTAATTAATCAATTAGAACCCATTTTAGGCTAGATTAAGTGACCCAAGTCTATGTGGGCTCAAGTCACTTAAGTCCACTTAGGAACCCTATAAACTCCTCATAAGGGTTAAGGTTTCCATAGGTTTTGTCTTCCATCATCTAGAGAGATAGAGAGTCATAGACTCCACCCTCTTTCTCTCCCCACCAAAAGTGTGCCAAGATCAAGGTTCGAGTCATTAGGCGAAAGACTTTGGGTTTACGAGACTTCTGCGATTTTAATTTTCATTTTCACCATGTGGATTTGATTAAAAAACATCCAAATATGAGGTATGGTTTTCGTTAACACTTTCGGAATCCTTTTAAAATATAAAAATGTGATTTTTTTTTCCGCTATGCATAGGATTTAGAAAAAGCTTAAGATAGTTATGCATGTTCCTAACCTGACTTGGACTAAGGAAACGAAGAGATCAGGGTTTTTCCCATCCAACCTTGCGTAATTACCAAAACATCCTTATGTACAAAAGTGAACTAAAAACTCATCCAACACTCATAAACCGTGTCATCAAGGAATAAAAGCTCAAAGCAGGGACCATTGGAACCCATAGGAGTATTGCCTCCCTCATAATCAAATTCTAAAATTAATTCAACATTCCGCTACAGAGAGTGAACTACACTCCAGTATCCTATGTATATTACAAGGAGACACTAAGTGCTCGGGTCTGTGACTTACTATCCACTACATGCAAACTCCCCATGAACTGGTGTCCAGAATCTAACAAGGTAGTGTTATCACCTATAAAGATTACCTCTCAAATCCTTGAGTTACAGATCCCACTTATTATGTGATCAACTAACATACTCTAGCTCCAAGGAGCATATGTCAAATTCCACTAAAGGAATTATTGTGGCCATAGAGTTCATGATCACATGTCCTTTAGATCACCCAAGGGGACACATTGTCTAAATCTCATGAGATATCATGGTGCCTATATTGAGAATACCCGTTGCCACTAGCCTCCGTCAATAGTGACCCAATCCATAGGGATATATGACCACTTTAGGGTCTCACCCATAGGTTAAAGCCTCCTATTGATTTTGGCATAGGCTCAATGTCTTCTCAAGGTTGAGAGTCCATCTAATATAGTAGTTTGTTGAATCATGACAATTTATAGCCTTATGTCAAGATTCACAATAGGTCCTAACCTATGTGGATCACATACACTAATGCACTCACCATGAGAAACCCATCATGATGGCCAAGACAGGTCATCCTCCAATTAGGAGGTGGCGCACTATAGTCTCTACTAGATTGTCCAAATCCATAAACCAACTATGGACAACTTATCTTCTTACAAGGAATCCATGACTTGTATCTTCTACGCAACTTCTAATGCACCCAAGTCATGTACAATATAAGAGACATAGATTAAAAGCTCAAATCAATGTTAATACACTAAAAAGATTACAAGGGGATGGTTAAGTCTAACTTCATGTCTTGCTCTTAGGGGCTCAATCCCAACACCTTGTGCAACCTTACAAAATTACCAAAACATATTTATGCACAAGAATGAACATTGAGCCAATCCAACCCTCATAAACCATGTCATCATGTTATATAAGCTCAGAGCAGTGTCCACTAGGACCCATAGGAGTACTAGCTCCCTCATAATCCAATTCTGAAGTTGATTCAACATTCCATTAAAGAGAATCAACTGCACTCCAATACCCTATGTAAATAACAACAAAACAAAGCTCGGGTCTGTGGCCTACTATCTACTTCATGCAAACTCCCTATGAATTGGTGTCCATAATCTAACAAAGTAGTGTTATCACCTATCAAGATTACATCTCTAATCCTTGAATTACAGATCCTACTTAATATGTGATCAACTAACATACTCTAACTTTAAGGAGCATATGTCAAATTCCACTAAAGAAATTAATATGGCCATAGATTTCATGATCCTATGTCCTTTAGATCACCTAAGAGGACACATTGTCTCAATCCCATGAGATATCATGTTGCCTATATTAAGAATACTTATTGCCACCAACCTCCATCAATAGTCACCCAATCCATAAGGATATATGACCACTTTAGGGTTTCACCCATAAGTCAAAGCCTCCTATTGATTTAGGCTCAATATCCTCTCAAGATTGAGATTCAATGTAGTATAGTAGCTTTGTGAATCATGACAATTGATAATCTTGCGTCATGATTCACCATAGGTCTTGTCTAGTATGCATCACATACACTAGTACACTCACCATGGGAAACCCATCCCGACACCCAAAACAAGTCATCCTTCCAATTAGGAAATGGTGCACTACAGTCTTTACTAGATTACCCAAATCCATGAACCGATTGTGGACAACTTATCTACTTACAAGGAACCTATGACTTGTATCTTTTGTGCAACTCTTGATGCACCCAAGTCATGTACAATATAAGATACATGGGTTTAATTCTCAAATCAATGTCAATACACCAAAGAGATAGCAAGGGGGTAGTTAAGTCTAACTTTGTTATGTCATGTCTTGCTTTTAGAGCTCAATCCCAACAAACTCCCACTAGCCCCAAAAGTAGATTGGGCACTACAGAAAGATTATGTTCCATAGTCATATCACCTCCTTATACTATCTCACACTAAGGTAACACTTCCTCTTTTTGTGTTTCCTCTTCTAGTGGTACTTGGAGGCATGACAACAACTTAAAGAAACTTTTAAGATCAGTGAAGGAAACATAAATGTTGAAAACAATAAGACATCCCCGATCAAACTGTTAGAGGCAAGACTATAGTGCCTGGGTAAACATCCCATTTTTTTCCCAACTTTGGGAGAAAAAAGACAATCAAGAAAAGTTCCATCCGCACTCCTTAGAAGATTCCCTTTAGCAATTCTTTAGACCAAGCCACTGTCGCACTATTATCACATAACAATATATTAGACAATATAGCCAAGCAAACTACCCATAAGTCAAAAGGCTTCCTTTGTTACTATAAAAGAAATAAAAACCACTTAAAGTGTATACGTACCTAGAGATAGACCTGAGAGAGTCCTCATTAAGCTGAAAGTCTAATTCCCAATACAAAAAGAGTATCAACTCATCACAAAGACTCACAAGCATATAACCCCTCGTTCTCCAAAGATATTTGAGTATATGCTTGACATCCACCCAAAGCTTTAATAAGGAAATGGACTAATATCCACTCATTATTCCTACAACAAAGCAAATATATAGTCTAACACATACCATTGCATACTTAAGACTATCCATTATAGAGTCATAAGATACCGTCTTAATGCGATGTCTCTCCACGGATGTCCAAGGACATTGATCCTAAGAATGACAACCTCAAACCCTTCGGGTAAAAAACCCTTCTTGGAGTTTTGCATCATGTACTTGACCAAATGCTCATCAATGTAGGTGACATGGCATAATTTTCCTATTCTTACAATCCTAAAGAACCTTAACCCTAAGAATATATTGTGTCTTCCTCTAGATTTTCATTTAGAACTTAATAGACTACTAGATCTTGACTGATGACAATATCCTTACATCATATCCAATGAGTAGATTGTCATCTACCTATAAGAACTTAGAGCATCACCATGCTTCCATGTGCCTTCTTATACACACAAGGCCCTTTGCTATGAAAATGTTTGGTTTTTGTATCTTATAAATGAAACACACTGCAATAGATAGGAGTAATCTGATGGATTTAAGTATGACCACTATTAAAAAGGTTTTCCATAGTTGAAACAAAGTTTCAAACTATAACCTTAATTTAACCACATAAAACTCAAGTTTTCCATCTACTCATGTGTTCCTCTTGTAGACCAACTTACACCTATGGGTTTTCTCCCTTAAGGTGCTTCTACAAGAACTTAAACTATGTTAGAATAGAAAGATTCTAACTTCCTCTTCATAGCTCCTTGCCTTAAGTGAGCACAAACACTGCTCACTACTTCATCATAGTTTGTTGGATATAAACTTCCCACTACAAGAGGCACTGGTGTATTAGAAATCATAGGAATGGTATGCCTTTAACCCTCTCGATCCATAGTATCCTATGTAATATGGGACTATCTTCTAATATATCAACCAATCTATATCACTCTTTGCCTTAGTCCTTATCATATAATCTTCATCAAAAATCTAACATTTGTGTTAACAAGTATCTTCTAATGATCTTGACTATGAAGGTAATAACCCAAAATCCTCTTATGTATCCTATAAACGGATATACCCCTTAAGAAAAAGAGGTATTAGAGTCTATAAGACATATCCCTAAAAGAATCTGGGAAAAAATGAGAAACTTATCCATGATCTCACAATGTCCATCCAAGTTTGATATCTTCTTTCCACCTCTCTATTTTGCAATAGAGACCCTAGTGCACATAACTGGGAAATAATCTCATGCTCCAACAGAAAGAATCAAACTTACTAGACATATCACCTTGATCTAATCGAAGTGACTTGGTATGTATACCTAATAGGTTATCCGATCCCATCTTAAATTCAATGAATGTATCCAAGGCACTAGATCTCCTATGTACATATCCAAACCTAGAGTAATCATCACTAAACGTGATGAAATACCCATACCCTTCCCATGCATAAACACTAAAAGTTCCATATATGTTAGTATGCACTAACTCCAAACATTTCTTGGCTCTAGTCCTCTTAGTCATTTTACCATCTATACAAGATTCGTAGACTAGAAGATCTTCTAGAATCAAAGAGTCCAAACTTTACTAGTCTTTGGATCCTATTTAGATTAATATGACATAGGTCTAGAAACCAAATGTTTAATTAGTGATAGGTTTAATCCTAAGATTTGACTATTCTCCTCACTTGACATAGTGATAATGGAATACATATAAAAGAAGAGGATATGACCTTCCCCTAACCTGCATAACTAACCTTGCATTTGAAGTTAAGGTAAGTATAATCCCATCATTTAACCTTCCCTTTTTTTGAATATCCTATAAGGACTTATCGACAGTGGGCTTGGAATCTATCCACCATAAATGGTTAAATCCACAACTAAATACCCAACAATGAGAAAATGATGTATACATTCATTTTTCCTTTAGGTAAATAAAGCATTCCTTTTCTAGTGTCCTAAAAGGTTAGAATGTAATCACTTGCCCTTGAGTTTGCTCTCTTATTCCTTCTCTTGAACTTTCCTTATTAAGTGTTGTTCTTCTTCTTCTTAACAAAAGAACCTGAAAAACCTTTTACTTCCATATGAACACCCTATAATCTTTGAGAATCCCCTTAGCCATCTTAAAGGAAAATGGTAAGATCTTTAAGATCATATGAATATTGGTGTTCATAATAGTCCTAAGAATAGTTTGTCAAAGTTAACCTACCCTTATCACCAAATAACTAATGTAAACTAGAAAGAGAATATTAAAGTCTCTAATAATAGACTTGTGTTGTTATTGCAACATATTATCCAAAGATCCAAGTATTAGACACTTGGTCTTTGGATCCGTGAAATGCCACCTTGATATACCACTCTTTCCTTCTGCTAGGTTAGTTCATAAGGAATAGCTAGCTCTACCTAAACCAGCTTCAATGAAATTAGTTACTACATCCAAAATAAAATTAATCCAAATGATTAGTTGGGTTTGATCTATTGTGAGAAAGAGAGTGATAATAAAAACAACATGATATATGTACTAAAGAATATAACCAAGCGACATAATTGAATATTCAAGACATCCGGTAATTAATTTAGAAAAAATGTAGTACTCTCAAACTACGTATCCTTTTGTAAGGTATCCTAATATCATAAGAATCCAGCCTATGGGGGGCAGGTCATGACCTTATTACTAGGTAGAGACCCTCTCAAATTGTTCCCCTACCTTAACCATAAAGGTATAGGTGTACTCTGATCACAAGAGTTTGAAATACATTTTCACTCAAAATGGTCTAAACTATAGGTAGAGGAGATGGATGGAGACATTGGAAGATTATGATTTTGCTTCTCATTACCATCCTGGAAAGGCAAATGTTGTAGTAGATGCCTTGAGTAGAAAGAGTTATGGCCAGTTGTCTAGCTTAGGGTTGAGAGAGTTTGAGATGCCTGCAATTATTGAGGATTTTGAGCTATGTCTTGGTTGGGAAAGACAAGGTCCATGCTTGTACAGTATATTGGCTAGGCCAATGTTTATCCAAAGAATAGTGGAGGCCCAAGTTCATGATGAGTTTTTAGAAAAAGTTAAAGCCTAGTTGGTAGAAGGTGAAGTAGACTATGCATGTAGATGGGAGTGTGAGATTTAGAGGAAGATTGTGTGTGCTAAGAGATGTGGAGTTGAGGAATGAACTTCTAACAGATGCTCATAGGGCAAAGTACACCATCCACCCTAGGAGTACTAAAATGTATCAAGATTTAAAGAGACAAATCTGGTGGAGTGGGATGAAGAGAGATATTGCTCAGTATGTAGCCAATTATCAGACTTGTCAGCAAGTGAAAGTTGAACACCAAAGGCATGCAGGGTTGTTGCAACCTTTACCTATACCTGAGTGGAAGTGGGATCATATCACTATGGACTTTGTGATAGGGTTGCCAAGAACTAGAAGCAAGAAAAATGGAGTTTGGGTGATTGTGGACCGTCTTACTAAGTTAGCTCATTTTCTAGCCATGAAAACTATTGATTCCATGAAATTTTTTGCTAAGTTGTATATATAGGAGATTGTGAGATTGCATGGGATACCTTTGTCTATAGTGTCTAACAGGGACCCTAAATTTGCTTCTTAGTTTTGGCAGAGTTTACAAAGGGCTTTGGGCACCCAATTGAATTTTAGTACAGTTTTTCACCCTCAGAAAGATGGTCAATCAGAAAGAGTGATCCAGATCTTAGAAGATATGTTAAGGGCTTGTGTTTTGGACTTTGGAGGAAATTGGGCAGACTACTTACCTTTGGCAGAGTTTTCTTATAACAATAGTTACCAATCTAGTATTGGCATGGCACCTTATGAAGCACTCTATGGGAAACCTTGTAAATCGCCCTTGCATTGGATAGAGTTGGGTGAGAGTCGCTTATTGGGACCTAAGATTGTCCAAGAGGCTATAGAAAAGATACAAGTCATTAAGGAAAAGCTTAAGATTGCTCAAAATAGACAGAAAAGCTATGCGAACCAAAGGAGAAGGCCCTTGAAGTTTGAGGAAGGGGATTGGGTGTTTGTAAAAGTGTCCCCTCAAAGAGGCATATTTTGATTTGGGAAAAATGGGAAGTTAGCCTCTAGGTTTGTGGGACCATTTCAGATTGATAAGAAAGTTGGCCCAATGGCATACAAGTTAATCTTGCCTCAATAGTTGTCCCTCATGCATGATGTCTTCCATGTGTCGATGCTAAGGAAGTGTACTCTAGATCCAACTTGGGTAGTGGACTTGCAAGATGTTCAGATTAGTGAAGATACTTCTTATGT
This sequence comes from Vitis cinerea var. helleri x Vitis riparia, assembly GCA_946000715.1. Classification (NCBI taxonomy): domain Eukaryota; kingdom Viridiplantae; phylum Streptophyta; class Magnoliopsida; order Vitales; family Vitaceae; genus Vitis; species Vitis cinerea var. helleri x Vitis riparia. The sequence continues at coordinate 14,203,822 of OX253995.1, forward strand.
AGAGGAACCTTTACAAATTCTGGAAGTTGGAGAGCATAGGTTTAGGAACAAGGTGATTCCCGTAGTCAAAGTGTGGTGCCAACACCACGGGATAAAAGAAGCCACTTGGGAACCTGAGGAAGAAATGAGACGACACTATCCACAACTCTTCTACGTTTTTTAAAGTAAGCTCGTTTAAATTTCAGCACAAAATTTCTTTTAGGAGGGTAGGATGTAATGACCAGGTATTTTAGGCTACGTTAGAATTTCTAATTTGAAAAGCTTTCTTTTGAGTGATGGTTGAAAAGTAAAAAAGAAAAGTGATTGGAGAACACGTGTTAATTTTGGATTGGCGAAATTCGAATTACTTTGTTAGTCAATTAAGTAAGTTGAAAATTTTATGCCACGTCAGCCTTATGATAGAAAATTTCTTAGGATTATAGAAATTGAAATTTTCGAAAATGAAAAACGAAAATAAAAAAAAAAGTAAAATATGAATTAATTAAAATTAATTAGAACTAACTAAGTAAAAATTAAATTAAATTGCTTAATAATAAATTTGAGAAAAAAATTAAATTTTTGGGTTGGTGTTTAATAAATTATTTTGTGTGTTGTTAAAAAAATGAAGTGAATTGGAAATGAAATGAAAAATAAGCAAAACAAAATAAATAAAAGAAAAGAATTCAAAAGGTTGTTTGGTTGGGTTGTAGGCTTGTGGTGGCTAGTGGTTAAAAAACAAAATGAACTGGGTTTTTCAAAAAGGAAAAGGGAAAGGAATTAGAAAGCGGCAGAAAAGATAGCTCTCGGCGACTGTGGAGAAAGTCTTTCCACCGGATCTTTGGTCGGCCGTTTGGACGGCCAAACGTCGTTTGTTTCGCCTAAAAATTTGAGGAAGTGTTCTACTTGATGAGATGAACGATTCTACAGTGGTCGATCTTGATTTTAACGGTCAGATTCATAGATCTATGGTAGGGGAACCTAACCCTAAAACTTTAATTAAATGTGTTTTTCCTTGAAAAAAAAAATTGTAAATCTTGTTGTTATGAGTTAAATAGGTAATATTTGTGAAATAGGAATTTTATTGGATGATTAAGAGTATTTTTGGACTTTTTGTGAACTCGGGAAATTTTGTTTGATTGATAAATGGTTGTTTTGAGTTGTTAAAATTATTGAAATTATTGGAAAAAAAAAATCAAAATTTTAGTATAAATTATAAATTATTGATATGTGAATTTTTCAGAATTTGTTGGAATATTTTTTGTGATTTTATTGTGGAAAATAATTATATTTGATTATTGAAAATTATTGGAATTGTTGGAAAAATTCGAATTGTAGTATGATTGTAATTCCAATGATATTGGTGATACTTGTTAATAAGGGTAATTAACCTCATGGCATGCATTTGCATCATAGTTGTGTGAAGAAAGGATAAAAACTATGAAGTGTATGAAATGGCAAAAGAAAGAGAAAAATGAATAGTAATGAAAAGTAAAGGCCCGTGTGAGGCGAATTAAGAAGGGAGAGAGATCCCTAGGGTGAAAAACCCAAAAGTTTACCTTGGGAAGACTCCGAATGGGGAGTGTATTTGGGTATGGACGCGTATCCTTCGGTGAAAGCCCGAGAATGACAGTGCATTGTATGACTGTGTGTCACATGTTCATATGCATTTCATTTAACTATTGAAAATTGTGGTATTGCGTATAATTATAGAGATTGAAATATGTGGCTTGATCAATGTTGGTGAATGTTTCTTTTGTACTCATTGAAACTTAGTAATCCTCATTAACCCCTTAGGTACTGAGTAATGTGGAATGCTCATCCCCCGCCCCCCTTTTTTACATCTTTTTAGATCCTGAGGATCCACAGGTGAGGCAAGGAGGACTTCAGGATGCCCTTAGAGGTGTTGGAGCTGCCTAGTGGAGTGTGGTGTATTTGTTGTGTTTGTTGGATTGGAACTTGTTTTAGTAAACCATGAACTATGGATTTGTAATGAGACCCTCTTTTGATTAAATTGTTTAACTGTGAACTTTTATTTTTTGACTGTAATGATAATTATTATATCTTGTTGTTTTTGAGTACTGATTGAAATATTGTTAGTTAGTGAGAACTCTAATGTGATGTATGTATAGAAAAAAAAAATTAGAACATTTTGATTAACTGTCAATGTGAATTAGAAGGAACCTTTAGGGTCAAACTTTTCACTTGGGGTCACGGGCCAAATTTTGGGTCGTGACAATAGATATATAAATAAAATTAAATATTATAAATTTCTTCTAATATGTAAATATTATAAATATTCTATTTAATAAAATTTTATATATTAATACATTTATATTTATGTCTATCATTTACTAAACATATCAAATACCAAAAAAAAAAAATGAAATGCTATAATTTTAATAAAATATAAATTATATATTTATGACATGATGGATTCGACCATGGTTCAACCACTGGTCCGACCGGTAAACCGTGAATCAGTAACTTTTTCGATTCAATAACCAATCCGATTTTGAAAACATTGTCATAAACTCAAACCTCACTAAAAAAATAACAATAACAAAAAACCAAAAAGGGGCCACTGGTGAGCGGTTTTAACCTAATTGACTTGACATGTTCACGAGTTCAAACCCTTGGCTCATTTCCTCTCTAATGTTAGGAGGGGGCTCCATTTAAAACGATGTTGAAATTGTTGAGGAGATGCGCATGAAATGTAATTAAGCCTGTAGCAAACTCTGCCCAGACCTAGTGGTCATGACCAGCTGAACAGATTGCGTCATCGTCTTTGCTTCCCTCCATGTTTCATTCCAACACTACTTACTACTTACCAATGACCAACTCCAAGATTAGTATTGTAAGCAACATTTTCCAGGTTATGTATCAAGTGTTTTACAGACATAGAAAGATGCCTCCATATTCTGAGTCTTGAGGATCATCAGCAAGTTTGACGGATGGGGCATGGGCCCAAGTGAGACTAACAAGTGAACCCTGGGAAGAAAATGGATGACAATTTTGTACATAATAACAAACATCTACTATGTATATGTTGTATATACCATAGAAAGCAATCTATAAAGAGATAAAACAAAAATTACTAACAAATTAACAAGGAGGGAGAATAGGAATAAAATAAAATAAAAAATAAAAAATCCCTCTCATATCAAGTAGATCCAGGTCTCCCTAGGTTATTGCAGTGACTTCAAATGCATATGGACAATTCTCACATGACATGCACTAATCCTTTAAACCTGCCAAGGATGAGAATTTGTCATTTTCACCACCAATTACAAACAACAAAATTATTTATGTTAAGAGGCAAAAACGGAAATCAAATTGCAATTACTGAATTTTTTTAAGTGAGTAATCAAAAATTTTAAAGACTATCAATAATACCTACATTCAATAAATTTACAATTCTTCTTATGTTTGATTCCAAAAACTATTAAGAAAAGGGTAAAAAAAATACTAAAAAGAATAATTCTTTTTATTTGATGAAAAATATGGAAAAAAAAATCATATATAATTAAAATTAATTAAAAATTTAATCATTTTAAAATTATTCAATCTTTATAAAAATAAATAAAATGAGTTTAAAAAAAACATAAAAATAATTTATTAAATTTAATTTTTTTTTTCTCTCTCTATTTTTTTCCTCAATACATAGGGTTAAAGAATTTTCATGTTTTGGATCATCATCAGTCAAAATGAGCACGAATATACTATGTATTAAATTAATATAAAAATTTAAAGAAAAAGCATTCCATACATCAACTACTTTCAGCATTCAAAAGATCCTATAGAATGATCAGTAAGTGTAGGTATGCATGCTGCCGTATTAGTCAACAAAATTTTCCTACTCGAGTCTTAACTGTTAAGAGGCATACAAAGTATGGAAAAGAAAAAAGAAAAATAAATAACATAAAACAAATAAAATCAAAACAGTCTGCTGGGGATGCAATTTCTGGTGTGGATCCCATAAAAAAAGGTGAAGTGGTTGCACAACTTTTTAAAGACGGTAAGCTTATTTCTATAGCATAAGAAAGAAGGTTATTTTATTGGGAATGCACATTTCAGGGGTTATTTTAGCAGCTCTATATTTAGACGTACAAAAATTGGTTTCTATTTTAGTTGCAAATCACTCTACTTGCTCGTTGATCTCCACTTTTAAACTACCAAGACACTGGACCTGTCAGTTTTTGGGGACTTATCCTTCCCTCTCTAATTATATGCTGTTTGCTTTAAAATGATTATGTGATCTTGACAATTGTCACTGAACTCAGTCTAGAACCCATCGATAATAAAAAACTTCAACCATGGGCACAACAGGGGGGAAAAATTCCAACTTATTCCGCATTCTAGAACTAGAAGTAGATTTAACTTGGTGCTAAAGCAGCGACATGGACAAGCTGAACTCAAGCCAACACAATCCAAAAGCCAAGCTTGAGTTGAGACAACAGGAAAACCAACCTAACTAACTGTGAACCCAGTGTGGAACATATGTAAAATGTACACATGAGTTTTATAATTTCTTGTTTCCACCAGTATTTAACCCAAGCATTACATGAATTGTGCTTACTTCCTCTTCACAACCAACACCTCTCAACTAACACGTAAAAACTAACTTCAACCTAGAGCATAGAAATGGGAGCAGCTGGGGTATAAGGAAGGTGGCTGCAGTCGGCAAAGGAAGTGGCAAACATGACAAGAAATGGAAAACTCATTATATGAGAAAACTTACCAGAAATATAAATGGAAGAAGCATCAGTTATGCAAGTGACCTACTACTCAACAAACCCAAATTCCCAACAAATAAGCACAGCCAATATTCTGTGCAATAGCTAGTAATCTTAGTAATCTTACTGATGAGGATGAATCTCTAAGATCTAATCAAGAAAAGGAAGGAAAGAAGTAAATAAACTTTAAATGACTAGTATTAGTTGGAATTAAGTTGGAATTAAATTAGGATTAGTATTTATTGAAGTTAAACTCGAAGTAGCCAATTATTGCAAACATAATAGAAAATTTAGAATTAGAGTCATGATAGATTAACATAATTTTAGTAGAATTTGGATTTGTTAGACACACCTATAAATAAGACTAATTGATGTAAACCAAGATAGAGTGATTAATTAATATTAGTTCTTTCTGCATATATTGCATTCTTCAATAGTGAGACTCCATTGATTTTTTTCTAAGAGTGATTCCTAGAGGGCCTTAGTGACGTTCTATAGTTTCCATTTCCTCTTATCTTTCTCTCTCTTTATTTTCTTTCAATTTCTCAGCTGCCATAAATTTTTATTCCTTGTTCCTCTACTTAAATCCTAAAAGATTTTAACCCTAGGCCACCTATTTGATTGTAGACAACCATTATAGTGTTGTCCTGCATCACTTACCCAATAGTAGTAATTATGGCTGATAGTCTTGAGGTACTCAATGGATCATTAAACAAAATCTAACCTTTTCTATGATCAACTTAATGCAGATAAATCAAACTTGCTCTTCATTTCTATTCTTTGTTTTTGGGTTTTTCTTTACTCTTCCTAATAATTTGCTGAAATCCTCTATATCCGGGCAAGTAGGATTCAGAGAGAAGCACAGATTTTGGGTATAGGTCACTGAACCAAGAGCCACCAATGTAGCAGCGGTCATTCAATTGTCAAGCTCCAGTAAGGAACTGTTCCTTCCAAGTTCAGTTTGCTTTTATACTCAACAGTGAAAACTATTAGCAACATGTATTTTTTATAATGCTTGGTGGGACACTAAGTTAAACAAGAAAGTCAAAAATGGAAAGATCGTATTGTGGACAAATGGACTTGCAAGAACTTGGGGATAGACTCTGGCAAGAAATGAGACAAATGTCTCATGATATGTTGGGGATGATGCGACAGAGTTTCCAGCAGTAAACAGTATTGCTAGCCAACAAAATAGATGAAATCAATGAATAGAATTTGCCAAATATGATTGATAAAAAAAAAAATAGAAATCCCAAATGGGAGTAACAAACATCTAAATGGCATAAATTTAGAAATAGTCCAAATGGAAAATAGCCATAATTGAGTTCATCCTAGATTTTCATGCATTTTCATGTGTTGGTATTACATCTATAATAGTTAAGTTTTTAAGCCCCCTTCATTTTTTGAAAGTTCAAACATGCCCTTTCTCAAAGTAAGGTGGTTTTTATGTATACAACATGTAGCTTGATGGAATTTGAGAATATAGATATTTAAGATTCATTTATTTATTAATATGTTATTTTTATGTTGCAAAAAATTTTACTTTTAAAATGTTATTTTTTACGTGTTTAAAATCATTACTAAAATTATAGAAGTTACAAGAAGGATGCATAAAAAAAGGACCTTAAAAATAATAAATATATTTAAGGGGAAGAATATTATATACAAGGCAAAATCCCACCATAGATGTATAAAAAGTGGGCCTTAAGAATAGTGAATATTCTTAGGGGGAAGTATACTATATACAAGACGCAATCTCAATTTGGTGAGATGGTCAACATTTGCTCTAAAAGAGGCCTAGTTTCAGGTCGTGTCTCTTACAAGGCTTTAATTCTAATTTTAATCGAAAAAATATCACAATAAATTGTAAATAGACAATGGCTGACATTGACATACGATATTATTACTCTATGTGAAAATTTAGCAATTTTCCCTTGATTAATGAACTATTAATAAGGATGGGTTGTTTTGGTATTAAGCTAAACAATACCAAGATTTCAGTCAAAATTTCAGGAATTTCAGCCAAATTTTCATTTATTGTCGAAGGTTTGGGACTTATAATTTTAAGACCTTTCTCCTTTTAGGACTCCTCTTGTATAACTGTAAATTGGTAGGACTTTTCTCCTTCTAGGACCATTCATGTTTAGTTGTAAATTAGTTACTAGGAGATTTAAATTGATTTGAATTACCGTGTATATCATGAATTATCCTTTCCTAAAACAAGGGAGGCTAGATATATATTCTAGTGCATTTCTTGATTTTTTGTGAGCAAAAATAATTCAGAATTTTGGGGCGTGGACATAAGGGTCTTTATGAAAGTTCCGGATCCAATTCGAATATCAGAAGGATTACCATATATAACACAAAATTTCTCCACCAATTCTTTCTAGGCAAGCCTCTCGGTCTGTCATTATACCTCTAGAAGTAGAAAGAATTACAATCCCCATACCACCTAAAATTCTAGGAATTCGTTGATAGTTAGAATAGATTCGTAGATCAGGTCGACTGATCCATTTTAAATTTAAAATAGTTCTATATGTTCCTTTCTTATTCCTTCTATGTCGCAGGGTTAAAACCAAAAAATATTTGTTGCTTTCCTGATGTTTCCTCACATTTTCGATAAAACCTTCTCGTAAAAGTATTTTAACAATGTTTTCGGTGATATTAGTAGATGCTATTCGAACCGTTACTTTTCTATCATAAGTTCTTGGTGTGGTTGGTGAAAACTTTGAATGTCAGCAATCCTTTCCTATTCCCATTGGATTAAAAGTCTCGGATGAAATCTTTGTCAACTCATGGGTTATAGTTTTAGGTGCCACAAATCACATGACTCATTCATCATATCAATTTAACAACTATAACCCTTGTCCAAATAGTAGGAAAATAGCCACAGCCGATGGTTCTTTCACCACTGTCACAGGTGTAGAGATATCCAAATTAGTCCTACACTCACTCAAAAATGTGCTTCATGTTCCAAAGCTATCTACTAATCTTGTCTCTATACAAAAACTTACACAAGATTTGGGTTGTAATGTGATTTTTTACCCTACTCACTATGTATTGCAGGACCAGCATTTGGGGAAAATAATTGGACTTGCTACAATATGGAACGGACTACACTACCTTGAGACACCAAGCAAATCATTTGTATCTCTTCTTTATGATCATCACCTTCACTATCAAAGGGTTTCGATCAAACAACAACAAAGATTATTTCAATCAAGTCTTGACTCCATACTTTTATCATGAAGGTATAATTCATGAGTCATCGTATGTAAACACCCCACAACAAAATGGAGTTGCTGAGAGGAAAAATAGTCACCTCTTTTATACAACACGAGCCTTTTTGATCCAAAAACATGTGCCTAAATCTTATTGGGGGAAACCGTACTAATCGCCACTCATCTCATAAACCGATTACGTTATAAAGTCTTAGGTTTCAAAAGTCTCATGGAAATTCTCTCATCATTTTATCCTAATATGAGAACCACAAACCATCTTACTCCCAAGATATTTGGGTGTGTGACCTTTGTTCATGTTCACGGTTCAAATAGGGGAAAATTGGATCCAAGAGCAGTCAAATGCATTTTTTTGGGATAGTCCTCAACTCAAAAGGGATATAAGTGTTACTATCCACCATCTAAAAAATTTTTGTCACAGCAGATGTTACCTTTAATGAAAGTGAGTCTTATTTTCTCACTCTTTATCTTCAAGGCGAGAATTCCATCAAGGAAGATAAGGATCAGAATTCCTATCTCATTGATTCCTTCATCATTGACCCTTCGAAAGTCTCTGGTCCTGTTCTTGTGCTTGTTGAGCCTGTGTCTGAACTTCAATCGTCACCCATTGAATCTACTCCTGAGAATCGAATGACTAGCAAAGTGTACTCAAGGAAGTGTACTCAAGGAAGAAAGTTGCAGTTCCTCAACTTATACAAGTCCAAGAATCCAAACCAACTTCTAGAAATGAGGTAACGGTCTCTCATCGTCCCTTACAAACTTAGAACTTCAATCTGAAAAACCCATGGACTTAAACCTCCCAATTGCCATTAGGAAGGGAACAAGGGAATGTACTAAACGTCCTTTGTATCCACTTTCCCATGTTATGTCATTTGAAAAGTTGTCTCTATCCCATAAGAGTTTTCTTACAAGTTTGAACAATATTCATATTCCTACCACTCTATCCAAGACTTTATCTAATGAAAATTGGAGACAAGCTATGAATGCAAAAATGGAGGCTCTAGAGAAAAATAAAACTTGGGAGTTGGTAGATTTGCCTGCAAGAAAGAGACCAGTGGGATGTAAGTGGGTCTATACTGTTAAGTATAGGGTAGATGAGACATTAGAGAGGTACAAGGTGAGATTGGTGGCTAAAGGATATACTCAAACATATGGCATGGATTATCTAGAGATATTTGCACCGATTGCCAAGAGGAACATAGTCAGAGTTTTGTTATCATTGGTAGCAAACCATAACTAGGATCTACAACAGTTCGACATTAGAAATGCATTTTTGCATGGAAAATTGGAAGAAGAAATTTATATTGAAGTTCCTCCTAGATTTGGAAGTGACCTAACAGCTAAAAAGACATGTAAACTAAAAAAAGCTCCATATGGGCAAAAACAATCTCCAAAGGCATGGTTTGGAAGGTTTGCCAAAGTAATGAAAAACATAGGATACAAATAAAGTTAGGGAGACCATACATTGTTCATCAAACATTCAAATTCAGGGGAGTTACAACCATTTTGGTATATGTAGACGACATCATTGTGACAGGAAATTATGAAAAGGAGAGACAAACTTTGAGGCAATGCTTGACCAAGAAGCTTGAGATTAAAGAGTTAGGAAGGTTAAAATACTTCCTAGGAATCGAAGTTGCACATTCTAAGTAGGGAATTTTTATTTTTCAGCAGAAATATGTAACAAACCTTTCTCAAGGAAATAGGGAAGTTGGCGTGTAAACCAACAAGCACACCAATAGATCCTAATCATAAGCTTGGAGAGGCTAAGGAAGATGTTGCAATAGATAAAGGGATGTATCAACGTCTGGTAGGAAGACTCATTTATCTCTCTCACACAAAACCAAATATAGCATATGTCGTGAGTGTGATTAACTAGTTCATGCACAGTCCAAAAGAAGTTTCCAAGCTGCTAATCGAGTGTTACAGTACCTTAAGGGGTTTCTAGGAAAGGACATATTATTTAAACGAAACTCGGGACTAGTACTTGAGGCATACACAAATGCAAATTATGTTGGATTTGTGGTTGACAGAAAATTAACCACTGGGCATTGCACCTTTCTTGGTGGGAATCTGGTAACATAGAGAAGTAAGAAACAGGGTGTGGTGGCAAGGTCCAATGCAGAAGCAGAATTTCGTGCAATGGCTCAAGGAGTGTGTGAACTACTATGGTTGAAGATTATTTTGGAAGATTTGAAGATTCGATGGGATGGCCCAATAAGACTTTACTATGACAACAAATCTGCAATCAGTATTGCACACAATCTAGTACAACATGATTGAACGAAGTACATAAAGATAGACAAACATTTTATTAAGGAGAAATTAGATAGTGGGTTAATTTGTACTCTTTATATATCTACTAAACACCAACTTACAGATACACTCACCAAAGCTTTAAGCAGTAAACATTTCAAGCAAGTGTATCCAAGCTAAGAATGGAAAATATCTATTCACCAACTTGAGAGGGAGTGTGGAAGAATGTAATTAGGAAATATTATAGTTGTGTATTTTTGTAAATAAGGAGAGAATTAGGGCAATCTCATAATCAAGGAGATTTGGTAGACTTAGGTTAGAAAAGTTTCCATTTGTTGGTCTAGGAATATTTGTATAAATATGTGGAGATGTACAGATTGAATTTTAAGAAGAAGAAATTTATTCTTTAACTTCCAAATCTTTAGATTTTACAATATATATATACATATTGTCTTTTATATCCTTCAATTTATATTGATTTCTTTGTTCAAACAACTTCAATACATGTATTATTATTTTTTTTTTTATCATTTTTGGAGTTATTTTTTATATTTTTATGAAGTTTTTATCAATTTTCTCTTCATCAATTTTTTGTGTCAAAATATCCACCAATATTTCTCGATATATCCATAAAATCAAATTACCAATACAACCATCAAAACTAATATTTTCATCCTTAAGAATCCCAAAGACTCTCATCTTCAAGCTGTGTATTGGATCATACATTACGTTAAAGGAACTTCCGATGAAAGGTTGTCATTCAAATGAGGTATGGAGTTGCACTTGGAAGCCTACATGGATGCAAATTATGCTAGATCAACTTTAGATAAAAGATGAACCTCGAGGGTACTATACTTTTCTTAGAGGAAACCTAGTCACTTGGTGAAGTAAAAAGCAACCAATGGTTGCAAGATCAGGAGACGAGGTAGAGTTCAAAGCAATGGCTAATGGAATTTGTAAATTGTTATGGCTTAAGATTATTTTAGATGATCTTAAAATCAAGTGGACACACCCTATGAGGCTCTGTTGTGATAATAAGTTTGCAATCAACATTGCTCATAATCCGATACAACATGATCGAAAATAAAGTTTGTGGAGGAAGATCAACATTTCATAAAGGAGAAGCTTGATAGAGGTCTTCTTTGCACTCTATATATTGGGACAAGAGGCTAACTTGCAAATGTTCAAACTAAAGGGCTAGCTAATACCACGTTTCAAAGAATTAAAGGCAAGTTAGGAATAAAGAATCTCTATTCACCAAATTGAGGGAGAGTGTTGAAAGTTTAGGTCTTATAATTTAGGATTTTTCTCCTTGTAGGACTCTTCTTGTATAACTATAAATTAGTTAGGACTTTTCTCCTTTTAAGATTCCTCTTGTACAACTATGAATTAGTAAGGACTTTTTTTTTTCGGATTCTTTGTGTACAATTGTAAATTAGTTACTATGACATTTGAATTGATTTGAATTACAATATGTATCATGAATTATCCTTCCCTAGAATACAAGGAGGCTAGATATATACTTTGTTGTATCTCTTGATTTTTTGGGAATAAGAATTAATTCAAAATTTCACACTTGCATCTAGTTCCAATGAATAAAATAATGAGGTGTGTCAATCAAGTGCATCAAGAAATAGTCCATTCATTATCTCCTTCACAATTGTGAGCATGAATGTTACGGATGATGCTATCATGGAATTTCCACCTTTCATCCTACGGTGATTTTAATGACAATACTAACTCAATGATGCAATATCACTAAATTTCTAGAACGATAGAAGTTTCTAGAGTTATAGAATGAGATGAAAAGGTCAAGGAAGACTAAAAAGGAAAAGAAAATTTTTAACAATCACACCAAGGTTTCTAAGTACTCCCATTTGGGGTTCCTAAGCAATCTCACTTAGAAGAAGGCAATCAAAACCTTCACATAAGCTTGATATTTACTAAAAATTCTCAATAGAATCTATTTGTTAATTTAATAGTTACTAAAAATTCTCGTTCCTAAGATTAAGACTCTATTTCCTAGTAAGAATACAACTTTCTTCTCAAAGCAAATTAGAAGTTAAAGCAAATAGAAAATTTGACTAAAAAAGACTATTGAATACAATTCTACTAAAGTAAAATAAAATAAAAGAGTCCAATTAAAACTATGGGCTATTAGCCTAACCCATCCGTCATTATGGAAATTACTAAACCAACTGTACTAAATCATTTTTTCCTCTTCTTTCATAAGACTTCAAAAAGTGTTTCCAACATCATTCCCCCTCACTTAACCAAATGTAGAAACCACAAAGGAAATTTCACAATAATAAAATAAAGGTTGAATTAATAGGATAGAAGAACATTAGGACATATATTTGAATATGCTAGTATCGATCCTTAAGACCAACAATTAAAAGAGTACCTTTCCCATTCTCAATATTAACTAGGAGCATCTAGGTAGCCTTCACATATCTCGACTTTAGGTGGGAATACTAGGGTGCCAACATACATTAGAAAGAACATCAAAAGGACTAGATAGGGGGAAGAAGGCCTTATTATCCTTCGAGAAGACAATTTCAGCAGTTCAGTATTGTCTGTAACACACCCACATATTAACCTTCCTATTCTCAAAATTCTTGTGAAGCAACCTTTAGGATTAAGAAAATTCAGCAAGATTCCTGCTGGCAAGAGTGGAGCAGGTAACAGATCATTTGATAGGGTGGATCCATTTCCTCTAAGTTGTGATTTGCTCATTGTGGTAGAAATTCTCTCATGATCATTTAATCCCTTAAATCACATTAGTAGACCTATATATAGGCCCCTAATGTTAACCTAACATCATTCATAAACCAACACACAAACTGACCAATGAAAATAAAGAAAGTTTGAGCCAATAGACCAGATAAAATTCTAATGTAAGTAACTAGGGCCAACTACAACATCATCCCACATTGAACTGACTGCTCCTTAATCCCACCAAATTCACACATTGTGCAAAAAAATAATCCCTCTCCTGACAATGCTGATCCAATTGTGATCACAACTTCCTAAGGTTGTAAAATTAAGCACCAAAAAGAAAAAAAAAAAAATAGCAGTGTTATATGAAAGATTATGTTAAACCAATTAGAACCATCCATTCAAGATTTATAAGCAAATAGTAAATATCTTAGAATTACTAAAAATTCCATGGACTCATTAACATACCTCTCCGACCATGAAAGAAGCTGCAACCAGATGTTCTTAGACGTTCCAAAATAGACCTAGAATGAAGCATTAAACTCTTCGAGTCACATAAATCTACCCCTTTGTTCAAGGTATGTCTACCCTTAAAGCTAGAGAACCTGCCACTGGCTTCTCTTTGCAAACCAGAGATGTGTGATATAATGTTGTTCAGGCCATCCCCTGCAGCGTTTCCCATGGAAAGAAGACCACTGATTCGGGTAAACTCCAAAGCACCATTTCTTGTTGCTATAAAGGCTGAAAAAATTTATATATCAATCAAGTGTGACACTCAATATGCAAGCCTCAAGGCAAATCAAGAGATGCAAACTTTTAGCATGTAGAGCTCTTCAGGCACAACATCATGTTGAAACATAACCTCATGCTAAGCAACAGATACAGGAAGGAACAAGAATAAAACAGTTGCATAAGAAGGCAGGAACATGCACCATTATAAGGAACTTCAATAAGGCAATTTGCTGGAAGACCAATACCAACACCAGCCAGAGTGATACCAACACTAAATCCGACACCACAACCAGCTCCCACATACCCAATCACCTCAGGGCCAAACCCAGGACCCCATCCAACACCACAACCAATGCCTATCCCCATGCCCCAAAAGGCTCCGGATGTTGGATGCACAGGATTCCATCTTTCATATCTTCTAAACAACCCTTTTATGATCATTAGGATCTGCAACCAAATATGATAACAAGATCAGAATTTTCACAAAGAAATTTAAAAGGAATAGAATCATAATGGATCCCATGCACAATAACATCTGTTTATGAGATGTCAATAAAGCTTCACATATAATGTCTGTTCATATTAAGTGATTAGTTCCAAGAACCATACATTGTTTGTATGGTAAATGGATCTGCCTTAACAGAAGCGAGGAAGAAAGAGACTGATATCTCAATGCAGGACAACACAATAAGGCTTCCTCTGACCAACTTGTTCATTGAATCACATTCTAGGAACATAACATTTCCAAGGTTAGTACGGAAAATTGATTTTTGGGTTATAAATGAAATTTGGGTGGAATCGAGTATGGTTTGATTCTGAATTGCTAAAATTTCAGAAAATTAGTTGCTGAAATTTCTGGACAGCAACTAACATGGGATTTAGATGGTAGAGGCTTAAAATATGAAAGAAGCCCAAGGTTATGAAATAATGGAAGTAGAATTACATTAGTTAGAAAAATTAAAAAAGAATTGCCGGTAACAGTGGAAATCTGCACAACAAAGTAGAAAATTGAAATGGAAGACATAACAAGTTCAAAAAGAAGAGGAAGGATCTATCTACTGGGTCCACTTTACAATGGTTTGGTTCAAATGTCTCAATCTAGAATATTTCTAGGATTATAATGAGAACCATGTGCTGTGACATTATATTATCCATTGAGCCCAATGGCACAACAAAAGTAAATAAATAATTTAGGAAGCCATCAAGCAGTAGAAGCTATTCATTCAAAACATGCATAACAGGAATAGCAACATTTTTAATTAAGAATATGTTTGGGAACATTAACTCCATGTTGATGCCAGAAAAATGCGATCATAAGGTGTACCCTAAAACCCAAAGAAACAACTAAAAATAGTCAGGAATTGCCTCTCTGTGTGATGAGTAATCTAATTTAATAGCCCAAACAAGAAAGGAAAGTGGAAAATGTTAAAAGTTAGGTCAGCTTTGGAGCTCCAGAAGGGTTGAACCTGTTATTTACTTTCCCCAGAAAATCTCAGTAATCAGACGGAAAATGACACTACAAACAAGAAAATCAAAGTAAAACAGATATCAATTTGGTTGGTGAGAAAGTGGAAGAAAATAAAGCATTTATTTGAGTGTATTTTTGCATGAGGAATGTCAAAAGGATGAAACCCTAGGAAGCATATTACCATGGAAGAAAGGTGTGGCGGGAGCAGGATAAGGAAGACGTTAGCTTACCTGAGAGCGAAAGAGAGAGCGAGGAGAGAGATCCAATCACCTGCTTCCAATCCCAATCCCAATCCCAGGGTTTTGAATGTGGTCCACTAATCTCCATTAACCATCTGTATCTACATTTTAATTTGATTTATAGGAAAAATATCGCGCTAATTTATTTCTTCAATGAAATTTATTTTTTATGTGCGCTCCTTACCAACTTGAATTCCGATTCTCGCCCCACCCTTCATTCCTTCAACTTTCCGTTCATGTTTTACCCATGGAATCGGTCGGTTTAAATAAAATTGACTCGCATGCTTTGGGCAAACATGAATTAAGGGGTTGTTTGGTGGGAAAGGAAATTAGATTTCAAAATCTATTTCTTGAACCATAATAAATTTGAGATTTTTTGTATGAAAAAATATACATGCATCCCCTCCAATCTTTCTAAACATCCACTTGGATTATAATTTTTAGGAAAAAAATACTCTTTAATAAAAAGACCAAAATATCCTTAAAATCCAATACAATGTCTTCCTCTTCTTCTTTCATTTTTTCTTTTTCAATCTCTTTAAAATGCTAACAAAAGTTTTAAAGAAAGTTATAGTTTTTGAATAATTTATAAACAAATAATCATCTCTAATAACGCTAAAGGTGCATTTTTATTATTTTTTAGGATTTTTCTTTTCGATTTTCTATAGTTTAGAAAATGAAGGATTAAACTTTAAGGGATTAAAAAAGTGCTAACAAAAAACATACCTTATATTTGGATGTTCTAGAATCAAATCTACATGATGAAGATAAAGAACGAAATCATAGAAGTCTCATAAACCTAGAGTCTATCACTCAATGACTCGAACTTGATCTTAGCACGCTTTCAATGAGGTTGGTGTTGGCATCTTAATCTAAGCAATGGAAGTAATACCAATTTTTTTAAAAATGATCTTTTGGGGTTAAAGTACTAACCTTTAGGTTTCGATGTTCTCAAACCTTAAATTTTAAGTGTTGAAGACGACCTTGAAGTTGTTGGAAGTCTCGTAAACTCATGATTTTGCACCCGATGACTCAACCTTATTCTTGGCACACTTTTGGTAGGGAGGAAATGAGGGTATAGGCCATGGCTCTCTTTCTCTCTGGATGGTGGAAGACAAATGTGATGAAAACCCTAACCCTTATAAAGTATTTATAAGGTTCCTAACTAGGCTTAAATCACTTGAGCCCACATGGGCTAGGTCACTTAATTTAGCAAAAAAATAAGTCATAATTGATTAATTTACCCAATAAGGCCTACTAATTAATCAATTATTCAAATCCAGAGACTTTGTTCACCTACTCTTGTGCAACCTTAAGTAATTACCAAAACACCCTTATACACAAAAGTGAACCTAGAGCAAATCCAACCCTCATGATTCATGCCAACAAGGTATATGAGCTCATAGTGAGGACTATTGGGACCCATAGGAGTATTATGTCACAAGATGCTTCAAATGACCCTCCCCATGGGCTTATATAGGAAAAAGGAAGCTTCTGGAGACTCTTGGAGCCATCTACACTAAGCCATTGGTGGGAAGAGTGTGGAAGGTTCTAGAGATGCCTAGAGATGTCCACACATCTCTACACTATGGTGGAAGGCATGAGAGGAGTCCAAGGCTTTCTAGAAGATTCTAAAGATCTCTTGTATATTCTTGTACATAGGGTTGTACATAGATAAGTGTATGGAGTTCTAGAATATTCTTGATTTGTAAGGAACCCTCAAAGGTTCCAAAGAGTTCCATTGGTGCCTATAAATAGGTGACGGTCTCATTTGGCCAAGGCATCACCCAAATCACTTCCTAACCAAGCAAGTGAGCTTCCAAGCACTTGTAAAGGCTTTCTGGAGTTAATAAGAGCTCCCATTCTTTAAAGAGTTGCCTACCAAGCTTCTTAAGCTTTTGAGTCGTGAGTGTCTTAGCCTAGCAAGCTAAGCATTGGGGAGCAAGGCTGATTTAGCAAGATCAAGTGTCTTGGCTTGTCTAAGTGCCGTACGAGCTTAGTGAACGACTAAGTCCGTGACAAGTGGTATCAAAGCACGGTTACGAGGTGGGCATATCAAAGGAAGCATGTCGAGCTCTAACGTGGACGGGAGATGGAGCATACTGCATGGGGCCGAGGTAGGAAGGATAAGTCTCGTGATGCCTTAGCCAACATGGAGGCAAGGCTAGCCAATGTGGAGCTAGCCATGGCGGACACCCGGGAAGGGGTGGACTTGATCGAGCAAGGCATAGAGAAGGAATTAGAGGATCTAAGGGAGCAGATCCAAGACCTTCGCGAGGGGGTGCTAGGCTCACAAGTTCAACCGGTGTCACACGAGGAGTTCATGTCCTTCTAAGACAAGGTCATGACCATGTTCGCTAGTGTGGAGTCAAGGATGGAGGCCTTAGCTGCGCGCATGGATACCCGAGACCAGGAGATTCGACAGGAGTTAATTACAATCTATCAAATAGCACTTTTTAAGTAGTAATCACTCCCCCCAACCGACATATTGCTAGTCCCTTAGCAATGAAGGAGAGAAAAATAAAAATAAACATTACTATAATTTACAACATCATGCTGATCAAAAAACAATTTTCAAGTGGCATGATGATCTAACTCTCACATGGAACATTAAAGAAATAAAACTCAAACTTCAACAAGAGTTATCAAATAACTTGTCTAATCACAATTCTTAAAGAGAAGGCATTATGCAAATTTAAGCTTTAAAAGAGTTTCCACTCCCAAAGGGTCAAACCTTACTCTTCCACAAAAATCTAAGTGTTATTTATTAGTTTTCGAATATAGTATGTTAAATTAATATCTCCCCCCCCAACCTAGTTCTTTTTCAAAGCTTAGCAAACTGATCAACCTCCAATAGGCTAGGAACGCACCTCTTGGTTCACAATTTTTTTTTCATCGTAGGAGTACAAGGCTAAAGGTATTCTTTTCTAAATTGTCCATGTAACGGGGGTCCATCGATGACTCCCAACCAATTAAGGTTTAGGGCATCAAGCTTTAAGGATCTTTCAACCACTAACTCCTCGGATTTTACCCCGGACTTTTGAGAATGAATTTTAATACCCAAGCACCTACAGTATGTTAAACTCCACCTATTCACCCTTGTAACGAGCATTGAGGTCGGTGACTCCCAACCAATGAAGGCTTAGGGCACCAGGTTTTAAAGATTTTCACCATATACCCCTCAGACCTTGCTCGGGTTTCAAGGCAAGTAAAACATTTTTTCTTTCTTTCTTTATTCTTTTTTTCAAAGGCTCATTGGCCTTTTACAAGGTGTCCCAACACTATTAAATGAGGTCAAAGGTACCAAGTCTAAAATTTTCCTAAGTCAAGAGGGAAATAGTTTTTCATCTTATAATCGGAACCTAGTGTGCACAGTGTGTGAATAGCTTAAAGTGAAAGAATTGAGGTTGAATTCAATAGAAGTTTCAATAATTCATCAACTTTAGTAAGCATAATACAAACTCTAAGTCAAGTGAAAAGACAAAAATTCACTTTGTCCCTTTTCATTTTGAAAATTTTTCCTTAATAACCATGGAGAGTAGAATAAAAACTTTTAAAAATTTTAAAATTAAGCAAAAAGCAACTAAATTACCAAAATAACTTAGCATTAATAACAAAAACTTCCTTCCTCAACTCTCCCCCCAACCAAGCTGAGCATTGTCCTCAATGTGACAAAAGCGATTGAAAAATAGGGAGGAAGTGGTACCTCCTAAGTGACATGGAGTCTGAGTCGTATAGGAGAAACCACATGTTTCGAAAAAATAAAAGAGTTAGTGAGTAGAGGAAATAGAAAAAATGCCAAGTTTAAACAAAAATGATGTCTATATATGATGTATCATCATTAATACATCCATTCCCAAAATATAAGACATCAAAACATGGAACTATGTATATTAATATAATATGTAAAGACAAAAAGTAAAGAGATGATCAAGTAATGGTAAGGTCCTGTGGAGCTAATGCATTTGTGGTGGCCTCCTGAGTGGGTTGGATCAAGACTTTGGCCTCTGCTTTGGTAGTCTCCTTAGGTGGCATAGTCTCCTCAACTGGAGCTCTCAGCTGGTAGCTATGGGAGTTGATGATTTAAGGAGGTAAGAAATGGAATGAGAGGCTTTATGTGTGTGATCTCAGTGAGAGGGCTCTCCTCTTTAGATGCATGGTTGCGGGCTCTCTTGGTATTTTCGCAACTTCCCTTGTCTTTGCAAAGTGTTTTTGCAAACCTCTCTTCACTTTGCAAGTCATTTTTATAGCCTGGAGGTCATTTTGTAGCTTAGAGATCATCTTACAGCCAAAGGGAATAAAAAAAAACATTTTTCGCAGCCCAAGGGGAATTTCACAGGGGGTAGCTATGGGGCTGCGAAATCATTTCACAGCCAAAGTGGAGTTTCGCAGCCCATTTTTGAAGCCTAGAGCATTTTTGCAACAGGGGGCAGATTTCATGGAGGAGGGGGGTTTTCGCAGCCCATGATCTCTCCTTGCTTTTTGAGCTCCTCTTGATTCCCAACTTCCTTCTTTCACTTTTTTTTTTTTTGACATTCCTCCTGATTTTGATCATCCAAAAACCTATGTTAAATTAAAACAAAGTAAAATTAAAGCTTTGAAATCAAAATTAAAGCATTGAAATCAAAATTAAAACAAGTAATAAATAAAACAAAAAGGTATGGACTAGCTAGTCTTTAGAAAGACTAAGTCCATCAAAAAATTTGATCCTGATTTAGCTTGCCCGGATCCCATATGAAGTTTGCATCTCTCACTTAGGGCTTGCTCTGTACGATTTTGCCATACAAAGCTTGGGTGAAAGGTGGAGGCATGTGTTTCATCATTTCTTCCTTGATGACTATCCTCTGTGGTTCTTCATCTAATTTAAGATCATAGCCATCTTTCTCTATGCTTATCCTCTTTTTCTTTCCTTTGATTTCCTCCCTCTTTTCTTTCTCTGTTTCACTCTCTTCATCATGCTCTAGCTTGCATGTGGGCAAATCAACCTCTTTACCACTCCTCAAAGTGATAACCATTTTAACTTCCTTCACCATTGAAGATTCTCCCTTTTTAGTCTCCACTTCATGGATACCCTTGGAATTTTGATGAGGTTGAGAAGGAAAGTTTCCTTTTTCTTGCACTTTGTTGTGGTTGGCAAACCTTGAGATTGAATATTGGAGGTTATCCATCTTTTGAGATAGATCATTTTGCACTCCATCCATCTTTTTGTTCAATGAACTCTCTACACTGTCAATTCTTTGACTGAGCTGAGCATTGATGGATTTCTGAGCTCCAACAAAATCTCCCACGACCTTGCTAAGATTCACCATAGCCTGTTCAAGGTTCGAGGCTTGCTGAGGTGCTTGAGCAGGTTGCTTGTACTGAGGTGGCTGTGGTTTCTAAGAGAAATTTGAATGGTCCCTCCAATTGGAATTGTAGGTGTTGCAATCACCAAACATTTCTCTCACCATTGGAATGGTAGGACACTCTTCCACCAAGTGCTCATAAGATAGACAAATGGCACAAGGCATAGCTTGCAATGGTGTTTGAGAGATGGCTTGCACTTCTTGCATCTTCTTCATTTCTAGCTCTTCCAATCTCCTTGCCATAGCTGCAATCTTTGCCTTCATGTCTATGTCGTCATTCAAAATATACATCTCACCCTTAGCATTAGGTTGAGACATCATTCTTCCCATATCTCTAGCATTCGGTTCATCCCATCCTCTTAAAACTTCAGCCACATAACTCATGAAGTTCATGGCTTCCTCTGCTATCTTGTATTCAACATGGCATGCACAACTAGCAATTTGTGAATTAAAAATAGAGAAAACAAAAGAAAACAAAAGAAAAATAATTCTAAGAAAAAAAATTAAGGTAAATTAAAAACTAAATAAAAGGTATACTAAAATATGAACAAAGAAAAAAAAACAAATAAAAAGAGTTAGTAAAAAGAAAAGAAAAGCCACCAAACTTGTGATGAAGATGACAAGTACTCTGAAAGGGTGATATCACTGTAAAGTGGCACCATCCCCGGCAACGGCGCCATTTGATTCGTTCCCAATTAGTGTCTCAGCTGATTCATGTTCTCTCAATGGTCCCTGACAGTGGTGCCATTTGATTCGTGTCCAGTTGGTGTCCCTTGATTGTGGTCCTCAGAAGGGAGTAATCAACAAAATTTATAACCTATTACACCATGTACTAGGATAGCCTTAGCTAGCATAGCATAGTGGCTCTAGGGTCATTCACTGGGATGGATTTTCACTTCACAATTGATATTAATTCAAAGATGAATTGGTGCCTTTTCATTTCAAGGTTAGCTTTAAAAGAAAACATAATCTTTGGTGGAAAAGGTTTGGTTTTAAGCTAACCAAAAATAGTAACTGATTTTAATTACAAAGAAAAGTGTTTCTTGGAGTTTAGATCACTAGGCTCAGGTTCCTTGTACAAAAAGGGAGTTCCGGTTACTTGTTTCTTTTCCTCGCATTAGAGAATTAACATATAGTTAATTCTCTAACCGGTGTGGTACAGATGCTTCCCCTTAATGGGTTCAAACACTAAATCCCTCTCATTGATGCATCTTGCAATGGCTCGTGCCTCTCACCTAGCACTTGCCATTCAAGGTGATCCTTAACCTTGGATTACCCATCAAAAGCTCGCAAGAGATAACTAATGGATGTCTCCGGGGAGTCCAAAAGCTTACCACGTGTTGGCTATTCTAGAAAATCGTACCTTCAAACCACCTCCCAAAGGCTCGCAAGAGATAAACTAGTGCATCTCAATGGATGGAGATCACTTGTCTAACCAAGTGTTGGCCCAGGTGATTTAAAGGCGTTTTAAGTTAACTAAAAAGATAAAAACCATTAATGGGTCACACTTTCTCTTCATTAAACACTAAAACAACAAAACTTCCAATTTATGCATGAGGAAACTTACCCGGCTTTCTTCACTCCAAGAGACGAAGAGCCTAGCCTCTCATCCTCTGAGAAAAAATCCTCAAAGTTTGATTGACTAGAAAGAAAACTAACGAGAAAATAAAAATATGAAGAAGAAACAGAGCAAGTGTTCTGTTCGTCGATTCCATATATATTATATGATCGATGATCTATGATCCATGTCCTGTGTAAAGGAAATTACAAACTATATATAAGGGGTTATTCACCCTTTGTTCTTACTTAAAGACTAAGGAATCCTATGATAGGTGGGTTACAAGGAGAGTTTGGGGATTTAGACATCAAATATCTAAAGCAAAATATCTCAAAAAGTCGGTCGAAAATATAAAGAAGCTTCAGGAGAACACCGCGACACTGTGCAAAATGGCTATGAAACTCTCCGGGTGAGCGCTATCAGAGGATCCGGACATGTCTAACCGGGGAAGTTGAAACGCCCTCCTCTCCCATCCGGTGTCAAGCGCTGGATGTGAAATATCTGATCAGAGGATCCGGACATGTCTGACCGGGCAGAATTCTGGGAGTGAGATATTCGTGTGTTGCAAGGGGGACCGTCTGCGTGTACAAGGTGTAGGGACCCCTCCCCCTGATGACACGGAGCGCGCAACTCCATCCGGATTCCCTCAAGGGACACGCGCCGCATTCCTATCCAGCGCAACTCCATCCGGATTCTCTCAGGGAGAAGCACACGACACTCGTGATCATCACACCCCGGACGATAGCATACCCTATCCGGATATGTTGTCCAGATCATTGACTAAAGTGAGCAAGCCTTGCTACTTCATTCCGAAAGCCTGCCACAGTCTACGTTCCGCCGCCCTCCAATGGTGTGTCCGGACGCCCTGTCCGGACATCTTTGCCATGGATTCCAAAGAACTCTCCTCAATCTCGGATTGCTTTGGTGATCAAAAAGCTATCAAAACACCAAAACTTAACACAATTTGATTAGAATTGATTTCAAGGGTCCTTAATATGTTAATTGGGTTAAAAGGGGATAACTACTACTCAAAAGTATTTAAAAGAGTTAATTACAAGCTATCAAATAGCACTTTTTGAGTAGTAATCAGTTAGCCATCTATAAGACTGCTGTGTCGGCACGAGTCATGGCCACACAAGGGGCATCTAGGGTGGAGGTGCCGAAGCCACAAGGGTTTAGTGGCAAGAGGGATGCCAAGGAGTTAGATAACTTCTTATGGCATATGGAGCGATACTTCGAGGCTTTCGCATTGACTGATGAGGCGGCTAAGGTAAGAACTGCAACCCTTTACCTTACTGATACAGCTACTCTATGGTGGCGTCGGAGGTTTGCCGATATGGAGAAAGGCATTTGCACCATAGAGACATGGGAGGACTTCAAGAGGGGGATTAAGAGGCAGTTCTACCCCGAGGACGTGGCTTACCTGGCTAGGAAAAACATGAGGCGTCTCAAGCACACAGGCTCGATACGCGACTATGTCAAGGAATTCTCTTCACTCATGCTTGAGATTCCTAACATGACTGAGGAGGAGTTGCTATTCAACTTCATGGATAACTTGCAAGGGTGGGTCGAGCAGGAATTAAGACGCCGAGGTGGTGTTTAAGACTTAGCCACTGCCATGGCAGTAGTAGAGTCTTTAACGGATTATAAGAGGGGAGACTCCTCCAAGTTTGAGTCTTTGGAGGATAGCCACGCCATGGGTGGGGGAGACGAGGTTCCAAGGGACCACAATGCTCCTAAAAAGGGATCAAGCAAGACGCCTAACGTCCGAGAAGGAAGGGGTAAGGCGAAAAGGAAGGAGTTCACACCTAAAATCAAATGCTTCCTATGTGACGGTCCACATTGGGCATGAGATTGTCCAAAGAGGAAGGCGCATAGTGCCATGATCGAGGAGAGGGAGCAGGAGGACGAAGCACATATGGGCTCAATGTAGCTACTAGGTGCCCTCCAATTCAACCCGAAGCCTAGTACGCCTAAGACTTCCTTACTAGCAGGGGTGCAAGTAAAGGAGGAAAAAGGGGAGCGAGTTGAGGTAGCTCGCACACACATGAAAGAGGTCACCAAGGGAAAGGTGAACTCAATGGGTAAGAGGAAGCATCACTCTAAGCATTGAAAGCGCACGGGTCTGCATCCATCTGGAGCTTCACGAGAGAAGGAGGTGAAGAATATCCTGGCTGAACGGGTCACCAGGAGACAAGGGGTCCCTCCTTTGATAGAGTATCTAGTCCAATGGAAAGGACTACCTAAGAGGCAGGTAAGCTGGGAACATGCGGATGCCTTGAGAAAGTTCTGGAAACACATCGAGAGGTTTTAGAATGAGGCAACGACGAGGACGTCGACGGCATAGGTGGGGGAGAGTGTCACAAGATGCTTCAAATGACCCTTCCCATGAGCTTATATAGGAAGAAGGAAGCTTCTGGAGACTCCTGGAGCCATCTACACTAAGCCATTGGTGGGAAGAGTGTGGAAGGTTCTAGAGATGCCTAGAGATGTCCACACATCTCTACACTATGGTGGAAGGCATGAGAGGAGTCCAAGGCTTTCTAGAAGATTCTAAAGATCTCTTGTATATTCTTGTACATAGGGTTGTACATAGATAAGTGTAGGGAGTTCTAGAATATTCTTGATTTGTAAGGAACCCTCAAAGGTTCCAAAGAGTTCCATTGGTGCCTATAAATAGGTTAGGGCCTCATTTGGCCAAGGCACCACCCAAATCACTTCCTAACCAAGCAAGTGAGCTTCCAAGCACTTATAAAGGCTTTCTTGAGTTAATAAGAGCTTCCATTCTTTAAA
Organism: Vitis cinerea var. helleri x Vitis riparia; assembly: GCA_946000715.1. NCBI lineage: Eukaryota > Viridiplantae > Streptophyta > Magnoliopsida > Vitales > Vitaceae > Vitis > Vitis cinerea var. helleri x Vitis riparia. Next base: position 14,228,882 of record OX253995.1, read on the forward strand.
GAGTTGCCTACCAAACTTCTTAAGCTTTTGAGTCGCGAGTGTCTTAGCCTAGCAAGCTAAGCATTGGGGAGCAAGGCTGATTTAGCAAGATCAAGCGTCTTGGCTTGTCTAAGTGCCGCACAAGCTTAGTGAACGACTAAGTCCGTGACAATTGGCTCCCTTAGAATCCAATTCTGAAGTTGATTCAACATCCCACTATAGAGAATCAATTGAACTTTGGCATGCTATGTAACTAATAATGAGACACTACGTGTTTGGGTCCATGACTTGCTATCCATTGTGTTTAGTCTCCCTGTGAACTAGTGTCTATAGTCTAACAAGGTGAAAGCTATTAGTCTTTTAAGACTACCTTTACTATCCTTGAGTTACAGATCCTCCTATTGTATATTCAACTGACACGTTTTAGCTCTCAAAGAGCCTATGTCAAGTTCCACTTAAGGAACTACTATAGTTATAGTTTCCATGAACACACTTTCTTAGGATCACTCAAGGAGATACACTATTTTAATCTTATGAGATATCATGATGCCTTTATTAAGAATACCTATTGCTACTAGTTTTCATCAATAATGACTCAATCCATAGGGAATATATGATCAACTTATGATCTCACCCATCAATCAAAGCCACTACTAACTGGAGCACAAACTCAATATTCTCTCAAGGTTGAGAGATAACATAATGATGCAACTTAGTGAGGTCATGACTATTTGATAGCCTTAAGTCGTGACTCACCATAGGTCATGTCCAATGTGTAAGCATACACACTAGTGCACTCACTATGGGAAACCCATCTCGATAGCTAAGACTAACCATCCCTCCAATTAGGAGGTGGTGCACTACAACCTCTAATGAGTTGCCAAAACCATGAATTGATTGTGAACAAGTCATGTATTTGCAAGGAACCCATGGCTTAGATCTTCTGTGCAACTCCTAATGCACCTAAGTCACATACAATGCAAAAGATGTAGGCAAGAATGCTCACAAAGTATAATACATGGAATAAGGATGGATAAAAATGAAATTGGAACATCATTAAATAAATAATGAATTCCAAATTTATTACATCATTTTATGCTTTTAAGGGTTCTATCCTAATAGATGGAAGAGAGGTGAAAGCTATGGCTCTCTTTGTCTAGAGGTAGAAGACTATTGTCTAGAAAAAACTATGGAAACCCTAACCCATAAGAGAGTATTTATAGAGTTCCCCACTAGGCTTAAGTGACTTGAAGCCATTAAAGGCTTAGGTCACTTAATCTAGCCTAAAGTAGGTCCTAATTAATTAATTAATCCAATAAGGCTTACTAATTAATCAATTAACCCAATCCAGAGACCTTGTTCACTTACCCCTATGCAACCTTGTGTAATTACCAAAATGCCCTTATACACAAAAGTGAACCTAGAGCCAATCTGATCCTTATAACCTACACCAACAAGGTATATGAGCTTAGAGTAAGGACTACTAGGACCCATATGTGTATTGGCTCCCTTAGAATCCAATTCTAAAGTTGATTCAACATCCTACTATAGAGAATCAACTAAACTCTAGTATCATATGTAAATAATGAGAGACCATGTGCTCGGAACCATGGCATGCTATCCATTGCATTTAATCTTCCCATGAATTAGTCATCTATCGTCTAACAAAGTGAAAGCTATCATCTTTTCAAGACTACCTCTACTATCCTTGAGTTATTGATCCTCCATTATGTGTTTAACTAACATGTTTTAACTTCCCAAGAGCTTATGTCAAGTTCCACTTAAGAAACTACTATGGTCATAGTTTCCATGAACACATCTTCTTAGAATCACCCAAGGAGACACACCATCTCAATTCTAAGAGATATTATGGTGTCTCTATTGAGAATACCTATTATTAACGACTTTTATCAATAATGACCCAATTCATAGGGAATATATGATCAACTTACGATCTCATCTGTAGGTCAAAGTCATTGCTAACTTTAATACAATTTCAATATTCTCTCAAAGGTTAAGAGACAACACAATGAAGCAGCTTGATGAAGTCATGACTACTTGATAGCCTTAAGTCATGACTTATCGTAGGTCTTGTCCAATGTAAAACCATACACATTAGTGCACTCACCATGGAAAACCCATCCTAATAGCCAAGACCAATCATCCCTCCAATCAAGAGGTGCTATACTACAACCTTTAATGGGTTACCTAGACTGATGAACTAGTTGTGAACTTATAATTTATTTGTAAGGAACCCATGACTTAGATTTTTTGTGCAACTCCTAATACACCCAAGTCACATGCAATGTAAAAGATGCAAACTAAAGTGCTTATAAGATATAATACATGGAAATATGATAGATAAAAGTAAACTAGAACTTTATTAAATAAATAATAATAAAATCCAAGAGTTTATTACATCATGTCATACTTTTAAGGGCTTTATCATAACACTATGAACAAGTTGTCTCAATTTATGCATAGTCCTCCTATTAGTAACTAGATAGCTACTAAAAGACTTGAACTACCTAAAACACATTATTGATCATGATCTTCTTCTATGTTCTAATCAACCTCTCACTCTAAGTGCATATTTTGATGCAGATTGGGATGGTAATCATGATGGGTAGATGTCTACTACTACATATATTGTTTACCTTGGTGGAAATGCTATCTCATGATCTTTTAGTAAACAAAAATTTGTTGTCCATTCGTCAAATAAAGGCAGAGTACCGTGTTGTGGCCATCACCATTGGTAAATTATCTTGGGTGTAATTTTTGCATAATGAACTTATAGTTTCTCTCTTCAAGCCTGCAGTTATTCATCATGACAATGCAGGTACTACTTACCTTTGCGTCAATCGGGTTTTCACTCTCATATGAAACTTATCTTTATTGATTTTCACTTTGTGCGAGACAAGGTTGAGCAAAGTTTACTTATTGTCTCTTAAATCAACAAGATAAACTTGTTGATGATTTCACTAAGCCACTATCTAGTACCTATTTTGCCCTCATTGTTATATTTATCACATTTTGTAAAAATTTTGAATCAATTGTTATCTCAATAGTGTGGTCATGGATCTACCTACCCATTTCCATATCTAAAGTATGTAACCTTATGCCCAACGTGGTTTTAAAAGGGAACTACTACTTCCTATTTAATATTGCAAATTGTAATTGTTGGAAAAGATCAAAAGCTTCTTTTTGTTGTCCATTCCATGCATGGCCTATGGTGATTACATTGTAAGACATAGTGTCTCACTTTGGCATCACATAAAAAAGTTTGCTTGTATTAATCAAGCATTACTCATAAAAACATTCCAAGCAAATTTGGTCTTCACACTATAAGAGAAAAGGGCAATAATGACGTTTTTTAAGCGTTAATAAATGTATAAGATGACGCTTCTTGAAAACGTCCTTTTCGCCCTTGTCAAGGAATGGGTGCAAGCAACTATGTCACTTCTAGAAAGCGTCATCTATAAAAGCACTTACATTAACGCTTATCCAAGTGTCATATTTCTAAAAGCATGACATTCTTTAAGTGCCATTATTTCCACCAAATTTTCGATGTTGACACTTTTAAAGCATCATCTTTAATGTTCATTATCTTTGATGCTTTATAAAGCGTCATTATTGATTGATCTATATTGACACTTTGAAAAGCGTCATTATTGATCTACCTATGTTAACACTTACACTAGCGCCAAGGAATGTCCAAAATATCATTTGTTTATTTTGACACTCAAAAAAGTGTCATCTTATGTGGATAATAATATTGAAAATCCCCCTATTGAAATGATATATTTTGTATGTCCTGTTATATATAATTTTGGTTGCATGATTTTTTATAAAGTACAAAACAATAACTTCAATATTAATAACTATATCTTCCAAAAGAAATTGAATAAATTTGGGAATAATATCATGATAAAGAACTAATGTCTACATAGTTAATTAATACGTAAATTTGTTAATGTATCCAAATATTTACAACAAGCATATTTTCCAACTTCAACATGAAACAAGTACACATGTACCAAAAAACAAGGTCTCTAAATTGCTATCAAAAATAATATCACAAGAAGAAGAAGAAGAAGCCAAAAGTATTTCTAGCCAAAAGTATTCCTGTTGGTTGCATATCCACTCTTAAACTTGAAATCTTTTACCTGTATACATTTAAAAAAAAAATAGAAGAAACAAATTATGTTTAGTTAATATACTTGCAATGAAAGTTAAATTTAAATCTATAAATGGTCCATGAAAGAAGTGCAAATGAGAATAACTTGGTATTTAATGAGATGTTATGCTTCAATGAAGATGAAAAATTGTTTAATTTGATACTTGTTTATAAAATATTATAGACTTTTTAGTTCATTATTAAGTTAGAGGAAACAAGTTAGGCTTTCAATGGTATAAATTTTACAATATGGAATGTAATATAATATTTTCTTATCTATGTCTAACATATGAAACTCATTTCTCATAAATAAATATATGAAGATAGCAATAGGTATGGTTTATAATTAGTTTCAATCATAAATCATCATATCTAGTAATATAAGACATTTAATATTAACCATTTGCAAATGCCTTAATTTCTTCTTACAACTTTCCTATATTACCAAATTTAGTTGACTAATGACATTTCATAAGGCAAAAAAGAGTATTAACTAAAAATTAATAGAGCATAACCAAGGAAATAGAAACCTGTAAATCATTGGTTAAATGTCATAATAACAACCATTCTAAAACTTGCCTTTATTTCCGATTCCAAAATTATAGCCAAAATATAATAATTAACCTTACATAAAAAAAAAAAAAGCTTTCTACCATCTCTCCATCCAACAACAATAACAACTACTTCTCCATACAACAATAACAATTTCTCTATGTAACAACAACAACAACAATAACAATAACATTGATGATGGTGATAATTATATTAGTAATAATTTGATTTGTTTAGTCCAAACATATAACAATAACAACTTCTCCATGCAAGAACAACAATAATAATGACAACATTGATGATAATCATATAATATTTTGATTTATTGAGTTCACAAATTATATGCTTCTTCTCCATACAACAATAACAAAAATAACTTCTCCATGTAACAACATTGGTGATGATGTAATAATTTGATTTGTTATATTGAAATAGTTTATACATAAAACTATTATCTTCTATTACTATGGGGGAAAAAATTACTTATCATGAGATGAGAACATATGAGAATTGTGAAAATGTGATCTACAACTCTTAATGGATTGAAATGAGGGCATCTGCATACATAAGATGGTAAATTAAAAAAATTAGTCCATTCAAGACTTCATTAATAATGAAAATCAAGCATTATAGATGTTAATTTATACCTTCAGGCATGGGTAAGAATTAATTGAGTTGCCAACATAACCCACTCAGATTGTACTTCATTAAGCTCGACTTCACTATATGATTTTTTTTCTTTAAACTAATAATTAATTGTACATACATGATGATTAGTTAAGTTAACAAAAAATTACTAAAGTATAGAAACTAATAAAATTTATTAATGAGTACATACCTTTGTGGATAGGAGGATTGGATCAACAATGATATCTTTCATGTGTCTCATCACATAATAGCCACACTCCACACTACCTAGTTATCTTGGGCACTATAGGCACACATATGAATTATGGTACCATAAAGACATTAATATCATGATATTTTATGTCATTATTATCTAAGTGACAAAGCAGAAAACCATATTCAAATTTTATGGGTTGATATAAGTGGTCATATGATATATCTTACTCTAAATAAGTAACTTACCAATACTTTTACACATGTCGGCTCCCTCTTTGATGATTTTTGTTTCTCTGGTGGATGAATTCGTAGTGCCTGACATGGGAAAAAAATTAACGTTTTAAATACAATGCACTATATTCAAGTATGGAAATGAAGACACTTACATGTTAACAATTTCCTTAAGATCATCACATGGTTGCTTTTGCATTCGATCAAGGTAGTATGCAGTCATTGTCCTCATATCCAATGCCACCAAGACCTAGTGGAAACTACAATAGTACATTAGATATTATTTACTAATTAGCATTGATTAAGCTATTTAACATAAAAAAAACTTTATATTTTTCATAACTTACTCAGGGTTATATGGAATAAAAATGTAGTCAGTACGTTTTGCATGCATTAAATGATTTGCAATCAACCTTGACCTATTTTCCTTTGTTGTTTCACCCATTCCAGCTTTAGAGACTAAAGTTGGATTGATAAAAACAAATCGTTCGGTGAGCCTAGCATCACTTAGCTTTTTTTGCAAGTGCCTATTTAAATTCCACATACCTTGATAAGAAATGAATATTTTACTTTTATATATATAAAAAAAAATTAACACATATTAGCAAGTTATAAAATTATTTACCATATATAATATATGACACAATTAGCTGACACTTCCTTCAATAAAATTATCATAGCCATGTCTTCTTTCATAAGGAATGTCTTAAAACTCTCGCCAAATACATGATTTGGGACCTCCACACCTTGTACTTTCCCCTCCTTTAGCATGAGACCTACTAATGCATCAAAATTCTTGATATCTTGAGGGTTTTCACCATTTTTCAAGTCATTTTTTTTTTTGTCTTTTCCCTTTTTGAGATCCCTATAAAAGAAAGCACCATGTTTTCAAATGATATACGTCTCTTTATAAACTGTTGCAAATGAAAATAACACACTTGGATGAATTTAGTACTCAAATTGCCTAAATGGGTTGGCTATAAAACTTGGTAGCCCATTGCCGCTCCAACTGTTGTAGCTTGACCAGGAATGGGAATATGAAGTGGTGTATTTGACTCATAGGGAGCATCCAAAACAACTAGGTAGTTGGGACCACAATCCATTACAATTGTTCCACCAGCCACTGTATTTTCCCTGGTCCTTACCACCAACTCACATTTTCTTGCCTTCAAAATTAAATTAAATTGTTAATTTCAATATAAAAAAATAATCAATAATTGAAGTTTAAGGTGCATTGACTATGTTAGGGCTATATTTAAGACATAAAGTTACATCTTTTATAAGTGCTAGTTGTAGTGGAATAGAATATTACTAGTATTAATTATATTGTAATAGATTCTACTTAAAATGCAAGTATCAATCTAACAAAAATATAAGTATTTGGAAGAAATTATTTTTGAAAATTATCTTGGAATTTGTTACAATTACGTCATTGAACTAGAAAATGTAAACTGAAAATAACACACCTTCATGTGTGGTTCTATTTTCACAGGTAAGGTCTCCTCCTCAACTTTACGAATTGGTTTCTCCACTACTTCTGGTAGGTGCAACAATTTTGATTTCATGTTGGAACTACTCACATCGGATTGTGGTGTAGCAACTCCTATCTGAGATAGTTTCGCTAACACATCAGCCTCAAACTTAACTTGACGTTCTTGAGTTACTTTTAAAATATCCCTCACAACACGTTATGACATACTATTGAAATATTGTCAAGGCGTGTAGTGCTTCCCTTTAGCCTGAACACAACCAGTATACTTGGGAGTACCTAGTGCTTGAGCAAGTATGTCATTGCTCCCATTATAACTTATGCCACTCTCTTGAGACTCTTTCATCAATTCATCCTAAAACAAGATGAAGTTATGAAGTTAACTTTGAAATAGGTAAAACCAATAAGGTGTTTATAGATGTGATTTTTGGGTACAAAATGTCTACTTACTATCTTTTCCACTACTAGTATGACCACATCATCATAGCTACCATTTTTTTTTTTTTTACACTGCTCTCTTCCAAGGTAAAATCCTATCAATGCTTTCTGTGGAGCCAACTTCAATTATCTAATAGAAATGGAAAATTAAAGATAGTTATTAGATGACACATGTTTTTTTTTTTTGTCAAAAAAGAAACAATTAAGAAGCCCACATAAACCATTCCTTCATTACTTATACAATCGTATAAAATTAAACCACAATAAGAACTAACAAAAACTTACCATCTCTTCCTCAAGTCCAACTTACCCTTTTCTACTTAGATGATGATTATATATATATATGCTTTTTCCTTCTCTGTTTTTGTATTTCCCTATATTCCTATAAATTAAAATGGATGATTAGTATATATATGTGGATGCATGTAGTATGTTTAATGTCAATTGTATTTGTACCTGAAATTTTTCAGATAACCTATTTTTCACAAAAATATTCCAATCTTCATTATTGATAAAATGATATTCAGCTGGTGGTTTCTTAAGAAGCTCTGGCTTATCTTTGAAAGGAAGAATATGTTTCACAGTCAACATGTTCTTAAAAGATCGGAAACATTTTCCCAATGTAAGCATACAATTCCTTTTTCTTTTCCTATATAATGTAAAAACAATCTACAAATTACAAAGTCATTAAAGAAATATAGAGATTGTAGAAAACTCATTTATGTTAAAAAAAAAAAAAAAATTAAGTTACCTCAATAGAGTCCCACAACTTATCCTTCAATTGTTCAGGGACATCTCGCCATGTGTTATATCTGATTGGCACTATCGTACGTGCCAATACACCTAAGTAGTTTGTTAGGTGCACAGAAGATTCTCCTACATAGATACCATCATCATTGTACTTTATGACCAACTTTATCCCTTTATTCCTATTCCTTATAATAATGGATTTCCTTGTTGTCCCTCTATATATATATATATATATATATATATATATATATATATATATATTTTGTGTTGGGGTTTTCTCTTCCTTTGAATCCATGCCTATAATACATCAATGAGAAATGATAAGTAAACCCATTAATTGCAAGTAAAGTTAAATTTTTTTATAACATGCAGTCATATTAGTAAAATGAACATACTAGGAATAATTTACATGCTAGATAACAACATTAACATGTTGTCATAAAATATTAAAAAATAATAATAATAAAAACTTACTAGAAGATCCTCACCAACCTTTTTTCTTATGGTACTAGAAATCATAAGCTTTGAACTGAGACAAATTGATATCCTTGTTTACCCTTTAGATCACTCTGAGATAAATTGATATCCAAAATCATGATATTCAATATAAAATAAATCTACTCAACAATTTAATTAGAATAATTACTTTCAAAAATTAATCACATAAATCCACTCATTCACAAATCCATATAAACTGCATGACTTGATAATTCTTATAACACTAACTCAGTGCCACATGAATCCATTTATTCATATTTCTTACATTAATTCAGAAATTTTAAAATTCAAAACAAACCTCAAAGCAATAAAAAAATTGAATGCTAGTCATAATTTTTTTTAATTGTCACTCATAATTATTTTTATAATGTCATTCATTGTTTAGTTAGATTATTTTCAAAGTCTTTATTTCTTGAAAAAGTATGTGCATAATAATAATCATGAAATAGGGAATCAATAAATTAATAGAAATGATGAATTTAATGACCTTAGAAAAGAAATAAACAATTATTTACTAAAATGTAGAATTTCAATATTAACAAGTTAATGGGATAGTTACAACCTTCACATCAAAACAACAAAGTCCTAAATTTAGTTACATAGAAGATTTGTTATCAATCCAGAATCCCTTATAGTCTCCTCGAATGCAAATGACATCAGAGTCATCCATTGTATCAAATGATTCAACTTGTGGCAAGGTGGTAATGAGAGGATGGTGTTCAATAGAATTATCCATGAAGTCATTAGAATCCTCTCTTTTGAAGAAGTCCCTTTGAGGAGTTGACAAAACAACTGACCATCTTAGATCAAGTTGGTCTTGTACATAGAATACTTGCTTGGCTTGGGAGGCTAAAATGAATGGATCTTATTTATGAGCCATCTTAGTAAAGTCAACTAATGTAAGCCCAAACTCATCAACTTTGATGTCGATCTTATTATCAACCTAATTGCACTTGAAAACTAGAATCCTAAACATGGTATAATCAAGATCCTAGATCTCAGTAATAATCCCATAGAAACATAGCTCACCAAATACTGGATTCTTATCCTTGACACTAGAAATTTGCATTGTTGTTGCTACAATGCTGACTCCACTATTCTGGGTAACTCGTAATTCATCACGGTCTTTTGTATTGTAGTGACACCCATTTATAACATAGCCATGATACTTGGACACATAGTGGGAAGGACCATGTGCTATCCATCTTAGGGTTTCAGATATAGGTTCTTTGTTAGCAATGACAACTTCTACCTATTTGAATGGGCCATAGTTATTAATATTTTTTATGATTAGTGCTAAGAATGGTGCAATTTTTACAATAAATTCAATACTTTTTTTTTCGCAACTAATGAGTGAATGTTCGCATGTGTTCTTCTTGTAGCCACTTTTGTCTCTTAGATTGACAAGGATTGTTCAATTTCAACCATTTCATATGTTCTCTATAAGATATGTATAAGAAAGTAACAATAAGTTTCCAAATTTAGTTTACTCTACACATAAAATCAAAATAGTTGACCCTTACTCAATATAAGGTTGGATGATAGTTGTATTTTCTAACACATAATGATATGCTTGCAACAACAAATTAGAATCAACTTCGGTGATATGACCTCCAAGAATAGGCGCCCCAACTTTATGGTCAACATTAGTGCTACTAGGAACCCCGATTGCATCCACATTTGATAAGTACTCTGTACAAAATTTAATAGCTTCCTCTGTAATGTAGCATTCAACAATGCAACCTTCATGGTGGTTACAGTTTCACACATAACCCTTTAATACTTTCATGAGCCTTTCAAATGGGTACATCCATATAAAATAAACCGGTCCACAAAGTCACACCTCTCTAATAAGATGAACCGTTAAATGAATCATGATATCAAAGAAGGATGGTGGAAAGTGATTTTTAAGCAAGCACAATGTCACAACTAGTTCATTTTGTAACTTATCTAGTGTAGACACGTCAACCACCTTCTTACATAAAGCATTGAAAAAAACGCTCAATCTAGTAATAGCATGTCGTACATGCTTTGGCAAAAGTGATCGCAATGCCACTAGTAACAATTGTTGCCTCAATGTATGATAATCATGGGACTTCAGGCCATAAAGCTTCAAATCTTCCATTGACACAAGATTTCTAAAGTTTGAGCAATAACCTTCAGGAACCTTTAACTTAGCTAAAGTTTGAAAAAAATACTTTATTCTCCCTTCTAAACAATGTATAACATGTAGGCGGGAGGTAAGTTTGATTCGATTCAAACCTTGGTGCCAATTCACACCTTAAGTCCATGTCCATAAGGTCTAGGTGAGAATTGAGTCCATCTTTTGTCTTCTCTAGGATGTTAAGTAATGTACGAATGATGCTATAACAACATTTTTCTCAATGTGCATTACATCCAAATTATGATGAACATGCAAATATCTCCAATACTCAAGTTCGAAGAATATGGACTTTTTCTTCCAACAATTGGTAGAAGTCACATTGGATTTATCATGTCTTACCCTCCCCCCCTTCCCCCTATGAATTACAAATGGCATTCATTTTCAATAGTATTTCCTCTCCACTTAATGGTTGTGGAGGTGATCGAAACTCCTGTTCACCATTGAATGCCCTTTTATGTTTTCTAAAAGGATGATTGCATGGAAGAAAATGTTTGTGGCTTGTAAATGAGTTCTTTCTCCCATGCTTCAACCTATGTGAATAGGTTTCTGGTCCACATATTGGACAAGCAAAATATCCTTTGACTGTGCAACCAGAGAAGTTTCCATATGTAGGAAAATCATTTATTGTCCATAATAGAACAACCCTTAATGTAAAGACCTCTCTTTGATATGCATCATAAGCTTCTACTCCTATCTCCCACAACGTTTTGAGGTCCTTAATCAATGGCCCTGAATAGATATCTGTGTCATTGCCAGGTTGTTGTGGACTCGATATTAACAAAGATAACATCATAAATTTTCTCTTCATGCACAACCACGATGGAAAGTTATAAGTGATCATGACAACTGTCCAACAACTATGCCTACTGCTCAAGGAACTATGGGGATTTGTGCCATCTGCTGAAATTGCAAGTCTAAGGTTTCTAGGTTCTACAACAAAATCAGGTCATCTAGAGTCAATTACCTTCCACGATGGGGAGTCGGATGGATGACACATTTTTCCATCAAATTCTCCACCTTGTGCATGCCATATGAGGTCTTTTGCGATTTTTTAGGACTGAAACATTCTTTTAAATTGTGGGATAGGTGGAAAATACCACATCACTTTAGCAAGAACTCCTTTACTCTTTTTGGTTCCTCTTCTATTCACCTTCCACCTTGAAGCTCCACATGCAAGACATGAAGATGCATCTTTTAACTCATTCCTAAAAAAGTATGCAATCATTGGGACATGTATGTATTTTTTGTATATTCCATTCCCAATGCATTCAATGTTTTTTTTTGCTTCATACATAGACAATGGCAACTCATTGTTGAGAGGAAACATATCACCAAGTAAGCTTAATAGCTTAGAGAAGCTTTTATCAGTCTACCCATATCTTCCTTTCAAATTGTATAATTTAACTAATGCAAATAATTTGGTGAAGTTTTTGCAATCGGGATACAAAGGTGTTCAACATATTCAAGCAACCTTTCAAATAATTTTGGATTAGCCTTATAATCGTCTTGTGCAGCTTCAACCATTTCTATTGTATAATCCACATGACCAATATGAATTCTATCAAAACATTCAACCCTTGTAGTTGGTGGTCCACTACTTAGAGCTGCCTTCCCATGCCCAAACCAAGTATGGCAACTTTGGTCAATTCCATAAAAGAATTAGTGTTCTCTAATCTTTTGAGGAGTATTGAAATTTCCACATTGTAGACATGGGCATTTGATGAAGTTTTGATTTGCAGAATTTTGAAATGCAAATGAAATAAAATTTTCAACCCCATCCTCATAGTCTTTTGATTTTCTATCTTTTGACATCCAAGAATGATTCATTGGCCTATAATAGGTGAACTCAATTCCTATATAGCAAACATAAGCAAACAATGAAAATGAAAAAGACTTAGAAACATTACCTTTAGAAAACACTCAAAACTTTTAGTTTCTCATTATTGACATCCAAAATTTCTTTTTAATTTTCTATGGACAAAAAATTAGGATTCAGATGCAATAAAAATTTGAACCTCATCCTCAATAAAATACGATTAACAATATGATAATAGAACATTTTGATGGATGTTTTTATGCCTTTTAACATATCCAACATCCAAAATCGGGTAGTAGTTCCTATCCCATGTAGGAATACATAATCCATATATGTTAACTGCCAATGTACTCAATTTCATTTTAAAGAAATTTCGACAACATTTCCCCATAGTTCTCCAAGTACACAAAATGAACAAGATGTAATATGTGACCTTGTTCAAATATGCACCCAGAGAACAAGAAGAAAGACTACCAAAATTTCTAAAAAGTGAATTAACCATAAGCAATTAACTTCATAGATATTATGTTTTCCTACACTATCCAATCGGACAATTCAAGCATCATTGCAAAAAAAAAAAAAAAAAAAATCTTTATCACATGCTAGACAATTTAAAAGTTGTTAACTTGAAAATGGCTTAGATAAAACCTTTTTCACCTTTGACAACTTAAATGTCTTTAGTATGTAATAAGAGAAACTTTTATCTTACAATGATACTTGAATGGGAACTCTAAGGTTTCATGCATGCATGTTTGATTAAAATTAAAACACATTTACTTATTGAGTAATCTAATAATTATAAAACACCTAAAGATGGTCCATAATTATTGGTATATTTCATGTTATCCATTACCCATTAAACAAGTATACGTATGGCTCATGATTTCCAAACCAAGTCACATCAGGCTATGTCATAACCTTAGGTCAAATTTTGGGCCTTGGTATCAAACTAAGCCAGGGAATAACTTGTAGAATTCAAGTACTCAATAAGATTTAAACAAAATTTAAAATAACGCCTCCATTATATTCTTCTAACCACCCAAAGTAAATTTGACATTATAATTAAAATATGCTGGCTTGTATAATGAAAAATTCCAATGTAGGTCACTATCCCTTAAAAGATGTATATGCCAAACAAATAAAAAATAAATAAATAAAATAAATAATTCATTTAATATTTATGATGTGTGGTTATTAAAAAAAATATTTCTTATTTTAATATTTTGTGATTGTTGAATACACTAAAATTGATGTAGTAATAGCAAATGGAGAGGTCAAATGGACTTCTATTTTACCAAAATTCCATTTTCTTGGTAAGACTTTCAATGAATTGAAGTTGATAATTTGGGTTACTAAAGATTTTTATTTGTTTTTTGAATTCCAATTTATTTTAATAGTACAACAAACATAATTAATAGCATAATCAATATATAATTAATAGTAAAGAAACCTGCTTTGGAGGCATGAGGAAAGCTACTATCGAAAATAATAAAGAATTTTGACTGACTTTGGTCAATAAAATCATAATATGGATTATCGTGCTTAATAAAAATAATTAATATGCAAAGAGTTGATTAAAATTTATGTATGAAACAATTATTAAAATATATTTGTAAATAGGGAGAAAACAAGATAAGAATGAATCATTAAATAAGTATACTAAAAAATAATTTAAGCTAGGGTACCATATGGAATTTTTTAGTGATCCAGGACTTTATGGAGAACTATAGTTAATTTTCCAGGGGAAGATTAACTTTCCTAGAAAATGAAAATAAAAAGTAAGCCTCAAGGAATCATTATCAGGGTTATTATACTGGTGTAGTGTTATTGACTTCAAGCTCTTTCCAGCTTTTCTTTTCATTGGATTTTAGCTTTTCATTTCTAAGTTTATATATTCCTAAAGGGCCATGGTCTATGGTGACGACCAAATGCCAATGGAGGCCAACTTTCTCTGATTCAGGGTTTTATTAGTTTTTTTTTGTTTATTTTGAAAGCACTTTGTAAGCCAAAACAGCTTTCTTGGAGTGATGCTACTTAGGGCTACTCATTATACCTAAGTTTAGAATGAGTTTGATTACATTCTGAATTACTTTAAACTAATGAAATGAGACTCAAATTGCTTTAAAATTTACAATAATTAGAAATTTATAATATTATTTAGTCGTTGAAAATAATAACACATTGAAAACATACAATTAATTACTAGTGTTTTTGGTAGGTGAGAATAAGAATTAAAATAGGATAAGAATAGAGGTAAATCATAATCCCATGTAGAAGTAGGGAAGACAATAAGAGATGGGTTCTAGATGGGAACACCTATATCTCGACTCTGTTTCAATTATTTAAATATATTTTCATTTCTATCTCAAAAAATAAAATAATACAATAAATCAGGTGTGGTGGGCATGAGAAATCCCATTTATTTTTAAATTTTTTTTAAAAATTTAGATTACATAAAAAAGAAATTAATTATAAATAAATATTATATAAAATTTTATAATTCATTTAATAAAAAATAATTTTTGAAAATTTTATTTAGGAAAATAAAAAGAAATTAAATTAAATTAACTTTTTATTGACATGGCCTGGGACAAGGCAATATTTAGACCTACTCCAAACTTAGCCCGAGTTTAAAACTAAGACATGATGGACATTATCATCCTTACTTACAAGAGAGTAGTATAAGTTATAAAGAGAATGAGATTTGGTTTTCTTCCTCATTTTCTATTCCAATATATATATATATTGGAAATTGGAATTATATTTGGGGGGTTCTAGATTGGCTTTAATAATTTTTTTCCATTACTTTCTCCATGTATCCATGAAGCAAAGAAGAAATCCACAAAAGGGACACTATCATTACTAGCCACTATTCCATGCAATGCTTTATTACATTCGGCAGTAAAATAAAGGGAAAATTGTGTTTTGGGCCCAACTGGGCCCAAAAATTAAAATATGGTCCATATAAGTTCCATATTTAAGCCCAACACCCAATGAAAGAGTGGAAATTGAGAGTAAGGATATTGTCTTTAAAAAATCCCTAAAACACCCTTGACTATTAAATGAAAAAACTAACCAATTATCTCACCTTTCTCATTCTCTCTTTGACTCTTTTACCCTTCACTCACCTATTTAATAGTGGAATCAACTTGAATCATTTTTCTTCATCAAATTGAATATGAAAAATGGTTAAAAATTATTATTGCCAAATGTATTTTTGAAGTGAATAACTTTTAAATACCTCATCAAATATATATATATATATATATATATATATATATATATATATTTTCAAACTTACATAATATATAATAAATATTATTCTTTATTTCAAACTTATATTATTTCTCATATATATTAAATAATTTTTAAACACCTCATAAAATATTAGTATTATTTGTTTGTTCTAACTTGTAAATTAGGTATCATCACATATTATATTTTTTCAAATTTATAGAACATATAATAAATACTTTTTAAATACCTCATAAAATATTATTATTATTTTTTTCTAACTTGCAAATTAGACACATGGTGTTTATTATTTCGAAAATAATGTAAACACTCACATGCATATATATATATATATATATAACAACACCCAGGACAAGGTCATATGCAATGAAAACAAGAATTATGCCATGATTCAAAACAAAGAAGAGGGTTAGAAAATAAACAAGATAAATAACCAAAGAAATTTAAAAAGAGAAGGAACCACAAACTTTTAGTTCATAAATATAAAACCATCCATGATAGAAGGTAAACTGGAAACATAAAACAAACCATCCATGATAGGAGGTAAACGTAAAACAAACTTGAAAATTTACATAATTTAAAAACCCTCCATCATAGGAGGTATATCATAAAACATAGATACATAAGGAGAAATATCTTACAATGGGAGGAAAGCTTTGAAGAAAGCTTGGGGCTTGAAAGGCTTACATGTTGAGAGAGAAAGAAGAGAGAAGGGAGAGCATAAGCTTGGGAGAGAAAATGGAAAATTCAAGATGCTTACAAATGAGGATCAAGCCTCCTTAAATAGCCAAAAAGAGGGGACAAAGCACTGTTTGCTTTTTGACTAACTGCCATGAATAGTAATCTCGTGCATGAATAGTGAATAGTGAATAGTAAATTTCGCTTTTCCATCGAATTCCACTGAAAAACCCTCTTTCGGCTAAGAAAACTACTGACAGGCTGCTTTAGACTGTGTAGTCACATGCTTGCTGTTTTTGGTGCTGAAACTGCAAAGTTGTAAAATATTCTTGATGGTAGGAAGACATAAGGCTGATGATTACTTAGATCTTCTTATTGGAGGAAGGATTCCTTCACAGTTGTCACCATTGTCTGGAAGGTAGCTTGTTGAATCATCATATTCTACATAAGAATTTTCTTGGGAAAAGCTTGAGCTTCCTTCTTCAAGGATTTTCTGGAAATCTTGAGGGGTCTTAGCTGCTGCGAGCATGGCTTGTAACTATTGCTTTTTGAGGAGAAACTGAGACATATCATCACTGGCTGAGACTTGTGTGGGGTTCTTGAGGAAGTATTGCTTAACTGCATCAATAGATGCATCATTTTTCAAGGTGTCCCACCATTTAGTTTTAAAGGTCCTTCCCAGAGTTGGAAAGGCTACTGATTCATCTGCAATGATAATATAGTCCCACTGGACTATCCAAGCAAGGCCAAATTTGCTAAAAAAGAATAATAAAGGGGGAAAAGCTAAAAGTTCTCTGGGGATAACAAAAGAACTGTTGAATAGCTCAAAGCCGTCCAAGATGGGCTTAGGAAGAATCTTAATAGTCAGACCATAATAAGTCCACCAACTGTGGAACCAAAATGGGAAAGAGGAAAGCTGATTCTTAGATGGAAAATAGAACATCCATGAATGATGGAAGTCCCTATTTTGGATCAGAAAAGCATTGAACCATGCTCTCTGATAATCCCAATAATTAAAAAACCTTGGCTTTGATGGTTCAGAAAATTCCCTTGAAAGATTAGGATTTCCACCCCATTGCTTGATAGTAAGAATCTTATAGATATGGCAGGTGGAGAATGCCAAGCCCATATTGTTGAATTTATCAGTGTTATGCTTAATTTTAACAGAACCAGTTTCTGTAAGGACTGCTTCATAAAACTCTCTTGTTTTTAAAATATCACCAGGGGGATAATGAAAATTTTCTTGAAAAGCTTTTGCAGCAATCTCTCTAGGGTTTTTAGAAAAAAATTCTCTTTCAATAACCAAAAGAGGTTGATTTAAATCATTTTGCCAATATCTTGGTTTTGTTGAAAGAGGAGTGGGGTTGGCAGCCACCACAATTTGCTTGTTTGAAAAAGAGGAGCTTGATGCTAATTCCTTTTGAGAGGGATTAGCCTTAGTGACTTGCTTGAAGGTTTGAGACCCTGAAATGGCTGGGTATTGGGTGGCTCATAGTACAAGGTCATCATCTTATTAGGCATAGGGTTAGAGGAATGAAGCCTTGCTTCTTTTTCTTCAACTTGTTGGCTCCATAGCATTTTATGAGGAGAAGGAGCTTGACTAGACTGGGTTTTCTGGTTAGGAGCTTGGGTATTCTTTTTAGGGTCCATGGTCTCGTGAACCCTACAAATTCCACGAGTTGAGTGATTAGGAATGGAACTTTCTCCTTTAATAAACTTAATTTGAAAATTAGGGTTTAAAATAATCCAATCAGTTAAATTATACTTAAAAGCTATGTACTTAATTGTTTTCTCAGATGTGAAAACAACTTTTAAAAATCCTTGGTTCAAAATATCAATTTGAAATTTTGAAATGCATAAAGGAATGCTTAAAATATCATTTATAATG
Source organism: Vitis cinerea var. helleri x Vitis riparia (assembly GCA_946000715.1). Taxonomy (NCBI): domain Eukaryota; kingdom Viridiplantae; phylum Streptophyta; class Magnoliopsida; order Vitales; family Vitaceae; genus Vitis; species Vitis cinerea var. helleri x Vitis riparia. The sequence continues at coordinate 14,247,640 of OX253995.1, forward strand.
AGATTATGAATGAATTGGGTACCTAATATCTTAGATGGATCATCTATTCCAACATGATTAATTTCTTGATCACAAGGAGTGATGTTTACAATAGGATTAGCAAATTCAAAAAGAATTTCCTTATCAAAAAGCTTTGTTCTTATACCTTGGTTATCTACCCACAAGGGATAAATAGAGCTTAAGAAGGGTATTCCTAGGAAGGCTTTTTCCTTAAGATCCTTAACAAGGATAAAGGTTTGCTTAATACAGATGTCATGGTTACGGATATGAACATCTGTTAATTTATACTTAATGGCAAGTCTTTTGCCATTGGCTCCAAATAGAGACTGACTAGTCTCTTCACATAAAGGAATAGGTACAAGACCTTCTTGAAGGCAATTTTCAGCTGCTCCTGAATCAATCAAAGCAATAATATCAAAGACAAATTTATCTTTGACTACTATAGTAAGGGAGACTTCCCACCTCTGGAAGATAACCCTACTCACAGTATTCAAAAAAGTGTTTGTCTCATTATCATTAACATGAGAAGATTCTGGAATATCCATAAGGTTTCCTTGGTTGACAATTCTATTGATTTGTTCTTGGAGATCAGAGAGACCTAAACCTATGAATTGTCTTAACTCCTTAATCTCCTTTCTATGCTGCCTAACTTCATCATGAAGTTCCTTAATGCTAACTTCCTTGGGAGATTACTGGTCAAACCTGTTTAAGATATCATTAAGGTTATAAGGATTTACAGTCTTCTTAGCTTCTATCTTAACAACAGATTTCTTAAAAACTTCATAAAGATTTTGCTTAGTCTTTTCATCTTCAACTTTCCTTAAAGTATCTAGGATAAATTCCTGATCTTGGCTTATGACATTTATAGTTTTAGGACGACAATTACAGTTACCCTTAATACATTTTGCTTGGTTACTAGAAGATTGACTAGAAACTTCACCACTACTGTCTAGTTGATTAATATCATCTTCATTATCTGAATCAGTCCTTGATTAAGAATCTGTGGAGTTTAACATTACCTTACAAAAGCATATTTTTTTGGTCATTTGAGACACTTAAGTTATTAATCTTTTGCTTAACTCTACAATCTTTTTTATAATGGCCAACCTTGCCACATTTAAAATAGATAATTGGTTTGACATCTAAAGGGGCTTCTACCCTTTTTTGGGTATCTTTGTTGACCCTTCTTTGGACGTGTCTTGCCTGCTTAGTATTATTCATCCTATAGTTGTCATAGGTACCTCTCTTACTGTGGTAAAACTTATCTTCGCTAGGCTTCCTGCTCGGTTTTTGCTTAGAGGGAGGCATAGTTTCCTTTTGGCTGAAACCAAATTGGCTACAAAATGATCCAAATTCATTCTTGTAGATTTTTTGTTCATTCTTCATTTGTTGCTTAAGCTTGAAGTCATTGCACAACTTAATCCCTTCAGTTGTGACAATGCTTATAATCTCACCATAGGTTAGCTTGTCATAAGGGATTTGAACATTATACTGTTCCCTTATCTTAATGCTAATTTTCTTAGAGAAAAGCTTGGGTAATCCTGAGATGAATTTTTCTTTCCAAAAAGACTGGTTACAATCTTATCTTAGCATGACTTTGGTTAGGAAGACTTCCTTATACCACCTAAAATCATGAAGCTTGGGACACTTAAGGTTGGTTAAGAGATCTGCAGTTTTATCCTTAATTTTTGCAGGATCTCCAATGAAGTGCTTGGATATTGAGTAGATTAGAGTAGCCGCTGCATCCTCTATATCTTGGCCATCTTCGTCCTTAACAACTTCACTATTCTCATTAATCCTATAAGCTTTTAGGATACTATTTTTATCATCAAAAGTGAGATAATTATCCCACCAACCCTTAAGCTGACTTGTAAACACAACAACAATGGTCTGAGCTACAACATGATCTGGCAGTCTATTGTTTAATTTATAGGCTGTACTTACTATGGTCATTTCTTGAAGCTTAGTGAGTATGTTATACTCGGTCATACCATCTATGTTCCATTCATAGATAGTACCACTAGTGTATGAGGCTTGAGTATACTGATTTCTTTCCTCAAACTGCATGTCAGGAAAGGTAGGTCTAGGATAGTAATTCCTAGTCTTAAAGGCTTCCAAATTGTTAATACTTTTTGAAATAGTTTGATTATGGGGTTCCTCAAACATCTTAATTAGTTCATCAGCTTCTTCTTCTGAACTAATATCACCTTTAACCAAATTGATTCTCTTATGAGGCTGGACAGTCAAAGGGGCAACAAGATTATCCTTAATCTTCTGGTTAATCCTATCAACAAAAGCTTGGTTAATTTGGGGATTTTCCTGGAAATCCTTAGAAAATTTAAAAGACTTAATTTTATTAGTGCTCTTAGTATTATTAACACGCTTATAGGGATAATCTGGATATTCCTCTTGTTTGAAGAGTTCAAACCAAATCCAAAACTTAATATTTTTCTTCTCTTGTCTTAAGTAGGCATAGAATTCTTCCTGGTAAATGGCTCTAATGACTTTAGGGATAGTGCTAAAGAACCAATCATTTCTTTGCTTATTGACTTCAGAATAGAAGTCATTTCTTAAGAGATCCTTATTGATCTCAAAGTCCTCATCACTTAGGCTTATAGTGTTAATCATCTGAGAATAGGTAGGAGACATAACAAGGGACTCATCCTGTTGGGATTCTTGAGTAGACTCATTTTCCTCTGTGTAAAATGGTCTAACCACATTGGTGTGACTTCTAACACCTGTTAGCTTAATGTTCTTAGGATTTCCTGAGTTGGAACCTTCCTCTTCCCTGGTGGTTTTAACTGGGATAGAAGAGCTTGAAGCTCTAGAGGGTTCATAAACTGAAACTCTAGGACTGCTGGAATGTCTGAAAGAGTTGGAGAAAATCAGATCTCGTCCTCCATTAGGATATTGAACAATCTGTTCAATCCTTTCAGATCTCTGTTCAATGGCTGGAACGACATTAGCAAAATGCCAGTTTTCAGGAAACTCAACATCTTTCCACAAGATTTTCTTAGGGACGATGAAATCTGACTTATCAAACATATCTGAGTGAAAGTAAGTGGTCTCACCCTTAGGGCTGGTGCAAAGAGCCCCAGATCCAACACTTGTGTTCATGCTCTTATAGGCAAACCTGGTTATGATTGAAACATGATTGTTTCCTGGTTTGATCTTAAAGCCATGGGTCTTAATATGCAGGACAACAGAATCTAAGATGTCTGCATCTCTTATTCTAACTGTGAAGTTAGGAAAACACTAGAAATAAACTAGGCCATCATTCAGTCCAGCTTGGACTGTGCCTACAATAGAATCTCGATATTCGAGATGCCTATTATCCCTTAAACACATGACAATAGAGGTGTTTAAACCTAATCTTGTCAAAGACTTAGCTGCTACTTGAATCATACCAAAGTGTATGAAATTATAGCCATCTTTCTTATACTTTTCAATGGACTTGTTATCTAGGAGTCTTATGACTTGGTCGTCTTGTTCTAAGCTGACTGACATTTCAGAGGTTTTAATGGTATAATCTGTGAAAAACTTAAGGTTATGTTTGGTTCCCGGAAAATTTGAGGGAAAATGCGTGGGAAAGAAAATACAAAGGAAAAGTAGAAGGAAAGAAAAAGTGAAGGAAAATAAAAAAATAGATTAAAAGTTGATAAATTATTTTTTTTGTTACTTCAAACTCATTTTATTTATTTTAACTCATCAATATAAAGATTAAATAAATTAAAAATACATAATTTTTTAATTAGTTTTAATTATATTTGATTTTCTTTGATATTTTTCATAGGACAACCAAACATGAGAAAATCATTTTCCTTAGCATTTTTTTTCTTTCCTTTGTACTTTCCGGGAACCAAACATAGCCTAAAGGTTCCTTTCTTATAAATTTCTTAGTTAGACACCTTGGGTAACTTCCAATCATCTAAATCATTTTGGATCTTAGGATAATTGATCTCTTCACTATTTACAACAGTATCTTGAGAATCATTGGATCTCCTAGACATGGTTCTGAAAATTGAACTCATTTTAGGGTTTTGATCTAGAGCCTAATAGCGGATTGACAAACCTTATGAGATGTCACCCCAACCCTCTTACAGCCTAACAAACGCCTATCCACGGCTAACAACGGCTCAACTGGCAGGGCTCGCGCTCCTAGGCACACTACTACCTATCCTAGGATAGCTCAAAACACCCAAAACAAACCCAACTTCCCTTCCCGTGGCTCTGATATATATATATATATATATATATAATATTAATCAAGAAGACAATATTTTTAAGACTAATTTACCAACCTTCCAATAATTTTGAAAGTGTAAATTACCTAATTGCTCTCCACACTAATCCTAAATATTTTTTAATAAAGATTTAAATATTTAAAATCATTAAAATAAATACTTTCTTATTAAAGCGATTTTTTCAAAGTAATAAGATAAAAATCATGAAATCTTCAAAACTATATGAGAAAACAAAGGCTATGTTTCGTTAAGAAAACACCCAAAAGGGGAGGGGGGGTGAATTGGGTTTTTTAAAACCTTTTCAATCACAACAAAATTAAACAAAATATAAGCAAAGTAAAGAGATAGAGTTGAGAGAATTCAAACTCGGGTTTATAGTGGTTCGACACTTCCTTGCCTATGTCCACTCTCCTCAACCTCCTAACCGAGTGAGGGTTCCACTAACTTGAAGCTTCAACCAAGCTTCCAATCTTCTTACACTTGGATTCCGACTCCAATGGGCTCTTACACAACCTCTTTAAGATTCAACCCTCTTGAAGGCTTTAACACTCAGATTGTTACAAAATAAAATCACTCAACCTAGCTTAAAGATGGCTCAAATACAAGACAAAGCTAGGATGATAACAAGAGTGCACTAAAAGATATGCAAGTGGTGATTTAATGCACTTATGAAAGAAATGAGAGCTTCTTGATCAAGAACAGGTAGGTGGGCTTTGAATGCAAGTGTTCTCCTATCAATAAATGAAGTGGAGCTCTCAATCTATAGGTTTCTAAGCTCGGGAGTCAAAAACAGCAAAAGGTAACCTCGTCCGGTCGAGCTAGGGGTCGACCGGTTCACTAGCCGTTGGAGCATTTAATGCATGACAGGTTACCGTTGCCTCAACTGGACATCGACCAGTAAATGAATCACCTCAACCGGGAAGAGAAGGCTACTGGGAGAGAGAGAAGGTTTTTAACCTTCCTTGACTGGTCCTCGACTGGACGGCCTCAACCGGTCGACCGGTTCCTCAACCGGTTGGCCATAACCTCGACCGGTTGAGTCTTTTTAGCCCCAAAAAACCTATTTTTTAATTCCTTTCTTTTCTAACACTTAGGCAAGGTCTTTAGGTAAATTATTAAGCCAATTTTGAAACATTTTGCCTAAGGTAAAATAGTTAAAAACTCGAGTTTTAATGAAGACGACGTTTTAAAGAATAAACCGAGTTTTCTAAGATGCATGAAACGTATGAAAATCCTAAGTGCACTCATGCATTCATCTTACATTAGTTTCCTATGATCTCAAGTCTTCCAAGCGTCTCGATCTTGTATCCATTTGGTCCTTTGATGAATTTTCAAGTTTATACCTGAGATTCTTAAACATTAAACCAATTAGTTACTTAACCATGGTTTGTTATCATCAAAACCCGATTAGGAGAACCCTTGGGCTAACAATCTTCCCCTTTTTTATGATGACAAACCTTGGTTATCTAGGATAGAAAGAAATCTCCCCCTCAAACCAATCATGGATTAATCAAACGATTTTTAATAGGAAGCAATGTAAAAACACGAAAATGAACAATGGATCATAAAAATATCATATCATATATATATGGAAACCTCACATGTACAATAAGATAGATATGACAATGATAACAATGACATGCATGAGAGTCTAGCTCCTAGATCCTATAAATATCTCCCCCTTTGGCAACATAAAAAAGAAACGAATGGGGATGTCCAGATAGTCTCAAGGTTGAGGGGGTGGAGGAGGAAACACAGAGTGGAGATATGCCATCATCTCCTCATGCTGACTCGCCTGACGACTCTCAATACGATCAATGCGCTGCTCGAAATGGTCGAAGGTAGCCTGCAACTGATCCATATGCTCCTCTATGCGCTCAAATCGCTGCTGGAAGTGATCAAACCGAGAAGAGACTCCAGTCTAATACTGATCTAGATGCTCCTCCATAGAGTAGAAGCGGGAGTCATGGACTAGGGCAAGCTCCTCTATACGAGTCCCAAGAGAGTTGATATGCGTTGAGAGATCCATCCAAGGCGCGTGATCAGGAACATGAGGTGCCTGAGATGGTAGCTCGGTAAAGGATGGATGAGATGAAGGGCCTGCTGTGAAGGATGGCTCAGTCATCATAGGCTCTGAGAAGGTAGCCTCAACATGAATGCCCTCTGACTGATGTGGAGGCGGAATGTCAAGCTTAGGCCCTCTTTGCTCAAAGTCCCTTTGAGGGTCCAACCCATCCTCCATCTCTTTGATCTCGGCCTCCTCCTCTATTCCGGGGTGTATATGATTATGTCCCCAGGCCTGTTGCTCGGCTTTCCTAACCTAGGAGCCATCGGGTGCCTTCTCGAACTTCATGCGCCCCAAAAACTGCTCATCATACGTGTCATAGCTAGTGGGGGCCTCGAAATCCGTCTCTCTACTCAAGTCGACCCCGGCATCCTTGAAAACACGGGTAAGGAAGCGGCCATAGGGGAGTACTTGTGTCGAGCTCTCAACACAGGAGATCATATGCATCATCGTAAGGTATCCAACATGAATCCGTCTCCCGGTGAGGATCGAGTCCACAATAAAAGCCTCGAGGTAGGAGACCTCGTCTCGATGTCCTCCACGTGGCAAAAGAATAGAACAGATCATGTGGTGAAGGACTTGACTAGTCACTGTCAAGCTGTGAGCCGATGGTTTGCCCATCCCCTGGGGATCGACAAGTCCACACAACCTCTGAACTGCCTCTCTAGGCTCGAATCCCGGCACAGTGGCCATGCCTTGGCCTCATAAACACGGAGTCGAACCAAAGGGATGTCAAGAATGTGGCAGATACTCTCGGGACTCAATCGGATCTCAACTCCTCTCACAGTAGATAATACAGGTCCTCCAAGCCCGTAGGTTGCCCGAGAATAGAAAGCCCGCACCAGAGTCGAGAAGATCGGCTCAGAAATCGTCACTACGGGCAGCCATCCCATCCGTCCGAATAGCCCCTCAAAGCCGAAGTGCTAAAGTTGGGAGAAATTGACACTTCTCCCTAGGACGACTTTCTTCTGGGCAAATTTTTGCTTGTAGCGCTAATAGTCTTCATTCGAACTGAAGAGTGCCCTGTCAAACCTCGCCTTTCGGCAAGCCTCCGTCTGCTCAGTAGGGCGCTTGCCATGAGCCCTGGAGGTGCCAGTCTCTCTCCTTGGTGCCATCCAATGAAACAAAAGAGGAGAATGAGTCCAAAAAGAGAATGAAAGCAAAGAGGAAGAAGAAACCACCAACCCAAAACCCTAGACGCCCGGAGATGGAGCTGAACAGCCCTGAGACGTGCGGTGCAGAGAGGAAACGCTCTCAAAAGGTGAAACCCTGGGTTTCAAACCAAAACCCTAGCTTAAATTCGTCCCAAAAACGAGTCCAAGCCTTCAATCAGACCAAAAACCAACCCAAAATCGCCTCTGGAAGCAGGGATGTGAAGGAACGAGAAGCTCTGGAGGAGGAAATGTGAGAAATGAAGCGTGCGCGCGCGAGCGGGGGGGGGGGGGGGGGGGTGTGTTTAAATTCTCAACCCCGACGAACCAGTCGACCAGTTCTTCAACCGGTCGACCGCCTGGTCAATGGTCATGGTCAACGGTCAATTTTTCCAAATTTTCTTGCATTTTCTTATGTCGTGATCCTCCCTCTGCCCTTTTTAGTTGAAATCCCCAATTTTTGATGTCCAATGCCAAGGGAATTTTGATTTTTGGTCAAAATTTGACCTCTTTCCTACGATTATTTCTATATGATGCATATGATATGGATTTCACGCAATCATAGGGTATATTCAAGAGTAATATTGATTCATGCCCAATCGGGTCTTTTAATAAAAAACATTTATAAATCCTATGACCTCATACTACCGTAGCAAAGCTACTATAGTATAGCAGCTCTAGGGTGATTACTACTCAAAAAGTGCTATTTCATAGCTTCTAATTAATCCTTTTAAACACTTTTGAGTAGTAGTTAGTGCCTTTTAACCCAATTAGCATGTTAAGGTTCCTTGCAATCAATTCTAATCAAATTGTGTAAGTTTTGGTGTTTTTGTTAGTATTTTTGATCACCAAAGCATTATGAGATTGAGGAGAGTTATATGGAATCCTTGGAAAGCTATGGGAAGCTCAGAGGCATGAAGAATCAAAGCCTTGAAGCTCTTTTGCCATAAGCAAAGTGGAAATGAAAAGGGGAAGCAAAGAGGATTCAGCCGTGGAGCACTCTTGATGACAGTCACTGCAGCCATTTTTGGAGCACTTCCTGATGTCCAATTTATGCATACAATATGTCATTTGAAAGCTTAGGAAGTCAACAATCCAATTCTTCAAGCCGTGTGCAATTTGGATTTGAAATAAGGAAGTTATGGCCTTTGGAAGATAACTGCTCCAAGCTGAAGGAAGGAAGGCTTCAGAAAAGTGCTGCGAAATCACCAATTTTTGTTGCGAAGTGATTTCGCAGCCTTTTTGCACAGTGCTATGGAGTTTCCCTGAAGCTGTACGCCGCGATGAAAGCTAACCACCACTTGATGGAAGTCCACTTTTCAAAGGTGTTGAAGTAGCTGACTGCTATGAAGAAATTTCGCAGCTCCTCTTGTGTACCTGCCTGCGAAGTGGTCCTGAGTGCTTCCTGATATTTGTAGCCGACACTTGGAGATATTTTTCATTAGATTTTTGTTGTCTAAATGCCCAAATTCTCCTTGTAAACCACCAGTGATAGAATTCCTTAGTTTCTAAGTTAGGAATTTGGCAAAATATCAGGGGAGAGTGGTGATTGTATTGTTGGTTTAAAATGGAGCCCGAGGGGGCCTGTGAAAGAGAGGAACCTTTTGTAAAAGTTTCAAAACAAGAAATATACCGAGCTTGAGCTTTGCTTTACCTGGTCAATTTGATTGTATTATTTTTATTTTAACTTGGTTATGCACTCTCTGAGGAGCTTTCCCCAGAGAATGAGTAGCTAAACCTTTTAGTTCCTTGGAGTTAAAGTTGCCGGGAAAGGTTCCAAGTGCAAGAATCAGAAGCTTTGTGGTTTCAGCTATGAATGAAGAGTAAGTGTGTCCCATGAATGGTTTCTACGTTTTTAGTTAACTTAAAACACCTTGGAGTCACCTGGGCCAACACTTGGTAAGGCAAGTGATCTCTAACCATGGAGATGCACTAGTTTACCCCTTGCGAGCCTCTGGTAGGTGACTTGAAGGTAGGATTTTCTAGAATAGCCAACACTTGGTAAGCTTTTGGACTCCTAGGAGACATCCATTAGTTACCTCTTGCGAGCTTTTGACGGGTAATCCAAGGTTAAAGATCACCTTGAATGGTAAAAGCTAAGTGAGAGGCTCAAACCATTGCAAGTTGCATCAGTGAGAGAATTAGAGCTGAAATCCAATTGAGGGATGCATTTATGCAGCACCTGTTAGAGAATTGACTCTATGTTAATTCTCTAATGTGAGGAATTGAACCAAGTGACCGGAGCTATGCTTTTGCATGAGGAACCTCCCCTGTATACCTGAATCTCCAAGGAATGCTTTTCTTCTTAAGTTATTTTCATCACTTGTTGTGTTGTTAATCTAAGTCCATACCTTTTTCAACCAAAGTTTGTGTTTTATCTCTTAAGCTAATCTTGAAATGAAACAACACCAATTCACTTTGAATTGGTATCATTTTTTTGCTTGAGTATCCTTCCCAGTGGAACGATCCTAGAGCCACTATGCTATAGTAGCTTTGTATTTGCTACCCTAGTTCATGGTGTTATAGGTTAAAAATTTTGTTGATTACACCTGCCATCAAGGAGCACCAGCTGGACATACATCAACTGAGACACCAATTAGGCATGAATCATAGGGTCGAACTCTGGGATGGGTTTTCATTCTACTAGTGATGTTAATTCAAAGCTAAATTGGTGCCTTTTCTTTTCTTTATTAGCTTTAAAAGAAGACATAAGTTTGAATGAAAACGGATGACATTAAGCTAACCTAACATAAAGTAACTAAAATTAACTAGAAAGAAATTAGAAAGAAATGTGTTTCTTAGGATTTCAGGTTACTAGGATCAAGTGCCAACTGTAAAGTGGGAAATTCCGGATTTTTCTCATCGCATTGGGGATTTAACATATAGTTATTTCCCGAACCGGTATAGGTTTAACAATGAAGATTTAATCCATAAAAAGTCAATAGAAATGGTAGTCAAGTTCCATTAATGGTTTTAGACACTATGGGTCTTCACCTTGAACCACTTTCCAATGGCTCGTACATGATAACTAATGATCTGATGTGGATCTAGCAATAAGTATCCACAGAGACTTAAAAGCTTACCATGTATTGGCCATTCAAAGTGATTCTAAGGGATTTAAAGCAAAACTTTAGATTTAAAAGTCATTTATGAACTCCAACTACCTGTATTTAATGCACGAGAGTTTTCCACTTTTGCATCTGGACTTTTCACCTAGCTTCCTTCACCCAAGAAACAAAAAGCCTAGCCACTCATCCTCTGAGAAAACATCTCAGAGAATGTTTGGCTAGCAAGAAAATGAAAATGAAAGAGAAGGAAAAACAGAGCAAGGCTCTGTATATTCTATATATTTATATATCTATATACTTCTATCTATATCTATATGATGGATCTCCCTTTTACAATGGATGCAAGGGAATATATATAGAGAAGTTTTTCCAACCTTCCTAGCTAAGAAATCTTATGGTTGGTGGATTACAAGGAGAAGAATGGAAATTTATACAAAAATATCTGAAGAAAAGATCTAAAAGAGTCGGTGCACAAATATCCCAGTTCGCATGTAGATTTCGCACGTTGCATGGTGACTTGCGAAAATCTCGCAAGTTGATTTCGCAACATGGAATCCATTTTCGCACGTTGAGCTCCAAGTTCGCAAGTTGCAAAATCACTTTCGCATGTTGGACTTCACCGCGAATGCACAGCTGCCATCCACTTTAAATTTCGCACGTTGAAGTTCCAATTTCGCAAGGTGCGAAATTGTCCTTCAACTGGATGCAGTTGTCTTGAGAAGGCCATATCTTCCTCATTTCAGATCCAAATCGTACATGGTTTGAAGCGTTAGATTCTTGACTTCCTGAGCTTTGAAATGGTATATATTATGTAAAAAATGGACTTCTGGAAGTTCTCAAAAAGTGCGAAAGAAGACTGCAGCTGCTGTCCTCTGTTTTCTTCACTCTGTTTTTCCTCTCTCCGTTGTTCTTTCCTTGCATACTTTGAACGACTTTGGAAAAGGGCTATGGAGCTCCAAATCTTGGTTCTTCATGAATTTGAGCTTCCAAAAGCTTTGCCATGAACTATATACAGCTCTCCCTCATTCTTGGATTGCTTTGGTGTAGCTAAAAGCTATCAAAAACACCAAAACTTAACACAATTTGATTAGAAACGATTGAAAGGGTCCTTAACATGTCAATTGAGTTAAAAGGTAATAATTACTACTCAAGAGTGTTTAAAAGAGTTAGTTACAAGCTACAAAATAGCACTTTTTGAGTAGTAATCAAATATCAACAAGAATTCATCAAGCAATCATTTGATCATAAGGAAATCACCCTTAGTTGTCTTCTAATATCAACAAATTGCTCTTCACTTAGGGGTTTTGTAAAAATATCGGCAAGTTGATCTTTTGTGCTTACAAATTCAAGTGTAATGTCACCCTTTTGTGCATGGTCTCTAAGAAAATGATGTCTTATCTCTATATGCTTAGTCCTAGAGTGTTGTACAGGATTTTTTGAAATATTTATGGCACTAGTGTTATCACATTTTATAGGAACATGCTCAAAAATCAAATTGAAATCACTAAGTGTTTGTTTCATCCAAAGGATTTGTGCACAACATAAACCGGCTGCTATGTATTCGGCTTCCGTCGTAGACAAAGCTACCGAATTTTGCTTCTTACTATGCCATGAAACAAGTGAGTGTCCTAGGAAATGACAAGTGCCACTAGTGTTTTTCCTCTCAACTTTACAACCGGCAAAGTCGGCATCCGAGTATCCAATTAATTCAAAGTTATCACCCTTAGGATACCATAGGCCTATGTCCATGGTTCTTTTTAAATATCTAAGAATTCGTTTTACAACACTTAAATGAGATTCCTTAGGACAAGATTGAAATCTAGAACACAAGCATACACTATACATGATGTCGGGTTTACTAGCGGTCAAGTATAGCAAAGAACCTATCATGCCTCTATACATAGTTGAGTTGACGGGCTTACCTTTCTCATCCATGTCAAGCTTGATGGATGAACTCATTGGAGTCTTCATTGTTTTGGCTTCCTCCATATTGAACCTTTTGAGGAGATCCCTTATATACTTGGCTTGATTGATGAAGGTTCCTTCCTTTAGTTGCTTGATTTGAAGTCCAAGGAAAAAGTTAAGTTCTCCCTTCATGCTCATTTCGAACTCACTATGCATGCATTTAGAGAATTCTTCACAAAGAGAGACATTAGTAGCTCCAAAAATGATATCATCAATGTATATTTGTACTAAGAGTATGTCATTATCTTTGGTTTTTATGAAAAGAGTTGTGTCAATTTTTCCCATTTTAAAACCCTTTTTCAAAAGAAATTTACTCAATCTTTCATACCATGCTCTAGGTGCTTGTTTCAAACCATAAAGTGCCTTTTTAAGTCTAAAAACATGATTAGGAAAGTTAAAACTTTGAAATCGGGTGGTTGTTCAACATATACCTCTTCATTTGTAAAGCCATTTAAGAAAGTACTTTTCACATCCATTTGATATAAAACAAAGTCTTTAAAACATGCAAAGGCAAGTAGCATCCTAATGGCTTCTAATCTAGCTACGGGAGCAAAGGTTTCTTTGTAATCTATCCCTTCTTCTTGATTAAAACCTTGGGCTACCAATCTTGCTTTATTCCTTATAATTATGCCATTTTCATCCATTTTGTTTCTAAAGACCCATCTAGTTCCAATAATACTTTGATTTTGAGGTCTTGGCACTAATTCCCATACTTCACTTCTTTCAAATTGGTTTAACTCTTCTTGCATGGCAATCATCCAATTTTCATCAACTAGAGCATCTTATATATTTTTAGGTTCAATTTGAGAGATAAAAGCAAGATTATTGCAAATATCTCTAAGGGATGATCTAGTTCTTACCGCACTAGATGGATTACCTATAATTTGATCTTGTGGGTGGTTGATGACAAACTTCCAATCTTTAGGGAGGTCTTGGCTTGATTCACCTTGCACTTGTTGAGGAGGAGGTAGTGCTAAAGGTGATTCCTCTTTTTTGGGATCCTCTACAACTTCTTCTTGTTACCTTCTATCTTCAATTTGTAATTTTCCCATGGAGGTCTCCAAGCCTAAATCATCATCAAAACTCTCTCTTTCTTGGAGAGAATTGTTAGATTCATAAAAAATAACATAGATGGACTCTTCAACTACCATGGTTCTTTTGTTAAAAACTCTAAAAGCTTTACTTGAAGTTGAGTAACTAAGAAAAATTCCAACATCCGATTTTGCATCAAATTTTCTAAGATTGTCTTTGGTGTTTAATATAAAGCATTTGCATCCAAAGACTTTGAAATAGCTAATGTTGGGTTTCTTGTTTTTTCAAAGCTCATAGGGAGTTTTCTTAAGAATAGGCCTTAATAAAATTCTATTTAAAACATAACAAGAAGTGTTAACCGCTTCGGCCCAAAAGTATTTTGATAAATTGTTTTCATTTAGCATGGTTCTAACCATTTCTTGAAGAGTTCTATTTTTCCTTTCAACTACCCTATTTTGTTGAGGAGTTCTAGGAGCCGAAAAGTTGTGGTTAATACCATGCTCATTGCAATAGTCTTCAAAATCAATATTTTCAAATTCTCTCCCATGATCACTTCTTATACAAGTAATTGTAAAACCTTTTTCATTTTGAACCTTGTTGCAAAACTTTGAAAACTCATAGAAGGCTTCATTCTTTTGACTTAAAAATAAGACCCAAGTGTATCTAGAGAAGTCATCCACAATAACAAAAGCATAAGATTTTCCTCCAAGGCTTGGTGTCCTAGAGGGACCAAATAAATCCATATGCAACAATTCAAGAGGTCTAGTTGTTGAAATGAAATTTTTGTTTTTAAAAGAGTTTTTTATTTACTTTCCCATTTGACAAGCTTCACAAACTTTGTCTTTTTGAAAATTTATTTTGGGAAGGCCTTTAACAAGTTCATCTTTGTTGAGTTGGGAAATGAGGTCCATGTTAGCATGTCCCAACCTCCTATGCCACAACCAACTTTGATCATGCATGCTTGAAAAGCATCTATCATGGCCATCATATTTTGAAATATTTATTGCATAAACATTATCACATCTATGGCCCATGAAGATGGTTTTATCATTTTGAATATCTTTGATGATGTAATGAGATGCTTCAAAAATCACTTTAAAACGTTTGTCACAAAGTTGACTTATACTTAAAAGATTATGTTTTAAACCATCAACTAATAAAACACTTTCAATAAGAGAAGATGTGCCATTACCAATGTTGCCTTGACCAATGATCCTTCCTTTTGAATTGTCTCCAAAGGTAACGTATCATCCCTTTCTTTTTGTAAGGAAAGCGAACTTGGATTCATCCCCGGTCATGTGCCTTGAGCATCCACTATCCAAGAACCACTTATCCTTCTTTGATCCCTACAAAATAAAATTCAAGTTGATTTAGGTACCTATATCTTTTTGGGTCCTTGAGGGTTAGTGACCTTGGATTTCTCAACCTAAACCTTTTTAGCTTTAGCATTAGGAATCTTTTGAGTACCATTTCTTAAGGGACATGTACTACTAATGTGCCATCCTCTTCCACAAAAGTTGCAAGTGGTGGAAGGACTTGCACTTGCTGATTCTTTTACAAAGTAGTTTTTAAAATACTTTTGATTTTTTGATGATTTGAATCCTAGCCCTTGTTTGTCAAAGACACATTTTTGGCTAGCTAAGATCATTTCAAAATATTTTTGTCCACAAGAGAAAATTGAAAGAGAGGAGGTTAAACATTCATTTTTCTTTTTCAAAATCTCATTTTCACTCCTCAAAATCTCATTTTCCTTTTCAAGATGAGTTTTAGATAATTCATCAATTGAAAACTTTTCTTTCACTTCTTCAAGTTCCTTTTCAAGATCTTGAATTTTATTTTTAAAAGAATTATTTTTCAAACTAAGTTTTTCAAAATCCTCATATACTTCTTCAAAAACATCATGCATATCTTCATCACTAAAGTTAGAGTTTACCTCATCAAGATCATCTATTGCCATGAAGCACATGTTTGCCACTTCCTTCTCATTTTCTTTTTCGGAGGATTCTTCACTTTCACTCCAAGTGGCCATCATTGCCTTCTTCATTCTTCTCTTGGCTTCACTCTTGTAGAGAGGACAATCATATTTGATGTGTCCCGGTTTTTTGCACTTGAAGCATGCTAATTCTCTTTTCTCTTCCCATTTCTCCTTGTCACCATGGGATGAAGATTCCTTTTTAGAAGGATCCCTTCTAGAGGTGAATTTCCTTTCTCTAAACCTTTCACCTCTCATGAATTTATTGAGCTTTCTTGTGATAAGGGCTAGATCATCATCTTCATTACTTGGTTTTTCTTCTTCAACATCTTCTTCTTCCTTGGTTGTAGCTTTAAGGGCTATGTTCTTCTTCTTTTTGTCTTCACCCTCTTGTAGCTTCTTCGTCAAATTGATCTCATATGTCAGTAATGACCCTATGAGCTCTTCCATAGGTAGCTTAGACAAGTCTTTTGCTTCTTGAATTGCGGTGACCTTGGTATGCCACTTTGATGGGAGAGACCTCAATATCTTCATCACCTTCTCGGATTCCTTGGAGGTTTTTCCCAAAGCTTTAAGACCATTAACAATGTCGGTGAACCTAGTAATCATCTCAACAATAGTCTCAGTTTCTTTCATTGAAAACAATTCATAATTATGAACAAGTAAATTGATTTTTGACTCTTTCACTTGATTAGTTCCTTCATGAGTTATTTCAAGCAACCTCCAAATTTCTTTAGCCGATTTGCATTGACATATTCTATTATATTCATTTCTATCCATAGCACATTGCAAAGTAAAAACGACTTTAGCATTTAATTGAAAGTTTCTTCTATTAAGCTCATTCCATTCTTGTTTGGGTTTTGGAACCAAAACTCCATCCACTAGTTTAGTGGGAAAAGTTGGGCCATCTTCAATGACATCCCATACATCTAAATCAGTAGATTGCAAATACCAAGTCATTCTAGTTTTCCAATAGGGATAGTTGGTTCCCGTAAAGAATGGAGCTCTATGTTTTGAAAAATTTTCAGCTTGGGATGAGCTTGATGGAATAGCCATTTCCCTTTAGACGATTAAGTCTTAAAAGAAGAGGTCTAGCTCTAATACCAATTGAGAAAACAAAGGCTATGTTTTGTTAAAAAAAACACCTAAAAGGGGGGGGGGGGTGAATTGGGCTTTTTAAAATCTTTTCAATCACAACAAAATTAAACAAAATATAAGCAAAGTAAAGAGATAGAGTTGAGAGAATTCAAACTTGGGTTTATAGTGGTTTGGCACTTCCTTGCCTACGTCCACTCTCCTCAACCTCCTAACCGAGTGAGGGTTCCACTAACTTGAAGCTTCAACCAAGCTTCCAATCTTCTTACACTTGGATTCCAACTCCAATTGGCTCTTACACAACCTCTTCAAGATTCAACCCTCTTGAAGGCTTTAACACTCAGATTGTTACAAAATATAATCACTCAACCTAGCTTAAAGATGACTCAAATACAAGACAAAGCTAGGATGATAACAAGAGTGCACTAAAGGATATGCAAGTGGTGATTTAATGCACTTATGAAAGAAATGAGAGCTTCTTAATCAAAAACAGGTAGGTGGGCTTTGAATGCAAGTGTTCTCTTATCAATAAATGAAGTGGAGCTCTCAATTTATAGGTTTCTAAGCTCAGGAGTCAAAAACAGCAAAAGGTAACCTCGTCCGGTCGAGCTAGGGGTTGACTGGTTCACTAGCCGTTGGAGCATTTAATGCATGACAGGTTACCGTTGCCTCAACCGGTCGACCGGTTGACCCGTTGGCCATAGCCTCGACTGGTTGAGCTTTTTTGGCCCCGAAAAACCTATTTTTTGATTCATTTCTTTTCTAACACTTAGGCAAGGTCTTTAGGTAAATTATTAAGCCAATTTTGAAACATTTTGCCTAAGGTAAAATAGTTAAAAACTCAGGTTTTAATGAAGACGACGTTTTAAAGAATAAACCGAGTTTTCTAAGATACATGAAACGTATGAAAATCCTAAGTGCACTCATGCATTCATCTTACATTAGTTTCCTATGATCTCAAGTCTTCCAAGCATCTTGATCTTGTATCCATTTGGTCCTTTGATGAATTTTCGAGTTTATACCTGAGATTCTTAAACATTAAACCAATTAGTTACTTAACCATGGTTTGTTATCATCAAAATCCGATTAGGAGAACCCTTGGGCTAACACTATAATTACAACAAATATTTTTAATTTTAAAACTAATTTCATAATTTAAATTAATGATTTAAAAAAATAAAAATGTTATAAAAATAATTTTTGTTTATTTTTAATTCCATTTAAATATGATTTTTTTAATCTCTACTGATAACAAAGAAATTATGTTTATAAAGGCAAAATAGTAAAAATATATATTTCATTTAGTTTACTTATAATGAACAATTCAAACATAATTGATTTTAATTTTATTTCCTATATGTTAATTTTTGTAGGGAATGTCTTAATGACATAGTTTGGTAAAAAAAAGAAAAAAAAAACTATCAATAATCGTATTAATGTCAAATTCAAGTTGTTTAAAAATCGTACAAAACATATTAGGAGCCTTGTACACCCTTGTACACTTAGCACATTTACCTTGTATAATTAGTGTAATACCCTTGTACAATGACACAAATTTCATATTTTTCATAAGTTATATATTCATGTATGTGTATTAATTATATTTTCAATGGTTTGGTTAAGAAAATGATGGATGACTTAGGGTCAAATTTTTTTCCCCAAATATCATTATTGGGAAAAATATTAGAATTTCCAAGTGAGAGTTAAATAAAATGCATGACATAGGCGTACAATCCTTGGGTGACAAAAAAAATAAAAAAAGTGGTTTAGAATTTATTAAAATAATTCACAAAGGGTAATCTTGTACACCTTTGTACAATTAGTACATTTCCCTTATATAGTTAGTGTAATACCCTTGTACAATGACACAAATTTCATATCCCTCCTAAGTTATGTGTCCACGTAGGAGTGTTTAACCATATTTCCAACGGTTTAGTTGAGAAGATGGTGGATGACTTAAGGTCAAAATTTTTTTCCCCAAATATCATTATTGGAGAAAGTATTGGAATTTCCATGCAGGAATTAAATAAAGTGCATGACATATATGCACAATTCGTGAGTGATAAGAAAAATAAAGGAATGACTCATAATCTATTATAATCTTTCACAAATGGTAGTCTTGTACGCCTTTGTACACTTAGTATAGTTAGTGTAATACAATTGTACAGTGACGCAATAAATGAATAAATAATTTTTTTTTCATAAAAAAATAGTATTAAACAAGGTTTTCAATTTTCATTTTTAAAAATAGTTTTCATTTTTTTAATTAAACGTATTTTCAAAAAGAGACAATATAGAAAATAAAAATTATTTTTAAAAATAAAAAATAAAAAATAAAAACTAGAAAAATATTTTAAAACCAAACTCAAATATAATCTATATAATTTTTAGTTACTTGTTTTCATCTAAAATAATTAAATATACATTTCAACCCTTTTATATAAGAAAAATTCAATCTCTACTATGTATTGATATAATCCACTTCTAAAATTAGGTCATATGAAAACATTTTAATTGAGTACTTAAAATAAAAACTCTCCATCCATCCTCTTTCTTTCTTTTTCTTTTTCTTATTTTAATAAATTTTCAATTAATTCAAATCATTAAAAAAAATCCTTAATAAACAAATTTGTAACATTTCATATAACTTATTACTAAAAGTCATATTTAAAAAGTTATTAAAATAAGGATGAAAGAAGATTAAAAAAAATTAAACTTTTTATTTTATAATAGTAAAAAAAAAACTTTAAAATAGTTTTTAGTATAAAAAAAATTAAAATAGTGAATATATTTATTTTAATCATTAAATTATTTACTTCTAAAATGTAAAAGATAAAAATAATATTTTATTAATTTTTATTTATTTAAATTAATATTTTTTTAGAAGGTATTTTCCAAAATAGTCTTTGAATCATTAATATAATTTTTGTTTATTTATAATTTAAAAATAAAAAATAATGTTAAATTTTGAATTATTTATAAAAGAGTTTAAAAAAAATAATGAAAAATCCAAAAATGGTTAAATAAGAAAGAATAGTGGCAAGTAGTAGAATAAAGACAAAAATGAGTCAAGTGAGTATTTTTGTCAATTACTATCTCATATCATTGTCATTAATTATGGGTGGTTGGAGAACCTTATCTTAATTATTAACTCTATATGGGTTGAAAACACAGTTATCCCTAAAATAAAAAGCTTCACATTTTCTTTGTAACGTGTGCTTCACTAAGCAAACAAGAATTTTGTGAACTATAATAATTACAACTTATAATACACCTCACCTCATTTCAATAAAATTTTGTTCATACCTACTAGGAAGGACGATTGATATGGATGTGATGAAGACTAGCTTCTGGAAATTTAGGTCTCGTGTTGACTGTGGAGGAGAAAGTAACAAATTTCAAGATTTTGGGGTATAGATTTGATTTTGCTGGTGGGAATTGGCCGTGATGGATGGAATTGAATGGTAGACTTACTGCACTTTAAAAGGAATATATGCTGCTAGGAAATTAATACAAAGTCAATAGTAGTAGGTACCTGTTAGCTGTCCAATCTGTGGAGTGTATCATCTCCACCCCTACTTTCTTTTTGTAACATCAAAGATTAGGCCAAAATTTAGATTACATTCCTAAGGACTTTATTGGTAGAATCCAGGTGGTGTGTATGATTAAAACCCCCCGTTAACAGTCTCAATCCCAGTAAATTTCCAACCTTCACAGCTGAAAGGAAGGACCTCTCACCTACCTCATTTATACCCAGAAACCAATAGAAAATGACAGGGATTAATTGTTACCAAAAGAAAATTCTGGGTTTAGTGTGAAAAGGGGAGAAAGAAGACATTTTTTAAAGTTGGAATCAATCAGAAGTGATGACAAAGAAGGATGAGCAATCTTACTTTATCATTAACAGAAACCACTGTTCAGAGCACATACAACACATAGAGCATATGCCAAACACAACAACAATTATTCCTTTGTTTTTGTTTTTGCAATCACATTGAAATACGAAACTTAAATTCTAGAAGTGAAAAAAAAATGGAAGAATGCCAAACAATCTCGGAATAGGGAATGGATATTAAGCTGCTTCCTTGAGTATCTGTACCTCCTTGCAATGCTTCTTTCTTCTCCAAGCTCATGGGTTAGAGATGGGTACTTGGTTTCTTAAACATTGATTCTCTGCAAGATGGGGAGATAACTTTTTTAGAGTATTAATCTCCCTGCCTTGGTCATTTTGTATTATTTAAGGCAGAGATGCACAAAGAGGCAATATGTGATGAATATAATCCATCATTGATTAATTAATCTTCTTCTTTAGCATCTAACTTCCTCGTTTCACACTTTATTACTTTTGATCAAACATTTGGTGTGGTTTCTTTTTCTCCTACGGTTTTCACTAACATCTAGGATGGGATTGCCAAGTGTTAAGTTCACCTTATCAGTTACATAAAATCTATGCATATGGGCCTTTGCATTCCCCAACCTTCTCTGCCATCTTCGAACCTGGTACTACATTGGAATTTCAATCTTAATCTTGTGGCTGAGTGGTAATGGACAAGGTTCTTCTAATGGGTTGGTACCAAACGATCCTTTTCCATTCCTATTCCGTCCATTTGACCTCTATCTGTGGAGGTCTTGATGTATGTTTGACAATATTATTCTCAAAACCATGTCATATATTAAGCTGGCCATTTCGAGTGTCGCAATATTGAAATTTCAAGCAGTGATGCAATTACAGTTTGGTAAAGTATTGCAATCTAAGGCAGAGTAAAGAATTCTGCCTCTCTCTCTCTCTCTCTCTCTCTCTCACTTCTGTGTTTATGTAAAATCTTGTAACTTGGGCTGCCAGGATCAGACTAAGCATTTCTATATATGGCATGGTTCACATCATCATACTTTCAGACAAAGGGTTGGGCTTCAGTTGTTTGCTGATGATGAATCGCAACACAAGCCCAGTTTTGAATTAGGGTGGCCATGGTCCTGGAGACACCAGAATTCAAAATTCTCCCAACCCAAGCATTTCCTTGTCTTGGTCATTAGAAAGACCATATCATAAAACCAGGACTAAATTGCCAGTGCCATTTGACTTCAGTCCAACAAGGGAATTGAAAATTCAAGTCTAGCCATTTTATATAATTTAATTAACTAGATTAATATTGAAGTTCTTATCATTTTATTTATATTAATTCTAGTGGTCAGCTTAAGAAGATGTTTTTATTCTAAAGCTGACCATGCAGTTAAAATTAATCCCAACCTCTGGATAAATTAAGCACATTCCAAGGTAGTTTAAGTTATCTTCACTGATGGAATTGTTTGAAGTCCTCACTAAAACGATGGTCACCTTAACATGCAAAAGTGCACATGGGCTGAGATTCAACTGAGGTTACATTTGGCCATAAACTTCCTGGCCTGTCCCATGAGTGACTACGAGTACCCAACCAACGCCAAAATTAGGCTAATTTTTAGGCCTAAGCCCAGACCACTTGTTATTAGGATATAGAACAAGCCAAGACCAACAAATATCATGATAAATTTTACTGCCATTCCCATCTCAGTAACCTGGGGGCAATTATTTTGGAAAAGTAAATAGCACTAAGCGTTGAAAGTTTCAAACTTCTGAAAATCCTCTTAGTTTCAAACTTCTGAAAATCCTCTTTACTCAATTTGTTTTGAGAAGGAAATTTCACTTGGACCTTCTTTCTTTCTTTTTGTTGCTTTAGTATAGGGAGTATGATTTTTATGAAAGGCTCAAGAGTCTTACAAAAGTCAGTTTGTTAATAGGATTAAGATTTCTAATTTCTTATATTGTATATTGATTTGTCAAACTTAATTAGTAGCAAAAATGATATACAGTAAATGCAATAAAATATTCAAAAAGCATTGGGTTCTTGCCTGTCTCTCACCTAGGGCAAGGGCAGAGATAGAAAAGATGAAACTGAAACTCTGCTCTCTTTGTTAGAGAAGTAAGAGAGAGAAATTGAATATATATATTGTTCAAAGAACTCTGTTACAACAGATGGAGACAGGTTGTAATAACAGCTGGTGCAACTAAAATACAGTTGGTAAAATAACAAACCAATAACAATAATGCTAACAAATAACAAGTGGGCTTCATCTCGTGAGATCAGTAACTAACTCCTCTTTTCTTGGCTTATCATCCCCCCTTAAGTGAAAGACTCTTGGAGCTATACAAATTTGAGATTTGAGGGACAAAAACCTTGAACTTGTGAGATGCTTAGTCAATAAATCTGTTGGCTGCTCTTCAGTGGGAACAAAGTGCAGCTGTATCTTTCCTCTCATGACTTGATCTCGTATAAAATGAAGGTTTATTTCTATGTGTTTAGTTCTAGCATGAAACACAGGGTTCTTTGCCATATGGTAAGCACTAATATTATCTTACCAAAGCAGAGGTATTGCAAGTATTGGTACACATAGCTCTTGCAGTAAGACTTGCATCCAAACAATCTCAGCAGTAGCAAAAACAAGGCTACGATACTCAGACTCTACACTACTGCGAGACACTACTTTTTGTTTGGTAGAGGACCAAGAGACTAAGTTACCTCCTAGATAAACGAGATATCTACTTGAGCTGCGCTTATCATCACGATGAGCACCCCAAATTTGCGTCTGTGAATTCCTCTATTGTCAAGTTACTTGAAGGACTTAACAGGAGCCCATCTTGCATTGTTCCTCTTAGATACAGAAGTATTCGTTTGACTGAGAGCCAGTGAGCTGTGGTTGGTTGTTGCATAAATTGACATGCCTTATTGACAGCAAAGGCTATATCAGGTCTTGTCAAGGTAACATATTGAAGTGCCCCTACTACACTTCGATAATGAGGAACATCTGCCATATGATCTCCATCAAATTTGGACAAGTTCTTCCCAACAGCACCAGGTGTTGTTGCCGATTTGGTATCAAACATTTCAGTTTTATGAAGCAAATTTGAAATGTATTTGGTTTGGCTCAAATTCATAGAGACTTCATTGTAAGAAACCTCTATATCGAGAAAGAATGAGAGCTGACCCAAGTCTTATAAGGCAAAAACTGAATCAAGTTTAGCTATAAGAGAAGAAATCTGTGTGGAGGAGCTGCCTGTTATGATTATATCATCAACATAGACAAGAACTATCAAAGTAGTGGCTTGACCAAAGTGTAGAAACATAGAACTATCAGTCCGAGACATGCTGAATCCCCACTGAAGAAGAGCAAAGTTGAGTCTTTGAAACTAATCTCGTGGGGCTTGTTTCAAGCCATATAAAGCCTTATTCAATCTACACACTCTATTTGGGAATTGAGTGTCGAAGTATCCAGGAGGTTGAGACATATAGACTTGTTCTTCTAACTCACCATTGAGGAAAGCATTATAAACATCAAGCTGCTGAATTTCTCACTTAAAACTGAGAGCAACAGTAAGTATGATGCGAATAGTGGCAGCCTTAACTACTGGACTAAAGGTCTCAAAATAGTCCAGACTATGAGTCTGATTATATCCTTTTGCCACAAGCCTGGCTTTATACCTCTCTATACTCCCATCTGGCTTATGTTTCAGTTTATACAGCCACTTACAGCCAATCACATTGACATCGGGTGGTTGTTCAACAAGATCCCAGTATGGTTTCGATGAAGAGCAACAATCTCCATTTCCATATTTGAGAGTAGATGGTTCTGAAACCTTTATGGCAGAGAGATCAAGAATGGTATTTTTCTTAGTTATACCACGCATGGACCTTGTTGTCATTCGTGGAGCAGGAGCAGTGACTTGAGGTTCTGGAATAGATTCAGGTGGCAAATCTGTAGCAGGAGAAGACCTAGATGTGTCTAGAGGTGAAGAAGAGTCTATAGGAATAGGACTTTCACTTATGGATAGAGAATGAGAATCTATGGAAGCATGACTGATATTTGAATCTGGGAGAAGACATGGAGTAGGAAAAGAAGTAGGAGCTATAATGGCAGGGGTAAAGCCTTTTGCTGAAGTATCATTAGATGAAATGGAAGACTTGGACTGAGCAAGTGGGAAAGTTGATTCATCAAAGACCACATGGGGAGTAATATAGACTCTTCCAATTGCATAATCAAGACATAAAAACCACTTGTGATTCAAACTATAGCTAAGAAAAAGACATTGGATAGATCTGTACTGCTATTTATGAGTGTTGTATGGCCGAATGAAAGGATAATAGAGGCATCCAAACACACGAAGAGATTTATAATCAGGATGCCTTCTAAAAAGAGTGAAGTAAGGAGAGTCATATTCGAGAACTTTGCTTGGCATTCGATTGATAAGAAAAGTTGTTGTTTGAAAAGCGTAGTGCCAATACTTCATTGGTAAGGACGCATGAGATAACAAAGCCAACCTAGTCTCAACTACGTGTCTGTGCTTCCGCTCAACTCTACCATTGTGAGCTGAGTTGTATGGACAGGAGAATCAATGGGCAATACCAACTGCTTGAAGAAAAGACATAAAAGATCGAAATTCTCCACCATTATCAGAATGTAAGCACTTAATTTTCATGTTAAACTGATTCTCCATTTGAAGCTTGAATCGCTTAAAGATGGGAATGACCTGATCTTTTGTTTGTAATGAATAAAACCAAGTGTACCTGGAATAATCATCTACAAAAAGAATGAAATATTTTTCTCCAGATGTAGATTTAACTGAGGCAGGTCCCCAAATATTAGCATAAACAAGTTCTAAAGGTTTAGATGCATGAAAATTTGAGAGTTGAGTGGGTAGTCTATGACTTTTAGCTAACTGACATTCAGAACAAACAATAGATTTATGTTTCCCACAAGCAACATTACAAGTATTCATGACTTTTGAAACAATGTCAGAAGCAGTATGGCCTAGTCTATTGTGCCATAACTCTGCTTTATTTTCAACAGTACTAGAAAAATGGGAATGAAAAGCAGAAGCATTATTAATACTACTATAAGGTTTCTTGTTGCTGAACACAGGAAACTTGTAAAGCCCATTTTCAAGCTTGCCTTGAGCAAGAACCATCTTTGTATGTCGATCCTTCACAAAGAAAGCATTAGAATGAAACTATATCAAGGCATTATTATCTGAGCAGAACTTAGCCACACTAATCAAATTAGCTAAGATAAAGGGTACATGAAACACCTTCTTGAGTTGAAAAGAATGTGTATGAGAATGAAGCTGTTTAAAGCCAATATTGGAGATGGAGAAATGCTTACCATTACCAATAGTGACTCTATCTATTCCCGTGTATGGTGAAGTACTGGTTAGATTCCCCAAATTCTGAGTCAGATGGTGACTTGCTCCAGAATCCAAATACCAACTCTCATCTACAGGACTATTAGAAGAAGAAGCAACCATAGCAAGTATATTGTTTTGATTCCCATTATTCAAAGAGGGAGAAGTAGTAGTTTGACCACCTTGAAAAGAGATATCAAACCTGTGATGACAGATCTGAGCAGTGTGGCCAAACTTACCACATAGCTGACATTGAGGTTTCTCACTTGGACTGGAATTTTGCCTTCCACCTTGTCCATTTCTACCTCCATGTCTACAACCTCTGTAGGTGTAATTATTGTTATTTGGAGCGTAGCCTTGTCCACGACCTCCATTAAACTTCCCTCCACCACCTCTGTTATTAGAGGAAGAGGCATAATTGGCAGACATTTGTTCAATCAAGCTTTGTTGCTCAAGACGATGCTCAAAGGCTAATAGCATACTATGTATAGCTTCAAGAAAGATCTTATCATCTCTAATGTTGATAGCAGTAACAACAACATTGTAGTCGGATCCAAGACCTCTAAGAAGATTCATAACCTAATCTTGTTCTGAGATAGGTTCTCCAATAGCAGCTAGATTATCAACAGCTCCTTTGATCTTCATTATGTAGTCTATCATCGACATTGATCCTTTCTTTGTGGATTGTAATTTGAGTTTGAGTTGCATTATCCTAGCTCTTGAAGAAGATGAAAAAATACTTTCCAGGCATTCCAAGCAGAGTGAGAAGTATTGTGGCCTATGATCTGTGCCATGATACCTAGTGTGAGCGACGAGTAGATCCAGCTGAGGATTGTTCGATCTTGTCTCCTCCAAGCAACAAAAGCTAGATTGATCACTCCTGGACTCAGATCTTTCTCCGGATATATAGAGGTTCCATCAATGAAATCCTCAAAGCCATTAGCAAAAACGACATTATCAATAAGAGATCTCCACATGATGTAATTTGTCCGATCAAGTTTCACAGGCAGAGTGTGATTAAGCATTTGATAGGAAGGAATGGACACCATTGTTGAGCTTTGTCTAAATCCAATCAAACCAGAGGAAGAAGAAGATTGTGTCGAAGTAGAGGCCATGTTTGGATCGAGAGAAACAGAGAGAAAGTGAAGAAAAGTTCACACCTTGAACGTGAGCTCTGATACCAAGATAAAAAAGATGAAACTGAAACTCTGCTCTCTTTGTTAGAAAAGCAAGAGAGAGAAATTGAATATATATATTGTTCAAAGAACTTTGTTACAACAGATGGAGACAGGCTGTAATAACAGCTGGTACAACTAAAATACAGTTGGTAAAATAACAGACCAATAACAATAAAGCTAACAAATAACAATTAGGCTTCATCTCGTGAGATCAGTGACTAACTCCTTTTTTCTTGGCTTATCAGGCAGATTCCAAACTCCAGTGTAGATGCAAATTAAAGCCCTTGTCAAGCCCAAATAATAAACTTGACTTGGTAGACCAAATCATTTACCATCTATATTTTTTAGGTTTATATATGACATTTGAAATATAATCGAATAAAAAACAACCTTCATTTTCACCAAAAATCTAGGAGAAGTAGTCTAAAAACACTAATCACCTTTTTCACTTCCATTGTTCAAACTTAAAACTTTAATATGTTAAATTTGTCCATCAAACAACAATAGTCTAACATGCTTATTAGTATCTAGTACATTACGAAAAGTACCCTGATTGGACCAAAACTAACAAATTGGGAAGAAGGGCTTTATTCTAGTTCTTCATAAATATAAGAGGAAAGAAGAAGGTAAAACTCATTGTTGTAGTCACAAGAAGAAGAAGAAACAGCAGAAGCAGTAGTAGAAGAAAAAAAACAAAGAAATACAGACAAATGATATCCAGATAACATCTGATTAAGTTGAGATTCAATTTCTAGATAAAACAACAAAAATAATATTTAAATAACATATGATTAAGCTTAGATTAAATTCCCAAATTAAAAAGAAGCAGATAAAACAACAAATATAAAATCCATATAATGTATGATTAAGCTTAGATTCAGTTCCCAAATTACTAAGGAGATAAAACAAAAATAACATCCAAATAACCCATGATTAAGCTTAGATTCAATCCCAAATTATCTTCACTGGTAGGTTTTCATTGTTTGGATTCCTCAAATGGCGAGTTTTGTGGAATGATAGTTCACATAGCTGCATCATAAATTGTGGTTAGCTTTCAAATCATAATATATGCAGTATTCAATATAGCAGTAAAATAAGCCACATAACAATTTTTTCATTATATGCCTTGTTCTAAAGACATCCAATTGCAAGGCCCATCCCTCTACCAGTTGAGCCTTTTGGCCCCGAAAACCTATCTTTTTCAATTCCTTTCTTTTCTAACACTTAGGCAAGGTTTTTAGGTGAATTATTATGCCAATTTTAAAACATTTTGCCTAAGGTATATTTGTTAAAACTCGGGTTTTAATGAAATCAAAGTTTTAAAGAATAAACCGAGTTTTCTAAGTTGCATGAAACGGTATGAAAATCTGAAGTGCACTCATGCATTCATCTTACATTAGTTTCCTATGATCACAAGTCTTCCAAACATCTTGATCTTGTATCCATTTGGTCATTTGATGAATTTTCGAGTTTATGCCTTAGATTTTTAACCATTAAACCAATTAGTCATTTAACCATGGTTTGTTATCATCAAAACCCGATTAGGAGAATCCTTGGGCTAACAAGGGTTATTCATTAAATCAAGCATCCTTAAACAATACAATCAAACCACTTATGTCACATACAAACATTTTCAAAACAAACCTAGCAACAACAATATCGTAGTAATGGATTCTCAATGATCAGGAACTCAAACAGGCAACATGATCACAATTATCATAGCTAGACATATTCAAACCAATACAACAAGGAATGTCATCAACACAACAAAAACACAAACCTAACATTCACCCTTTAACCTTTTACTTAATATCAATATATCATACAAAATAAAACAGTGTCACAATAATAATGACTCCAGTGCACCTATTGGGCTCCCCACCTATTGTCCACAATAGGGATTTAATCCCTTATGCTCTGATACCAAGCTGTCACATCCTCTTTTTTTTTTTGTTATTCTTCAACTAAACAATTGATACTCAAAATTTTAAATGTTGAGTTCCTACTTGAATTTGTTCAAAAAGAGGATACACAAAATTTGTTATAAAGAGTACATCTTGTATTAAACTTTGTGACTATTAGTTAATAAAATATATTTTGTTTCATAAAAGAAACTTGTACTACATTAATTTACATATACCAAAACCCCATTGTTCACTACGGGTAGCCCATACTACAAGTGTACCTGACAAATATATATATTACATCATTCCTACAAAAAGGTTTAGTCTTTAATACAAAAGGCAAGACCTCAAAAGACTTTCAATGCGAGCAAATAGCATCCAATCACAGTAAAGTATTGCTCAAGCATTATTTCCTGCATAGGTCTTCTGACCTGCATCTAGAGGTGGAGGGGATAGGGTAAGTTCACAACTCAGTAGAAAAGTTTATAACCATCCTAAGCATACCCTTAAAAACCTTGAATTAAACATTTAATAGCATGCATGATAAACATTTTATAACCATTAACAAATGTGTAATCATGTCAAACATGTATGCATGTGTTTGCTGGTTTCATATTTGCTTTTCCTCATCCATCCTTTCACAACTAATAAATTGCTAATCCCCACCAATCTAGACATCAGATATCAATGCTCCACAAGATACTCGATCAATATAATAATGACTATTCTAGGACATCACCCAAGGGCAAGTCATACCCCGTGTCTTTTGGGACTCATACCCAAGGGCATGACCAACCCCGTGTTTTTAGGGACTAAAACCCAGGGGCAGGACCAACCCCATACACCCACATTGGAGTGTCTTCCTCCAGGGCTTTAGAGACTTTCACCCAAGGACCCATGGTCCCACATAAACAATATATCAAAAGATAATGCCTGTAGCACCACATAGACACTTCCCACCAACCAATTTTTCGAATATCATCTATGATAATTCCATATCCTTCTTGCAATGCAACCACACCATAAACCATTTTGACAACATAGAGACATGAATTTTCATACCAATATACGTATCAATATCATGGTAACATTTTAATGCAATAAACCGAGATGCAATGACACATTAAAATATTTTATGAAATCATAAAAATAACATGAAATTCCAACAATTGATTCAAGGAAAGAAATCAGATACACCATAGAATAGCATAAAATTCCCTACCTTACACCGACTTCCTTTTTGTGTTTCTTCTAAGTAGGCGATCTTTGCCTATTACGAGGAACTGAAATGAAACAACATAATTTAGGTTTCCTAACCATGAAAATTTATACAGTTTACTGTTGCTAATTTTTAATTCTCATATTCTCTAATTAATTACCAAACACTAATTCTTTTGATTTTCTTAAAGTCTAACCTATTAACAAATCCCAAATGTCCAAATAACCTAATTAATCACATGTTTACTAATATATTTTTCAATCAAACCAAATTAAACAAAGATTTATGCTGATCTTACCATTAATAAAATACTTAAGCTAAAATACTTTAATCTTTACTTAATTGTGATTTTTAATTAAAACGGGTTTATAGCTAATTACACTCAACTTTTACAGAAATTTTACCGTTAATTCTTTTCAGCATACCATTAGGGACCAAAATAAACAAAAATTAAAAAATTAAACAACTTGCTTACCTCAAATCTACCCTTTCTCTCTCTAGATTCTCTCTCTAACCCAAGTTGCTGTAGGTGAACTGGTGCAAAACGAGCTGCAGCCCCCTTATAAAGGGGTCTCCATGCAGCCAAGCACGAGGTGGCAGCCATGCCACCCAAGTAGGAGGTGGCATTCCACTAACTCCAATTTCCTAATTTTGCACTTTAGTCCTTCAAGTTATCAAAAATAAAACCCATAATTGTCCATTAGTCCTTTAGGTTTTCATAACCCTAATCAACCCCTAAGAACCTAATAAGCATGCTTAGGTCATTAACTAATCCCACTTAACCTTAATCAAAGTTTAATTCATAATTAAACATGATTAGCACTAAACTAGTTTTAACATCTAATTAAACAAGCTTAAAGTTAAAGACTAACATAATCATTATTGCCTATTTAATTCATTAGTACTAGGTATTGCAAAAAAACTAAAGAACACTAAATAAAAATTAATTACCTTCATATTTCGGTTGGGGTTAGGCCAAAATGCGATAGAATGATAGGAAGACAAGATATATTGTTGAGGAAGCCAATATTTTGGAAGATATCTTGTTCAACTTTCCGTTTAGCTACACTCTGTTATAAAAAAAAAAAAAATAGAATAACAACTATGCCTCTTGAAGCCCTCTTTTAACTAGACGTCTTAGGATGGAGTGCTCTATCTAGTTGCTGAGAAAGTAGACAAGAAAGAAAAATACAGGTTGGAGTTTTGGATTAAGGGTTTGTTTTCTCAAATGAGAGAAATTTTGGCAAAATTTAGATAGGTCTCGAGATCGTGTAGATGACGAAGCCAAGAGAGAGAGAGAAATGTTCCCAACCTTTGAGAGAAAGAAGTTTCATTGGGACATTTGAGATGGTTCTCAGGTTTGGTGTTTTTTTGTGTTTCATATTTGAGAAGTTTCAAATTCTTGGAGAAAAAAGATATAAATATGCAGATTGGGGTTTTAAGGGTTTTTTTTTTTTTTTCTAAAATGAGAGGAAGGAAATTTTAGATGGAAGTTTCAGATTCTTTGAGAAGATATAAATATGCGGATCGAGGTTTTAAGGGTTTCTTTTCTAAAATAAGATAAAGAAGTTTGGTGCTTGGGAAATTTTAGATGTTCTTGAGTTTGGGTGTGAGGAGATGTAACCCAAATATCAAACATCATTAACTTTCAGATTTTTTTGTTTTATTAAATTTCACACATTTCCTGTTGACATGGAGACGACTTGTTACTAAAATGTAGACATTAAAGGGCAATTTGGGAAGAGAAAATGGACTAAGCACATAGTGCACAAGAACGATAATATTTTCCCCTTTGATGGTCAAATATGATATTCCACATTATTGGGATTTGAATACCATAATAAATAGTTGAAAACACAAGTTTCCCATATTTCAATCATAGAATCAAGTTCGCCATGTTCATACCTTTTACGTTTGCCATAGTCATATAGTTACTTATGGTTGTGACTATATCATTTATCTGCACCAGCTATAATGACACAATGCAGCAATCTTTTTTTTTTTTTTTTTTCTCAACCAAAACCTATGGTCACACTCTTTTGGCTTTTAGCTGCGGTTGGTTGACCCCGACTGTAAGCCTATTCTCTTGTAGCGATGATTCAGGAATCCATGTTGTTTCTTATCAACTAAAGGGCCAGGGACCTCTTGCAAATGCAGAACCAAGTTTCTAATCCTTGTGTAATTGAAGAAAAACCACACCCATATAGCTTCATTACTGATGTCAAGTGGCTTATAGGCCGCCCTTACACTTGGCAAATTACAAGCTGCACTTGGATTGCTTTTTATTTGGCCGAATGGAATCAACAAGCAAGAGAAGGTGTGCTCTGACATATTGCCACAAAGCAACACTTTGGTTCTCTGATGATGTTAATTACTACTTGTAGAGGTCATTCTTCAATCTTTTCATTGGTTTCTGTTTCCGTACCTCTTCAATTCATTGGATTAGCATTCATATTACTCCTTCTCTGATAGGTCCCAAACTCAGAGTATAAGGCTAAGATACTTTGTTTTCTCTTCGGGTGAGAAACGAACCACCATTTGATTGCAAAGAAAAATACCTCCATTTAACGAAAGCATTGGCTGCTTTAAATAAGCAAAGCCACGTACAAATGAACCGAAATAAAAGGGAAACTAACAGCTAACAAATGGAACCCAATACACTTAAAACAGAGCATAACAAATGGAAATAAAATGATGGAAAACTCTCAACTACGGATGACCCATTTCCTTCTGCACGTAGGACTCTCAACTACCATGACCCAGTCCAAGTCCAACGGTCCTTCACGTTCCAACTCATCCCAAATATTTGGGATTTGGTTTATGGCCCCTCTCAGATCGTCGTGGCCTATCAATACCCCCCCCCCCCCCCCCCCCCCCCATTATGGTAAATGGGAATTTGGGGAGGTAGACGTCCATATAGTGCCTGAAAAGGGGTCATTCCTGTGGACGCATGATACGTTATATTGTACCAGAGCTCAGCCCATGGAAGGTAGTTGTTCCACTTGCATGGCCATTGATGAACCATACTCCAGAGGTATTGCTCAACATAGTGATTGACAACTTCTGTTTGTCCGTCCGTCTGTGGGTGGTAGGCGGAGCTAAGTTGTAGCTTGGTTCCCGACATTTGAAAGAACTCCTACCAGAATTTGCTGATAAAGATGGGGTCCCGATCGCTGATGATAGACTTGGGTAGTCCATGCAATTTAATAACTCCTTCTACAAACCTTTCAGCCACGATTTTAGCAGTAAAATGATGAGTTAAGGCTAGAAAATGTGCAGACTTACTCAAACGGTCAACAACTACTAAGATCGTGTCCTTCCCGTGGGATGTCGGTAGTCCTTCAATGAAGTCTAAGGTGATGTCGTCCCACACTTGACATGGAATGGGTAACAGCTGCAGGAGCCCAGCTGGAGGCATTGTTTCAAACTTAACCTTCTGGCAAGTTTCACATTTCTTGATATACTCTTGCACTACCTGGTAGATTTTTGGCCAGTAAAATTGTTGGGCCAATCTCTTGAATGTCCGCAAGACCCCAGAATGTCCTCCTATTTTTGTATCGTGCATTTCATGGAGTAGTTTCATCCGTAAGGCAGCATTAGAAGGAATGACGAATCTCCCTTTAAAGAAGAGCAACCCATTACGCCATGCATACGACCCTTCTAGTTAAGCATTAGTCAGTCGAGTTAGAGATTGGACGTAAGAGTCTCCTTCATAAGCTTTTTTAATCTCATCCCATACGGTCACCACTGGCACATGAAGATGGAGAAGAACTGGACTACCAGACTTGCGTGAGAGGGCATCCGTTGCAGAATTCTCGCGGCCTTGGCGGTAAATAATCTCATAGTCATAGCCCATTAGCTTGACTACCCACTTCTGATGTTCTTGCGTAGATACACGCTGCTCCAAGAAATATTTCAAGCTACGCTGGTCGGTGAGAATGAAGAATTTTTTTCCCAATAGATAAGGACACCATAGGCGTATGGCCTCCACAATTGCAAGCATTTCCTTGGCGTAGGTTGGCCAAGATTTTTTTGTAACCCCCCAATGCTCGACTTATAAATGCTATAGGCCTGCCTTGCTGTGATAAAACTGCGCCAATCCCTTCCCCAGATGCATCAGTTTCAATGGTGAAGGAGTCATTGAAATTAGGCATAGCTAACGTTGGAGTGGTTGTCATTGCTTGTTTGAGAGCTAGAAAGGCTGCTTCGGCTTCATCATTCCAGCCAAATTTTTCCTTTTTTAGCAGGTTGGTCAGGGGTCGTGCTATGATGCCGTAGTTTTGAACAAACTTCCTGTAATACCCTGTTAAGCCTAAAAAACCACGTAACTCAGAAATATTAGTGGGGTGTGGCCATGCGACCATGGCTGCAATTTTACTGTTATCAACGTTCACTCCTTGATGTGTGACAATGTGCCTCAAGTACTCCAGTTCCTGTTGGCCAAACACGCATTTGCTTGCCTTGGCAAAAAATTGGTGTTGTCACAAGGTCTCCAATGTTTGTCTAACATGCACCATATGCTCATCCCAAGTGGGACTATACACCAAAATATCATAAAAAAAGACCAAAATGAATTTTCGAAGGTAGGGTCGAAATATTGAGTTCATGATGGCTTGATGATAGTCGGCCCTCAGATCAAATTTGGTGAAGTAAGTGGTGCCATATAATTCTTCCAACATATCATCCACTGTCAGAATGGGAAAACGATCCTTGATGGTGGCGACGTTAAGTGTACGGTAGTCTGTACAAAATCGCCAACTGCCATTTTTTTTCTTCACTAGTAGTACCGATGACGAGAAAGGACTAGTGCTCGGACGAATGAGCCCCGAATCTAACATTTCTTGGACCTGTTTCTCGATTTCTGCTTTCTGAAAGTGGGCATACCTGTACGGCCGTACGTTAATTGGCTCGGTTCCCTCCTTTAGCGTAATACAATGATCTACTTCACGTGCAGGTGGTAAACTTGAGGGCTCCTGGAACACGTCCTCATACTCTTTCAACAACCTCTGCATACTTTGCTAGGTAACTTTAGTTGGTGCATCAGCTAGTGCGGTTTCCATGGTTGGTTGGAAACACACAGCAAATAGCGCATGTCCTTGGCGAAATTCCTTCAATATTTCTTCTGGTGAAACGACCTGAATGGTTTGCACGTCCACTCCTTGTAGCCTTCGGTCTTGATTTTCCCAAATAAAATCCATAGTCAACTGTTTCCAGTTACAAACCACAGATCCCACCATTTGAAGCCATTGAACGCCGAGGACAAGATCAAGACCTGATAAGGGCAGAGAGAAAAGGGTGAGGTAGAATTCGGTACCTTGTAATTCTACCCGTACCTTATCATAACGCCCTTGACACGTTAGTCTTTCTCCGTTGGCCACCCGAACAGGGAATGTCTCCGTAGGTATGACTGGCAACCTGAGCATGTTTGCCAAACGGTTACTGATGAAGTTGTGTGTCGATCCGCTGTCAATCAAAACCATTACTTCATGGGGACCCATTTTCGCTGTTACCCGCATGGTTTTCGGTGCTGTCCATCCTGTTAGTGCGTGCAAGGTGATCTCTGGTTTAGGTTCATGTTCCTGCACCTCTACTGCCTCTCCACCATGGTCATCTTCCAACGTTTGTTGATCAGTACCGTCCCCACAATACACGTTGCCCGCATGCCCCTCCAAGAGTAAGAGCTGCGGTTTTTGACATCTATGGCCTACTGTAAAACGTTCATTGCAGTTGAAACAGAGACCTTGTGCTCTCTTCCTCTGCATTTCTTCCCAAGACAAATGCTTAATGGGTTTTGCAGGTGTAGCAGGAACTACACGAGTGGCTTATGGAAGAGCTATCGGAGCTCTCATAGGTGGTAACCGCATGAACCTTCTTTGCAGTGCGAGTTGATCGTCCCTCATCCGTGCCAAGTTAATGACCTCTTTGAGCGACTGTGGCTTAAACATCCGAATCCCATCCGCTATTTCAGCCTTCAAGCCACCCATGAATGTCCCCACCAATGCTTTCTGAGTCCATCCTTGGACCCTGTTGCCGAGCTTTTCAAACTCGCACTGGTAATCCCTCAAAGTTCCCAGTTGCTTGATCCTTGAGAGAGTTTCATCAAAGTCTTCGCATCCTGATGGTCCGAAGCGAGCCCATAATTCCTCTTCGAATTTCCCCCACGAAATCATGTGTCCTTCTTCCTTTAACGTCCAGAGAAAGCCACTGCCACCATTGGTTGGCCTCCCCTTCAAGGTGGTAAGCAGCCATGGGAACCTTTTGGTTTTCTACAGTGCCCTGGTAGTCAAAGAATTGTTCCACCCGATTGAACCACTCCGTTGGATCGTCTCCAGAGAAGCGTGGAAATTCTAGCTTGGCTGATTTGGACGAGACGATCTGCTGACCTGTATTTTGGTTTTCTCGGTGGTAATTGCCCTGATTTGAGGACTCCGGATTAGCGAGCAACACGTTCGAAAGTCGATTAAGAGCTTCCTCCAGATGGTGGAGTTTGTCGATCATACCCAATTCCATTCGCTGTAGTTCTTCCTGAACTACACCGAGTCCAGTCTCCAAGTGCTCAATTCTCTCCTTGTTGGTTCCCATAAGAAACCTAGCTCTGATACCAATGATAAGTCCCAAACTCAGAGTATAAGGCTAAGATACTTTGTTTTCTCTTCGGGTGAGAAACGAACCACCATTTGATTACAAAGAAAAATACCTCCATTTAACGAAGCATTGACTGCTTTAAATAAGCAAAGCCACGTACAAATGAACCGAAATAAAAGGGAAACTAACAGCTAACAAATGGAACCCAATACACTTAAAACAGAGCATAACAAACGGAAATAAAATGATGGAAAACTCTCAATTGCGGATGACCCATTTCCTTCTGCACGTAGGACTCTCAACTGCCACGACCCAGTCCAAGTCCAACGGTCCTTCACGTTCCAACTCATCCCAAATATTTGGGATTTGGTTTATGGTCCCTCTCAGATCATCGTGGCCTATCAATCTCCCTTCACCAACCTATTAAAAAGTTCCTACTCACACATACTGAAATAACATAGGAATGGAGAGAAGAAGTTACACAACAATCATACATTCACGCATTGCATTATACACATATAAAATCACAAACTTTGAAACTTTAATCGCATTTGTAGCATCAATGCCGGTAAATGTATTCAGTTTTTCATCATTTTATTTAAGTTTTATTCAGTTTTTCTCTATCACAATGTCACCAATTTATCTCAACAAATCAAATTAAATTAGAATAATTTGATTTAGGATGTGTTTGACCATGTTTCTCGTTTAATGTATTTTTAGTGGAAGTGTGTTTTTCTATTAGTGTTAGAAGAATCACCGATCAAATTTTTATCCAAGAAGCATTATAAGTAATAATTTAATTTTTAAAAAATATTTTCTAAATTTTGTCAAATATTTTAGTTTTCTTCAAAAACACGCTTTAAGTTAAAAAAATGTTGTCAAATGGAATCTTATTCTTAAGTCAAGAATTAGTAAAAATTTGGAAAGGTAAAAATAATTTTATTTTGAGTAAGAAATTATATTTCAATACTGTAGAAGGTAAAGGTAGAAAAATAAAACGGCAAATAAAATACTTTTTTTTTTTTTTTTGTCAAGAGAAAAGCATTCACCTTTTCTACCAAGAAAAATTATCTTAAAAAAAAAATGATGACTTACAACAATTTTTGTGGAAAAATATTATTATTCTAAAAAGAGAGGCCGGAGAAATAAGAAAAAAGATGACGATGCCCTCAGAAATAAAACAACGATAGAGAAGGCTGAAAAGAAATACAAAATGGGAGCTCATATGATCAATGGCCAAAGAAATGAAGGGCAGAAATTGAAAATGAAAGATAAAAGGGGAAAGATGCTTGGAATCAAATTTGAGAGTGAAATTTTCCCTGTCATATTGGGGTGGAGAAGATAAGTTATAACAATTTCCCAAGCACGAGGACACATGCAAAGGACACGCCACCCAACAGACAAAGCAATACCCAGTTGGGCGTGTCCCCTCAAGGCTCAAAGAAATTAGAATCATCCCCCACACCCTATCCATTCCAGCTTATTACACTAGCTAATTGCTATGCCAGCCATTTCTTTCGCATTGTGGCCCCACTCTCCATGTGCTCTTTCTGCAACCCACCCTTTTTCGTTACTCATTACCCTCCTTCCTGCCCCCAAAACCACCTTCTCTTCTTCCCACAAAACCACTCATTCTTCTCACCGTCAACTGGTGAGTCCTTTTTGTTCATCACAGATATTCCTTAGTCCTTAAAATGTTAGAAATGAAGCTCTTACCCATTTTTCAAAAATGAAGAAATATGAGCTTTATTAAATCCCTGTAGCTAATGCAACCATTCTCTTCTTCATCATCATTCTTCTCCAAGTGTTAGAAATGAAGGAATCCTACCAGATTTTAGCCATTTTTGTGGCTGGGTTTTGCTCTCTTCTTCTCTGTGCAGAGTCTCAAGAGGATGCTTCGGTGATGTTGGCTCTGAAAGACAGCTTGAGCAACTCTGAGTCTCTCGGATGGTCCGGCCCAGATCCTTGTGAATGGAAACACGTTGTCTGCTCAGAAGACAAACGGGTGACCCGGATCCAAGTTGGGCGACAAGGCCTTCAAGGTACACTCCCTTCTAGTCTTGGTAATCTCACTGAGTTGGAGCGTTTAGAGCTCCAATGGAACAACATCTCGGGTCCTCTCCCGAGCTTAAAGGGTCTGAGTTCATTGCAAGTGTTGATGCTGAGCAACAACCAGTTTACTCACATTCCCGTTGATTTCTTTTCTGGGTTGTCATCTCTTCAATCAGTAGAAATTGATAACAATCCCTTTTCCGCCTGGGAAATACCCCAAAGCCTGAAGAATGCTTCCGCGCTTCAAAATTTCTCCGCCAATTCTGCCAATATTACTGGAAATATACCCGATTTTTTAGGTCCTGTTGCATTTCCCGGGCTGGTAAATTTGCATTTGGCTTTTAATGCTCTCGTTGGTGGTTTGCCCTCTGCCCTTTCTGGATCCCTAATTGAGTCTCTATGGGTTAATGGTCAGATGAGTGAGGAGAAACTTAGTGGGACCATTGATGTTATACAGAACATGACTTCTTTGAAGGAGGTTTGGCTGCATTCCAATGCCTTTTCTGGTCCATTGCCTGATTTTTCGGGTTTGAAAGACTTGCAGAGCTTGAGTTTGAGGGATAATCTTTTCACTGGTGTTGTCCCAGTGTCGTTAGTGAATCTTGGATCCTTAGAGGCTGTAAATTTAACAAACAATTTTCTGCAAGGACCAGTGCCTGAGTTCAAAAACTCGGTTGCAGTCGATATGACTCCAGATGGCAATAGCTTTTGTTTGCCAAAGCCAGGTGAGTGTGATCCCAGAGTCAACATATTGCTGTCCATTGTGAAATCATTTGGGTATCCAACAAAGTTTGCCAAGAATTGGAAAGGGAATGATCCTTGTACAGAATGGTTTGGGATTACATGTAACGATGGGAACATTACGGTTGTTAATTTTCAGAAAATGGGTCTTACTGGCACAATTTCTTCCAACTTCTCTTCATTAATATCACTTCAAAAACTAGTTCTTGCCGACAACAATATCACAGGTTCCATTCCTGAGGAGCTTACTACTCTGCCTGCACTCACCCAACTTGACGTCTCAAACAACCAGCTTTATGGGAAAATCCCAAGTTTTAAGGGTAATGTGCTTGTGAATGCTAATGGTAACCCAGATATAGGAAAGGAGAAGGGTGGTTCTACTTCTCAAGGTGCCTCTTCTCAAGGCTCACCTGGTCCTTCCACAAATACAGGTTCCCAAGATAGTGGCAGTTCCATGAATGGTGGCAAGAAATCCTCAAGTTTAATTGGAATTATTGTATTTTCTGTAATCGGGGGTGTATTTGTGATTTTCTTGATAGGTTTGTTGGTTTTCTGTCTCTACAAAAGAAAACAAAAGCGATTTACCAGAGTACAGAGCCCAAATGCAATGGTTATTCATCCTCGCCATTCTGGCTCTGATAATGACAGTGTGAAAATCACAGTTGCAGGCTCGAGTGTTAGTGTTGGTGCCATAAGTGAAACCCATACTCATCCTAGTAGCGAGCCCAGTGACATTCAAATGGTTGAAGCAGGAAATATGGTTATTTCGATTCAAGTTTTAAGGAATGTGACAAACAACTTCAGTGAAGAAAATATATTGGGACAAGGTGGATTCGGGACTGTCTACAGAGGTGAATTGCATGATGGTACAAAAATTGCAGTAAAGAGGATGGAGTCTGGGGTGATAACAGGAAAGGGACTAGCAGAGTTCAAGTCAGAAATTGCTGTTTTGACTAAGGTTCGGCACAGGCATCTAGTCGCTCTTCTTGGGTATTGCTTGGATGGCAACGAAAAGCTTCTTGTGTACGAATATATGCCTCAAGGGACACTCAGTAGGCATCTGTTCAGCTGGCCTGAAGAAGGGCTAAAACCACTTGAATGGACTAGAAGGTTGGCTATTGCATTGGATGTAGCAAGGGGTGTTGAGTACCTCCATGGTTTAGCCCATCAGAGCTTTATACACAGGGACCTAAAGCCTTCAAACATTCTTCTTGGGGATGATATGAGAGCTAAGGTTGCCGATTTTGGTCTTGTGCGACTTGCTCCAGAGGGGAAAGGCTCAATTGAAACAAGAATTGCTGGAACTTTTGGATACTTGGCACCAGAATATGCAGGTGCTTGTTACTTCCCCCCTTCCCCTTATTTTGTTGGCTAGTTAATTTAGTTTATAGATTTTCTAATGCTTTAGATAAATCACCCACACGTGAAATGCATAATATGCCATCAGCTAAATTGATAGCTGTCTTCTATGAGATCAGTGACCGTTCTAGAGAACTGAAAAGCATTATTGACTTAATTGTTTCCATTTATCTTTAGTCATTATTCTTTGTGATCCCTAGTGTTAAATTCCTAAGCCTTTGTTCCAAGTTAACATAGAGAATTTTGACACAGAACTCCCTGTTTTTTATTATTTGATTCAGTGACTGGTCGAGTGACTACTAAAGTGGACGTCTTCAGTTTTGGGGTGATTTTGATGGAGCTAATCACTGGGAGAAAAGCACTAGATGAGAGCCAGCCCGAGGAGAGCATGCACCTCGTGACATGGTTCAAGAGAATGCACATCAACAAGGACACTTTCAGAAAAGCCATTGACCCAACAATTGACGTTAATGAGGAAACACTCGCAAGTATCAGCACGGTTGCTGAACTTGCAGGTCACTGCTGTGCCAGGGAGCCATACCAAAGGCCTGATATGGGTCATGCTGTAAATGTTCTATCTTCTCTCGTAGAGCTCTGGAAACCTGTGGACCAAAACACAGAGGACATATATGGCATCGACCTTGACATGTCCTTGCCACAAGCCCTCAAGAAGTGGCAGGCATTTGAAGGAAGAAGCCACATGGATTCTTCTTCGTCTTCCTCATTCCTCGCAAGCTTGGACAACACTCAGACCAGCATACCCACTCGCCCATATGGATTTGCTGAATCGTTCACATCAGCAGATGGGAGGTAATCAAGAAGAAAATTGGGGTGATGGTGGAGGTGTTTGTTCATTCTTTTGCTGCTTTCATCTTCTCAATGTAATCTTGGTTGAATTTTATTTTCTTTTTGACACCTTTCTGTGTTTTTGAATCTAATTCCTGGTTCTGATATTTTCTTGGAATTGTAATTTGGATATTGTTGACTTGTTTAACTATTTCTGGAAATCAACGAGGAGAGATTCTCAACAAAAATTGTTTTTGTATCCCTCTTCCTTGCATTGTCTTGGGATTAAAAATTATACCTTATAATCACACCATTATAATAGGAAATAAAAAGAAATAAATTTGTTTAAATGGAAAAGCTGGCATGTACTGTAGCTGGATCAAAGCCTTTAAAAAACCCTATGTTAATTGTTTCAGTTTTTGTCTAGACTATTTAACAATTCTGAATTCTGAAAAGAGCAAATTATTGGATACAAAAGGACCACATGCTCAAGACCCTATGCTAAAGAGCTAGAGTCTATTTAATTGACAAAACAAAATTTCTAAATTGGTGGATTCATCCTCTCCCAAAGGCATAAAGAGGAAAGTCTTATCCAGAAACCATGGAATCCCCCCCTCTTAACTAACTTTCAGAAATGGGTTTTGAAAGGGGAAGATCATCGAAAAGCAGCCAGAGAAAAGCTTATCAACTATTTGCGAGAAAAGTCATGGAGGTCGCCTCCGAGAGAACCTCAAACTGCTGACTATTTGATTTGTTGGAGGACTTTGACTATGACGATTCAGGCGAACAATGGGGAAAAGAGCACATGGTTATGTCAGTGAATAGAGATGGCTGTACATGTGAGTGGGCGGTGGGCGGTGGGCGCTGCATGTGATCACGTTGGCCTATATTCATGAAATGTTGCTTTCATCCAATGCTACGCCTGCCAGCTCTGCCACATGCTGCTAATTCCTTCTGGTTTTTCTTGAGCTGG
The DNA here is from genome assembly GCA_946000715.1 of Vitis cinerea var. helleri x Vitis riparia. Classification (NCBI taxonomy): domain Eukaryota; kingdom Viridiplantae; phylum Streptophyta; class Magnoliopsida; order Vitales; family Vitaceae; genus Vitis; species Vitis cinerea var. helleri x Vitis riparia. Next base: position 14,290,240 of record OX253995.1, read on the forward strand.
ATTTTATAATTCCATCGCTCCATGTTAAAACTAAAATATTTTAAATCACAATACATTTCTACCATTTGAATGCCTTCCATAGTACAAATGTGTTGGACAGTATAGTTGGAGCAATGTGTATGAAAAAGAAATACACAATACCACTTTCCCTTTGAATAATATATAATTTTTTATTTATAATACTCACACTTAATTAAATAAAAATTTCTATATGAACTGTATTTTTTACATGCGTTTCCACTCGATGATAAGCTTCATTTTTATTGTGAAAAAAAATATTTTTTAAAAAGTTAAAGTTGTAATTTATTTTTGTTTGTTTTTGAAAAAGGAAAACAAAATAAGGCATAAAACTCTAATGTGATTCCTTGAAGAACAAGACAAGTTTGTAAAAATCGAATCCAAATTTTGGGTTAAGTTACTTATCGTGAAACCATCATAGGGTAGCATCATTTTAAGTCCTAAAAAAGTCTATTTTAAACAAGTAGAGGGAATTATGACAATTGATTAATTAATCATGAATATTGAGAAAATGTGAACGAATATGTACCATAATACAAGATTGAAAACAAAATACAATAATATATGATATTGATAAAGGAAATGCACAAATTAATTTATTAGACTAATTAGAAAAAGGGATTTGATAATTTCCAAATATTAAACATTTTCAAGAAATTTCAAAAGAATTTATTTATATTAAAAATAATTTCAAGTTAATAATTTCAATTTATTTATTCACAAAGTTTCAATTTATTTAACAAAGGATTTGAGTTTTATTCAAATTCGAATTTATTTCCAAAAAGACTTTTCTTGTTTTTATTAAAGGAAATTATTGAATGTAATTTCATTATAAAAAAGGGTTCAATTTGGTTTTTTTTTTTTTAAAGAAATTATTTTTATTTGCCTTTTTTAGAAAAAGAATGAATTTTTACAATTTAATTTTGAAGAAAATATTTCAATTCAAATTTTAGTTAATTTCTTTTAAAATTTATTTGCAAAAGAATTTCCTAACTCAATCTATTACTAAAAATAATGTTTAATAGGAAATTTTTTTTTTTATCAAAGATACTTCAATCTTTTTTTTTTTTTTTTTTTTTTTTTACGAAAAATTATATTTTATTTGATTTTTTTTAAAAAATTATTTTTTTTTATTTATTGAAAATGATTTTTTCTTTTATTCAATTTTATATATATAAAAAAACATTTTATTCTAGTTTGGTTTAAGGAAAAGTTTTTTAATTTTGTCTTAAAACTTTGCAAATTCTCTTAATTAAAAAAATTCAAATTTATTGCTAAAGAAAAGTTTAAAAATGATTTAAAATAAACATTAGAAAATATTTTATCCTTATTGTGGACCCATATTTTTCACACGTGTCCCCACTTGAACAGTAAGACTCACTTTTTATTTATGAAAAAATTATTTTTTTGAAAAAAACTTGAAATTGTCACTTATTTTAGTTTTTTTTTTTTTTTTAAAGGGAAAACAAAATAAAAAAGAAAACCTTGTGTGATTCCTTATTTGGAAAAAACGTGTATGTAAAAACTGAGTTTGGATTTAAGGATCAAGTTACCAATTAGGAAGGTACAGTGGTGAGCCCTAACACTATTTTAAGTCCATATACTTATGGTTTCTACCAAAAAAATTGAGAGAATTGTGACAATTAATTAATTAATTATGGATATTAAGAATAAAATGATACAAATAAATATACACAAAAATAATGATAACATATTATAAAAAAGTACAAAAATAATGACAATAGAATTAAACAAATTGATTTATTAACTGATTAAAAAAACTATATTTCAAAAATAAGTTTTTCTAGAAATTCCAAAGGAGTTCCTTAAAAACAATTTTGAATAAATTATTTTAGTTTATTTATTTACAAAAAAAAAAAAAGTTTCAATTTATTTCCAACAAGTGATTTGATTCAATTTTATTTTTATTCAATTTTTATTTTCAAGAAAGTTATTTGCACTCATTGTTATTTAAAGAATTTATTAAAAAAAAAAAAAAATTCAAATTGACTTTGTTTACAATAAAAAGATTTTATTTATTTATTTTTTATTTTGTTGGAGAAAGAACGAATTTTTATAACTTTATTTATAAAATCATTTCAATTTGATTTTATTTATAAAGGAATTAATTTATTTACAAAATTTATTCACAAAAATATTTTCAATCCAATTCTATTAAGAAAATGATTTCTACAACTTTAATTTGCACAAAAAAAAAATCTTATTATATTCTTATTAAAAAGATTATTTAAACTTATTTTTATAAAAATTGGAGTCTTCATTTATTTAATTTTTTTAAAGGGAAAACAAAATAAGAAATAAACCCTAAAAAAGTGATTTCTTATTTTGGAAAAGCTTGTATTTGAAAATCAAGTCCAAGTTCGAGGGTTAGGTTACTCTTTGGGAAGATACCATAAAGTAGCACCCTTCTAAGCCCTAAAATAAGTTTCTACTAAGTCAAGGTAATTATGACAATTGATTTATAAATTAGTGAATACCAAAGATAATAAAAGTGATTATGTCTAAAGCTTAACAGAATGCTATTCACACCAAATCAAACATATCAAAGAAAATCAATCACATGGGAAAGAACATGAGCATACTTTAGCTAGAATCCAAAACACTTTCATGAAGACATTAAAGTTAGTTCAGATAATATATCATATAAAATGTATTTTATCTCATTCAAGTAATCAAACAATAATTAAAGCATAATGAAACAATATTAAACAAAAAGGTGTTCACAAACAAAGTTTGCATATTTATAAAGTTAAAAAAATAAAAGGTGCAAACAACACACTTGGATAGCACTTGCAAATGGCTAATGAGGTTTAGAACAATTATAATAACAAATACCTATGATACCAAACCCCAATATAAATTACATATGTTCAGCTTAAATTAAATGACAAGAATCTAAAGAAATATCAATTATCACCTTGGACATGCATACAATACATTGTTAAAGTTAAGCTAATGTACAAGAGATTTGAAAATATCAAAATTACGGATTAAGCAAAGTATGCAACAAAGGGACAAAACAACAGTTTCTTTAGAAAAAACCTAAATAAATATATAGAAGCATTATTTCATCAAGAAAAATAAAAATAAAAATCATACAACATCTTCAAACAATCAAATAAAAGTGCATGTGTGTGTATGTGAATTTTATCAAGCCAAAAAAAAAAACTTCAAGTGTCTTTAAGGAATGACTAAGGTGTAGCTTAAGATCCATTGGTGATCTATAAGTAATCCTAAATAAGCCAATTCAAAAATAAACCAAAGCTTATACAATTTAGAATTCATTAGTGATTAGGGATAAAAAAAATTTCTAAACATAAGTTGAGTGTGATTCTAATGAGGGGATCAAGTGCGTAGCCACATAAGTGATTTATTGAGACTTCTTTTAGTACCAAAGTATCCTAAATTAGTGTCGACATGTGATCATAGCCAATTGAAAAATGTGTGTGAATTGTGATGGGTAAGCCACAGGTACACATGAAGCAAAAACATAAAATCAAAGAGGTATGAATTCAAATTAATACATTTATTCAAAGACAATTGTTGTGTAATTATCCAAGGATTTATTTAGGTAAATGAATTTGAAGAGAAATTAACCCAATCTCAATCCCAATTTCTCAAAACAATCAACATTCAATCAAATGATCTCCTAAATGTCAAATCTACAACACTCATGTGTGGCCTAATTTATCCACACCCAAACATGAAAATTTTTGGAATTTAATTGATTGATTGATTTTTCATCGTTTATCACATCAAAAAAAAATTATAGCCTAATTCAACTATGCAAAAGTAACTCTTGCTCAATCAAAAAGGGTTTTTAGCAAAAGTTATGGTAGTATAACAATCTTAGGTGTCATTCACTGGGATGGACTATTTTCGATAATTAAGGCTTGAATGGGGGAAAAAAAATGATTGTGATCAAGTGAAATTGAATTGACAATTCATGATGAAAACTCAAAATAACAATGGTTTCAAAATTGAGAAGAACAATAAAATGTAAAATAAAAGGAACTTAATAAGGAAAAGAAATTCTCGAAGTTAGAATTTTCTAAAAAACAATCTCTATAGTGAATAGATGTTGAGATCTATTTTTCATCAAGTTAGATTAAAAATCTAAATTCTCATCTAAAATGATTTTTGAGTTAGCTTTATGTCTAAATCTAATTTATCTTCAAATTAGATTATTTAATCCAAAAGATCAATTTAAACTCATCAAATCTAGCTTTAAGACAATTTGAAAAGAAAAATCCTCAAAGTTCAATTAATCAATCAATTAGATCAAATTGCCTTTACATTTAAAACTCATTTCTTTAATTCACCATAGATCTTGCCTTTAGATCCTCATTTCTTCGAGAAAAATGAGATTTAACCACTCATGCTTGGAGATTTGGTCTCACAAGGCATGTTTGGCTAGTAAGAAAATGAGCAAAAATGAAAGAAAATAAAGAATTCTATTGAGAGAAAGAGTTTCTAGAAAAATCTAAAATCCAAAAGTGTCAAAAAGCTTTTTAATGAGATATTCAAGTTCGTATTTATATGCCAATGTCAAGTGAACACTTGACATCATTTAAAAGGTCTTCTAGAACCTTTTCCATTCAATAATCTGAAGTTTAGCAACAAAATAACCATTTCGTATGAAAAAATCAATTTTCGCATGGTCGTGTGAATCAGTGGAGCAATAGTAGTAGCAACAACTTTTTAAACCATTTCGCATGTTCATGCGAAATCAACTTACACATATTCCTTAGCTTGCAACACAAATTCCTTATCTAGTCCAATTCGCATGATCATGCGAATATGCAACACTTGGTTTTTGAGCTTCCCTTTGTCATTTTTTCCATTTCATTCTTTTAATTCCACCTTAACTACCTCTAATTATCCCAAATCCAAGTCCAAACTAATTGCATTACTTCTTCTATTATGCATTTGGATCATCATCAATATTATTTGTTCTCTTTAATTCAATTAATCTCTTTTGTCATCAATTTATCAAAATCATACCTTGAAATGACTCCAAAACTTCATAAAACTTGTTAGTAACTCTTGCAAAAGGCAACAACATATTAATTGAGTATTTTGGGCATAATTACTATTTAAAAGATGTAAAACTCATGAGAATTGTTATATAAAGTATGCTCTTTTTTAATAGTAATCATTAACTAATGAACGAAAAAAGAAAAGAAGAGGAAATAAAGAAAAATAAATAAACAACTGAACGAAATAAGCAGCTTACTTGAACTTGTCTTCCAAAACTTTCGTGAAAAAAATGGAGATGAAAAATGGCACGTACCGGTGATGTGATACAGAACCTACAATTGATATAGTATTGATGCAAGGATGGTGATATGACAAGTTATTGATTTCTTTGGAGATGTGGAAAACTAAGGTCCAAAATAATGAAACTATTGCTAAAGAAATGCCATATCAGATGTGCAATGATGATTAATTGATGCGTGGTTTAGTTTTGTATGTGAAGATGTATAGTGAGCTACAAAACCGTTGCATAGATGAAGAAGAGGAAGGACAAGTGATCGAATATTCCCAAACAGATTCCTGATAGTGGAAGTAGTGAATTGTAGAGTGGAGATGGTGAGTTAGTGGCATGATACTTGAAAAACCAAAGTCCAGTAGGGTAACACCCAAGGAATGAGGGGTTGAATGAGTGTAATTTAAAATTTAAATAAATATTTATATGTTATACCCAATTTTTTCATGCAAGAAGTTATGGATAATCAACTCAATCCAAGATTGGCAATATAAACAAGATAATAAAGATATGCAATGAGACACAAAGATTTTTATGTGGAAAAACCTCACACTAATTGTGGAGGTGAAAAACCACAAGGTCTAGGACCGCTAATCTAAATTCACTATATAAAATCAAGTTACATAGATGTACCTGATCATTTTACCCTAAGGACTTACTTTTCAGTATCTACAACTTGATTCACATTTGCAATGTAGCAACCTTCAATTGCTCTAGTTGTTAGGATAGAACCCTTAAAAGCATGTCATGATGTAATAAATTTGGAATTCATTATTTATTTAATGATGTTCTAGTTTCACTTTAATCTATCCTTATTCCATGTATCATACTTTATGAGCATTCTTGTCTACATCTTTTGCACTGTACGCGACTTAGGTGCATTAGGAGTTGCATATAAGATTTAAGTCACGGGTTCCTTGCAAATAGATGACTTGTTCACAATCAATTTATGGGTCTAGGCAACCCATTAGAGGTTGTAGTGCACCACCTCTTAATTTCAAGAATGGTTGGTCTTGGCTATTGGGATGGGTTTCCCATGGTGAGTGCACTGGTGTTTATAGTTACACAATGACAGGACCTACGGTGAGTCATGACTTAAGGCTATCAAGTAATCATGACCTCATCAAGTTGTTTCATTGTGTTGTTTTTCAACCTTGTTAGAATATTGAGTTTGTACTAAAGTTATCAATGACTTTGACTTATAGGTGAGATCGTAAGTTGATCATATATTCCCTATGGATTGGGTCATTGTTGATGGAAACCGATAGTAATAGGTATTCTCAATAGGGGCACCATGATATCTCTTAGGATTGAGACAGTGTGTCCTCTTAGGTGATCTTAAGGAGGCGTGTTCATGGAAACTATGGCCATAGTAGTTCCTTAAGTAGAACTTGACATTGGCTCTTTAAGAGGTAAGATATGTCAACTGAACACACAATAGGAGAATCTATAACTCAAGGATGATAGAGGTAGTCTTGAAAGGCTGATAGTTTTCACCTTGTTAGACTATGACACCAGTTCATGGGAAGACTAAACACAATGGATAGTAGGTCACAGACCCTAGCACTTGGTGTCTCGTTGTTATTTACATAGGATACTGGAGTTCAGTTGAATATCTATAGTGGGATGTTGAATCAACTTTAAAATTGGATTATGAGGGAATTAATATTCTTATGGGTCTTAGTGGTCCTCACTCTAAGCTCATATACCTTGTTGGCATGGTATATGGGGGTTAGATTGACTCTAGGTTCACTTTTGTGCATAAGGGTGTTTTGGTAATTATGCAAGGTTCATAGGGATGAGTGAACAAGGTCTCAGGATTGGGTTAATTAATTAATTAGTAGTTCCTATTAGGTTAATTAATCAATTAGAACCCATTTTGGGTTAGATTAAGTGACCCAAGCCCATGTGGGCTCAAGACACTTAAGCCCACTTAGGAACCCTACAAATACCCCATAGGGTTAGAGTTTCCATAGCTTTTGTCTTTCACCATTCAGAGAGATTGAGAGTCATAGCCTCCACCTTGTTTTCCTCTCCATTAGAAGTGTGCCAAGATCAAAGTTTGAGTCATCAGGCGGAAGATTTCGGGTTTATGAGACTTCTGTGATTTTGATCTTCATCTTCACCATGTGGATTTGATTCAGGAACATCTGAATCTGATGTATGGTTTTTGTTAGCATGTTTTGAATCCTTTTAAAGTATAAAAATGCTATTTTTTAGTTGTGCATAGGATTTAGAAAAAACCTAGGATAGTTATGCATGTTCCTAAACTGATCTGAACTTAGGAAACAGAGAGATCCGAGTTTTTCCCTTCACTAGTAAATATGCTTTAGCCTCGTTAAAGGGATGAAGGTTTTCAACCCAAGATTCAATGTTTGAATCCTTCGAATGAGAGATCGGGAATGGTGTAGCTCGTTAGACTTTTTCCTCAATGAAACCCTATCCAAAGTATTAAGATCTCTTATCCTAAAAGGGTTATAATGAGACATTTATAGGCAAATATGTTGAAGTGGTTCGATATCATAAGTTTTCCCAATAATATTTATGTGAAATTCTCAAAAATATGTTTCAAATCTTGGCAAAAACGACATGAGCACTCTAGTGCAATTAACCATCGCTAGAATGTCTTAAGCGCTTGAGCAACGCTAAGCACTAGAGTGGTTCCAGTGCTTGAGTGCTACTGCCCGCTCAACCGTCCCTTGTATTTTATTTTATTTTATTGAAATAAAATGCATGTTAATTGAAAAAAGAAAAAAAAATATTGTTTTTCTTTATACTTTATAGGAGCCTAACTTGCCAAAAGTCAAACCTTCTTAGACGTACTTGTAACTTCCTAGTTGGATGAACAGTAACCCTTAATCTTTAATGGAGAGTAAGTTAGTTATCTAAAAAGATTCCTTAGGCAAAAAATAAATTGGAACAAAATTGCTAACATACAAACAAGATGCAATGTCCTAACAATCTTCCCATTTGGAAATTTTAAGATAAAAAAAAGTTGCATAAACCCACTCAAACTCTCAAAAAGGAGTTCAAATAACATACATTACGCTCAATTAAAAATAACTTAAAGGAATGCATTGCATCATCTTGTAGTACTTATCTTCCAATCCTATAACCCGCACACATAAAGAAAACTATACCCAAGGTAAAGTAATGTGTGGGATAAAATAATCTCAAGAAAGGAAAACAGGATAGTTGGAGATTTTTCTTGATGCATTGTGAAAGCAAGAAAAAAGAATAGATTCATATAGCAACACCAATGTACAAAGCAAAGCTCAAGAGGAATATAGATGCATGCAAATCAACCAAACATAATAGAAGCTTGATAAGACATAATAAATCAATAATAAAGCACAAAGGTATTTCATCAAATAAAATATAAGTAGTGAAGAGCATAGGAACAAGCTTCTGTGACCTCGGATAGTTCTAGAGATATAAATAAATCACAAAGAAATATTTTGCAAGAAACATCCGTGTTAGGTATCTCTTTGAAACTTCTAAGGCATGCATTCAACAATTGATTCGGTTTCCTCCAATGTCTTGAGCTTAGTTTCCTCCAATATTTTAGTTAATTTCCCTTCAAAATTAAATTTATAAAAATGAATTAAAGCTATATAGAAAAAAAATGAATTAAACAATTCAAAACAAAATATCTTCCCTTAAGAATATAAAAAAGAATATCTCAAATATCTTATCTCAAAAGTTCTATCTGTTTTAAGTGTATCAAATGTCTTGTTAATTATGAAATGATCTCTTATTTTTTGTCATAAAAAATGGCATAGGATAGATAAGTAGAACCTGAAATCACAAGAGAGACAAAATAAAATAAAATAAAATAAAAGAGTCATTATATATATATCAAAGCATAATTCTAGATACAATAGATATATAAGCAAAAAAATCCAAATCATAATTCTTTTATATACTTGTCTTGGTATGAATGGAATGTTGTTTTACTTTAATCGCCTTCTCTATCCTTGGTATCTATAATTTATCTATTAATTGTCATGCTTACCTTAACCTAGTCAGTAGAGACCTGTTTTTAGGGCTTAAAGGGGTATTACCTTTATGGTACCTTCTTGATAGGTAACCTGACTTTTGGACTTAGACTCAAGTTTTCAAAGACACGCTTTTCCAAAAATAATGAGTCATTTTTTAAGGTTTTATTTCTTATTTTATTTTTCTTTTTAAAAATAAATAAAAATAAGTGGTACTTCTATTTTTATAAAAATCAAATTTTCACAAAGAAAACGAGTCTTGCCATCGAGTGGGATACACATGAAAAATACAAGTCCACAAAATGGCAACTCCGCTAGGGATTTTGAAGGTCAAACTTGAACAGTAGTTGAAAAAAATATGGCGTTTGATTAGTTGATCAATGGATATTCTTTTCTAAAGGCGAGATGATTTGGTTATATTGCATGATTGATTTGGACATCCTAGCATGTGGTTTCTACTTTTTTTTTATCCCGCCTATCTTATGCTAATGACTATTACCTATCTTACATGTCTAGCATGATTACTTGCTCGCATCTACTTTGTTTTATTACTATCTTTGCTAGCTAGGGTATGTTTATATGATTCATTTGATTCACATGATTGTCTATTGCCAAATACTCTTCTCCTATTTGATGCATAATTGTTTGTCTTTGTTTCTTTTCTATTTTAATTGATAGGTTTGTTGGATGAACTTATGCCTTTTATTGTGCACATTATATCATCTTTGAGTGATTGAGAGTTGTGATATATGAAAACCAATAGGAAAGCCTCCACCACTAGGAAACCTCTTAGGATGTGAGGTAGTGAATGTATGGAGGTGATGACCACCTTGCATGGAAACACTCTATCTCTTCGGAGGCTTGTAGGAGGTTGCATATCATTGATGGGTATGATTGCTTTTTCTAGGGATCCCTTTCAGCCCACCCTTTGATATTTTTAGAGCCACCATAACCTTATAAGTTGATCTTAGATTCTTTTGTTAGGATTCCCTTCCTATACATGGGTGCATATGTGAGCCTTCAAGGTGGCCTTAGTCATAAATTTTGGGTTAAGTATTCCCTCTTTATAGTCTTCTGTTGGTGTGCTCAGAGATTAGTACACATTTGAGTTTTAGTTGGGCCACCTTTCTATGTAGTGATTAGTTGGTTTCTACTTCTTCTAAACTTCATTCATGTTGTATCTTATCTCATCCATCCGCATCTTATAAGAGTGCTATTCTTTTCAATTTGGATTCAACTTCTTAGATTGGAGTTGGGTTAGGGTTTTAAAGTAGTCAGATGTGGATCCTTAACATTATAATTGATCAGTTTATAACCATCATTGCTTAGATTTGGGAGGCATTAATAGGTTTGAGCAAGATGATTGATGGGCAACAAGTAAATAACCTCTAAATTAGGATGAGATGTCATATGATTCATTGTCACCCATCCCCACCACCTAATTGGTTAGTGACATTATTGAAGGTGATAGCATACATGTGATGAGTTTAGTGGATATTAAGCTAGAGCTTATTATGAGAGATCTTGTGGAGGTTGTTAGAATTTTCTCTAAGATAGCATATATGATAGACAAAGTTTTTCTTCACGATGAGCCTGAGATGGATGTAAGTTAGATGGTCAGTAGATAGTTCAAATTCTTGATACGTTTGGGGCCTTCATCATTGAGAGTTCAAAGGAGTTCATCTTGTCTTTGCTTTAGAGTTGCCAGGACATCTTACTTATGTTGAAGATGTGATTGAGGGCGTTGTTAATGCAGTTATGGTAAAGTCTGATTTTTTGGGCCCATTATTTTCATTTGATGCACTATTGGGTTTTGTCTTTTGTTTCGATGATGTACCTACTTCTTCATATATGGATTTGAGTGGTTTCTAGTATTTATTTGGCTTTTGTGATGGTATCCTTCTTATGCATCCTATTCATCCCACACCATATCATTAGAGAGTTGATCCTAGAGTGGACAACATGATTGATATTAGTGTAGATCAGTTAAAGAAGTATTACACTTGAGACCATGGTCGTAGGATGGATGGTCATTATCTCGGTTAGCCTTGTACCTTTATTACCTTTATTGATATTTAGACCATTGCTAGCCTATTGAGCTTTGCAAGTACATTACAACATTTTCTTTCTTAAAACCTTGCTTACCTTTTCTACACTGGGATATGGACCTGTTGATGTATATGTATGCTTTGCTAGGAATATCTCATGAGTTTTGGACTTATAGGCATATCTTCCTCACTCCTATCATTATCATTTTACCCTCTCATTTTGTTTTATTGCACCATTATCACTTCTTCATTTTCTTTTTCACTTTTTTTCATTCTTTACTTTATTTTAGTCTTTTCTCTTACTTCGACAGATGATTCTTCACATTTTAGTAGATAAGGGGCAATCATATCACTCCCTTTACTCCATCATTTGGCATTGATTTAGAGATTTTAGCTTGAGAAGTTATCTTATGGGAGGGAGTTTACATGTTCATCAATGATTGGGAGAGCTTGTTCATTCTTTATGTTTTATCATTAGAGTTTGACTTACTAATGATCAAAGTATGTGCATTCATTAAAAAAAAAAAAAATCAAAGAAAAAAACAAAGAAAGAAAAGATAGAAAGAAAAAATGAAATGATATGTTTGTATATAGTATCATACTCTACTGGGCATTTGTTTCACCATTTGAGGGTTGATTATTAGGCTTATTTTTAGGTGATATTTCCCTAAGAACCTTAGTTTCTTAAGTCACTTTTATTATATATTTCGGGTGTTGAAAGTTCATATGAGAGTTCTATGAGGCCATTCCCTTCTTGGATCATTGTTGATATGTATTATCGGGAGTAATCTTTTACTAGGGTCTCCAGATCATTATCTTCTCCACCATTCCATCATTGGTGATATGACTTTCTTTCGTTGTACTGATGTATGTTGATCATGGTTTATTTGGTTTTCTCTCTACCTTTCTATGTCTTCTCATCACCTATTTCTTGGTATTTATTTCGTCTTTTATTCCTTTCATTTGTCATACACATTTCAGATTCGATACCTTCTTTACATTATTCACATGTTTCGTTGATAGTTTGACCATTTCTTCTCTATTTTAACTATCGACGTTTCCATTAGTTACCTTTAGGCCCATGGCTCATGAGATTTTTTCATGTATTGCATCTTATACACGAGGGTAGGGGTTTGATCATTAGGTATTTGATCCTAGTTTCATTTCATTTCATGCACCTTATCACCTTGGCCTACATATTGTCTCATGTCTTAAAACTACCCTACGACTTTAAGATCAAATGTTATCTTTGACAGACTTTGCTTAGGTAGGTGCTTGGGATTTAATTGATATGTATACATCATCATTTAATGATGGATGTAGATGATTGTTTGATTTTATAGAGGACATTTGATGTTGTCTGCCTTCCCGTTCTAATGTGTATCGGATGTCATACTAAGGCATATCTATTCTTCCTTGAGATCGCTAGCTTGTTATTAGTTAGCATGGTTGTCCTTATTCACAATGATGGATGTTGACTTGATAACTTTTTGTTATGATTCCCCAATGGAGTTTCTCTTGAGCCATTGAGCTACATTCATATTTTCTGATATCATCACTATTCTCGATGGAGTTACCTTAGTAAGAAATGCTTTGATCTATACTTTGGGTGGAGTAAATCAACATTATTATTTCTAATCCTCAGTTGTGTTTTGCTTTGAGTTAGCATGGCAAATCATTACATATGTACCTTTTAAGCCATTAATTGTCTCATCTTTGGACATAGAGATGATAGGGTAATATCATTTGGGTACCCTTGTGACTTTGCATCTATTGTTATACTAGGATATATTTTTTTTTGGTTGAGATGAGTCCTTAGTGGAGCACTTTCTTTGAGCTTGGTTATTTTCATCAATCAAAGATTCTCAGTGAAGTATTTTGAGGTTTCATCAGTTCTAGTGGAGTTTTTTTTCGAGATTGAAATAATTTTTATCGTCATCACTCTTAGTGGAATGCCTTCGAGGCAGATTAACTTGACTGTATTGCATTCCAGTTTCTTAATGGAGTACATTTTGAGAAATGGACAATTTTTAGTGGGTATGCTTTAAAGTTATCATGATTCCCTAGGGGAGAGCCTTCAAGACAAATCAGATTAGTTGTTCTATATCATGATCCCTATAGGAGTTTTCTTTCAGATGCAAAGATAGTTTTTAGTAGATCATTTTGAGATAGTGGCAACTCCTGTGGTAGAGTATTTTCGAGATTGATTATTTGTTTATTAGCCCAATAGATTGTTATTGAGATGGAGATAGTCCTCAATGGTAATTATTTGTTCATCATTATCCACTGTATGCAAACTCCCCATGAATTGGTGTCTGTAATCTAACAAGGTAGTGCTATCACCTATCAAGATTACCTCTCCAATCCTTGAGTTACAAATCTCACTTACGATGTGATCAATTGACATACTCTAGCTCTACGGAGCATACGTCAAATTTCCACCAAAGGAAATGCTATGGCCATAGTCTTTTAGATCACATGCCCTTTGGATCACCCAAAAGGACACATTGTCTTAATCCATGAGATATCATAGTGCTTCTATTGAGAATACTTATTACCACCAACCTCCATCAATAGTGACACAATCCATAGGGATATATGATCACTTTAGGGTCTCACCCATAGATCAAAGCCTTCTATTAACTTTGACACAAACCCAATATCCTCTCAAGGTTCGGAGTCCATGCAATATAGTTGCTTAGTGAATCATGACAATTGATAGCCTTGTGTCATGATTCACCGTAAGTCCTTTCTAATGCACATCGCATGCATTAGTACACTCACCATGGGAAAACCATCCCAATAACCGAGACAAGTTATCCCTCCAATTAGGAGGTAGTGTACTATGATCTCAGATGGATAACCCAAATCCATGAACCAATTATGGACAACTCATCACTTTACAAGGAACCTATGACTTGGATCTTCTGTGCAACTCCTAATGTACCCAAGTCATGTACAATGTAAGTGATGTAGGGCATGTATGCCTAAATAACCAATCAATACAAATATTTAAGGGAAACCAAGAAACAAAAATAAATAAATTTATAAATGAATCTCAATTTGTTACATCATATCATGCTTTCCAAGGCTCAATCCCAATAAACTCCCACTAGCCCTAAAGCATGCTAAGAACACATCTAATACCTAAGTTATCCCTATGATGATCAAAGACTCTAGTAGACAAAGTCTTTGTAAAGGGATCTATCAGGTTCTTTATAGAAGGGATCTTCTCCACAGTCACATCTCCTTTCATTACTATCTCACGTATCAAGTGATACTTCCTCTCAATGTGCATACCCTTGCGATGGTTTTATGGTTCTTTATACTATAACATCACCCTACTGTTGTCACAAAACAATACCAAGGGTGGTACAGCTAAGGGCACTAACCCAAGTCCTAATAGGAACTTCTGAAGCCAAACAACTTCTTTTGTTGCTTCAAAAGCAGCAAAATACTCAGCCTCCATGGTGGAGTCAACAATATAGGCTTACTCCACACTTCTCCAACTAGCAGCCCCACTACCTAAAATGAACACAAAACTGGAGGTAGACTTGCAAGAGTCTCTATTTGACTGAAAATCTGAGTCTATATACCCAAGTGGTAACAACTCATTGCAATGATACACCATTATATAATCCCTCATTCTCTGAAGATACTTGAGTATATGCTTGACCACCTTCCAATGCTCCATGCTTGGATTGGATTGATATCTACTCACCATCCCTATAACAAAGCAAATAATATATGGTATATTATATAACATTGCATACATAAGGCTACCCACCGCAGAAGCATGGGGTACCATCTTCATATGATCTTTCTCCTCAATCGTCTTAAGACACTGATCCTAAGGAAGAGACACTCCATGCTTGAAGGGCAGTAGACCTTTCTTAGAGTCTTACATCACATAATTGACCAAAAACTTGTCAATGTAGGTGACCTAAGACAATACAATCTTTCTATTATTGCAATCCCAAAAGATCTTTATCCTAATAATATATTGCGTCTCACCTAAACCTTTCATTTGAAACTGAGTAGATAACCATAACTTGACTGACAACAATAACCCTACATCATTCCCAATGAGTAGAATGACATCAATGTACAAGACCAAAAACACCACCATGCTTCCCTGTGTCTTCTTGTACAGATAAGACTTATTCTCATTTTGATCAAAATCAAGAGTCTTGATAGCTTGATCAAAACACCTATTCGCGAGATGCTTGCTTTAATCTATAAATGAATTTATGCAACTTGCACACTAGGTGCTCTTGGTCATTTGCTATAAATCCATCGGGCTGCATCATATAGATGCTCTCTTTAAGGTCACCATTCAAGAACACTGTCTTGACATCCGTTTGCCATATCTCATAATCACTACGTACCACAATGGATAGGAGTATTTTGATGGACTTAAGCATGGCTACTAGTGCAACGGTCACCTTACAGTCGAAACCAAGTTTCTTACTATAACCCTTTGCTACCAACTTAGCCTTATATGTCTCAACCTTTCTATTTACCCCTCTTTTCCTCTTGTAAACCCACTTACATCTTATGGGTTTTATCTCTTCAGGTGTTTCTACAAGAACCTAAACTCCATTAGAATACATAGATTCCAACTTTGGTTTCATAACTCCATGCCAAAGAATAGTACCATCATTGTTTATTGCTTCATCGTAATCTGTGGGATAAATCTCATGTTCCTTTATAATTTCCTCAAAAGACTCTCCCAAATACATGAGCCTATATGGTTGAATAACAACCCTCCCACTACGATGAGGCATTGGTGTATTGGAACTAACTAGAATGGTAGGTGTAGAAACCTTTAGACCCATAGTCTCCTATGCTAATGCGGCAATGTCTTCAAGTGCTTTCCAATCTATGTCAAGTCTTGACATCATATTACTCATCATATATGTCTTGACATCATATATCATATATCACCATTCAAGAATGCTCTCTTGACATCCATTTTCCATATCTCATAATCAAGATGCGCTGTAATGGATAGGAGTATTCTGATGGACTAGAGCATGGCTATTGGTGCAAAGGTCTCCTTATAGTTAAAACAAGGTTTCTAACTATAACCCTTTGCTACCAGCCTAGCCTTATATGTCTCAACCTTTCCATCTACCCATCTTTTCCTCTTGTAAACCCACTTACACCCTATAGGTTTTATCTCTTCAAGTGCTTCTACAAGATCCCAAAATCTATTAGTATACATAGATTCTAACTCTACTTCCGTAGCTTCTTGCAAAAGAATAGTCTCATCACTACTCATTGCTTCATCATAATCTATGGGGTCAATCTCATGTTCCTTTGGAATTGCCTCGAAAGACTCTCTTAAATACATGAACCTATCTAGCTAAATAACAACCTGATTCGTTCCCAATTGGTGTCTCAGCTAATTTATGTCTAGCTAGTGCTCTTTGATTGAGAGAGTAATCAACAAAATTTATAACCTATATCACCATGCATTAGGATAGCTTTAGCTAATATAGCATAGTGGCTCTAGGATCGTTCACTGGGAAGGGTTTTCAACTCACAACTGATACCAATTCAAAGTTAAATTAGTGCTTTGTCATTTCAAGGTTAGCTTAAGAAATAAAACACAAACTTTGGTTAAATGAGGTTTTGTTTCAAGCTAACTAAAAAGAAAGTAATGGAAATTACTTATGAAGAAAAACATTCCTTGGAGGTTTGGGTTCACAAGGGAGGTTCCTTATGAAAAAACAGAGCTCCGGTCATTTGGTTCATTTCCTCGCATTAGAGAATTTAACATATAGTCAATTCTCTAACCGGTGTTGTACAGATGTATCCTTTAAATGGATTTAAGCTCTAATTCCCTCTCACTGATGCAACTTGCAATGGCTCGTGCCTCTCACCTATCATTTGCCATTCAAGGTGATCTTTAACTTTGAACTTCCCTTCTCAAGCTCGCAAGAGATAACTAATGGATGTCTCCTTGGAGTCCAAAAGCTTACCAAGTGTTGGCAATTCTAGAAAATCTTACCTTCAAGTCACTTCCCAAAAGCTCGCAAGAGGTAAACTAGTGCATCTCCATGGACGGAGATCACTTGCCTTACTAGGTGTTGGCTCAAGTGAATTGAAGGTGTTTTAAGTTAACTAAAAACATAGAAATCATTAAAGGATCACACTTTCTCTTCATTAATGGTTGAAACCACAAAGCTACTAATTCTTGCACTTGGAACCTTTCCCGGCAACCTTAGCTCCAAGGAACTAAAAGTCTAGCCACTCATTCTCTGAGGAAACTTCCTCAGAGCTTGTTTGACTAGTAAGAAAAAGAATGAGAAAACAAAAATATATAGGAAAAACAGAGCAAGTGCTCTATAAAATATATTTCTTGCAAAATTGTACAAAAGATGTGTCTGAGAACAAGCTCTCGACTCTATATTCTATCTTTGTGTAAAGAAAATTACAAACTATATATCTCAGGTTATTCACCCTTTGTTCTTACTTAAAGACTAAGGAATCCTATGATAGGTGGGTTACAAGGAGAGTTTAAGGATTTAGACATCAAATATCTAAAGCAAAATATCTCAAAAAGTTGGTCGGAAATATCAGGAAGCTTCAAGAGAACACCGCGACACTGTATACTAAGAGAAAAACTCTTCGGGTAAGTGCTATCAGAGGATTCGGACATGTCTGACCGGGGAAGTTGAAACGTCCTCTTCTCCCATCTGGCTGTGAGATATCTGGATGTGAAATATCCGATCAGAGGATCCAGACATGTCTGACCGGGGAAGTTGAAACGTCCTCCTCTCCCATCCGGCTGTGAAATATCCGGATGTGAAATGTCGACGGACGGAATTCCGGATGTGAAATATCCGGAGAAGGTGGAATGTCGGCTGGATTGAATTCGTCCCCGGGGTGAATGAGCTATGTCGCGTGTCGCTATCCAGAGCAACTCCATCCGGATTCCCCAAGAGGACACACGACGCGCTCCCCTATCTGGATTCCCTCAGGGAGAAGCACACGACACTCGTGAACATCACACCCGGACGATAGCATATCCTATCCAGATATGTTGTCCGGGTCACTGACTAAAGTGAGCAAGCCTTCCTACGTCATTTCGACAGCCTGCCACAGCCCATATTCCGCCGCCCTCTGATGGTGTGTCCGGACGCCCTGTCCGGACATCTTTGCCATGGATTCCAAAGAACTCTCCTCAATCTCGGATTGCTTTGGTGATAAAAAAGCTATCAAAACACCAAAACTTAACACAATTTGATTAGAATTGATTGCAAGGGTCCTTAATATGTTAATTGGGTTAAAAGGTGATAACTACTACTCAAAAGTGTTTAAAAGAGTTAATTACAAGCTATCAAATAGCACTTTTTGAGTAGTAATCACTCCCCCCAACCGACATATTGCTAGTCCCTTAGCAATGAAGGAGAGAAAAATAAAAATAAACAATACTATAATTTACAACATCATGCTGATCAAAAAACAATTTTCAAGTGGCATGATGATCTAACTCTCACATGGAACATTAAAGAAATAAAACTCAAACTTCAACAAGAGTTATCAAATAACTTGTCTAATCACAATTCTTAAAGAGAAGGCATTATGCAAATTTAAGCTTTAAAAGAGTTTCCACTCCCAAAGGGTCAAACCTTACTTTTCCACAAAAATCTAAGTGTTATTTATTAGTTTCCAAATATAGTATGTTGAACTAATCTCTCCCCCAAACCTAGTTCTTTTTCAAAGCTTAGCAAGCTGATCAACCTCTAATAGGCTAAGAACGTACCTCTTGTTTCACAAATTTTTTCTTGTAGGAGTACAAGGCTTAAAGGTATTCTTTTCTAAATTGTCCATGTAACGGGGGTCCATCGATGACTCCTAACCAATTAAGGTTTAGGGCATCAAGCTTTAAGGATCTTTCAACCACTAACTCCTCGGATTTTACCCCGGACTTTTGAGAATGAATTTTTAATACCTAAGCACCTACAGTATGTTAAACTCCACCTATTCACCCTTGTAACGAGCATTGAGGTCGGTGACTCCCAACCAATTAAGGCTTAGGGCACCAGGTTTTAAAGATTTTCACCATATACCCCTCAGACCTTGCTCGGGTTTCAAGGCAAGCAAACATTTTTTTCTTTCTTTCTTTATTCAAAGGCTCATTGGCCTTTTATAAGGTGTCCCAACACTATTAAATGAGGTCAAAGCTACCAAGTCTAAAATTTTCCTAAGTCAAGCGGGAAATAGTTTTTCATCTTATAATCGGAACCTATTGTGCACACTGTGTGAATAGCTTAAAGTGGAAGAACTAAGGTTGAATTCAATAAAAGTTTCAATAATTCGTCAACTTTAGTAAGCATAATACAAACTCTAAGTCAAGTGAAAAGACAAAAATTCAATTTCTCCCTTTTCAATTTGAAAATTTTTCCTTAATAACCATGGAGAGTAGAATAAAAACTTTTAAAATTTTAAAATTAAGAAAAAAGAAACTAAATTACCAAAATAACTTAGCATTAATAACAAAAACTTGCTTCCTCAACTCTCCCCCAACCAAGCTGAACATTGTCCTCAATGTGATAAAAGCGATTGAAAAATAGAGAGGAAGTGGTACCTCCTGAGTGACATGGAGTGATGGTGTAGAAATGATGGCTCAGCTGCCTCTCCTGTAGGAGGCTCCTGATGAGGCAAAGGCTGATCAATAAAAGGAGGGGCCTATGATGGCTCTGATGAGCTGGGAATAACATCAGCTCGGAGCAGTTTTTTTCGATTTTCTTGCAATTCCTCCTGATTTTAATCATTCAAAAAGTTAGTTACAATTAACATAATTTAAGACCAAAATTACAATCAAATAATTTACAAAACTTAAAAATTAACATATTTAACAAAATTATGGACTTTGGTGAAACTAAGTCCATCCAACCCTTCTTTGATCAAGCTTTTTGTGGCTCAACGAGGTTGATTTCCTCCTTTTCTGGCTTGAACGACTCAATGAATGGCTTAAGGCGATGACCATTGACTCTAAAGGTGTCTATGCCATTGTAATTTAGTAATTCCACCACTCCATTGAGATGTACTTGGTCAATAATGAAATGACCTATCCACCTTGACTTGAGCTTCCCTGGAAAGATATGGAGCCTTGAGTCATAGAGCAGGACTCTTTGTCCTTTCCTCAATTCTTTGTTGGAGATTAGTTGATCATGCCACTTCTTCATCCTCTGTTTTGCAACTTTGGAATTGATGTAAGCATCATTTCTTAATTCCTCCATCTCATTAAGGTCTAAGCACCTCTTTGCCCCAGCTCTGATCAAGTCCATGTTCAACCTCTTGATTGCCCACCAAGCCTTATATTCAACTTCCACAGGGAGGTCGCATGCTTTGCCATAGACGAGACGATAGGGGGACATGCCAAGAATAGTCTTATAAGCTGTTCTATATGCCCATAATGAATCATGTAGCTTAATAGACCAATCTTTTCTGCTTGTAATCACCACTTTCATCAGTATGTTTTTTATTTCCCTGTTTGCTAGCTCCACTTGCCCGTAAGTTTGAGGATGATAAGGTGTAGCTACCTTATGCTTCACTCCATACTTGGCTAATAGGGCTTCAAAAGGTTTGTTGCAAAAATGAGTACCTCCATAACTGATTATGGCCTTGGGCACCCTAAATCTTGAGAAGATGTTCTCCTTAAGAAATTTGAGAACCACCCTGTGATCATTATGTTTACAGGGGATTGCCTCCACCCATTTGGAAATATAGTCCACCCCCACCAATATATAAGAGTTACCAAAAGACATTAGGAAAGGTCCTATGAAGTCAATACCCCAAACATAAAAAGATCAACTATAAGGATGGGGTTCATGGGCATTTGGTTTCTTTTTGTAAGCTTCCCGAGTCTTTGGCATCTATCACAACTCCTACACATGATGTGGGAATCTTTGAAAAGCGATGGCCAAGTAAACCCTGATTGCAAGACCTTCATGGCCGTTTTCTGAGAGGCAAAGTGGCCTCCACAGGCATTCTCATGGCAATGGCTGAGGATCCCTTGTTGCTCTTCTTCAGGGACACACTTCCTTATGATCTGATCTGCACAATACTTGGAAAGGAAGGGCTCTTCCCAATAATAAGCATGAATCTTTGCAAAGAAGTGCTTCCTGTCTTGCGCTTTCCACTCACTTGGAACTTCACCAGTAACCAAATAGTTAGCAATATGAGCATACCAAGGAGCTTTCTCTAGCAACATAAGTGATTCCTCAGGAAAGTCATCATTAATAGGAAATACATGGGAATTATGTGCTATAGCCAACCTTGAAAGGTGGTCAGCTACCACATTCTCCACCCCTTTCTTGTCTCTGATTTGGAGATCAAACTCTTGTAACAAAAGAATCCATCTAATCAACCTTGATTTTGCATCTTGCTTTGTCAATAAATACTTCAAGGCCGAATGGTCAGTGAAAACAATGATGAAAGACCTTACCAAATAAGCACGAAACTTGTCTAAAGCAAACACCACAACTAACAATTCTTTCTCTGTAGTTGTGTAGTTTCTTTGAGCCTCGTTCAATGTTTTGCTTGCATAGTAGATCACATAGGGCTTCCCATCTTCTCTTTGGCCAAGTACAACGCCTATAGCAAAGTCACTGGCATCACACATTACTTCAAAGGGTAATTGCCAGTTAGGAGCCCTTACTATTGGAGCGGTTGTCAAAAATTGCTTCAATTGATCAAAACTCTTTTGACATCTTTCATTCTAGACAAACTTAGCATCTTTAGCTAAAAGTTCACAAAGAGGCCTTGAAAGCTTAGAGAAGTCTTGTATAAACCTCCCGTAGAACCCTGCATGGCCAAGAAATTGCCTTACTCCTTTTACAGTGGTTGGGGATGGCAATTTGGCAATAAGTTTCACCTTTGCTTTATCAACTTCAATGCCTTTCTCGGAGATGATATGGCTAACGACAATTCCTTGATGTACCATAAAATGACATTTCTCCCAGTTAAGCACCAAGTCTTTTTCAATGCATCTTTTAAGAACCGCTTCCAAATTTACTAAGCATTCTTCAAATGTACCTCCATATATGGTGATATCATCCATGAAAACCTCCATAATTCGCTCCACCATATCACTGAAGATACTAAGCATACATCTTTGGAATGTTGCAGGTGCATTGCATAAACCAAAAGGCATTCTTCTGTAGGCATATGTTCCAAACGGACATGTGAAAGTGGTATTCTCCTGATCTTCAACATCAATTTCAATTTGGAAATAACCTGAGTACCCGTCCAAGAAACAATAGAAAGGATGGCCAGAGACTCTCTCCAGCACCTGATCAATAAACGGGAGTGGAAAATGATCTTTCCTTGTCACAACATTCAATTTCCTATAGTCAATACACACCCTCCAACCTGAAATGAGGTGTGTAGCAATTTCTTCTCCTTTTTCATTCTGAACCATAGTAATCCATGACTTCTTTGGTACCACTTGAGTAGGACTTACCCAAGGGCTGTCAAATATGGGATAAATAATACCCGCTTGGAGTAACTTTAGTACCTCAGTTCGCACCACTTCTTGTAAATGAGGATTCAATCTTCTTTGAGGTTGACGAATTGGTTTAACTTCTTCCTCCATATATATGTGATGTGTACAAACCAAAGGACTGATTCCTTTCAAGTCATATATTTGCCATCCTATTGCTTTCTTGCACCTCTTAAGAACTTCAAGTAGAGAAATCTCCTGATGACCGGTAAGAGATGAAGATATAACAACAGGACATTGGTTATTTTCTTCCAGGTATGTATATTTTAACTCCATGGGCAGAGGTTTCAAATTGAGCTTCGGGAATTCTTCTGTTACATCATCTTGTCCCTCCTCTTTATTGAATAGAGGTAGGATCTCTTCTTTCCTCCTCCAACCTTGTAGAGTAGCAAGGACATCAGCGGGTTCAAACAACCCTTTTTCAAGATCCTCAAGACTTTCATTCAACTCGTCTTGCATATTCTGATCACAATGCTCCTCCACTAGAGTGTCAATAATGCATACCTCTTCTGGACCTTCTTATTCTTTCGGAGTAATTAGCTTCTTTGACATATGAAAGATATTAAGCTCAAGTGTCATGTTGCCAAAAGTGAGTTGCATAAGTCCATTCCTACAATTTATGATTGCATTTGAAGTAGCAAGAAATGGCCTTCCAAGGATGATAGGAACATAATTAGCTTCCTTAACTAAAGGATCAATATCAAGAACAACAAAATCTACTGGATGGTAGAAATTATCAACTTGAACTAAAACATCCTCAATTATCCCCCTTGGAATTTTCACTGACCTATCAGCTAAAGATAGAGTGATTGATGTTGGCTTTAATTCACCAAGTCCCAATTGCTTATAAACAGAGTATGGCAACAAATTCACACTTGCTCCCAAATCTAACAAAGCTTTTTCCACTACGTTTCCTCCAATCATAACTGAAATGGTAGGACATCACAGATCTTTGTACTTCAAAGGAGATTTGCATTGTATGATGGCACTCACTTGCTCAGTCAAGAAGGCTTTCTTATTCACATTCAACCCTCTTTTGATAGTACACAGGTCCTTTAGGAACTTTGCATATGATGGAACTTGCTTAATCATATCCAGTAATGGAATGTTGACCTTCACTTGCCTCAATACTTTAAGGATTTTTGATGCATTTTTAATCCCCTTTTTCCCATGCAAAGCTTGAGGAAAAGGTGGAGATGTGCATTTTTTCATCAATTCTTCCTTAATAAGCTCTTTCTCTGGATTTGCATTCATTGTTGAATCACGGTCCTTCTTCCCTTCATTGATATCTTTCTTTTTTCCTTTCATTTCTTCCCTCTTCTTTGTCTCTTCTTCTTCCTTCTCTTCAACATATAGCTTGGGTGTTGGTGACTCAACCTTTTTACCACTCCTTAGAGTGATCAAGGCTTTAACATCTCTCACCTGTGAAGATTCTCCCTCATGAGTTTCCACTTCATGGATACCCTTGGGGTTTTGGTGAGGTTGAGAAGGAAATCTACCCTTCTCTTGCACTGTGTTCAAATTAGTGAGCCTTGAGATTGAGTATTGGAGATTATCTATCTTCTGAGATAAATCATTTTGCATCCCATCCATCCTTTTGTTCCAAGTATTCTCTACACTGTCAATTCTTTGACTGAGATTAGAGTTGATGGATTTTTGGTCTCCAACAAAATCTCCCACAACCTTGCTGAGATTCACTATTGCTTGTTCAAGACTTGAAGCTTGTTGGGATGGTTGAGATGGTTGAGCCGGCTGTTGATACTGAGGTGCTCTTGGATTCCATGAAAAATTTGGATGATTCCTCCAACTTGAGTTGTAAGTATTGCCATACGAAGCATTGCTATTGGGCTTGAATTGTCCAATGACATTTGTTTGTTCTCCAAACATTTCTCTAGCAACTGGAATTGTAGGGCACTCCTCCACCAAGTGTTCATAAGATTGACAAATAGAACATGGCTTTACTTGCACTGGTGTTTCAGCAACAGCTTGCACTTCATGCATCTTTTTCAGTTCTAGCTCTTCCACTCTTCTTGTCATAGCTGCAAATTTTGCTTTCATTTCAACATCTTCATTCAAGGTGTACATCCCAGCCTTAGCATGAAGTGCATTTGGTTGAGACTTCATCTTTCCCACTTCTCCTCTGTGCGGTTCATCCCATTCCCTTGAGACTTCAGCTACATAACTCAAGAAATCCATAGCTTCCTCAGGATTCTTACTCATGAAATCCCCTCCGCACATTGTTTCGAGGAGTTGTTTCATTGAGGAAGACATCCCATCATAGAAATAACTCACCAACAACCATGTATCAAAGCCATGGTGAGGACAAGCATTAATGGCTTCCATGTATCTTTCCCAACACTCATAGAATTTCTCATTCTCTTTAGCTAAGAAGTTTTAAATTTGTCTTTTCAAGCTATTTGTTCTGTGAGTAGGAAAAAACTTCTTAAGGAATTCAGCTTGTAAATCAGTCCAAGTACGGATACTCCTTGGCCTTAAAGAATTAAGCCAAATCTTGGCCTTATCCTTTAAAGTAAAAGGAAATAATTTAAGCCTCATCAGGTTGATAGAAACTCCTCCCTCTCGGAATGTATTACAAACATCTTCAAATTCCTTGATATGGGTATAGGGATTCTCACTTTCCATTCCATGGAAAGTTGGTAGAAGTGGCACAATATGGGGTTTGATCACTAGTTGTTTTGTAGGGGGCACTATACATGATGGTGCACTCATACGAGGTGGATGCATGCGGTCCCTCGTTGATCTGAATTCATTGGGATTGTCCTGATGACCATGGTGACTATGCTGATCCTCAGGTGTAGTTTCCATGATGTTCAAGCTCAATTCCAACTCCTTGTTATGAGGTGTTTCAAGTTTAACAAGCCTTCCTCCACTATCTCGTATCCACTTTAGCATACACAACTAATATCAATTGTAACAAAGAGAAAAAAAAAAAAACAGAAACAGAGGAAAAAAAAAAACAAAACTACCAAAAAGAGTTCGATTAACTAAAACTAAATTAAAAGCTATGCTAGAATATGAACGAGTAAAAGAAACACTAAAAGAGTTAGTAAAATAAAGGAAAATTCACCAAACTTGTGATGAAAACCACAAGTACCCTGAAATAATATCACTATGAAGTTGGCACCTTCGCCGACAACGACGTCATTTGATTCGTTCCCAATTGGTGTCTCAGCTGATTTATGTCCAGCTGGTGCTCTTTGATTGAGAGAGTAATCAACAAAATTTATAACCTATATCACCATGCATTAGGATAGCTTTAGCTAATATAGCATAGTGGCTCTAGGATCATTCACTGGGAAGGGTTTTCAACTCACAACTGATACCAATTCAAAGTTAAATTGGTGCTTTTTCATTTCAAGGTTAGCTTAAGAAATAAAACACAAACTTTGGTTAAATGAGGTTTTGTTTCAAGCTAACTAAAAAGAAAGTAATGGAAATTACTTATGAAGAAAAACATTCCTTGGAGGTTTGGGTTCACAAGGGAGGTTCCTTATGCAAAAACAGAGCTCCGGTCATTTGGTTCATTTCCTCGCATTAGAGAATTTAACATATAGTCAATTCTCTAACCGGTGTTGTACAGATGTATCCTTTAAATGGATTTCAACTCTAATTCCCTCTCACTGATGCAACTTGCAATGGCTCGTGCCTCTCACCTAGCATTTGCTATTCAAGGTGATCTTTAACTTTGGACTTCCCTTCTCAAGCTCGCAAGAGATAACTAATGGATGTTTCCTTGGAGTCCAAAAGCTTACCAAGTGTTGGCAATTCTAGAAAATCCTACCTTCAAGTCACTTCCCAAAAGCTCGCAAGAGGTAAACTAGTGCATCTCCATGGACGGAGATCACTTACCTTACCAGGTGTTGGCTCAAGTGAATTGAAGGTGTTTTAAGTTAACTAAAAACATAGAAATCATTAAAGGATCACACTTTCTCTTCATTAATGGCTGAAACCACAAAGCTACTAATTCTTGCACTTGGAACCTTTCTCGGCAACCTTAGCTCCAAGGAACTAAAAGTCTAGCCACTCATTCTTTGAGGAAACTTCCTCAGAGCTTGTTTGGCTAGTAAGAAAAAGAATGAGAAAACAAAAATATATAGGAAAAACAGAGCAAGTGCTTTGTAAAATATATTTCTTGCAAAATTGTACAAAAGATGCGTTTGAGAACAAGCTCTCGACTCTATATTCTATCTTTGTGTAAAGAAAATTACAAACTATATATCTCAGGTTATTCACCCTTTGTTCTTACTTAAAGACTAAGGAATCCTATGATAAGTGGGTTACAAGGAGAGTTTAGGGATTTAGACATCAAATATCTAAAGCAAAATATCTCAAAAAGTTGGTCGGAAATATCAGGAAGCTTCAGGAGAACATCGCGACACTGTATATTGAGAGAAAAACTCTTTGGGTAAGCGCTATCAGAGGATCTGGACATGTCTGACCGGGGAAGTTGAAATGTCCTCCTCTCCCATCCGGCTGTGAGATATCCGGATGTGAAATATCCGATCAAAGGATCCGGACATGTCTGACCGGGGAAGTTGAAACGTCCTCCTCTCCCATCCGGCTGTGAGATATCCTGATGTGAAATGTCGGCGGACGGAATTCCGGATGTGAAATATCCGGAGAAGGTGGAATGTTGGCCGGATTGAATTCTTCCCCGAGTGGAATGAGCTATGCCGCCTGTCGCTATCCGGAGCAACTCCATCCGGATTCCCCAAGAGGACACATGATTACTACTCAAAAAGTGCTATTTGATAGCTTGTAATTAATCCTTTTAAACACTTTTGAGTAGTAGTTATTGCCTTTTAACCCAATTAACATGTTAAGGCTTCTTGCAATCAATTCTAATCAAATTTCCTTAAGTTTTGGTGTTTTGATAGCTTTTTGATCACCAAAGCAATATGAGATTGAGGAGAGTTATTTAGAATCCTTGGCAAAGCAATGGAAAGCTTAGAGGCATGAAGAACCAAAGCTTTGAAGCACTTTTGCCATAAGCAAAGTTGAAATGCAAGAAGGGGAAGCAAAGAGAATCCAGCCATGAAGCATTCTTGATGACAGTCATTTCAGCCACTTTTGGAGCACTTCCTGATGTCCAATTTATTCATATAATATGTCATTTGAAAGCTTAGGAAGTCAAAAATCCAATGCTTCAAACCGTGTAGGATTTGGAGCTGAAATGAGGAAGTTACAGCCTTTGGAAGACAACTACTCCAAGCTGAAGGAAGGATTCAGCAAAGTGTTGCGAAATCAGCCTTTTGTTGCGGAATGATTTCGCAGCCTTTTTGCACAGTGCTATGGTTTTCCCCTAAAGTTTCACGACGCGATGGAAGCCAAACACCACAAGATGGAAGCCAACTTCGCAGCGGTGCAAAATCAGCTGGTTGCTGCGGAGTAATTTCGCAGCCCTTCTTGTGCACCTGCGAAATCTCGCAGACCTCATTTTTCACTTGCGAAATGGTCCTTAGTGCTTCCCGATATTTGTAACCGACACTTGGAGATATTTTTCTTTAGATTTTTGTTGTCTAAATCCCCAAATTCTCCTTGTAAGCCACCAATTATAGGATTCCTTAGTTTTTAAGTTAGGAATTTGGCTAAATATCTATGTAATAGCTGTTAATGTAATTTTGATATAAATAGAGCCCGAGGAGCCTATTCTGAGGGTGATGAACCTTTTGTAAAAGTTTCAAAGAAAGAAATATACAGAGCTTGAACTCTGCTTTACCTTCTCACTTTGATTGTGTTTTTTTTATTTATTTACTAAGTTATGCACTCTCTGAGGAGTTTTCCCCATGGAATGAGTAACTAAACCTTTTAGTTCCTTGGAGTTAAGGTTGCCGGGAAAGGTTCCAAGTGCAAGAATCAGAAGCTTTGTGGTTTCAGCTATGAATGAAGAGAAAGTGTGTCCCATGAATGGTTTCTATGTTTTTAGTTAACTTAAAACACCTTGGAGTCACCTAGGCCAACACTTGGTAAGGCAAGTGATCTCTAACCATGGAGATGCACTAGTTTACCCCTTGCGAGCCTCTGGGAGGTGACTTAAAGGTAGGATTTTCTAGAATTGCCAACACGTGGTAAGCTTTTGGACTCTAAGGAGACATCCATTAGTTATCTCTTGCGAGCTTGTGAAAGGAAGTCCAAGGTTAAAGATCACCTTGAATGGCAAGTGCTAGGTGAGAGGTATGAGCCATTGCAAGTTGCATCAGTGAGAGAATTAAAGCTGAAATCCAATTGAGGAACGCATTTGTGCAGCACCTGTTAGAGAATTGACTTTATGTTAATTCTCTAATGTGAGGAATTGAACCAACTGACCGGAGTTATGCTATTGCATGAGGAACCTCCCCTGTGAACCTGAATCTCCAAGGAATGCTTTTATTCTTAAGTAATTCCCATCACTTGCTGTGTTGTTAATCTAAGCTTAAACTTTTTTCAACCAAAGTTTGTGTTTTATTTCTTAAGCTAACCTTGAAATGAAACAGCACCAATTCACTTTGAATTGGTATCATTTTCAGTTTGAGTACCCTTCCCAGTGAACGATCCTAGAGCCACTATGCTATAGTAGCTTTTTCTTTGCTACCCTAGTTCATGGTGTAATAGGTTATAAATTTTGTTGATTACTCCCTCCATCAAGGAGCACCAGCTGGGCACGAATCAGCTGAGACACTAATTAGGCATGAATCAAATGGCGCCGTTGCCGGGGAAGGTGTCAAGTTTATAGTGATACTATTTCAGTGTACTTGTGATTTTCATCACAAGTTTGGTAACATTTCTTTTGATTTAGTAATTCTTTTTCTTTCTTTTCTACTTACTCATAATTTAGAGTTAGCTTTTAAATTCAGCTTAGTTTTATTTTGTTTTTGTAGCCCTGTTTTCTTTTGTTGTCCTGTATTTTCATTTTAGTTTCAGCTAGATACTAGTTGTATATGCCAAAGTGGATACGTGGCAGTGGAGGAAGGCTTGTTAGAAGTGATACACCTCATACTAAGGAATTGGAATTGAGCTTGAATATCATGGAAGATATACCTGAAGATCAGCATAGTCACCAAGGTCGTCAGGACAATCTCAATGAATTTAGATCAATGAGGGACCGTATGCATCCACCTCATATGAGTGCACCGTCATGTATAGTACCTCCTACAGAGCAGCTAGTGATCAGACCGTATATTGTTCCACTTCTACCAACTTTCCATGGAATGGAAAGTGAGAATCCATATGCACATATTAAGGAATTTGAAGATGTTTGTAATACATTCCAAGAGGGAGGAGCTTCAATTGATTTGATGAGGCTTAAGTTATTTCCTTTTACTTTAAAGGATAAAGCCAAAATTTGGCTTAATTCTTTAAGGCCAAGGAGTATCCGTACTTGGACTAACTTACAAGCTGAATTCCTTAAGAAATTTTTTCCCACTCATAGAACAAATGGCTTGAAAAGGCAAATTTCAAACTTTTCAGCTAAAGAGAATGAAAAATTCTATGAGTGTTGGGAAAGATATATGGAAGCTATAAATGCTTGTCCTCACCATGGTTTTGATACTTGGCTATTGGTGAGTTATTTTTATGATGGGATGTCATCCTCTATGAAGCAACTCCTGGAGACAATGTGTGGAGGAGATTTCATGAGCAAAAATTCAGAGGAAGCTATGGATTTCTTGAATTATGTAGCTGAAGTTTCAAGGGGATGGGATGAACCGACCAAAGGAGAAGTGGGAAAGATGAAGTCTCAACTGAATGCTTTTAATGCTAAGGCTGGGATGTATACTTTGAAGGAAGAGGATGATACGAAAGCAAAGTTTGCAGCTGTGACAAGAAGATTGGAGGAGCTGGAACTGAAAAAGATGCATGAAGTGCAAACTGTTGCTGAAGCACCAGTGCAAGTGAAGCTTTGTCCTAAGTGTCAATCCTATGAACACTTGGTGGAGGAATGCCCTACAATTTCAGCTGAAAGGGAAATGTTTGGAGATCAGGCAAATGTTGTTGGACAATTCAAGCCCAATAACAATGCGCCCTATGGAAATACTTACAACTCAAGTTGGAGGAATCATCCAAATTTTTCATGGAAGCCTAGAGCACCTCAGTACCAACAGCCAGATCAACCATCTCAGCAATCTTCAAGTCTTGAACAAGCCATTTTGAATCTCAGCAAGGTAGTGGGAGATTTTGTTGGAGAACAAAAAGCCATCAATACTCAACTTAATCAAAGAATTGACAGAGTAGAGAATACTCTGAACAAAAGGATGGATGGAATGCAAAATGATATAACCCAAAGGATAGATAATCTCCAGTACTCAATATCAAGGCTCACAAATTTGAATACAGTGCAAGAAAAGGGAAGATTTCCTTCCCAACCCCACCAAAATCCCAAGGGTGTCCAAGAAGTAGAAAGCCATGAGGGAGAATCATCACAGATGAAAGATGTCAAAGCCTTGATCACTCTAAGGAGTGGTAAGAAAATTGAGCAGCCACCACCTAAGCCACCTGTTGAAGAAGAAGAGACAATGAAGGAGGACATGGAAGACAAAAAGGGAGAGATCAGTGAAAAGAAAGAGGACTCTGAATCAACAATGAATGCAAATCCAGAGAAGGAACTTCTGAAGGAAGAAATGCTGAAGAAATCAACTTCTCCACCTTTTCCTCAAGCATTGCATGGGAAGAAGGGGATTAGAAATGCAGCTGAAATTCTTGAAGTATTGAGACAAGTTAAAGTCAATATCCCACTGTTGGATATGATTAAGCAAGTTCCAACATATGCAAAATTCCTAAAGGACTTGTGTACTATCAAAAGAGGGTTGACTGTAAATAAGAAAGTCTTCTTGACTGAGCAAGTAAGTGCAATCTTACAGTGTAAGTCTCCTTTGAAGTACAAAGATCCGAGAAGTCCCACCATTTCAGTTATGATTGGAGGAAAGGTAGTGGAGAAAGCTTTATTAGATTTGGGAGCTAGTGTTAATTTGCTTCCATATACGGTCTACAAGCAATTGGGACTTGGTGAGTTGAAGCCAACAGCAATCACTCTATCTCTAGCAGATAGATTAGTAAAAATTCCCAGAGGAGTAATTGAGGATGTTTTGGTTCAAGTTGATAATTTCTACTATCCGGTGGATTTTATTGTTCTTGATACGAATCCTACTGTTAAGGAAGCTAATTTAGTTCCTATCATCCTGGGAAGACCATTCCTTGCTACCTCAAATGCAATCATCAACTTTAGGAATGGGCTTATGCAACTCACTTTTAGTAACATGACACTTGATCTCAACATTTTTTATATGTCTAAAAAGCAAATCACTCCGGAAGAAGAAGAGGGTCCAGAGGAAGTGTGTATTATTGACACTCTGGTAGAGGAGCACTGTAATCAGAATGTGCAAGACAAGCTGAATGAAAGTTTTGCGGATTGTGAGGAAGGTTTGTCTGAACCCTCTAATGAGCTTGCTACTTTACAAAGTTGGAGGAGGATAGAAGAGATTCTACCTTTGTTCAATAAAGAAGAAGGAGAAGATGCTGAAAAAGAGATCCCAAAACTTAATTTGAAGCCTCTACCCGTGGAGCTGAAATACACATACCTTGAAGAAAACAACCAATGTCCAGTCGTAATATCTTCATCTCTAACCAGTCATCAAGAGAAATGTTTACTGGAAGTTCTCAAGAGGTGTAAGAAAGCTATAGGATGGCAAATATCTGATTTGAAAGGTATTAGTCCTTTAGTTTGCACGCATCATATATATATGGAGGAGGAAGCTAAGCCAATTCGTCAATTTCAAAGAAGATTGAATCCTCATTTACAAGAGGTTGTGCGAGCTGAGGTGCTGAAGCTACTTCAAGCAGGTATTATTTACCCTATATCTGACAGCTCTTGGGTGAGTCCTACTCAAGTGGTACCAAAGAAGTCAGGGATTCCTGTGGTTCAGAATGAAGAAGGGGAAGAAATCACTACGTGTCTCACTTCAGGGTGGAGGGTGTGTATTGATTATAGAAAGTTGAATGCAGTAACCAGGAAAGATCATTTTCCATTGCCATTTATTGATAAAGTGTTGGAGAGAGTCTCTGGCCATCCGTTCTACTGTTTTTTGGACGGGTATTCAGGGTATTTTCAAATTGAGATTGTTGTGGAAGATCAGGAAAAGACCACTTTTACATGTCCATTTGGAACATATGCTTACAGAAGAATGCCTTTTGGTTTATGCAATGCACCTGCAACATTCCAAAGGTGTATGTTGAGTATCTTCAGTGATATGGTGGAGCGAATTATGGAGGTTTTCATGGATGACATCACCGTATATGGAGGTACATTTGAGGAATGCTTAGTTAATTTGGAAGCAGTTCTTCACAGATGCATTGAAAAAGACTTGGTGCTCAATTGGGAGAAATGCCATTTTATGGTACGTCAAGGAATTGTCCTTGGTCATATCATCTCCAAAAAGGGCATTGAAGTTGATAAAGCAAAAGGTGGAGCTTATTGTCAAACTACCATCCCCAACTTCTGTAAAAGGAGTAAGGCAGTTTCTTGGCCATGCAGGCTTCTATAGGAGGTTTATCAAAGATTTTTCAAAGCTTTCAAAACCTCTTTGTGAGCTGTTAGCTAAGGATGCTAAGTTTATATGGGATGAGAGATGTCAAAATAGCTTTGACCAATTGAAGAAATTTTTAACAACAACCCCAATAGTGAGGGCCCCTAACTGGCAACTACCTTTTGAACTAATGTGTGATGCCAGTGACTTTGCTATAGGAGCTGTGCTTAGTCAAAGAGAAGATGGGAAGCCCTATGTGATCTACTATGCAAGCAAAACATTGAACGAAGCCCAAAGGAATTACACAACTACAGAGAAAGAATTGTTAGCTGTGGTATTTGCCTTGGACAAATTTCATGCTTATTTGGTAGGGTCTTTCATCATTGTTTTTACTGACCATTCAGCCTTGAAGTATTTATTGACAAAGCAAGATGCAAAATCAAGGTTGATAAGATGGATTCTTTTGTTACAAGAATTCGATCTTCAAATCAGAGATAAGAAAGGAGTGGAGAATGTGGTAGCTGACCACCTCTCAAGGTTAGCTATAACACATAATTCTCATGCCTTGCCTATTAATGATGACTTTCCTGAGGAATCACTTATGTTCCTAGTCAAAACTCCTTGGTATGCTCATATTGCTAATTATCTAGTTACTGGTGAAATTCCAAATGAGTGGAATGCACAGGACAGGAAGCATTTCTTTGCAAAAATCCATGCTTATTATTGGGAAGAGCCTTTTCTTTTTAAATATTGTGCAGATCAGATCATAAGGAAGTGTGTGCCTGAAGAAGAGCAACAAGGAATTCTAATCCATTGTCATGAGAATGCATGTGGAGGCCACTTTGCCTCTCAGAAAACAGCTATGAAGGTGTTGCAATCAGGGTTTACTTGGCCCTCTCTTTTCAAAGATGCCCACATCATATGTAGAAGTTGTGATAGATGCCAAAGGCTTGGCAAGCTGACAAAAAGAAATCAAATGCCCATGAACCCCATACTAATAGTTGAGCTATTTGATGTATGGGGCATTGACTTTATGGGACCTTTTCCAATGTCTTTTGGTAATTCTTACATCTTGGTGGGGGTGGATTATGTTTCTAAATGGGTTAAGGCAGTGCCCTGTAAACAAAATGATCATAGAGTGGTTCTAAAGTTTCTAAAAGAGAACATTTTTGCAAGATTCAGGGTGCCCAAAGCTATAATCAGTGATGGAGGTTCTCATTTTTGCAACAAGCCTTTTGAAAGTTTATTAGCCAAGTATGGAGTGAAGCATAAGGTAGATACACCTTATCATCCACAGACTTCCGGGCAAGTTGAGCTAGCAAACAGGGAGATAAAGAACATATTGATGAAAGTGGTGAGTACAAGCAGAAAAGATTGGTCTATTAAGCTTCATGATTCACTATGGGCGTATAGAACAGCTTATAAGACTATTCTTGGCATGTCCCCCTATCGTCTTGTCTATGGCAAAGCTTGTCATCTCCCTGTGGAACTTGAATACAAAGCTTGGTGGGCAATCAAAAAGCTGAATATAGACTTGATTAGAGCTGGGGCAAAGAGGTGCTTGGACCTTAATGAGATGGAGAAATTAAGAAATGATGCTTACATCAATTCCAAAGTTGCAAAACAGAGGATGAAGAAGTGGCATGATCAACTAATTTCCAATAAGGAATTTCAAAAAGGACAAAGAGTTTTACTCTATGACACAAGACTCCATATATTCCCTGGAAAGCTCAAGTCAAGGTGGATAGGTCCTTTCATTATCCATCAAGTATATATCAATGGAGTAGTGGAATTATTGAATTCCAATGGCAAGAACACCTTTAAAGTCAATGGATATCGTCTCAAGCCATTCATGGAGCCGTTCAAACCAACAAAGGAGGAAATCAACCTCCTTGAGCCTCAAAAAGCCTGAGCAAATAAGGGTTTGATGGACTTGGTTTCACCAAAGTCCAAAATTTTTGTAAATATTGTAAATTTTAAAGTTTTATCTCTACTTTTGATCTTAATTTTTGATCTTAAATTGTGTGTTTTTATGTAATTTCATCTTTTTGAATGATTTCAGGTGAGAGAAAATGCAAAGGAAGAAATTGGGAAGAAATCGGAGCGAAAACAGAGCTAAAACAGGGGAAGAAAAGAGCTCTGCGAGATTTCGCAGCCAAAGAGGATTTCTCTGCGAAAACGGCCTTTTGTTGCTAAATCAGTTCGCAACACTTTTGAGTCTTGTACGAAAGTTTTCGCAGCTGCGAATCCAAGATTGGCACACGAGTGCCACTCCGCAGCACAGGAGCCCCCATTTCGCAGCTGCGAAGTGGGCTGCGAACCACTAAGGCGTAAAAAAGCCCCAATTTCGCAGCGATTTCTCCATTCTGAAGGGTGTTTCGCAATTGCGAACCCGATTTTTGGCACACGAGCGCCATTCTGCGGTACAGTGACTTCAATTTCGCAGCTGCGAAGTGGGCTGCGAAAGTGGTTTTCTCTTGCGAAACCCCCAATTTTGTTGCGGAATTGGTTTTCTTCTGCGAAACCCCAGATGACCTTTTATATTCCGTTATTCCGTTATAAATACCGGTCATTTGAGTTGCGAAAGCATTTCAGAAAAGGGGAAAAGTCGCAGCAATCGTCCGTTCGCCTCCTCTCCATAGCCTGACGTCGTGCGCACCTCCGGTCATCCCTTCTGATCATCTCCTCTGCCCAAGCCTCGTCAGTTCGTAATGGCACGAACCAGAGGAGCTAAAACTTCCTCTCTGTCCAGCCGAAAGCCAGCGCCGCGCGAAGCGCTTGTTCAAGCATCACCCTCTGAGCCTCCACGACCGGAAGTTGTTTCGCCTCCTGTGAAGGCCACGTCGAAGAAGCGCCAGGCCAAACCAACATTGCAGACGCCTCCGGCGAGGCGTTATCTTACCAGGTCAGGGGGCCGTCCCCTACAGAAAAGAGCCAGAGTGGAGAGCTCGGAACCCATCGACTTGACAGGGTAGTCTCCTGTTCCATCTCCCGAGCCCTCTCCGGTGCCATCTCCGGCACCGCCGGCGAAGCCTCAATCAAGCCAACCGCCACCTTCGGAGACCCAAATTCCGTCTAGGACAGCTCTAGAAGAGATACTTAGGCGTCCAATGCTCACTCAACCACCAATTGAAGGCAATTTGGATTGCCGAGCTTGGCCATTTCACTCCGAGTTGTACTTTGACACAGCCACCTTCCAATTGCGGCCGGAGCTTGAAGGATCATTCCAATTGCTGTGAAGATATCGAATGGAGCAGCTGCTGACCCCGTGAGACTTCTTCTATCCCAGAGTAGCCATGGATTTTTATCAGTCCATGACTACTCAGCAGGTCAGAGATCCCACCTTAATTCATTTTACCATTGATGGTCGACATGGCATCCTTGGAGCGCGTCATATAGCTGAGGCCTTGCATATCCCATATGAGCCAAGCCACTTTGATGACTTTAGAGCATGGGCCAGTCCTTCTCAGCTGGAGATGGTGCATATCCTGTCTGGAGGAGCTTCCAGAAATCCTTATCTGTTGAGAGGGGAACTTCCTCCAAGGATGTTCCTCATTGATGCGCTCTTGCGCCATAATATTTATCCACTCCAGCATTGGACCCAGAGAAGAGGAATTCTGTTGGAGGCTTTGTTCAGAATGTCTAAGGGATACTTTTTTGGCCCTCACCACTTGATCATGGCTGCCTTTCTCTACTTTGAAGAGAAGGTGCATAAGAAGAAGTTGCCAAGAGCTGATGCCATTCCACTTCTCTTCCCGCGGCTGCTATGTCAAATTCTTGAACATCTGGGGTATCCATCAGAGCCTCAGCTGGAGCGAAAAAGGATATGTCGAGATGTGTTTACTTTCGACAAATGGAGCAACATGACAGCTTATAGGATGGAGTAGCCAGAGCTTCCTCAGCCAGCTCAGATTCTAGCTGCCAGGAGAGCATCTCCACGTCTTATACCTGAGGGTATACCAGTTGCCTCTCCTACCATAGCCAGAGCCCCTCCAGTCCCTCCAGTTACTCCAGCTTCAGCACAGCCTTCCACTTCTTCTGAGCCAAGGATGGCCATCCCTATTTCTGAGTATAGGGATTTATGCCAGGCATTGCAGACATTGACAGCCTCTCAGAGCAGCCTTGCTCAGGAGATGGCATCCTTGAGAGCTCGCCAGGAGCAGATGATGACCACTCAGGCTCAGCATACTACTATCTTGAGGCAGCTTCAGCATCATCTTGGCCTCCCAGCAGCTGATGAGCATGTCATTCCTACCACTGCAGAGCCACATTCTCAGGCCATAGAGCCTCAGGCCTCTCATGAGTCAGCTGAAGAGGCAGAGCCATCTGCTTAGTCCTCAGAGCTAGCACCATCCTCCTATCTGAACATATATATATATATCTTTTATATATTGCTTTTACGTATTTCATGTTAGTTAGTCATATATGAAATCTCCCACATTTTGATATTACATATGGGGATTGCTTGGATTACTTGTATTACTTCTTTTCCAACTGTACTCAAATGATTAAAGTAATGCAAAGTCTAGTTTTTTGTTAACTCTTAGCATTAATTTATTCTTATTTCCTTTGCTCACACCTTTTATTCTTTTTGAAACATGTGGTTTCTCCAATCAGTATTCGAAATTGATATCATTCAGGAGGTACCACTTCCTCCCTATATTTTCGATCAACCATATCACATTGAGGACAATGCTCAACTCGGTTAGGGGGGGGGGGGGGAGAGAGAGAGAGAGAGAGAGAGAGAGAGAGAGAGAGAGAGAGAGAGAGAGAGAGAGAGAGAAATGAGGAAGAAAGTTTGCTTAGTTAAAGGAAGTATGCTAAGTTATTTTGATAATTCAGCCTTGTCTAGTAAGTTAGTTGTAGTTGTTTGCTTGTTACTACAATCTCCATGGATTTTGAGGAAAATTTTCAAATTAAAAGAGGAGAAACTGAACTTTTGCTTTTCATTTAACTTAGAGTTTGGATTATGCTTGCTAAAGTGGTTCAATTGTTGAAACTTCTATTGAATTCAAGTTTAGTCCTTCCACTTTAAGCTATCCACACACTGTGCACAATAGATTCCGATTATAAGATGAAAAACTATTTCCCCTTGACTTAGAAAAATTTTGGGACTTGGTACCTTTGACCTCATTTTAATGATATTGAGACACCTTATGAAAGGCCAATGAGCCTTTGAAAAAAAAAAAAAAAAAAAAAGAAAGCAAAATGTTTGCTTGCCTTGAAACCCGAGCAAGGTCTGAAGGGTATATGGTGAAAACCTTTGAAACCTGGTGCCCTAAGCCTTCAATGGTTGGGAGTCACCGGCCTTAATGCTCGTTACAAGGGTGGATAGGTGGAGTTAGCATATGGTAGGAAAAAAGGGTATATGAAAAAGTCCGGGGCGAAATCCGAGGAGTTAGTGGTTGAAAAATCCTTAAAGCTTGATGTCCTAAACCTTAATTGGTTGGGAGTCATCGATGGACCCCCATTACATGGACAAAACAGAAAAGAATGCCCCTTAGGCCTTGTACCTTCTTCAAAAAAAAAAAAAAAAAAAAAAGGGTGTTCTCTGTCTATTGAATTTGGTCAGTTTGCTAAGTGTTGAAAAGAGATAGGTTGGGGGGAGAGATTAGTTTAGCATGCTATATTCGGAAGCTATCATCTTACACTTAGATTTTTGTGGAAGAATAAAGTTTGGTTCTTTGGAAGTGAAAATGATTTTAAAACTTCAATTTGCATAATGCATTCCCTTGATCAATGGTATTTAGCAAAGTTTTTGATAACTCTTGTTGAAATTTGAGGTTTTATTTCTTTAATGTTCCATGTGAAAGTTTGTCAGTCATGCCACTTAAATATTTTTTGGAAGTGATTAGCATGATGTTGTAAATTATGGTACTTTTATTTTATTTTTCTCTCCTACATTGCTAAGGGACTAGCAATATGTCAGTTGGGGGGAGTGATTACTACTCAAAAAGTGCTATTTGATAGCTTGTAATTAATCCTTTTAAACAATTTTGAGTAGTAGTTATTTCCTTTTAACCCAATTAACATGTTAAGGCCTCTTGCAATCAATTCTAATCAAATTTCCTTAAGTTTTGGTGTTTTGATAGCTTTTTGATCACCAAAGCAATATGAGATTGAGGAGAGTTATTTGGAATCCTTGGAAAAGCAATGGAAAGCTTAGAGGCATGAAGAACCAAAGCTTTGAAGCACTTTTGCCATAAGCAAAGTTGAAATGCAAGAAGGGGAAGCAAAGAGAATCCAACCATGAAGCATTCTTGATGACAGTCATTTCAGCCACTTTTGGAGCACTTCCTGATGTCCAATTTATGCATACAATATGTCATTTGAAAGCTTAGGAAGTTAAAAATCCAATACTTCAAACCGTGTATGATTTGGAGCTGAAATGAGGAAGTTACAGCTTTTGGAAGACAACTGCTCCAAGCTGAAGGAAGGATTCAGCAAAGTGTTGCGAAATCAGCCTTTTGTTGCGGAATGATTTCGCAGCCTTTTTGCACAGTGCTATGGTTTTCCCCTGAAGTTTCACGACGCGATGGAAGCCAACTTCGCAGTGGTGCAAAATCAGTTGGTTGCTACGGAGTGATTTCGCAGCCCTTCTTGTGCACCTGCGAAATCTCGCAGACCTCATTTTTCACCTGCGAAATGGTCCTTAGTGCTTCCCGATATTTGTAACCGACACTTGGACATATTTTTCTTTAGATTTTTGTTGTCTAAATCCCCAAATTCTTCTTGTAAGCCACCAATTATAGGATTCCTTAGTTTTTAAGTTAGGAATTTGGCTAAATATCTATGTAATAGCTGTTAATGTAATTTTGATATAAATAGAGCCCGAGGAGCCTGTTCTGAGGGTGATGAACCTTTTGTAAAAGTTTCAAAGGAAGAAATATACAGAGCTTGAGCTCTGCTTTACCTTCTCACTTTGATTGTGTTTTTTTTATTTATTTACTAAGTTATGCACTCTCTGAGGAGTTTTCCCTAGGGAATGAGTAACTAAACCTTTTAGTTCCTTGGAGTTAAGGTTGTCGGGAAAGGTTCCAAGTGCAAGAATCAGAAGCTTTGTGGTTTCAGCTATGAATGAAGAGAAAGTGTGTCCCATGAATGGTTTCTATGTTTTTAGTTAATTAAAACACCTTGGAGTCACCTGGGCCAACACTTGGTAAGGTAAGTGATCTCTAACCATGGAGATGCACTAGTTTACCCCTTGCGAGCCTCTGGGAGGTGACTTGAAGGTAGGATTTTCTAGAATTGCCAACACTTGGTAAGCTTTTGGACTCTAAGGAGACATCCATTAGTTATCTCTTACGAGCTTGTGAAAGGAAGTCCAAGGTTAAAGATCACCTTGAATGGCAAGTGCTAGGTGAAAGGTATGAGCCATTGCAAGTTGCATCAGTGAGAGAATTAAAGCTGAAATCCAATTGAGGAACGCATTTGTGCAGCACCTGTTAGAGAATTGACTTTATGTTAATTCTATAATGTGAGGAATTGAACCAACTGACCGGAGTTATGCTATTGCATGAGGAACCTCCCTTGTGAACCTGAATCTCCAAGGAATGCTTTTATTCTTAAGTAATTCCCATCACTTGCTGTGTTGTTAATCTAAGCTTAAACTTTTTTCAACCAAAGTTTGTGTTTTATTTCTTAAGCTAACCTTGAAATGAAACAGAACCAATTCACTTTGAATTGGTATCATTTTCAGTTTGAGTACCCTTCCTAGTGAACGATCCTAGAGCCACTATGCTATAGTAGCTTTTTCTTTGCTACCCTAGTTCATGGTGTAATAGGTTATAAATTTTGTTGATTACTCCCGCCATCAAGGAGCACCAGTTGGACACGAATCAGCTGAGACACCAATTAGGCATGAATCAACACGCGGCGTGCTCCCCTATCCAGATTCCCTCAGGGAGAAGCACACGGCACTCATGAACATCACACCCGAACGATAGCATATCCTATCCGGATATGTTGTCCGGGTCACTAACTAAAGTGAGCAAGCCTTCCTACGTCATTTCGACAGCCTACCACAATCCATATTCCGCCGCCCTCCGATGGTGTGTCCGGACGCCCTGTCCGGACATCTTTGCCATGGATTCCAAATAACTCTCCTCAATCTCGGATTGCTTTGGTGATCAAAAATCTATCAAAACACCAAAACTTAACACAATTTGATTAGAATTGATTGCAATGGTCCTTAATATGTTAATTGGGTTAAAAGGTGATAACTACTACTCAAAAGTGTTTAAAAGAGTTAATTACAAGCTATCAAATAGCACTTTTTGAGTAGTAATCACAACCCTCCCACTACGATGAGGCATTGGTGTACTAGAACTGACTAGAATGGTAGGTGTAGAAACCTCTGGACCCATAGTCTTCTGTGCTAATG
This sequence comes from Vitis cinerea var. helleri x Vitis riparia, assembly GCA_946000715.1. Taxonomy (NCBI): domain Eukaryota; kingdom Viridiplantae; phylum Streptophyta; class Magnoliopsida; order Vitales; family Vitaceae; genus Vitis; species Vitis cinerea var. helleri x Vitis riparia. Next base: position 14,332,012 of record OX253995.1, read on the forward strand.
TGGGAGTGTCTTCAAGTGCTTTCCAATCTATATCATGTCTTGCCCAATTCCTCATCATATAGTCCTTTTCTAGAAACCTGAAATTTGAACTAACTAATACCTTTTAGTCGATCTGAGTATAAAAGTAATGCCCTCTCATTCCTTTTGGATAACCAACAAATTGACATACCTTAAACCTTGTTTCCAACTTGTCTATCTTTGGTTTCAACACGTGTGCTGGACACTCCCAAATATGAATGTGTTCCAAACTTGGTTGGTGACCTTTCCATATCTCTATGGGAGTTAAAGGTACCGACTTGGAAGGCATAGGTTAAGAAGGTAAGTCGTAATATCTAAGGCATAGCCTTAAAAGGATACAGGAAGTGATAAGAAACTCATCATAGATCTCACCATGTCCATTCACGTTCGATTTCTTCTTTCTGCTACTCCATTTTGCTATGGAGTTCTAGGTGCACTCAATTGGGATATGATCCCATGCTCCTTAAGGAAAGAATCAAACTGAGTAAACATGTACTCTCTACCTCAATCAGATCGAAGTGCCTTGATACGTTTACCCAATTGGTTTTCCAATTCCACCTTAAATTCAATGAATTTATCCAGGGCATCGAACTTTCTATGCATCAGGTAAACATATCAAAACTTGGAGTAATCATCCGTAAACATAATGAAATACTTATACCCTCCCCATGCATAGACATTAAAAGACCCACACACATCAGTATGCACTAACTCCAAACACTCCTTGGCTCTATATCCTTTAGTAGTAAAGGGTCTCTTGATCATTTTACTTTCTATATAGGATTCACAGACTAGAAGATCTTCTAAAATTAAAAAAATATAAAATTCCAGACTTAACTAGTCTTTGGATCCTATTTAGATTAATATGACTTAGGTGTAAGTGCCAAAGTTGTGTTTGATTAATGCTAAATTCTTTTTTTTTTTTTTTTTTTTTGTGAGATATGATAATTCTCATTACTTGGCAAAAAGAATAATGGAATAACACGATAAAGATTCTCTATCAATGATCCTAAGCATATGAACGAATTATTCAACTTAATAAAAACCTATTTTTTATTTTTAAAAAATGAATAATTCAACTTACATAAACTAAAGACTGAAATTAAATTCTTCATAAGCTCAAGAACATAAAGACAATATTTTAATAATAGAAGATTATTTTCAAAAAAGATAAGGGTAGCATCTCCCATTACCTACACAACAACTCTTGCTTTAGAAGCTAATGTCAAGTACATATCCCCATCATTCAACCTTTTCTTTACTTGAAACCCCTGTTAGACCTTCTTAAACCCTATGTGTTTTATCCATTTAGGTGTTTCTACAAGATCCCAGACTCCATTAGAATACATAGATTCTAACTTTGCTTCCATAGCTCATTGCCAAATAATAACATCATCACTGCTTATTACTTCATTATAATATGTGGGATCAATCTCATGTTCCTCTAGAATTGCCTCGAATGACTCTCCCAAATACATGAACCTATCTAGTTGAATAACAACCCTCCCACAACGACGAGGCACTGGTGTACTAAAATTGACTAGAATGGTAGGTGTAGAAACCTTTGGACCCATAATCTCTTGTGCTAATGTGGGACAGTTTTCAAGTGCTTTCCAATCTATATCACGTCTTGCCCTATTACTCATCATATAGTCCTCTTCTATAAATTTGGCATTTGTACTAACATACCTTCTGGTCGATCTAACTATAAAAGTAATGCCCTCTTGTTCCTTTTAGATAGCCTACAAACTAACATACCTCAAACCTTGTTTCCAACTTGTCTATATTTGGTTTCAGCACGTGTGTTGGACATCGACCCCTAAATATGAATGTGTTGCAAACTAGGTTTGCAACCTTTCCATATCTCTGTGGGAGTCAAAGGTACCAACTTGGAAGGCACTAGGTTAAGAAGGTAAGCCACAGTATCTAAGGGATACCCCCAAAAGGATATAAGAAATGATGAGAAACTCATCATAGATCTCACCATGTCCATTAACGTTCAGTTTCTTCTTTCCGCTACTCTATTTTGCTATGGAGTTTCAAATGCACTCAACTAGGATATAATCCTATTCTCCTTAAGGAAAGAATCAAACTAAGTAGACATGTACTCTCCACCTCGATTAGATCGAAGTGCCTTGATACGTTTACCCAATTGGTTTTTCAATTCTGCCTTAAATTCAATGAATTTATCCAAGGCATCGGACTTTTTATGCATCAGGTAAACATATCCAAACCTGAAGTAATCATCCATAAATGTAATGAAATACTCATACCCTCCCTATGCATGGACATTAAAAGGCCCACACACGCCAATGTGTACTAACTCCAAACACTCCTTGGCTTTATATCCTTTAGTAGTAAAGGGCCTTTTGGTCATTTTAACTTCTATACAGGGTTTGCAGATTGGAAGATATTTTGGAATCAAATAAGGTAAAATTCTAAACTTAACTAGACTTTGGATCCTATTTAGATTAATATGACTTATGCAAGTGCCAAAGCTTTGATTAGAGCTAGGTTCCTTCATTTTTATATTTTTTTATTTTTTTGTGACATATGATAATTCTCATTACTTGGCAAAATAGATAATGGAAAAACATGATAAAGACTATTTATCAATGATCTCAACTCCAAGGATCTCTATCTCGTTTAAGAGTCCGATCATACGAATCATATGATCTCTAATGGGAGTTCCTTCTGACATCTTAGCATCCATAATAGCCTTAAGAGCAGCTTGCCTAATTGGCCTGCTCTTGCCACCAAACATCTCATTGAGATTGACAAGAATATCATAAGTTGTTGGTATAGACATGTGCTAATGTTGCAGCGCATTATCCAAAGACCTAAGTATGATTCACTTGGTCTTCTGGTCCACCCTCTGCCAACTATGATAATTGTCTCTCTCATCTTGAGTTACCCACTTTGACTCCTTTGAAGTGAGTACTACGTCCAAATTTCTTTTCCAATCCATATAGTTTGGTCCGGTCAACTTATTAGTACTAAGAATGTGATTAATTAGATTATAAGACATGATATCCGTAACAGAAATAAAACCTCATATTATTTAATTAAGCATACACAACAAGTTGGTAATTAATTTAGCAAAAATGTAGTGCTCTTAAACTACATATCCTTTTGCAATGTATCCTAGTATCATAAGGATTAAGCCTACATGGGGTAGGTCATGACCTTATTACTAGTTGGAGACTCTCTCAAATTGATCTCTCTATCTTAATCATAAAGGTATCTAAAGACAATATCAACATACCTTTTAATTTGGCCCATGGACTATGCAAATAGCATCGTGTGGGGCGATTCGACTACCTCATATCCAATGTTAAGTGTATAACCATTGTCCTTGAGCTATCAATGTCACCAAGTAAGAAACCCCACCGTGGGAATGGTTGCTCCCACTACAGACATGTCAAGCCTTGTCCATAAGGAGAGTCCATGTCCCTTGATTCCTAGGGCCCACCTCACCATGGGGGTGGTGATAAACCCAAATCAAGATGGGTTTGACAATGAAGGCTATGGGCTTTGTTATGGCCCGCTCCCACTTAATCTTTTGTAAAAAAAGACTTTTAGTCATTTTGGTAATCATTTTTAAAATATATTCTCTATCATGATATTTTCCAAATTTGTTATTTACTTCTTAAAGTGGGACTCCTATGCTAAAAGAATTGCTCTCTTATTTCTTATCATTGAACTATCCATATAGAATGGTTTCCTCCTTCTCTCAGAGAAGGAGAGCTTAGAGGACCAACTATAGGTATAGTTTTCCTTCTTTCGCTAAGAAATAACACGAAAACCTTCTAAAGTTTAATAATCGGATAGTTGTAAAGAAATAGCAATAGATTTTAACAACAACCAATTACAAGAAAAATAACATTGGAAAAAACTTCCCATGAAATTTTATTTTCTTAAAAAAAAATGCAATTACTTTAATTTATTTTATTTTGGTAATCATTCTTAAAATAAATTCTCTATCATAAGATTTTCCAAATTTGTTATTTACTTCTTAAAATGGAACTCCTATGCTAAAAGAATTGCTCTTTTATTTCTTATCATTGAACCATCTAAACAAAATGGTTTCATCTTTCTCTTTGAGGATGAGAGTCTGGAGGACTAACTATAGGCATAATTTTCCTTCTTATACTGAGAAAGAACAAGAAAACCTCCTAAAGTTTAATAATCAAATAGTTCTAAAGAAATAGCAATAGATTTTAACAACTAGTTACAACTAAAGTAACATTGGAAAAAACTTCCCATGAATTTCTTAAGAAAAATCCAAAAATTACTTTAATTTATTTTATTTGAAACAATATCTTGGTAAGCTATCTTAATCATGAATTATCCATCACATATTTTTTCAAAAATAATTTATTTCCTTAAATTAGAATCTTGTGCTAAATATGAAAGATTTTATTTCACAATGATTTGGAAAAATAGAACTTCTTCCTTAAAATAAAAAGATTCTTCGAGATCTAAAATTAAAAAAAAATTATTTTGAGAAAAAATCTCTAACAGTTTAATTTTGAAAAGGAAGTAGGTTTCTTATTTCTTTCCAACTTGTCTTTTCCTAAAATAAAAAATTTCCTAATACCTAGCACATTCCAATTTAATAAATTATCTAAAACAAGGAAAAACATATGAAAATTCCTTTACTTAAGAATACCAAAATATATTCTATGCCAAAAAAAAAAACATAAAAGACATAAAATGAAATTAAATAAATATTTGCATGGCCTTAGGGATCTTGTTGCAAATTTGGTAATTAAAAATTAGATGAAATCCAAATTACCAAAATAGCCCTACAACCAAAGATATGGTTAGTAAAAAAAAAAAAACCCAATGGACCCAATTGCCACAAAATTGAGCCCAAATGACCAAAAAACTATTTGGCCTGAACTCAATCCCATAATTGCATGCCCTTTGCACAACCTTGCTTCAATCAACCATATCTCCCTTGTTTCAACTCCGAATTGCAATCCATTTGAAGTATTGCATTCTGACTTCCTTAGCTTCAAAACCATAGGTGGTTTGCTCCAAGAAACTCATGGGAAGTCATCCCAATTTTATGTTAAAGATGACATAACTGTGTTGCCAAGGATCTCAAATCAAGATCTTCTAAGAACCTTTCTTTTTCCTTAAATCACCATAGGAACTCATGAAAGAAACACCAAGAAGCCTTCTTTTCTCTTGGTTCACCATAGATGGATACAAAAAATAAAATTTTTGCAAAAAAAATAAAAATACAAATTCTTATGCTCCTTTAATGAAGCTTACAACCCATCTAGTGAAAATGAAAATTTTTTACAATGAAATAAAAATCTTATACCCCTTATGGGGTGTAAAACCCAATCCAGAGAAAATAAATAATCCAAACACTATTATGATCATCATTCATTCAACAATAGCCATCATATATTCATCATTGGGGCCACTAGATGAAAAACATACCCTAAAAAACAAAGTTAGCACACCCTATAGTAGATCTAACTTGCAAAATCCTATCCTAGGTCTCTGATACTAGTTGTTGGGAACCTTGGATTTTTCCATTCCCTTACCCTAGATAGTATAGGTGCATGTAAAACTACCTTAGGCCTCTAAATCCTATGCAACGGAAGAAAAAAAGAAGATATTTTTACAATTCTAGGATCAAGAGAAAAACCATTAGAACTTTACCTTTGATTTGGATGTTCCCAAATTAATTCTACTTTGAGAAGATGAAAAACAATGAATCTTGAAGTCTCATATACCCATAGGGTTCCCCTACTAGGCTTAAACAACTTGAGCCCACCAAGGCTTAGGTCACTTAATCTAGCCCAAAATGGGTCCTCATTGATTAATTAACCACACTGGGTCATCTAATGAATCAATTAGTCCAATCCAGAGAATTTGTTCACTATCCTTTATGCAACCTTGTGATAATTACCAAAAAGCCTTTATGCATAAAAATGAACTAAGAGTCAATTCAACCCTCATAAACCATGTCATCATGGCATATGAGCTTAGAGCGGGAACCACTAGGACCCATAAGAGTACTGCCTCCCTCAGAATACAATTTTGAAGTTGATTCAACATTCCACTAAAGAGAATCAATTGCATTCCAGTATCCTATGTAAATAACAATGAGATGAAGCTCGAGGTCCATGATCTATTATCCACTATATGCAAACTCCCCATGAACTAGTATTCATAATCTAATAAGGTAGTGTTATCACCTATCAAAATTACCTCTGCAATCCTTGAGTTATAGATCCCACTTATTATATGATCAATTGACATACTCTAGCTCTAAGAAGCATATGCCAAATTTCCACTAAAGGAAATGCTATGACCATAGTCTTCTAGATCACATGTCCTTTGGATCACCCAAGGGGATACACTGTCTCAATCCTTAAGATATCATTCTACCTCTATTGAAAATACCTATTCTAATCCATAGGGGATATATGACCACTTTAAGATCTCACCCATAGGTCAAAGCCTCCTGTTAACTTTGGCACAAATTTAATATCCTCTCAAGGTTGAGAGTCCATGCAGTATAGTAGCTTGGTGAATCATGAAAATTGATAGTCTTGTGTCATGATTCACCTTAGGTCTTGTCCAATGTGCATCACATGCATTAGTACACTCACCATGGGAAAACCATCCTGACAGCCAAGACCAATTATTCCTCCAATTAGGAGGTAGTGTACTACAGTCTCAGATGGATAACACAAATCCATGAACCAACTATGGACAACTCATCACTCTATAAGGAACCCATGACTTGGATCTTTTGTGCAACTCCTAATGTACCCAAGTCATGTACAATGTAAGTGATATAGGGCATGTATGCTCAAATAACCAATCAATACAAATGAGATATTTAAGGGAAACCAAGAAACATAAATAAATAAATTCATAAATGAATCTCAATCTGTTACATCATGCCATGCTTTCCAAGGCTCAATTATAATAGTATCCATAATTTAACAAGGTAGAAATTATTAGCCTTTCATGACTACCTTTACCATCCTTGCATTGCAAATCCTCCTATTGTGTGATCAACTGACATGTCTTAGTTCTCCAAGCGCTTATGTCAACTTCCACTTAAGGAACTATCATGGTCATAGTTTACATGAACACACCTCCTTAGGATTACCCAAAGAGACACTTTGTCTCAATCCTATGAGATATCATGATGCTTCTATTGAAAATACTTATTACTACTGTGTTCCATCAATAATGACCTAATCCATAGGGAACATGTGATCAGTTTACGATCTCAACCATAGGTCAAAATCACTACTAACTTTTGCACAAGCCTAATATTCTCTTAAAGTTGAGAAATAATACAATAAAGTAACTTGGTGAAGTCTTAACAACTTGATAGCCTTATGTCATGACTCACCATAGGTCTTGTACAATATGTAGTCATAAACACAAGTGCACTCACTATGGGAAACTCATCCTAAAATCCAAGACTAGTGTGGACTTATATTTTTCATGTGCGTTCCCACTTGCCAATAAGACTTGCTTTTTATTATAAAAAACTGATCTTTGAAAAAGTTAGATTTGGCACTTAATTTTTTTGTTTTTTAAAAAGGAAAACCAAATTAGAAAGAAAACCTTAAGAGTAACTATTTTTAAAGGAAAAACGTATCTATGAAAAACCGAGTCTAAGTTCAAGGGTCAAGTTACTTATTGGGTTTGTTTTGGGTTGGTTTTTTTGAACCTTTGCCCTAGGTTAGTGTCTCTTTGCATTTGGGTTTTGGTTTTATAGAGATTTAAGCTTTTGAGAAAATGAGGACAAGTGTACAAATCTTCACCATTCCTTACCTTATAAAAGCAGGGCCTTAAAAGCTCAATTTAGAGGAGAGGAAGAGGGAAAGGGAGAGGGAGAGGGAGAGGGAGAGGAGGGGGGAGAGAAGGGAAGGGGTTTGGTGATTTTATAAGGGAAACTCTACCAATTTTTAGAGAGGAAAAATAAGAAAGTTTGGAAAAAAAAAAAAAAAAAAACTTTGTTTGGAAGATATTTTAGAGATTTCTAAAAGGCAAGTGTTATACTTGTGAATATAACTCTTTGTAAGTTAGTTTGATTTCATTTTTTCCTCCTTCTTCTTAGCTCATTTTCATTTTCTTTTTATTCTAAGAATAATTTGTATATTAGTTGTGGATAACACACTTGATTTTTTATTATTTTGGTCTTCATCTATGGAGTTTCTTCTTCTTTTATTCACTTAGTTCATCTTGATTGTTTATAAAATTACTTGATCTCTTGAATAATTGGTTGCACAATGGTTTTTAAGGCTTTATTTTATTTGATTTTGGTATCTTTTGGGTAGTTTACCCTTTTTTTCATACCCATTGATCAAATCATGAAATAAGGTTTTGTTTGCATTTCAAATCCTTGTTTTTCTTTTGATATCTCTTTTGGGGATTTATTTTTTCACCTTAATTTTAATGGTTTTTGAAAATATTTTTGACTTATTTTAAATAAAAATTTTAGATCCACAAAATATTTGTTTATTTGTTAAAGAGATTTTCTCTAGGAAAGGTCTTTTGAAATCACTTTTTGACCTTTTTGGTTTTCTTTGTAAATCTTCTTGTAAAACTCTTTTTATAACCCTCTTTGGTTGGGTTGCAAGCATCTTTTAATGTTCAATTTTGTGTTCCAAAGTCAAGCCTCCTTCTATAAGCTTTGGTCTTGCCTTCATGGCTAAGGAAATTGATAGTTGCTCTCATTATCTTCATGACTTTTGAAATGTTTTCCAAACTGATTCTTAGATGATGATTTTCAACCCATTTGAACCCCCCTTTCATGATCACCTAAGGCTTTGGATTATGGTCATTTTATGTTTAATAACGGTTGTCATGTTGTTTGGTACATGATGTTTGATTTCATGTGAGACCATCCTTATCTATGGGTGTTTATTTGTGCATTTCAACCCTCTTTTACAAACTTGAGTGTTAATTTAACCCTTCATGCCTTTTATAAGCTAAAATCCATACTCATTTGAAGGTTGAAAATGAGTGAATGCCCTGTGGTTAATCCATTGCTCATTTCTTTAGCTTATATCAAACATTTTTCCAACTTGTAATTTTCAAATTTTCTTGATTTTAGAAACATGGATTAATCTTATAAATCTTAATTTAATGAGATAATCTCCAACCCTCATAATATTCTTTTCATGATCATTGGAGGGTTAGGATGTGAGTTAATCCATGAAAAATAATTTGGGCTTATGGCAAAGCCACATTCCTTGATTTCAAATTTTTGCTCTCATGTTGCCTTGTTTTTGACATCCCGAATATTTTTGTAAATATGGACTTTTATTGCTTATCTTAAAATATTTTTGAGGCTTTAATGATTTTTTAAAATTCTTACATGTATCAAAAAAAATATGTCTTTGCTAAAAAAGACTTCTCCAAGCTTGTTGAATAAATTGGTTTTTCCAAATTTCCAAATTATGCCATATTTTTTACCTTCGATATGTTCTTTCAAAACAATTCTAGCTCATGGATTTTTAGTTATTTTTTATTTTTTTTCCCATTTTATATGATTCTTGAATAATCTCGTAGGTTTTTATTTTTCCCAAAATCATTTTCCAAGCTTATGAATTAATTCCATCCATTTGTACTAGTTGTATTGACCTGAAATTGGAGATATGAATTGTTCTTTGAAATTAAGGATAATTGGTGTATGTTTGAGCCTTATAGAATTTTTTAGTGTTGTGGATACTTCAAATATATTGTATATCATTTTTATTTTTTTTATCTCATCACTAGGCTTGTTGAATAATTCAATATTTTTATGACTTTTTGTTATGCCTTGTTTCTGTGCAATATGATGTTCTTTATAATCTGAATTAATTAGTGCACAATTAAGCCTTTTAGGATTTTTCATTGTATTTTAGAAACATTGAATATGTTCTAGAATTTTTTATTTTTTATTTTTTATCTCATCTCTAATCATTTTATTTTGATTTATTTTTTGTCCTATTTCCAAATCATTGGAATAACTTGTTAATTCATCTCCTTTTGGCATGTTTTTGACCTTCTTTGACCCTTGATTTGTATTATAGACATCTTGCATATGTTATACAAGTCTTACTCTATAAGATGATCCATATTTAGCTATTTTACTTAGATTTATTTTGTGATTACATACTTGTTGCCTAATTTTGATCTCTCTGCATGTTTAGTGTGTATTAGTTCCCTCTTATACCAATTTAGTCATCTTTCACTCTTGATTTTGATTGTGTACATGTTGTTTATATTGGGTGGCTCTTAATTTGATATTATATCCCTTACTTTGCTTGTGACCTAACCCTTTTTTCCTTATGTAAGTGTGCTACCTTATTTTGGGCATTATTAAGGTATACTCCCTTCTTTCTTTGTTTATTTGTTTTCTTTGATATGCATGCTATGCTATGAGCATTCTTTGTCTATTGCTCTACATCACCATTACCTTTTTTTATATTCTTGTGATTGTCTCTTGGTATGCACGGTCTATTAGTTAATTGTGTTAGTTTCCTCAACTTGCTACCTCATACTACTTTCCTAATAAGTAACCTAACACCCCAGATCTAGACTTGATTTTCACAAACTTTTCTTTTCTTTTAGAAAATAGTTACTTAAGGTTTTATTTCTTATTTTATTTTCCCTTTATAAATAAACAAAAATAATTTATAAAAACGAGTCTCATATTCGAGTAGGGATGCACGTGAAAAATGTGGGTCCGCAACATGGTTTTTCATTTGTTATAAGAATCATTTCTTAAAGCTCGATCACTTTTATTCTCACTAATAATAAGTTAACTAAACCTAATTATGTTGATTTGAAAATAAACATGGACATAGCACACACAACGGAATATCTAAAATGGGTAACTAAAAAGTTTGCTCTACCTATTCCTAATAAACATGTTATTGCAATTAAGCCTTAGAAAGCATGACAAGATGTAATAGATTAAGATCCATTTATAAATTTATTTGTCTACGTTTCTTGGTTTCTCTTTGTTATCTTATTTGCATTAAATGGATATCTAAGCATACATGCCCATATGTCTTACATTGTACATGACTTGGGTGAATTAAGAGTTCATAGAGGATACAAGTTATGGTTCCCTTGTGAGTAGATAGTCCAAAATCCATTCATGGATTTGGGCAATCCAGTAGAGATTATTGTGCACTACCTCCAAATTTGAGGGATGGTTTGCCTTATCTATCGAGATTGGTTTCCCATGGTGAGTGCACTAGTGTATATGATTACACATTGGACATGACTAATGGTGAATCATGACGTAAGGCTATTGGTTGTCATGATTCATTAAAATACTATAATACATAAACTCTCAACCTTGAGGGGATATTGAGTCTATACCAAAGTTAATACGAGGCTTTAACCTATAGTGAGACCCTAAGGTGGTCACATATCCCTATAGATTGAATTACTATTGATGGAGACTAGTGGCTATAAGTATTCTCAATAAAGGCACCATGATATCTCATAGGATTGAGAGAGTATGCTCCCATGGGTGATCCAAAGGACATGTAATCTAGAAGACTATGATCATAGCATTTTCTTTAGTAGAAATTTGGCATATCCTCTTTAGAGTTATAGTATGTCAATTGCTCACATAATAAGTGGGATTTCTAACTTAAGGATTGGAAAGGTAATCTTAATAAGTGATAGTACTACCTTGTTAGATTAGGGACACCAATTCATGAGGAGTTTGTATGCAATGGATAATAGGTCACAGGTCCGAGCTTCATCTCGTTGTTATATACATAGAGTACTGAAATGTAGTTGATTCTTTTTAGTAGAAAGTTGAATCAACTTTAGAATTAGATTCTAAGGGAACCAGTACTCTTATAGGTTCTAATGGTCCCCACTCTGAGCTCATATACCATGATTGCATAGGTTATGAGAGTTAAATTCGCTCTAGGTTAGTCTTGTGCATAAAGACGTTTTGATAATTATGCAAGGTTGCACAAAGAATAACGAATAAGGTCTCTAAATTGAACTAATTGATTAATTAGATAGCCTTATGAGGTTAATAAATCAATTAGGACCTATTTTGGCTAAATTAAGTGACTCAAGCCTATGTGGGCTCAAGTCACTTAAGCCTAATAGGGGAACCCTATAAATTCCTCCTTAAGGGTTAGGGTCTCCATTACTCTTATGAGAGAGTTGTCTTCTATCTCCAAATAGAAAGAGAGAGAGAGTTAAATCTTCCTCCCTTCCATTACCTACCCTATGGAGTGGCAAGATCATGGTTAGGGTCATTGATCAAAAGATCTTGGGTATACAAGACTTTCAGATACTTCAGGCATCTTCTTTATCACATGGAATTGATTTGGGAACATCCAAATCATAGGTAAAGTTTTCTATAGCACTATTATTCTAGATCCTATTAATAAAAATTGTATCGTTATGCTTCTATAGCTAGGATCTAGAGCCCTAGGGAGTGTTCATGTACCTAACCTAAACTTGGGATAAAGAACGAAGATATCCAGGTTCCCTACACATTCCATATAGGAAGTATGATGTTCATGTTGGGATTAAGACCTAGAAAGTTTGACGTGATGTAATAGATTGAGATTTATTTATAAATTTATTATCTACATTTCTTAATTTCTCATTTATTATCCATATGCATTGATTAGTTGTCTGAGAATACACATGAAAGGAAAAACTCAGATCTCTCTATTTCCCAAGTCCGAATCAAGTTAGGAACATGCATAACTATCCTAGGCTTTTTCTAAATCCTATGCACAACAAGAAAATAACTTTTTATACTTTAAAAGGATTCAAAAAGTACTAACAAAAACCATACCTTAGATTCGGATGTTCCCGAATCAAATCCACATGATGAAGATGAAGATTGAAATCGCAGAAGTCTCATAACCCAAAGTCTTCTTCTCGATGTCTTAAACCTTGATCTTGACACACTTTTGATGGAAAGGAAAAGAAGGTGGAGGCTATGGTTCTCTATCTCTGTGGATGGTGGAAGACAAAAACAATGGAAACCTTAACCCCTATGGGGTATTTATAGGGTTCCTAAGTAGGCTTAAGTGACTTAAGCCCACATAGGCTTAGGTCACTTAATCTAGCCCAAAATAGATTCTAACTAATTAATTAACCCAAGGGGACCTACTAATTAATCAATTAGTCTAATCTAGAGAACTTGTTCACTTACCCTTGCACAACCTTATGCAATTACCAAAATGCCCTTATGCACAAAAGTGAACCTAGAGTCAATCCAATCCTCATAATTCATGCCAACAAGGTATATGAGCTCAAATAGGGGATCATTATGACCCATAAGAGTATTAGCTTCCTCAAAATTCAATTTTGAAGTTGATTTAACATTCCACTATAGAGAATCAATTGAACTCCAGTATCCTATGTAAATAACAACAAGACATTACATGCTCGAGTCTGTGACATGCTATCCATTATGTTCAATCTCTCCATGAATTGGTGTCTATAGTGTAACAAGGTGAAAGCTATCAGCCTTTCAAGACTATCTCTACTATCCTTGAGTTACAGATCCTCTTAATGTGCATTCAACTGATATGTCTTAGCTCTTAAAGAGCCTATGTCAAGTTCAACTTAAAGAACTACTATGGCCATAGTTTCCATGAACACACCTCTTTAGGATCACGCAAGGGGATCCACTGTCTCAATCCTAAGAGATATCATGGTGTCTCTATTGAGAATACCTATTGCTATTGGTTTCTATCAACAATAACCCAATCCATAAGGAATATATGATCAGCTTATGATCTTACCCATAGGTCAAAGTCATTGCTAGCTTTAGCACAAACTCAATATTCTCTTAAGGTTGAGAGACAACATAATGAAGCAACTTGGTGAGGTCATGACTACTTGATAGCCTTAAGTCATGACTCACTGTAGGCCCTGTCCAATGTGTAACCATACACAGTAGTGAACTCACCATAGGAAACCCAGCCTGATAGACAAGACCAACCATACCTCCAATTAGGAAGTGGTGCAGTACAACCTATAATGGGTTTCCTAGACCTATAAACCAATTGTAAACAAGTCATCTATTTGAAAGAAACCCATGACTTAGATCTTATGTGCAACTCTTAATGCACCTAAGTCACGTACAATGCAAAAAATGTAGGCAAGAATGCTCATAAAATATAATACATGGAATAAGGATAGATAAAAGCGAAACTGGAACATCATTAAATAAATAATGAATTCCAAATTTATTACATCATGTCATGCTTTTAAGGGCTCTATCCTAACAACACACTCATATCTCTTACATTATACATGACTTGGGTGCATTAAGAGTTGTATAAGGGATACAAGTTATGGGTTCCTTATAAGTAAATAATCCACAATCAACTCATGGATTTGGGCAATCTAGTAGAGATTTTTGTGCACCATCTCCTAATTGGAGGGATGACTTGCCTTACCCATTGAGATGGGTTTCCCATGGTAAGTGCACTAGAGTATATGGTTACACATTGTACATGATCAATGGTGAATCATGATGTAAGACTATTGATTGTCATGATTCACTAAGCTATTACACTACATAGACTCTCAACCTTAAATGGATATTGAGTCTATATCAAAGGCAATATGAGGCTTTGATCTATGGGTGAGACCCTAAGATGATCACATATCCCTATAAATTGAATTACTATTCATGGAGACTAGTGGCTATAGGTATTCTAAATAAAGGCATCATGATATCTCATAGGATTGAAAAATTGTGTCCCCTAAGGTGATCCAAAGGACATATGATCTAGAAGACTATGGCCATAGCATTTCCTTTACTAGAAATTTGATAGATGCTCGTTGGAGTTAGAGTATGTCAATTGATCACATAATAAGTGAGATTTCAAACTCAAGGATTAAAAAGGTAATCTTAATAGGTGATAACACTACCTTGTTGGATCAAGGACACCAATTCATGAGGAGTCTACATTCAATGGATAGTAGGTCATGGGTCTGAGCTTCATCTCATTGTTATGTACATAAGGTACTGGAGTATAGTTGATTTCTTTTAGTGGAATTTTGAATCAACTTTAGAATTGGATTATGGGGGAACCGATATTGTTATGGGTCCTAGTGGTCCCCACTCTGAGTTCATATACCATGATTGCGTAAGCTATAAGAGTTAGATTTGCTCTTGGTCAGTCTTGTGCATAAGAGTATTTTGGTAATTACCTAAGGTTGCACAAAAGATAGCAAACAAGGTCTTTGAATTAAACTAATTGATTAATTAGATGGCCCTATGACGTTAATAAATCAATTAAGACCTATATTGGTCTAGATTAAGTAATCTAAGCCCATGTGGGCTCAAGTCACTTAAGCCCAATAAGGGAATCCTATAAATTCTTCCTTAAGGGTTAAGGTTTCTATCACTCTTATGAGAGAGTTGTCTTCCACCTCCAAAGAGAGAGAGAGCCAAAGGTTCCTCCCTTCCATTACCCACCATGTGGAGTGCCAAGATTGTGGTTAAGAGTCATTGAATGGAAGATCTTGGGTGTACAAGACTTTCGGATACTTCAAGCATTTTCATTATCATGTGGAATTGATTTGGGAACATCCAAATCATAGGCAAAGTTTTCTATAACATTATTCTTGTAGATCCTGCTAATAAAAATTGTATTTTTATGTTTATATTACTAGGATCTAAAGCCTTAGGGAGTGTTCATGTACCTAACCTAAACGTGGAATAAAAAACGGAGAAATCCAGGTTCCCAACACATTCCACATAGGAAGTATCATGCTCATATTGGGATTAAGACCTAGAAAGTCTGAAATGATATAATAGATTGAGATTTATTTATTTACATTTCTTATTTCTCATTTATTATCTCATATGCATTTATTAGTTGTCTGAGCATACACACTCATATCTCTTACATTGTATATGACTTAGGTGCATTAAGAGTTGCATAGAGGATACAAGTTACGGGTTCCCTGTAAGTAGATAATCCACAATCAATTCATGAATTTGTGCAACCTAGTAGAGATTGTTGTGCTGTAGACCCTCAATTTTGTCCCTTGACACTTGCATTTTATCCTGTGGGTGTTACATGCACCCATGTTTTCATATGACCCCGTCATGGCCCCCTTTTGGCCTTGATCGATTTCTGAGCCTTGTGTAGGTTCATTTATGGTCCAATGTAGTGCGAGTGTGCAATTCATTTTGGAGTTCCATCATGGCCAATTTCCCTAGTTGTTCACATCATGCTATAGGGAAGGAAGTGAGGCCCCCCAAAAATTTAAGTTTAGTTGGAATTAATAGGAGTAGGTTTGAATTCAGAGCACTTGGGCTTGTTTTGATCATATCTCCCTCATCCGAACTCAGAATCACGCACCGTTTTTTTTTTTTTTTTATGGACTTCTTATTCTTCAAGGAAAATTCTTTCAAAATTTAAATTTTTTTTCTCAACCAGCTCGACCAGTTCCCAAAGTTTCAGTTTAGGCAGAATTCATTGAAGCAGATCCGAATTCGGAGCACTTGGGCTTGTTTTGATCATATCTCCCTCATCCGAACTCGGAATTGCGCACCAATTTTTTTATGAACTCCTTATTCTTCAAGGAAAATTATTTCAAAATTTCAAATTTTTTTTTCTCAATCGGCTCGACCGGTTCCCAAAGTTTCAGTTTAGGCAGAATTCATTGAAGCAGGTCCAAATTCAGAGCACTTGGGATTGTTTTGATCATATCTCCCTCATCCGGCCTCAGAATCATGCATCGTTTTTTTTATGGACTCCTTATTCTTCAAGGAACATTCTATCAAGTTTTCAAAATTTTTCTCAACCAACTCGATCAGTTGGCATCCGGTTCAACCGGTTCATCGAGTTAGCTTGTATGGAGCACTGATTTTGGTGATTTTGGAGCCCAATTCCAATATGGCTTGGGCCCATGGGCTCCAAATCTGTTTTGGGCTATATTTCAGATCCATTTTGGGTCTTATTTCGGATTCCTTTCAGCCCACCATGAATCCATATGGATCCTTGGTGGGGAAGCAAGTTGAAAGCTCAAGATAGTCAGCTTGCATGGAAAATGAGGAGGGGAGTTAATGGGAAAGCTGATTCCAAGACTGACTGGAGCTCTTTCTAGAGGTTGAAGGAGAGAAAAATGAAGAGGCTTTGATGGCTGGAGTTCTAGGACTATAAAAGAGGAAAAAAATCAAATTTGAAGGGACTTTTTCTTTCTCTGAGAGAGAGGGGGGGGGGGGGGGATTTTATAAGAGGTTTTTGGAGGGTTTCTTTTCATGAGTGGTCTAAGGGAGTGGAGTGAAGAGGTCCTCAGAATTTTGGGGGTCTTGGATACATTTGGAGAAGCTTTGCAAGCTAAAGGAGCACCTCTCAAAGGCTGGATCTTCAGGTACGTTTCTGGTTTCTCACAGAACTCTTGCTTGCATTCGGTTCATCTTTCTGATCATTCCAGAATGCTTAATGCTTTGTTGATTGGGGTGGATGAAAAGGGCCACAAATTATTATGTTCAAAATTGGTTCTTTGTGTGCTTGCCATGATCTTCATTCAGTTGATGCCATTGATCCCGTTTGATTTTGTTCATGTTAAAAATCTATTTTGAATCATTCTCCTATTTTATAAACACATTGCCTTGTTTTGGCTGGTTCTCCCTCATCCAGGCTTAGTATTGAGCACTATTGATTTTTTTGGATTCTTTATTCTTTGGGGAATCTATTGTTAAAATTTCAGAAATTTTCTCAACCAGTTGAACTGGTTGGGAACCGATTTAATAGGTCCTGCATGTCTAGCCCTGTTTTATAAACACATTGCATTGTTTTGACCGGTTCTCCCTCATCCAGGCTCAAAATTGAGCTCCGTTTCTTTTTTTGGATTCTATATTCTTTTTGGAATCTACTGTTAAAATTTCATAATTTTTCTCAACCGGTTGGACCAGTTGGAAACCAGTTCAACAGGTGGCTCTATGGCAGCCTCAGTTTCAAAGCGCTTTGCATTGTTTCGGCCGGTTCTCCCTCATCCGGGCTCGGAATTGAGCGCCGTTTGTTTTGTTGGATTCCTTATTCTCTGAGAAATATTATGATAAAGTTTCAGATTTTTTATCAACCAGTTCAACCGGTTCTTCTAGGTAGCTCCAGTTTCAGCGTGTTTTGACCCCCATTTTTGTTGTGGCTTGGGCCCTTGGGCTCCAAGGCACTTGTAGGCCACCTTTAGGGTCTGAATCCAGATTTGGTTTGAATTAATGTGGGTCCACCTATGATTTGAGGGCTTATTGTGAATGTTTGGCTTGGCCACATTTTGATGTTTGATTAAAAATGCTTGTGTCTATTGATTTGCCCCTATTTGTAGCGCTTGGTTGGGGACCCGAGGTACGTACTTGACTTGTTGGGAATTTGATTCATTTGCATGCATGGGGCTTGAATATGTTTTCTCATTGTGTGTTTATATTGCTTGACTAACCTCTTATGTAACGCTTGGCTAGGGACCTCAGGTACGCACCTTTTAGCTTTGATTTGTGGAGACTAAGTGCACGCTAGATACTGAGTAGGTTCGTGTGATCTATGTCATTTGTTTAGCCTG
This sequence comes from Vitis cinerea var. helleri x Vitis riparia, assembly GCA_946000715.1. Taxonomy (NCBI): domain Eukaryota; kingdom Viridiplantae; phylum Streptophyta; class Magnoliopsida; order Vitales; family Vitaceae; genus Vitis; species Vitis cinerea var. helleri x Vitis riparia. Next base: position 14,350,594 of record OX253995.1, read on the forward strand.
ATTGATCGATTGATCTTTGACCCATATGCTCTCATATACCCAATTCATTAGTAGAGACCGAGTTCCGGGCCTAGAGGGGTGCTACCTCGTATGAGGTACCTTCCCAATAGGTAATCTGATCCCCGAACCCAGAATCTAGTTTTCGCAGACTGTTTTTTTCCATACTGGAGTCATTTTTGTTCTTACTTGATTTTTCCCTTTATAAAATAAAAATAAAAAGTAAGTGGCGACTCCAAACAAAATTGTTCCTCACCGAGGATGGATTTTCCAAAACCCGTAAACACACTTACTTTCTTATTCTTTTAAAAAGCGAGTCGCGTCGGTCCGTGGATCGGGTGAGGGTCCACATGTGCACTACCTCCTAATTGGAAGGTTGGCTTGCCTTACCAGTTGAGATGATTTTTTTTTTTTTATTATTATTATTATATTATGGTTTTTTAAAGGGGATTTGGTTCAGGGCTTCACAGGGGAGGGGTCACCAATTTTTTTTTTTTTATTTTCTAAGTTGAGACCCACCAAGATGGGACAGCCACAACTCCATCTCCATGGACTGACCATCCAGGACTCACAGTCTCACCACCTTACCCATATCACCATTTTTTTTTCTACGGGAGGGAGACTCATCAAGCTCCCAAATGCAGCGCCGGAACGCAACCCACACCAGCAGGCTGCTCCATCTCAACACCTAACACATACGCACCCATGACCCTCAACTCCATCATCTCCATCACCTCTATAGCAACCTCTAAACCCATCTTGATCATCACCATCTTGCTGCTACCCACATTCGGGTCACTTCCACGGGCTTCCATACCCACTCCATATGGAACCAACCTTTACACCACGCCCATATCACCACCGCGCCTTAGCCCACGCAGCACCACACACCTCTATCTGCATGGAACCACACATTTCCATCTACATGGAAGACGCTGCCCGCATCACAGCCACCACTTTCATCCAAACCGTCATGGCCTTTCTCGGGAGGGCGAGCTAAGGAGAAAAGAAGAAAAACGAGTAGCGAGAGGGAGCAAAGGAAAGACCTACAAATATCGAGCTGTGAGTAGCAAGAAGAGCAAAGGAAAGTTTACTGATCTTTAAAGGAGCGGAGGAGCACTTCAGGTATGGTTTCATTGCACATTTCTTATCTATTCCTCCTCATTAGCCTGCTACTTGAGTATTGTTAACCTATTTTGTTGCATATTAAGTTTTGTTGAATCTGAGTTTATTTCATGCTTGCTCTATTTTGACTCTTCTCCAATTTCTTATATTTCTCCAATAAGTAACTGATAAATGGATTTGTCTTTGAGCTTGATATCTGATTAACCACATTACTGATCCTTATTTCTTCCACCTGTTCTGGATCATTTTATTAAAACGTGAAAATTGGATCTAGTTCAATGGCTTGTTGGTTTGTTTATTCTTGTTGGATTATACTCTATTCTTCGTTTGTGTTTCTCTTTCCCTATTCATGGAAGTTCCGACCACCATCCGGACACCAAGAGAGTAAGTGGTTTCAACTCAACTCATCAATTCAATAAGCTTCTTCATACTATCTTGGAGCAGGTAACAACAAAAGGAGTGATGGAGTGATGGGGCTCATTCCTAATCCTATCAAGTCAGATTCATTATGTGATGGAGTAGGTAACTGCAAAAGGAAGGATGAGGCTCATTCCTAATCTTGTCAAGTCGCCCTCTCCACCCCAGGTCCACATGCGCATTGCCATTTTCCAGTGCACCACCTAAAGTCCAAAATGTATGGTTTTTTTTAAATTCCTCATCTTTTAATGTTAAAAAATTAATTTTTATAAAAATTCCATTCCCGAATATTTTTTTAAAATTTATTTATTTTTTAAAAATATCATTCCCAAATGATTCTTTAAAATTCCAATTTTCAAAATTTCTATTCTCGAATAATTTTCCAAAATTCTTATTTTCAAATTTAATTTTCAAAACTCTAATTTCTTTCAAATTTAATTTCCAAAACTCCAATTCCTAAATTTAATTTTCAAAACTCCAATTCTCAAATAATTTTTAAAGTTCCAATTTCTTTCAAATTTAATTTCCAAAATTTCAATTTTTAAATTTAATTTTCAAAACTCCAATTCTCAATTAATTTTCAAAACTCCAATTTCTTTCAAAATTAATTTTCAAAATTCCAATTCTTAAATTTAATTTTTAAAACTCCAAACTCTCAAATAATTTTCAAAATTTCAATTTCTTTCAAATTTAATCTACAAAATTCCAATTCTTAAATTTAATTTTCAAAACTCCAATTATCAAATAATTTTCAAAATTCCAATTTTTTCAAATTTAATTTCCAAAATTCCAATTCTTAAATTTAATTTTCAAAACTCCAATTCTCAAATAATTTTCAAAATTTTGATTTATTTCAAATTTAATTTCCAAAACTCCAATTTTTAAAACTAATTTTCAAAACTCCATTTCTCAATTAATTTTCAAAATTCTAATTTCTTTCAAATTTAATTTCCAAAATTCCAATTCTTAAATTTAATTTTCAAAACTCCAATTCTCAAATAATTTTCAAAATTTCAATTTCTTTCAAATTTAATTTCCAAAACTCCAATTCTTAAAACTTATTTTCAAAACTCTAATTCTCAATTAATTTTCAAAATTCCAATTTCTTTCAAATTTAATTTCCAAAATTCCAATCCTTAAATTTAATTTTCTAATTTTCAAATAATTTTCGAAACTCCAATTTCTTTCAAATTTAATTTTTAAAATCCTAATTTTTAAATTTAATTTTCAAAACTTCAATTTTCAAATAAATTTTAAAACTCTAGTTTTCTTTCAAATAGTTTTAATTTCACTCCAGTTTTCAATTTTTTTTTTTAATTCTACAACTTTTAATCCTTTATTAGGGTTTTAGGTCACCAAAAATTTTGATTTTAATAAGTCTGCTGACATTCTCATTTTGGCATGCACTTGTACAAATTTTCTTCGATTTTCAAATAATTTTCTGTTTTCCTTGATTTTAAATAAGCAAGAATGAATTTTTCATAATTCCAAAATAATGGAATTTGTGAGACTAATTCATGCAAGATAAATTGGGCTCTGGTGGGGGCCCTACATATGAATTTTCTCTTCTAATTGTCAACTGTTATACTTAATGAATATTGTTTGATCTTTGTCTTGCTCTTTGATATGCATGTGATAATTTTGTACTTGAACTAACCTTGTTTCCATGATAGTGCACTATTACTTGCTGCTAAGGTGCGATCTTACTCCCACTTTGCTTATTCTTATGCATGATTCGTTTTATTATTTGATCATTTCATTGGTATCTATTGAATTTCTAGTTAATTGTCATGTTTGCTTCACCTTATTTAGTGGAGACCTCTGTAGGGCTTAGAGGGGTGCTACCTTTTAGAGGTACTTTCCCAATATATAACCTGATCCTCGGACCTAGACTCAGGTTTTTCAAAGACATGTTTTTCCAAAAACTATGGAGTCACTTCTTTAGTGTTTTCTTTCTTGTTCTATTTTCCCTTTTAAAATAAAATAAAATAAGTGGCGACTTTGACTTTTCCAAAATTAATTTTTCACCAATAAAAGCTAGTCTTGTCGATTGAGTGGAGACGCACGTGAAAAATGTGGGTCCACACTAGTGTATATGGTCACACATTGGACATGACTAATAGTGAATCATGACATAAAGCTATTGATTGTCATTATTCACTAAGTTACTATATTATACAGACTCAATCTTGAGGAGATATTGAGTCTATACCAAAGTCAATACAAGGCTTTGACTTATGGGTGAGACCCTAAAATGGTCACATATCCCTATAAATTGAATTACTATTCATGGAGACTAGTGGTATAAGTATTCTAAATAAAGGCCCCATGATATCTCATAAGATTGAAAGAATGTATCCCCTTAGGTGATCCAAAGGACATGTGATCTAGAAGACTATTGTCAGGGCATTTCCTTTAGTAGAAATTTGACATCTGCTCCTTGGAATTAAAATATTTCAATTGATCACATAAAAAGTGGGATCTGTAACTCAAGGATTAGAAAGGTAATCTTGATAGGTGATAGCAAGTTCTATAAAGGATAGCAAACAAGGTCTCTAAATTGGACTAATTAATTAATTAGATAGCCCTATGAGGTTAATAAATCAATTAGAACCTATTTTTGGCTAGATTAAGTGACCTAAGCCCATGTGAGCTCAAGTCACTTAATCCTAATAGGGGAACCCTACAAATTCCTACTTAAGGGTTAGGGTCTTCATCACTCTTATAGGGGAGTTGTCTTCCACTTCCAAAGAGAGAGAGAGCCAAAGCTTACTCTCTTCCATTGTCCACCTTATGGAGTGCCAAGATCGTGGTTGGAGTCATCAAATGAAAGATCTTGGGTGTACAAGACTTTCAAATACTTCAAATATCTTCTTTATCACATGGAATTGATTTAGGAACATCCAAATCATAGGTAAAGTTTTCTATAGCACTATTATTCTATATCATGTTAATAAAAATTTATTTTTATGATTCTATTGTTAGGATCTAGAGCCTTAGGGAGTGTTCATGTACTTAACCTGAATCTATGATAAGGAACGAGCAAATCCAAGTTCCCTACACATTCCATATAGGAAGTATGATGCTTATGTTGGGATTAAGACCTAGAAAGTTTGTCCTGATGTAACAGATTAATATTTATTTATATACATTTCTTAATTTCTCATTTATTATCCTATATGCATTAATTAGTTTTCTGAGCATACACACTTATATCTCTTACATTGTACATGACTTGGGTGCATCAAGAGTTGCATAAAGAATTCAAGTCATGGGTTCCTTGTAAGTTGATAAGTTTTCCACAACCAATTCATGGATTTGGGCAATCTACTAGAGATTTTAGTGCACTACCTCCTAATAGAAGGAATGGTTTGTCTCAACCATTGAGATAGGTTTCCCATGGTGAGTACACTAGTGTGTATGGTTACACATTGGATAAGACTTATAGTGAACTATGATGTAAGGTTATCGATTGCCTTGATTCACCATGATACTATATTTCATAGACTCTCAACCTTGGGGAATATTGAGCTTATGCCAAAGTCAACAGGAGGCTTTAACCTATGGGTAAGACCTTAGGGTGGTCATATATCCTTATAGACTAAGTCATTGTTGACGAAGACTAATGGCACTAAATATTCTCAATAGAGGTGTAGACCCTTCATTTTGTCCTCATAGCACATGTTGTTCATCATACTTATTACCCCTTGCCCTACATTTTCATGTAGTACACACGTAAGATCCCCTTCTGCTTATACGTTCATCATGCTTCTTGGTAGTTCGTTTTACTCAGTTTGACACTGACTTTTAGGCCACTTTTGGAATGAATTTTTTTTGGATTCATAACATGACTTTAGAGGCAGCCTAGGTTTTCCCAAAATTTTAATATGATCAAAGTTTATTCAAACACTTTCGAACGACCCAAAACCAGTTTTGACCTATTTCAGCTAGTGCTAAAGGTTTAAATAATCCTCCTCTAATTAAGGTAGCCCTCGACCAATTGAGCTAAGCACTTGATCAGTTTCAACCAATTGATCGAGTTTTGGGTCTTTTTGTCCCATTTTGACTTTTTTTTCTAGCCCTATTTTATTTTATTTTATTTTATTGGTTTTTAAGGGTTCCCAAGAGTGTTTTAGGTGAGTTTTAGTGGGATTTAGCCTTGGGTTAGAGGTCTCTTGGGTTTGGTTTTGGCTTTAAGGAGAATTGAGAGTTGGAGGAAATAAAGACAAGTGTTCAAATCTCCACCATTTCTTACCCTATAAAAAGTAGACCTTGGGAGCTGGATTATGGGGGGATTCTCTTGACTTTTTAAAGGGGAAACTCTGCCAATTTTCAATGATGGAGAGAGAAAGAGTGAGAGTTTGATTGAAGGCTTGGTTTGAAAGGAGATTTGGATAACTAGAAGGCAAGTGCTCACTTATGTGGAGAATTCTCGATAAGTTCACTTGGATTTCATTTTTCTCCTTCTTCATCCCAATTTATTTTCATTTTCCTCTATTTCTTAGATAATTGTTGTGGAGAACCCTAAATCCCTCTATTCCCTATCCCAAGCTCATGTTAAGTACAAGAATGCTCCCTAGTTTCTAGATCCCAATAACAAAAGCAAAAATTTACAATTATTTTGATAAGGATATAGAATAGCAATGCTTTATAAAACTTTACCTATGATTTGGATGTTCCCAAATCAATTCTTTTCGATAAAGAGAGGTTTCCCAATAGTTGGAAGCCTCGTAAACCAAGATTTTTTGCCTGATGACTCCAACTCATTCTTGACACTCCAAAGGGTAGGGTTTTGGAAAGAAAGAATTGATGGCTTTCTCTTTCTCTATAGGTGGAAGACAACTCACTTAAAAGTTAAAGGCAACTCTAACCCCTAATGGGGTATTTATCGGGCTCCCTAACTCTAATTAAGTGACTTAAACCCGCCAAGGGCTTGGTTTACTTAATCTAGGCCAAATAATTGATTAATAAACCTCACAAGACCATCTAATTAATCAATTACCCCAATCTAGAAACCTTGTTCACTAATCCCTATGCAACTTTACATAATTACCAAAATGTCCTTTGTTGGGATTGAACCCCTAAAAGTAAGACGTGATGTGACAAATTTAAACTTTATTATCCCCTTGTTATCATTTTTACGCATTGACATTGATTTGATCATTCAACTCATACCTCTTACATTGTACATGACTTGAGTGCATTAGGAGTTGCATAGAGGATACAAGTCATGAGTTCCTTGTAAGTAGATAAGTTGTCCATAGTCCATTCATGGTTTTAGGCAATCTAATAGAGACTATATTGCACTATATCCCAATTAGAGGGATGGCTTATCTTAACCGTCGGGATGGGTTTCCCATGGTGAGGGCACTAGTGTATGTGATGCACATAGAACAGGACCTATGGTGAATGATGAAGTAAGGCTATCAATTTTCAGGATTCACCATGCTACTACTAAGTTTTATGAACTCTCAATCTTTAGAAAATATTAAGTCTCTGTTAAAATCAAATGGGAGGCTTTAACCTATGGATAAAACCCTAAAGTGGTTATATATCCCAATAGATTGGTTCACTGTTGATGGAGGTTGGTGGCAATAGATATTCTCAATAGAGTCACCATGATATCCATGGGATTGAGATTGTGTGTCCCGTTAAGTGATTTAAAGGACCTGTGATCATGAAATCTATGGTTGCAGTAATTCCTTTAGTGGAATTTGTCATATGTTCCTTGGAACTAGCGTAAGTCAATTAATCACATGATTAGTGGGATATGCAATTCAAGGATTTTAAAGGTAATCTTGATAAGTGATATCATTGCCTTGTTAGATTATGGGCACCCGCTCATGGGGAGTTTGCATGGAGTGGATAGTAGGTCACATACCCAAGCTTCCTTTCATTGTTATTTACATAAGGTACTGGAGTATAGTTGATTCTCTTGAGTGGAATGTTAATCAACTTCAAAATTGGATTATAAGAGAGCCAATACTCCTATAGGTCCCAGTGCTCCCTGCACTAAGCTCATATACCATGATGACATAGTTTATAAGGGTTGGATTAGCTCTAGGTTCATTCTTGTGTGTAAGGGCATTTTGGTAATTACGTAAGGTTGCATAGGAGATAGTGAACAAGGTATCTGGATTGAGCTAATTGATTAATTAGATGGCCTTATGAGATTAATTAAGTAATTAGGACCCATTTTGGGTTAGAAATGACCCAAGCCTCGATGGGTTCAAGTAACTTAAGCCTAATGGGCAACCCTAAAAATATCCCCTTAAGGATTAGGGTTTCCTAATGACTTTTAATTAGTCGTTTTTCACCTCTAAAAAGGGATAGAGAAAGAGCTAGAGCTTTCTTCCTTCCATTTCTCACACTTTAGAGTGTCAAGATAGTAGTTCAAGTAATCAAGCAGAAGAACTTGGGTGTACAAAACCTTCAAACTTCTCCACGTGGAATTGATATGGGAACATCCAAATCCAAGCATGAGTACTATATCTTTATATCTATAGTTAATAATAGTTTTTATTGCCATTTATTTCGTTATAATATATTTAGAGATGCCTAAGGATAAATGCATGCTCCTTAGGAGATCCAAGGATGGGGAATGGAAAAATCTGAGATTCCCAACACCCTTATGTGTAAAAGTAAATCTTAAGCCAATCCAACCCTCATAAACTGTGTCATTAAGGTATATGAGCTTGAGTAGGGACCACTAAGACCCATAAGGGTACTAGCTCCCTCAAAATCCAATTTTGAATTCGATTCAACATCCCACTACAGAGAATCGACTATACTTGGGTAACCATACATATTAGTACATTCACAATGGAAAACATATCCTGATGGCCAAAACAAGTCATCCCTCCAATTAGGAGGCACTATAGTCTCAACTGGATTACCAAAATCCATGAACTAACGATGGACAACTCATCGTCTGGCAAGGAACCTCGTATCCTCTGTGCAACTCCTAATGTACCCAAATCATGTAGAATGCAAGTGATACAACGTTGAATGCTCAAGTCAATTTCAATGCATAAAAGAGATAACATAAGGACACCGAAGTCTAACTTTTATTACATCATGTCTTGCTTTTAGGGTTTCAATCCTAGCAAACTTCCACTAGCCTTAAAAGCAAAATGGGCACTGTAGAAAGAATCTGCTCCACAATCACATCACTTTTTTGTACTATCTCACAAAGTAGGTAGTACTTCATCTTTTTGTGTTTTCTCTTCTAGTGGTATCTTGGTTCTTTAAATTGCGATGCCTTCCTACTATTATCAAAAACAAGATTTTAGACAATACAACCAAGGGAACTACCCTTAATTCCTATAAGGAACATCTTAAGCCAAACAGTTTCCTTTGTTACTTCAAAAGCAATAAAAACTACTTAGAGTATACACAAACTTAGAGGTAGACACCTATGAAAGTCCTCATCAGACTGAAATTCTAATTCTTGATACCCAAGGAATACCAACTCAACACAAAGACTCACAAACATATGTTCCCTCATTCTTTTAAGTTACTTGAGTATATGCTTGACATCCACCCAAAACTCTAATCATGGATTGGACTGTTATCTACTTGTATACAACAAAGCAAATATACAATCTAGCACATAGCATCACAATATAAGGTTACCCATTGCAAAAGCATAGGATATTGCCTTAATATAATATATCTTCTCATATGTCCAAGGATAGTGATTGTGAAAGAAGTAACTCTAAACCTAAGGATATCAAAACCATTCTTCTAGTCATGCATCATGCACTTAACCAAATGTTTTTCAACGTATGAGACATAATGCATTTTTTCTATTCTTGTGGTCCAAAGGACCTTAATCCTACAAATATATTATGCCATTTCCAAATTTTTCATCTAAACTCAAGTAGACAATCAGATCTTGATTGATGACAATCGCCCTACAACACTTCCAATGAGTAGCTTGTCATCTATCTATAAGATCTTAAAGCACTATCATGCTTTCTTGTACCTTCTTGTATACAAAAGGCCCTTTGCTATGACATTATCTAGTTGTTGTATCTCATAAATGACATGCACAAAAATGAATAGGAGTACTCCGATGAATTTGAGTATGGCTACTATTGAAAAGGTTTTCAATAGTCAAAACAATATTTCAAACTATAGCCTTTAGCTACAGCCTAGCTACATAAAACTCAAGCTCCCATCTACTACTTTGTTCCTGTTGTAGACCAACTTACACCTATGGATTTTATTCCTTCAGGTGCCTCTACAAGAATCCAGATGATGTTAGAAGACAAAGATTCTAACTATTCTTTCATAGCTCCTTACCAAGAATAAGCAAAAAAAAACCATTCACTACTTCATCATAATTCATGGGATATTTATTGGAGCTAAAATATGTGCTTTAATAACACATATTTGATATGAATGAGCAAAAAAACCACTCATTACTTTGTCATAATTTGTGGGATATTGATTCGAGCCAAAATATGTGCTTTAATGACACATATTTGATCTGATTTATGTACCAAAGGACACTAAAATACCCAACTTGACCTAAATCAAAGTTAAGGCCCTAGCCATGAGTTTAAATTTTATTTTGGAGATTTATCTTAGGTTCAAGGGAAGAAAAGGTGCAAGTTGAATCACTTTAGATTTTGAAATATCAAGAAAGGGTTAAATGAGGAAATAAGTGAGTCAAGACTCATGGACCATGAGGAAAGGCAAGACAGGGATATCTTGAGTTTGGAAGATAATAAATTACCATTATGGAGTAATAAAAAAGGCAAGAAAACATGGGCAATGAGGTATAAAGCAAGATTCAGCTACATGGAAATTTAGAACTTAAAAATCTGATGGTAACATATACTCTAATTTTGAGGACAAATTTGGAGCACTTTATGGAGTCCATTTTATATATACTATATATAATTTTGAATCTTGGGAATTCAAGAGTCCAATGCTTTAAACGGCGTGCAAATCAGAGCTGAAATGAAGAAGTTATGGACATTTGAAGACAACTACGCAAAGTTGAAGGGTCATTTCGAAATGATTTCAAAATTCAACTTATGAATTCAAAATCCACTTCAAAATGACCCCAATTTTGAATTCACCCACTGCAACTTTGATGTTTCACCTCATCTACTTCAGGAATTGCATCTAAAGCACTCCATCCGCCCTAAGTGGACCCCACACGACTAGAAATCACCATTTTATTATTATATTTTTAATCATTTTTAGGTAATTCTTTTCTAATAAGTGGCCAATGAGAGTTTTCCATATGTTAGGTAATTGATGATATTATATAAACTCTCTTAGTTCTAGGTTTTAGAGATCTTGGATCTTTTTTCGGAGAGTTTGACATTCAAGGAAGAAGAAGACGAGAACTTTGGTTTGTTTTCTTTTTCTTCTTTATTAAATTTATTGTTTTTAGTTTCTTTTGATTCAAATTATGGATTTTACCCTATTATGAATTGTAATGTGACATCACCCCCATGAGAGGCTAAGAAGCCAACTTGGGGGTTGAAGAATGAAAACCTAAGGGCTAGGAAACCTATAGGGACAATTGGTAAATTCTTATAACAATGAGATTAATTATTGGTTGGGTGATGATTTATCAATTTTTTATCCTATCCTTGTGAGTTAGTTTAGGGAATGATATGGTAGGTTATTACTCGATACTAGTAATTCTTGATTATAAGTTATCTTCATCTTCCCTATCGTTATTTGCCCCAAAACAAAGCTATAAGGAGTAAAAGGGTTAAAAAGTCAAATCTTAAACTGATGATCAATCTCATTCATTTGATGGTTTTATTAATCTATTTTAAAAAGAAAAAATTAGGTTTTGGATGCAATTTTGAGTTATAGAACTCAACTTGATCGCGAGTGGCCAAGAATCCCAAAACCCTAAGATCATATTACTTAAAAGACCCTTGTTTCCTCTAATTTCTATACCCTAGGTTGGATTGTGGAAAGCCCCAAACTTTAATCAATCAAATTTAAAATCAATATTCATTTTGTTATTAATTTAATTTTTTTTACTTAGTTTCACATTATTCACATATTGTTTCACTTTAGGATTTAAACAAAAATAATTCATTTATTCTAGTATTGACAATTTCCATAAGTCGGCCCTTGAGGACAATACCCAGAGTACTACAAAAGTCGTAGTGACTCTTTCTCTAGTTTTTCTTAACCGGAGTTGCTACGTAAAAAGGCTAAGTATTTTGGTACAATAGAGAAGTTCAGTCAGATATGAACCTCTCACTATGATGAGGTACTAGTGTACTAGTAGTAATGGGAATAGTATGTCTTTATACCCTTGGACCTATAATAACTTGTCCATAAGTAGGACTATCTTCTAATGTATCCTCCAATCCATATCACTCTTTTCCTTATTCCTTGTCATATAGTTTTCATCAAAAAACTGGCATTTGTAGTAACAAATATCTCTTGATGATCCTGACTATAAAGGCAATCACCCTTGAAATCCTCTTGTATATCCTATAAACTTATATACCTCTTAAATAAAGAAGGTATAAAAAAATCTTTAAGACATATCCCTAAAAGAATTTAGAAAAAAATAACAAACCAATCACCGATGTCACTATGTCTATCAAAGTTTGTTTTTTCCTTCCTCCACTGCATTTTGCAATGAAGCCTTTGGTGCACACAACTAAGATATAATCTCATTCTCCCAAAGGAAATAATAAAATTTATTAGACATACCACCTTGATCTAATCAAAGTGCCTTCATATGTTGAACTAATAGGTCCAATTTCGCCTTAAACTCAAAGAATCTATTCAAGGTATCAAATTTGCTATGCACATATCCCAACTTAGAGTAATCATCACTAAAAGTAATAAAGTACCCATACCCTCGCCATGCATGAACATTGAAAGGTTTATAGATGTTAGTATACACTAACTCCAAACATTCCTTAATTTTATATCCTTCAAAAGTAAAGGGCTTACAAGTCATTTTACTATCTATACAAGATTTGTAGGTTGGAAGATCTTCTGGAATAAAAAAAATGTTCAAATTTAACCAGTCTTTAGGTCTTGTTTAGATTAACATGACCTAGGTTATAGAAGCCACATGTTTGATTAGTGTTAAGTTCGCTTCTTTAATGATATCTTACTATTCTCATTCATGGCAAAGTGATAATGGAATCAAAATGGAAAAAACAGTATCTCCCACTAGCATGCATAACTAACCTTGCAACTGAAGTTAAGGTCAGTATAATCTCATTATTTAACCTTCTTACTTGTTGAAAAATCTGTAATTAATTACAGAAAGTGGGCTTGGAATCTTTCTACCATAATTAGTGAAATCCATCACTAGATATTCAAAAATGGGAAATGATGTATACTTTTTTATATCCTTAAGTAAAGTAGGCATTCTTTTTCTAGTGTCCTAAAAGGCCACAAAGGAATTACCTACCCTTGAGCTTGCTTTTTTTTCCTTCTCCTAAACTTTTCTTATTTAGTGTTATTCTTCTTCTTCTTCTTCTTCTTCTTCTTCTTCTTCTTCTTCTTCTTCTTCTTCTTCTTTTTCTTCTTGGTAGAAGACCTGAGAACCCTTGACTCTCGTATGAACACCCCTATGTTCTTTGAGAGTCTCCTTAGCCATCCCAAAGGAAACTAGCAAGGTTTCTAAGTTCATACAAACTCTAGTGTTCATAATAGTCCTAAGAGAAGCTTGTCTATGCTAACCTACCCTTATCACCAAATAGCCTTGCATACTAGTAAGAGAATATCAAAGTCCTTAGTAACAGACATGTGTTGCTATTGCAACACATTATCTAAAGATCTAAGTATTAGACACTTAGTTTTCTGATTCATCTAATGTCACCTTTGATATACCACTCTTTCTACATACTAAGTTAGTTCCTAAGGGATAGCTTGCTTTATTTAAACTAGCTTCTATGCAATTAATTACTATATCCAAATTAATATTAAATTTAGTCTGAAAGAATAGTTGGGCTTAGTTCGAAGTGAGAAAGAGAGTGATAAGATAACCGACATGATATCTAATAACAAAGAAAACAACCATGCATATGACATAATTGAGCATTCAATGCATAACAATAATTTAGCAAAAATATAGAGCTCTTAGGACTACATCTCTTTTTGTAAGGTATCCTTGTATCATAAGAATCAAGCCTACGGTGGGCAGGTCATAACCTTTTTATTAGTTAGAGTTCCACTCATATTAATCTCTCTTCCTTAACAATGAAGGTACCTAAGGCAAGATCAACATACATTTTATTTGACCTATGGACTATGCAAGTTGGACCGCGGTAGGCAATTCAACCACTTCATATCCAACGTTAAGTTTATAACCATTATCTTTGAACTTTCAATGTCACCAAGTAAGGAACCCCACCGATAGGGTGGTTTCTCCCACTATAAACATGTCTAGTGCCATTCTAATCAAGAGTCCATATCCCTTAATTCCTAAGGCCCAACCAACCAATGGGTGGTGTTGAACCTAAATCGAGATGGGCTTGACAATGGAGGTCACGGGCTTGCCTAAAATCTTCTCCCACTTAATCTTTTGAGTTAATTAAGAGCATTTTTAATCCTAAGTCATTGCCTTGATGAATAAATTATCAACTTTGAGAATTTCCAAAATATTCACTTCTTAATTGGAAACCTAGTGCAATAAGAGATTGTCAATCATAAAAAAAAAAAAAAATTAAAATTTCCATGAGAGTATTTTTCAAAAATAAATCTTGAAAAAAATCTCTACTTTCAAAATTTCAAAAAATACTTTCATAAAATTCTCCTTTTACACAAATCCAATTAATAAATATTTTGTCTAGGAAATACCTTCAAAGAAATTTATTTCCATCCAATTCTAAACCTTTTAGTAATAACCTTTTAATGATAAATTATTTCTAATGAAAATTTTCAAAATAGTTACTTTCCAAATTGGAAAATCTAGTGTAATAAGGAAATTACCAATTTATGAAATTTTGAAAATCATGAGAGTACTTTATCCACTAAAAGAACTTTTGCTTCTCATATTAAAAAATCCTCATAACATTTACTTTCTTGATTCCTTATGCCTTTCCAACTTAATAAATATTCTCATAGAAGCTTCACAATAATTTATTCCATTAAATACTACCAAAAACACAACTTGTATTAATTCCTTAATGGATAAAATATTCTCTATGAAAAACTTTCAAAAATGTTTATTTCCTTAAAAAGAATTAAACAATCCATTTTGGAATGTATTTTCAAAATATTTTATATCTTCATTAAATTGCTAAAACTTTGCATAAAAATTATGGTAACTTTTTTTAACATAAATTCTTTATCATGAGATTTTCTAAAGTCGTTATTTACTTCTTAAATTATGACTCCTATGCTATAAGAATTTCTTCTTATTCCTTATCCTTGAGCTATCCAAAATCATTCAATTCTCTCACGGGAGAGAGCCTAAAGGACTTGGTGGTTTCCTTATTCTCTAAGGGTGCGAGAGCTTAGAGGACCACCATTACTATATGTTTCATTCTCCATCTTTCAAGGTGGGCTAGCCTAGAGAACTACCTATTCAAAAAACCAACTAGATAGTTTAAGAGGAATAACAATTCACTTTTAACAACAACCAATTTATAGAAAAATAACATTGGAAAAAGCTTACCATAAAAATTTATTTCTTAAGAAAAAAACCAAAATCACTATCTAATTATTTTATTATCCTTTAACAAATGTTAAAATTAAATATAGCATAATAAACATAAAAGGAAATAAAATAAAATATTTCACATGGTCTTAAGGATACTATTGTATATTTGGTAATTAAATTTAATAAAATCCAATTTACCAAAATTGTCATAATAATAAACCATAAGATGCCAAAAAAAACAAAGATTCTCCACATAAAGTGCACACGGACTACAAGCAATTGCACGCAAACTACACATAGATTATACATGAACTACACAAAAACTACACGTGAATTGCACATAAACTGCACGTAGACTACAAGTGAATTGCATATAGATTCTACCTCCCCCTTTCCCCCAAAAAATTTTTAAAGGATCTTTCTCTATGAATTTTTTTCTTTCTTTTCTTCAGTTACAAGATTGCTTAAAAACATGAACTTTTTATATAAATTCCTATACTCCTCAAATATATATATATATATATATATACACATACAATCAATCTAGGAAAAAAATGAATTTTTACGATCAAAGAAAACTCCTATGCTCCTAAACAATGAGCTTACAACCCATCTATAGAATACCAAAAGCAATCCCAAGAAACAATTATCACAATTTAACAATCTTTCATATCTAAGGTCATGTAAGGTTAGTATATCCTAAAAAGGTTCTATCATACTTTTTCTAATCTAAAGGTTTGATACCAATTGTAGGGAACCCCAACTCAATTTATTCCCTATCCTAGGCTCATGTTAGATATATGAATACTCTCTAGGGCTTCTAGATCCTAGCAACGAAAAAAAAATTACAATTATTATCATAAGGATCTATAATAATAATGCTTTAAAAAACTTTACATATTATTTGGACATTCCCAAATCAATTTCTATCAATGAAGAGTGGTTTCATGGTAGTTGGAAGCCTCGTAAACCTAAGATCTTATGACGAATGACCTAACTTGATCTTGACACTCTAAAAGGTGATTCCTTGGAATTTTGAATTTAAAGGCTAATCAAATATGAAAATCATCCAAGAAGGGGGGCGAATTGGGTTTTTGAAAATATTGTCCAAACACACCAAAGTTCAAGCAAATTAAAAAATAATATATGAGGATATAGAGTTAGAAAGAGGAAACACAAGTTTTATAGTTATTCGATACTCCTTGCCTACGTCTACTCTCTTCAAGCTCCAACCAAATGAGGGTTCCACTATCTTTAAAGCTTCAACCAAGCTTCCAATGTCTTACACTTGGATTCTAACTCTAATAGGTGCTATAAGATCCCTTCAAGTATATCTCAACTTGAAGTTATGAATGATCATAATCTCACTTTCATAGCAAAGAATAACACTCTCACCCTAGCTCAATAAATGAATGAATATAAAAAAAGGCTTAGATGAATGACAAGGGTGCACTAGGTGGTTTGCAAGTGAAGAATCAATACACCAAAGATGGAAATGAGAGCTTTTGATAAGAAACAAGTAGGTAGAAAATTGATTGCAGGTGTTCTCTATGAAATAAATGAAGTGAAGCTCTCAATTTATAGGTTTCTAGCATCGGGCACCAAAAACACTAAAATGTGGCCTTATTCGATCGAGCTTTGATTCGACCAATTGACTAGCCATTGGACATTAAATGCACAACAGGTGACTATTAGGTCTTAACTAGGCCTCGATTAAGCAGACCTTCCCTTTGACTGAGAGAGGTGTCACCCTTAACTAGGAATACAACTTCTCTGGAAGAGAGAGAAGAAAAGTTCTACTCCTTGATTAGTTCTCAATGAAGAAGGTATTGGGATTGAGCCTTGGAAAGCATGACATGATGTAACAGATTGAAATTCATTTATAAATTTATTTATTTATGTTTCTTGGTTTCCCTTAAATATCTCATTTGTATTAATTAGTTATTTGAGCAGACACATTCCATATCATTTGCATTGTACATGACTTTGATATATTAAAAGGTATATAGAAAATCCAAGTCATGGGTTTCCTATAGAGTAATGAGTTGTCCAAAGTTGGTTCATTGATTAGGGTTATACATCTAAGATTGTAGTGCACTACCTTCTACTAAGAGGGATGGCTTGTCTTAGATGTCAGGATGGTTTTCCCATGGTGAGTATACTAATGCATGTGATGCACATTGGACAAGACCTATGCTGAATCATGACACAAGGCTATTAATTGTCATGATTCACCAAGCTACTAAATTGCATAGACTCTTAACCTCGAGAGGATATTAAGTTTGTGCTAAACTTAATAAGAGGCTTTAACTTATGTGTGAGACCCTAAAGTGGTCACATATCCCTTGGATTGGGTCACTGTTGATGGAGGCTAGTGGTAGTAGATATTCTTAATAAAGGCACCATGATATCTCATGGATTGAGAGTGTGTTTCCTTAGGTGATCCAAAGTACATGTGATCTAGAAGACTATGGCCATAGCATTTCCTTTAGTGGAAACTTGACGTATGCTTCTTGGAGTTAGAATATGTCAATTGATCACATAATAAGTGGGATATGTAACTCAAGGATTGGAGAGATAATCCTGATAGGTGATAACACTACCTTGTTATATTACAGAAACCAGTTCTTGGGGAGTTTGCATGTAGTGGATAGTAAGTTACGAACCCTGAGTTTCGTCTCATTGTTATTTACATAGGATATTGGAGTGTAGTTGATTCTCTTTAGTGGAATGTTAAATAAACTTCAGAATTAGATTCTGAGGGAGCCAGTATTCTTATTTGTCCCAATTGTCCTCACTTTGAGCTCGTATACCATGTAACACGGTTTATGAAGGATGAATTGGCTCTTGGTTCATTCTTTTTCATAAGAACATTTTGGTAATTATGCAAGGTTGCATAAGGGATAGGGAACAAGTTCTCTAGTTTGGCCTAATTGATTAATAAGACAACCCTATGTGGTTAATTAATCAATTAGGACCCATTTTGGGCTATATTAAGTGACCCAAGCCTTGACAGGCTAATTAGTCACTTAACCCCAATAAAGAAAACCTATAAACACCCCATAGGGGCTAGGGTTTTTATAACCTTGAGAGAAACTTTGTCTTCCACCTCCAAAGAAAGAAAGAGATAGTAAGAGCAAAGAGATCATCATTCCTAAAGTCTACACTTTGAATTGTCAAGATCATGGTTCGAGTCATCGGGCGGAAAATCTTGGGTGTATGAGACTTCTAGATTCATTGTTCTTCATCTTCACCGAGCGGAATTGATTTGGAAACATCCAAATCAAAGGTAAAGTTTTCTAATGGCTTTCTTCTTGATCCTAATATTGGACAAATCTATTTTTTGCTTCCATTGCATAGGATCTAGCGACCTAGGGTAGTTTTGCATGCACCTATACGATCCAGGGTAAGGGAATGGAGAAATCCAGGGATCCCAGCAAAAAGCTAAACCAATCAACCAAATCCTTGACCAATTGAGCAGGCGAAGCAATCTTCTTAACTAGTTCAGCTAAAATGGCCCAAAAACCTATATTTTTCATTTTCTTTCACATCTAACACTTATGTACAGTCTTCAAGTGCATTAATAGATCAAGTATGAAACAATTTAATTAACTTCATGTGAGAATACTCGGGTTTTCTTAAAAAATTAACTTTAATGCATAAACTGAGTATTGAAATATGCATGATTTAAAATGAAAAACCTAGGTGCACCCATATATTCACCTTATAATTAGATCCTATGCTTGAATAGTCTTCATGCACACTTTAACTTGTGTTCTTTTGATGCCTTGATGATTATCTTGAATTTCCAAAAGAGTTTCTCATATAAAACCTGAAACTTTTATTGATTTAAAGCTATTAATAACTTAACCATGGTTTGTTATCATCAAAACGTGATTAGGAGAATCATTGGGCTAACAAGAAAAGAGAAAGCTAAGAATATTTCTTTCTCTGAAGGTGGAAGATGACTCATTCAAAAGGTGATGGAAACCTTAACCCCTAAGGGGTATTTATAGGGTTCCCTAATAGGGCTTAAGTGACTTAATCCCACCAAGGGCTTGGATCATGTAATCTAATCTAAAATGGGTCATAATTGATTAATTAACCTCACAAGATCATCTAATTAATCAATTAGCCCAATCCAAAGATCCTGTTCACTAGCCCCTGTACAATCTTGCATAATTACCAAAATACCCTTATGCATAAAAGTGAACTTAAGCTAATCCAACTCTCATAAACTATGTCATCAAGGTATATGAGCTCAAGCAAGGATCATTTGGATCTATAAGAGTAATGACTCCCTCAAAATTCAATTATAAAGTCGATTCAACATCCCACTACAAAGAATGAACTACACTCTAGTATCCTATGTAAATAACAACGAGACAAAGCTCAAGTTCGTGAACTACTATCCATTGCATGTAAACTCCCCATGAGTTGGTGTCTATAATCTAAAAATGTAGTACTATCACCTATCAAGATTACCTTTTCAATCCTTAAGTTATAGATCTCACTTATTATGTGATCAATTGACATACTTTAGCTTTAAGGAGCATATGTCAAATTCTACTGAAGGAAATGTTATGGTCATAGTCTTCTGGATCATATGTCCTTTGAATCACCCAAAGAGACACATTGCCCCAAACCCATGAGATATCATGGTGTCTCTAGTAAGAATATCTATTCCCACCAACCTCCATCAATAGTGACCTAATCTATAGGGATATGTGACCACCTTAGGGTCTCGCCCATAGGTCAAAGCCTTTTGTTGATTTTACCACAAGCTTAATAACCTCTCAAGGTTGAGAGTCCATGCAGTATAGTAGCTTGGTAATGTTGGGATTAAGCCTTAAAAAGCATGACATGATGTAATAAATTGAGATTCATTTATAAATTTATTCATCTATGTTTCTTGGTTTCCCATTTATTATCCCATAATGCATTAATTGGTTATTTGAATACATGCCCATGTCACTTACATTGTACATGAGTTGGGTGCATTATAAGTTATACAGATGATCAAAGTCATGGGTTTTATAATACCCGAATTTTAATAACACATCAAATTCAGGGATCAAAAAAGTTTTCAGAAATTGTTAGTCAAATGGTCATAAAAAATTGTGAAGATCCATGTGTTAATATTTAATTGGGGGAGATTTTGGAAAAGTTGGTCAAATGTCAATAGTTTGAAATTTTTTTCCATGTCGGGTGTAAAAAGTAGGAATTTTAGGAATTAAATTTAATTACTAAGTGGTAAATTAAAGTTAAATAATTTGCAAATGCAACGACTTGAAATATAAATAAATAATGGAATAAAATTTATTAACAGAATTATAAATTTATACATATGTAGATTTTGGCAATTAAATTAAATTAAATTAAATTAAATTAAATAGATAATGTGGGATAGGTGATATGAATTTAAATATTAGAAGAAAAAAAAGCATACACACACAAAGAAATAAATCTAATGTTAAATATAATATTGTAAAATAGTGGTCCTCACCACTTAAATAAATGAAAAGGGAAGAGCAGTGGTCGGTGACTTAATAAAAAGTCAAAAATAAATAAATAACATAAAAGGGACAAGGAAAGGGAAAGAGAAAATGGCAGGCAGAGAAAAAAATGAAGAAACAAACAAAAAATAAAAACTAAAAATAAAAAATAAAAGGAATAAGAAAGAATAAAGAAGGTGTCGCGAGTCTTTGGGTGACTATCTGATGAGCCAAATGAGCTCCATTTCACGTGAAAATCTAGGAAGGTATTTTATTCATTGAGATGAATATCGCTATGGAGTCAAATTTTGAATCCAGTGGTTAGATTCTCAATTTTTAGTAGGGTGATTTATTTTTAAAATTTTAATTTAATATTTTCTTGGAGAAAAATTTGTGGATGTTTTTAAAAATTAGATCTATCTATATTGCGATGTTTAGTGGGTGTTTTATATGTATAATTATTCTTTTAATTTCTTAGTGAATATATGAATATTTAAATTGATTTTAGTGGGAATAATGTTAGAGTACAATTTAGAAATTAGACGTTGATGATATAATTTATATGAATTAAAGAAGGATATTTGTGTGAAATATTAGAATTATTTGAATTGTTTTTGGAAGATGAAATGAAAATTTGGGGTGATTATTTAGATATATATTAATGTTGAAACAATGAAAATTATTTATTGGAAAATGAAATAGTGATAATTTAAACCATAGAAATTTAAAGTTTATTGTGTGTGTCTAAATTATAAAAAAAAAAATGTTGGATGTTATATGTTTACAATATTTATTTTATATTATTAAGTATTATTATTTGAGTTGGAAATTGGATAATAGTAGTATATTGCATTGTTGCATTCATTTGCATCCATGGTTATGTATAAGGAAAAATAAAGAAATGGTTATGAGATATGGAAACGAGAATGACAAAACCTTGAAGAAGGCAAAAATGAAAAGAAAAATGAGAAATGAAAGGCCCTAGTGATGGCGAATTAAGAAGGGAGTGAGATCCCTAAGTGTGAAAGACACAAAAGTTTACCCTATGAAAACTCTAAATGAAGAATGTATTTGGGTATAAACACGTATCCTTCAGTGAAAGCCCGAGAACAACAATGCATTACTTGATTGCATGTAGGCATTTGTATCATGTTTGCATTTGGAAGAAGAATCAGTATCAACTAATTAAATGACATCAATTGTATGTTTGAATGTACTATTAGCGACTAAAAGTGATTTATTTATTATGTAATCTTGGAAATGTTTGATATCCCATATATATATATATATATGATTGAATAAGAAAAGTGATATTCTTAATTGATTTAATTTTGTATGGTTGAGGTTTCATTTAATGTAAATAGTGTCAATGTGTTATTATATTTTGACATGTGATTATGTTACGTTGACCTAAAATTTTTAACCCCTTTGGGTATAAGACATCATATTGAGCAATGTGGAAATGCTCACCCTTTTATTTCCTAAAATTTTTAAATTTAGACGTAGTTTATGAGGAACAATAATAATGGTTGTTTTTGTTGATATTACCTTTTTGGCCTGTATTAATTGAGTTATATGGACTATTGCAATTTATATTATATTTTGTAAAGCATCTTTGGAAATATTTTTGACTTAAAGATTATTGTAGAAATTATAGAAATTTGGGTAATCACCTTAGGTGGTAAGATGATTTGCAAATTTATAATACTTGTGAGTAGGTGATGGGTGGTTTGGAAAAGGAAAAAATAATTCATACGATAAATCTTAGCTTAATATATTTATTTAGGATTAGATGTTAATTTATTCAAGAAAAATCAGTTATCGGGATAGACTGTTAGCTTAGATAAGAGTAAACCCTTAAGGTTAAATCTTTGAATTAGGGTCAAGGGTCAAACCTTTGACCTAGGGTCATGGGTCGGATTCTAGGTTGCCTAGAATTCCGAGCGTGATAGGTTCCTTATAAAGTGATGAGTAGTGTCACAATCGATTCATGGATTTGGGCAATCCATTTGAGATTTAATGCACTACCTCCTAATTAGAGGGATGAGTTATCTTAGTCATTAAGATGGTTTTCTTATGGTGAATGCACTAGTGTATGTGATGCACACTAGATAGGACCTACGGTGAATCATGACGTAAGGTTATCGATTGTCATAATCACCAAGCTACTATACTGCATGGACTCTCAACCTTGAGAGGATATTAAGCCTATGTAAAAATTAATAGGAAGCTTTGACTTATGGGTGAGATCCTAAGGTGATCACATATCTCTATGGATTGGGTCACTGTTGATGGAGGTTGATGGCAACAAGTATTCTTAATAAAGACACCATGATATCTCATAGGATTGAGATAATGTGTCTCATTGGGTGATCCAAAGGACATGTGATTTAGAAAACTATGGCCATAACATTTCCTTTAGTGGAAATTTGATATATGCTCCTTGGAGCTAGAGTACTTTAATTCATCACATAATAAGTGGGATATATAACTCAAGGATTGGAGAAGTAATCTTAATAGGTGATAGCACTATCTTATTAGATTATGGAAAAAAATTCATGAGTCTGCATGTAGTGGATAGTAGCTCATGGACTCTAGTTTCATCTCATTGTTATTTACATAGGGTCTAAAGTGGAGGTGATTCTCTATAGTGTGATGTTAAATCAACTTTAGAATTAGATTCTGAGGGAGCCAATACTCCTATGGGCCCCAATGGTCCTCGTTCTAAGCTCATATATCATAATGCCACAATTTATAAAGGTTAGATTGACTTTAGATTCAATCTTGTGCATAAAAGGTGTTTTGGTAATTACGTAAAGTTACACAGGAAACTGAACAAGTTCTCTAAATTTGGCTAATTGATTAATTAGATGACATTGTGAGGTTAATTAATCAATTAGGACCTATTTTGGGCTAGATTAAGTAACCTAAACCCATGTGAGCTCAAGTCACTTAAGCCAAGTAGGAGAACCCTATAAATACCCCTTTAAAAGCTAAGGTTTCTAAGACCTACGGTTGATTATCGTCTTCTACCTCCAAAAAGAGAGAGCTAAAACATCATCCCTTTCAAAGCCCACCTTTTAAAGTGTCAAGATTGTGGTTAGAGTCATTGGGCAGAAGATCTTAGTTATATGAGATCTCTAGAGTTTTCAAGCATTTTCTTCACCACATAGATTTGATCTAGGAACATCTAGATCTAAGTAAAGTTTTCTGTAGCCTTTAATCTAGATCCTTGAATGTTCAAAATGTTATTTTTGCTTCCATTGTATATAATCTAGAGGTCTATGGTAGATTGCATGTAGTTATACAATCCAGGGCATCAGAATGCAGAAATCCAAGGTTTCTCTAAAACTTGTATGAGAGCCCTAAGATAGGTTTTTTCTTGTTAAATTTGCTCCAATGTGTGCTCACTTGGTTTTGCAAGGATTGTGCTTCATCCTATGGCACCAGGGATGAATGTATGTAGATTTATTTCTCCCTAAATATGATGGTTCACCAGGGATGAATGTATGTAGATTTATTTCTCCCTAAATATGATGGTTATAATTGTAAATATTTCTTTTTCTCTTAGATTGGGTTGTAAGATTCATATTTGACCCTTTGGAGTGTCAAGATTGTGGTTAGAATCATCAAGAAAAAGGTCTTAAGTACATAAGACCTTCAGATTCATCAAGCACTTCACCATGTGGAATCAATTTGGGAACATCTAAATTGGAGGTAAAGTTTTCTGTATCCTTTAATTTAGATTCTTTAATGTTAAAAATGTTATTTTTGCTTTCGTTACATTGGATCTAGATGCCTAGGGTATATTGCATGTATCTATATGATCTAGGGCATGGGAATGGAGAAATCTAGGGATCCCTACATATAAAAACAACCATAACCTCAAGCCCCAGATGACCATGAAAGGTGATCAAAAGGAGATCGAGAATGGTTCATTAAAAATCAATTTGGAAAACCTTTCAAAAACACATAAAAACCAAGAAAGCATCCATTGATTTCTCAAGCATAAAGATTAAATCAAAGCATATGGTGAGAGGCTTGATCCTTGGCTATGAAAATAGCCATTAAAAGATGTTTGAATCTCAGCCAAAGAGAAAAATCTTAAGAATAGATTTTACAACCCAAATTGAAAAGAAAATAAAATATAGCCAAAATAGGCTTCAAAGGGTATTTTTCAAAGGAAAATCTCTTTGGTAAACCAACTAACACTTATGGGTCTCAAAATTCATTTTAAAATCAATTAAAAAAGACTTTAAAAAACAATTAAAATAAAGGGGAAAGACAAAATCCCCAAAACAAAAATCAAAAGAAAAATAAGGATTTCAAATCCAAATAAAACTTCATTTCATGATTTGATCAATATGCTTGGAAAAAAAAAAGTAAAATAACCCAAAAGAGAACAAAAGAAAATCAATTAAAACATTAAAACCCACTTTACAACCAATTATTCAAGATATCAAGCAATTTCTTAACAATCAAGATGAACAAAGAGAATAAAAAAAAAAGCAAAATATCCAACAATCAAGTGTGTGACCTATAATATCCACACGTAACAAATAAATATCCTCAAAGAATCAAAAGAGAAGAAGAATAAACTATAAATGAAATATAAAAATGAAATTAAACCATCCTTACAAAGTTTCTCCTCACAAGTGACCAATCTTGTTCTTCAAGTAAGTTTTCCTTCTTCTCCAAGCCAGAAGTTTATTTTAATCTTCAAAGTTCTTCTCACACAAATGCAACAGAGTTTCCCCTCCCAAAATGCCAATCCCTCCCCCCCCCCCCCCAATGAGGCCCCCAAGACCCCTTTTTTATAGGGTAAGGAATGGTGGAGATTTGGACACTTGTCATTTTCTCCTCCAAAGCTTAAAAAATCTAGAACCTTCTTAAACTAAATCCACACCCAAAAGGAAAAAAAATAATAATAATACAAAGTTAAAACTCATAAAAACACTTCTAAAACAAGCCTTAAGAACTCTAAGAAAAAAAACAATTGGTACTGCTAAAATCACACCATGGATCCAAAAACCCTCTAAAAGGTCTTCAAAAGTGGCTTAAAAGTCAATGTCAAAGTTGAGTAACAAGCGAACCACTAAGGAACGCGAAAAACAAAAATGTCAAAAAGGATCCTATGCATGTACCACGCAACAATAGCTTTTTTGTGGTATTTTGTATCTCATGTTTGGCACAATTGTAGTTTATCCATATTTGAGTCATTACCTTGATAGTATCTCTTCTTATTTTAATTTCACATTCATGTACTTTTAGGCTTTATGATTGCACATTCAGTGTTCATTTTAGTCTTTGATCCGTACCAAGCGAACCTATTAGATCATCTTCTCAATCAACCTTCAACCTTGAGCTACACTTTCAATATTATCCTAGTGATCCTTCAAACATCAAGATCGCAACTATAGAATCAATCACGTCTAGTTTTTAGTTTTAGACCACTTTTCTACAATCGGTCATATCATGTCTTATTTTAGTTTTAAATTGTATCTAATATGCCACATCTAGTTTTCAATTTTAGACCACACTTATATCATCAATCATATTATGTATTATTTTAGTTTCAAATTGCACATATACAATCGGTCACATCTAATTTTTAGTTTTAAATTGCACCTTTACAATCAATCACAACGTGTCTTATTTTAGTTTTAAATTGCACTTATACAATCGATCACATCATGTCTAGCTTTTAGTTTTAGACTACACCTATACAATTGGTCACATCATGTCTTAGGCTTTAAACCACACCTATACGATCTATCACATCTAGCTTTCAATTTTAGATCGCATCTATACGATCGGTCACATTGTGTCTTATTTCAATTTCATACTGCACCTATATAATCGGTCATGTTCAATTTTTAATTTTAGACTACACCTATATGATTGGTCACATTGTGTCTTATTTCAGTTTCAGATTACACCTATATGATCGATCACATCCAATTTTCAATTTTAGACTGCACATGTACAATTGCTCAAATCACATATGGTTTACAATTTTAGATCACACTTGTATGATCAATCACATTATGTCTTATTTCAGTTTCAAACCACATTTATATGATCGATCACATATAGTTTTCCGTTTCAAACTATATGTATATATGATTAATCATATCCAAATTCCAATTTCATATCCCACATATACAATCAATCACATTTAGTTTTTAGTTTTAAATTGCAACTATACAATCAGTCACATTGTGTCTTATTTTAGTTTCATACCGCACCTACACAATTGATCATGTCCTACTTCTAATTTTAGACTGCACCTGTATGATTGATCACATTATGTCTTATTTCAATTTCATACTACACCTATATAGTTAGTCATGCCAATTTTTAGTTGTAGATCGCAATTGAATGATCGGTCACATCATGTCTTATTTTAGTTTCAAACTGCACTTGTGTGATCAATTATATCTTATTTCAATCTAAACCATACCTATATGATCGATCATGTTGTGTCTTACCTTCCATTTAGACTGTGCCTTTACATTATCAAATTTTGTTCAGTTTTAAGTTGCACCTTTATATATTTGAGATGGTTCAACTTCAAGTCATGCCTTCACATTATCAAAGTTTATTTGGCTTCAAGTCATGCTTTATGTATCTAAGTTTGTTTAGCACTAGGTTGCATCTTTAGCTTTGAGTTGTGCCTTCAATCATTAGTGTCCTCTAATTTCTTTTCCCCTTTCTTTTTCACCCATTTATTCATTTTTTTTATAGCATAACCTCCCTAGAGTTTCTAATAGGCATTGCTCATGTTTTTTCTTTAGTAGAGCATTATTTCAATCTTATGCAGATATTTCATCTTTCTCTTTGGCAACTCTTGAGTACATAGTATGAGCTTGAGTTGTACTAGGGCAATTTTGGGGGCTTTCTTATTCTACGGTAGAATTTACTTCATTTCACTCATTATTCACACTTTCATTTCATTTTTAACATTTATACTCTTTATAATCATGGACCCTGTCAAAGAGGGACATATTTGCAAACCTTAAAATTTGTCCTAAGGTACTTCAATCTAAAATGTTAGCCCATTTTCATTTCATAAATTTTAAATTTGATTAGGAAATTCAAGCCCTCTTACTCAACACACACTTTTTTTTTTATCTCACCACACTTTTATTTTTATTTGTACATTCATTCTCATTCGTATTTTTATTTTACTTTGTAATTTGCATTGTAAGGAATCATGTGTGGAGAAAAGGGAAAAAGAAATATGTGATTTTGTTGAGATTTTGAAGGAAAATTAAAATTTTGAGGGAAAAATTGAATTTTTTAGAAATTGAAATTTTGAATTTTGAGAAATGGAATATCAAAATTTTTAAGGGAAAAATTAATTTCTTTAGGGAAAGAAAGGGTTGGACTAATTTTGGAAATGGGGGACTTCCACCAAAATAAAATAAATAAATAAATAAATAAATAAATAAATATATATATATATATAATAAAATAAATATAGGAAAACAATTTTTTTAAATGGGAGTTCTCTCTCTATGAGGCCCTTTTCTCTTCTACATCTCTCTCTCTGGCTTCGTCCCCATTACCACATCGTCGCCAACTTCATTCAATCCACACTGAACCATTGCCACCATAGCCACTTTTCCTCAGGCAACAACAATTGTAGACATCTATAACCACACCACACTACCACCATGTCACCGAACGCTCCACCATTGCACCTCTCTGCCACCACCATCACACGATCCCCCGCCTCCAAATCAGTCCACTGTCTATGGCCACCATGGTTCAAAGTCGCAGTATTGATCACTAACTCGGAGAGTCCCAAGGTGTATCGATCTCGATGTACTGGCTTGGTATCGGACGATACGTAAAATAAGTTAATTAGAAAATTCAAAAAACTATAAAAATATTATGTAAATCATCAGAAAAATATATACGATTAAATAAGCTCAAAAATTAATAAAATAAAATTGTCTCACATTTAACATTATTTAAATAGTTATAAAAGTATCTACTCAAAGTTATTTATGATAATGCTAATAAAAGAAATTTATTTTATTTCAAATATAATAACATTTTTACTAACAAACATACAATACAATAATCAATTCCATATTGAATGACAAGGGGGTTCAAAATCATCATCATCAGCCCTACGACGAGTATACAAATTGGGATGGTAATTCTCGTAGTGAGGATATAGTTGAAATAGTTGTTCATAACTTGAATATGTTGGCTAAGATGATTGGGTTGATGATCCATAATCAGGAAAATATGGTTTTGAAGGTTGTTCTGGATCAACACCATATTGATAATATCCAAAACCTTGATAAGCAATGCTACTGCTACTAGAAGATTAATCATATCCATAGGAATCACTAGCTCGTGTTCCAGTATTTGAATATCCATATGGATGCATCATTGGAAATCGATCAAAATCATTTCTACTAAAAGTATTGGAAGAGTTATCACGGTCTCTAAAGTTGTGATATGATCTATCATATACCCCTCCAAAATACGACCTTGATCCTATACCCAAATTCTATAAGTGCTCATCAATATGGTGATAAGTTGATCTATGATAATCATGCCCACTAGAATAATCATCATCATTGGGAAATGTAGTTAGTCTTTCCAAATGCTTTCGTTGTTCCTATATCCCTGGTTGATATCCATGATCTGTATCTTGTGTGGCATAGTAATTTTCATTTCCTTATGCCCATGACATGCCAGAATCTACTTGACTAACATAACCGCCCCCAGTGCTACCATCTCCTCCAATGCCACCAACTCCTCTACTGCCCCCACTAGTGCCACCACCCCACCTACTACCCCCATTGTCACCATCATCATTACTAGAACTTGAATAAATTATTCTAAGAGTCTTACCTTTACGACGGGAATCAATATCTCTTTCTTGTGTAGCATTACTTGTATGCCTACTAACTCTACAATTTGTGGCACCATCATCTTCATGAACTATTTCTCTACATTCTTCATTAGGGGGAAGACCTTTATCCAACCAATCCAAATTATCAAATGATAAAATAGGCTCCTCTCTTTCTCGTATCCAGTCATCTAATATATCATCATCATTAAAGATATGATTCAAATCAATTGGATTGTATAAATCTTCATTGTTTCTAATTCATCCCCATTGCAGTCATGCCATTTGATTCTAGCCCATATGGGTGTTATCAACAAAATTTATAAAACCTAAATCACTTTACACTAGGGTAGCATAGCTAACATAGTATAGTAGCTCTAGGATCGTCCACAAGGATGGGTTTTCATCGTACAGTTAACTTTAGTGAAGGAAATAAAATGGTGCTTTTCCTTATGAAAATTAGCTTTTAAAGAAAATGGAATTGTGGTTGCAAAGATTGATTTTAAGTTAAGCAAAAATAATAAGTGAAGTTAACTACAAAGAAAAGGTCTCTTGGAGCTTTAGGTCACTAGGATCGGGTTCCTTAGGCAAAGGGGGAGATTATGGATCTTCTCCTTGCGTTGGGGATAATAACATAAAGGATGGTTATCTCCCAAACTGGTTTTGTATTTAGCAATTAAGATTTGATCCAAATGGTTCATGAAAAATGGTAGTTGCTTCCCATTAATGGATTTAAACACTAAAGACCCTCACCTTGAACCACCTTCCAATGGCTCGTAAATGATAACTAATGGACATCCATGGATCTAACAATAAGCATATATAGAATCTGAAAAGCTTACCAAGTATTGGCCATTCAAGGTGATTTTAAGGGATTTAAAGCTAAACCTTGAAATAAAAACCATTAATGGTTAATAATTACTTTGATTTAAAGCAAGGACAACTCCCACCTTTGCATTCGGGTCCTTCACCTAGCTTCCATCACTCCAAGAAACATAAAACCTAGCCACTCATCCCCTAAGAAATCATCCTCAGAGATTGTTTGGCTAGAAAGAAAAGTGAAAACAAAATGAGAAGGAAAGGCAGAGCAAAAGCTTTGTATATTTCTTACTACAGAAATTTACAAGTGTTCAATGATTTTCATCCATCTATGTGTCTCTCTATGACCAAAGATGTTACCAAAAGATATAAAAAAAATATATAAAATAAAGTATCTAGGTTGATTACAAGGAGAAAATAGGAAATTATACAAAATATCTAGAAATAAAAATCTAACAGAGTCAATGCATAGGAAGATTTTGCATACCATGCGAAATTTCGCATGGTGTGAGAAATTTCGCATGGTGTGAGAAATTCTTTGGCTGCCTCTTGTGGTTTCGCAGGGTGTGCGAAATTTTCTTTCACTTAGTCCTGCTCTCAATCATGCAGATGCTCCTCCTCTTGATTTTGCATGCTATATGAAATTTTCGCATAGCCATGCAAAAATGCTAGTTGTTGGATTTCTTCCTCTTGTTTTCTTCCTTGCATCTTTGATTGGCTTGGCAAAGGGCTATGAAGTGCTCCAAAGCTTGGATTCTTCATGTATTTGAGCTTTAACTTGCATTGCCATGGATTTCACAAAATTCTCCCTCTTCTTGGCTTGTTTCAATGATAAAAAAGCTACCAAAAACACCAAAACTTGCCAAAAACTGATTAGTAACCCTTGCTAGGTTCCTTAATGTACCAATTGAGTTAAAAGGTATTAACTACTAATCAAAAGTGTTTAAAACAGTTAGTTTCAAGCTATAAAAGAGTACTTTTTGAGTAGTAATCACTCCCCCCAACCGACATATTGCTAGTCCCTTAGCAATGAAGGAGAGATAAAGAAAAATAGACAGTAAAATAATTTACAAAATCATGTTAATCATTCCAAAAAATTTTCAAGTGGCATGATGGGATTATACTCTCTCATGGAACATCAAAGAGGCAAAGCCCAATCTTCAACAAGATTCATCAAATCTCTTGCCTAATCACAATTTATAAAGAGTAGACATTATAAAAATTTAAGCATCAAAAGAATTTCCACTCCCAAAGGTCCAATCCTTATTTTTCCACAAAAATCTAAGTGTTAAGCTTATTAGTTTCCGATTATAGTATGTCGAACTATTCTCTCTCCCCAACCTAGTTCTTTCTCAAACCTTAGCAAACTGACCAACCTCCAATAGGCTAAGAATGCACCTCTTTTATTTCATTTTTTTTTTTATTGTAGGAGTGCAATGCTAAAGGTGTTGTTTTCTTAAGTGTCCATGTAACGGGGATCCATCGATCACTCCCAACCAATCAAGGTTTAGGGCATCAAGCTTTAAGGATCTTTCGACCACTAACTCCTCAGATTTTTCCTCGGACTTTTGAGATTGAAATTCAATACCCAAGCACCTACAATATGTTAAACTCCACCTATTCACCCTTGTAACGAGCATTGAGGCCAATGACTCCCAACCAATAAAGGCTTAGGGCACCGGGTTTTAAAGACTTTCACCGTATACCCCTCGGACCTTGCTTGGGTTTTAAGGCAAGCGAAACACTTTGTTCTTCTTTTTTTTTTTTTTTTTTAAAGGCTCATTAGCCTTTTATAAGGTGTCCCAACACTATTAAAACGAGGTCAAAGGTACCAAGTAGAAATTTTCCTAAGTTTAGGAGGTGAGATAGTTTTTCATCTTATAACTGGAACCTAATGTGCACAATGTGTGGTAAGATTAAAGTGAAAGAAATAAGGTTGAATTCAATAGGAGTTTCAATAATTCATCAACTTTAACAAGCATAATACAAACTCTAAGATTCAAGTAAAAAGGCAAAAACTCAATTTCTCCCATTTCATTTTGAGAATTTTTCCTTAATAACCATGGAGAGTAGGGTAAAAAACTTTTAAAATTAAGCAAAAAGTAACTAAATTAACAAATTAACCTAGCATTATTAACAAAACTTCCTTCCTCAACTCTCTCCCCAACCAAGATCAACATTGCCCTCAATGTGTCAAGAGCATTTGAAAATAAAGAGAGGAAGTGGTACCTCCTGAGTGAAATGGAGTTTGAGTCGTATAGAAGAAACCACATGAGTAAAAAAAAAAATAAGAGTAATCAGTAGAGGAAATAGAAAAATGTTAAGTATAAGCAAAAAAAATGATGTCTATATATTAATATGAGAAAGTACAATATGAGATATGATCATGTAATACATCCAATCCCATAATATAAAGCATCAAAACAAGGACAAATCTCCACTAATATAATATGTAAATACAATAAGATAAAGAGATGTCCTATGATCAAGTAGTGGCAGCCTCAAGTAGAGATGATGCATCCTCAAGTGTGTGCTCCACCCTCAGAATATGGAATCTGCGAGGCCTCTGTGGCCTGAGATAGAGAATCACGAGGCACCCGAGCAAAGGAGGCTCTCTGCCTCGGAGTGCGACTCTTTGAAGTGAGATGCCCGAGGTGGGGTGTCGAATGGAGAGGGACGAGGTGACACTGTGAAGAGATGAGATCACAAGGTGGCAGAGGAAAATGAGGGATTCGCAATGATAGGGGTGCTTGCGAAATGGGGAAATTAGGGCTCGAGGGTTTAAAAAGATATGGCAGAGTGTCTTTTGGTTTTCACATAACGTCTTTTGATTTTCGCATAGTGGCTTTTGATTTTCGCACAGCGTGCGAAATGGCATTGGGGGTGCGAAATGAGTTCGCAGGGTTAATTTATTTTCGCACAGTGTGCCGAATTGGTTCGCAGGGTGTGCGAAATTTTCGCACCCTATGCGAAATGAGCCATAGATTTCGTATGCCCTGCGAAAATTTCGCAGGGTGTGTGAATTGCCTTGGTTTTTCCTCTGCCAAGAATCTTTAAGGACACGCCCAACTACTTTGAAGTCCCCCCTGTAATTGATCATCAAAAACCTAAGTTAAATCAAACCAAAATAAAATTAAAACGAGAAATTAAAATCAAAACAAGTAATAATACAGGAAAACTCTCAAATAAAAAATAAAACAAAAAGATATGGACTCGATAGTCTTTAAAAAGACTAAGTCCATCAAAAAAACTGGTCTTGTCAAGCTTAATGTGGATCAAGGAGGATGAATTCCTCTTTGTGGAGAGAAAAGAGCTCCACAAAGGGCTTGAGACAGTGGCCATTCACTTTGAAGCTCCTAGTGCTATTGGAGTTGAATAGTTCCACTATCTTAGAGTCATATAGCAAGACTCTTTGTCCCTTTTGAAAATCTTTGCGGGAAACCAACTGATCATGTCACCTCTTCAATCTCTCTTTTGCAATTTTTGAATTGATATAAGCATTATTTCTCAATTCCTCCAACTCATTGAGGTCTAAGAACCTCTTCAACCCAGCTCTGCTCAAATCCATGTTGAACTTCTTGATTGCCCACCAAGCCTTGTATTCCAATTTCATAAGGAAATGGATGCTTTGCCATAGACTAGGCGATAAGGAGACATCCCAAGAATGGTCTTGTAAAATGTTCTATATGCCCATAGTGAATCAAGGAGCTTGATTGACCAATCTTTTCTGTTAGTGTTCACCACCTTTATCAATATGTTTTTAATATCTCGGTTTACTAAATCAACTTGCCCACTAGTTTGAGGGTGGTAAGGTGTAGCTACCTTATGCTTCACCCCATAATGGCTAGGAGAGTTTCAAAAGGCTTGTTGCAAAAATGAGTACCCCTATCACTAATTATGGCTTTGGGCATCCCAAATCTTGAGAAGATGTTCTCCTTAAGAAACTTGAGAACCACTTTACGGTCATTGTGCTTGCATGGGATTACCTCAACCCACTTAGAAACATAATCTACTCCCACCAAGATGTAAGAGTAACCAAAAGACATAGGAAATGGTCCCATGAAGTCAATGCCCCAAACATCAAAAAGGTCAACTATCAAAATGGGGTTCAAAGGCATCATGTTCCTGCATGTCAACTTCCCAACCCTCTAGCATCGATCACAACTCTTGCACATGGTGTGGGCATCTTTGAAAAGTGATGGCCAACAGAAACCCGATTGCAACACCCTCATGGTTGTCTTCTGAGAAGCAAAGTGGCCTCCACGTGCATTTTCATGGCAATGAGTGAGGATCTCCTTTTGCTCTTCTTTAGGAATGCACTTCCTTATTATCTGATCCGCACAATACTTGATAGAAATGGCTCTTCTCAATAGTAGGCATGAATTTTTGCAAAGAAGTGCTTCTTATCTTATGTTTTTCACTCACTTGGAACTTTTCCTGTGACTAGGTAGTTCACAATGTGAGCATACCAAGGAGCAACTTCCACCAACATGAGAGACTCCTCTAGAAAATCATCATTAATGGGCAAACCATGGGAATTATGTGCAATAGCTAGCCTTGAAAGGTGGTCTGCTACCACATTCTCCACTCATTTCTTGTCTTTGATATGGAGATTGAACTCTTGAAGCAAGATGATCCATTTAATCAGCCTTGCTTTAGCATCTTGCTTAGTCAACAGATACTTCAAAGCAAAGTGATCAGTGAAAAATACAATGAAGGACCCCACCAAGTAAGCATGAAACTTATCCAAGGCAAAAACTACAACTAACAATTCTTTCTCGATGGTTGTGTAGTTTCTTTGAGCCTCATTCAATGTCTTACTCGCATAGTAGATCACATAGGGTTTTCCATCTTCTCTTTACCTAAGAACAGCTCCTATAGCAAAGTCACTGGCATCACACATTACCTCAAAGGGCAGTTGCTAGTTGGGAGCCCTCACTATTGGTGCGGTTTTCAGAAATAGCTTCAATTCTTCAAAACTCCTTTGGCATCTATCATCCCATATGAATTTAGCATCCTTCACTAATAGTTCACAAAGAGGCCTTGCAAGCTTAGAGAAATCCTTGATAAACCTCCTATAGAACCCGGCATGGCCAAGGAATTGCCTTACTCCTTTGACATTTGTTAAGGATGGCAACTTAACAATGAGTTCAACCTTTGCTTTGTCAACTTCAATGCCTTGCTTGGAGATGATGTGCCTAAGGACAATCCCTTGGTGTACCATGAAATGGCATTTCTCCCAGTTAAGCACTAAGTCTTTCTCAATGCATCGGTTCAGAACAGCTTTTAAGTTGACCAAGCATTCATCAAATGCACTTCCATATATGGTGATATCATCCATAAAGACTTCCATAATACGCTCCACCATATCATTGAAACTGCTTAACATACATCTTTGGAAAGTTGCGGGTGCATTACATAAGCCGAAAGGCATTCTCCTGTATGCATAGGTTCCAAATGGGCACATGAAAGTGGTCTTCTCCTGGTCTTCAACATCAATTTCTATCTAAAAGTACCCGGAGTAGCCATCCAAGAAACAATAAAAAGGATGCCCAAAGACCCTCTCAAGCACCTGATCAACAAAGGGCAACGAGAAATGGTCCTTCCTTGTCACTATATTCAATCTCCTGTAATCGATACACACCCTCCAACCTGTAGTGAGGCGTGTAAAGACCTCTTCTCCCTTATCATTTTGCACCACTGTGATCCCCGACTTCTTTTGGCACAACTTGTGTAGGACTCACCCATGGGCTATCTAATATGGGGTAAATAATACCGGCTTGAAATAGCGTAAGAACTTCCGCTCGCACCACCTCTTGCATGTGAGGGTTCAACCTTCTCTGAGGTTGACGAACTGGCTTAGCTTCATCCTCCATGTAAATATGATGGGTGCAGACTAAAGGGTTGATCTCTTTCAAATCATAAATTTGCCACCCTATTGCCTTCTTACATCTTCTAAGGACTTCAAGTAGACAATCCTCCTGATGAATGGTAAGAGCTGAAGATATAACAACAAGGCACTTTTTTTCTTCTTCCAAGTATGCATACTTCAACTCTATGGGTAGTGGCTTAAGAATAAGCTTTGAGGGCTCCTCCTTAGCAGCTCTTTGCATCTCCTCCTCATTGAATAAGGGTAGAATTTCTTCTTTCCTCCTCCAAGGGGGCAGGGTAGCAAGCAAATTTGAGGGTTCAGGTAACCTTTCATCAAGATCCCCAAAGCTCTCAATCAAATCCTCCTACATTCTCTGACCACAATGCTCCTCCACTAAAGTGTCAATCCTACACACTTCCTCCGGACCTTCTTATTCTTCCGGATGGATATGCTTCTTGCACAAATGGAAGATCTTGAGCTCTAATGTCATGTTGCCAAACATGAGTTGCATGACTCCATTCCTACAATTGATGATTGCATTTGATGTAGCTAGGAATGGTCTTCCAAGTATGATGGGAACATAATTAGTTCCTTTGACAACCCGACCCATATTAAGAACAACAGAATCCACTAGATAGTAGAATTTGTCAACTTGAACCAAGACATCTTCGATCATCCCTCTTGGAATCTTCACTGATCTATCTGCCAGAGATAGAGTGGTGGATGTTGGCTTCAACTCTCCAAGTCCCAACTGCTTGTAGACAGAGTAGGGTAGCAAATTCACACTTGTTCCCAAGTCCAACAAAGCTTTCTCCACACAAGTCCCTCCAATACTCACTGAGATGGTAGGGCAGCCCGGATCTTTGTACTTCACTGGAGACTTGCACTGTATGATGGCACTCACTTGCTCAGTCAAGAAGGCTTTCTTATTCACATTAATTTTATAGTGCATAAGTCCTTCAAGAATTCTGCATATGTCGGCACTTGTTTGATCATGTCTAACAAAGGGATATTGACCTTCACTTGCCTCAACACTTCAAAAATTTTTGATGCATTATTGGTTCCTTTTTTGCCATGCAAAGCTTGGGGGAAAGGTGGAGGCATGTGTTTCTTCATCATATCTTCCTTGATGACTATCCTCTCGGGTTCTTCATCCACACTAAAATCATGGTCATCTTTCTTTGTACTTTTCCTTTTTCTCTTTCCTTTAATTTCCTCACTCTTTTCTTTTTCTGCTACACTCTCTTCATCATGCTTTGGCTTGGATGTGGGCTGATCAACCTCTTTACCACTTCTCAAGGTGATAACTGCTTTGACTTCCCTCACCTTTGAAGATTCTCCCTCTTGAGCCTCCACTTCATAGATACCCTTGGGATTTTGAAGAGGTTGAGAATGAAACTTTCCTTTATCTTGCACTGTTTTAAGGTTGGTAAGCCTTGAGATTGCATATTGGACATTGTCTATCTTCTGAGACAGATCATTTTGCATCCCATCCATCCTTTTGTTCAATGTACTCTCCACACTGTCAATTCTCTAATTCAGTTGAGCATTAATGGACTTCTGATCTCCCACAAAGTCTCCCACAACCTTGCTAAGGTTCACAATAGCTTGTTCAAGATTCGAGGCTTGCTGAGGTGCTTGAGCAGGTTGTGTGTACTGAGGTGGCTTTGGTTTCCAAGAGAAATTTGGATGGTTCCTCCAATTTGAATTGTAGGTGTTGCCATATGAAGCATTGTTATTGGGCTTGAATTGACCAATAACATTTGTTTGATCACCAAACATCTCTCTCACTACTGAAATTGTAGGACACTCCTCCACCCTGTGCTCATAAGATTGACAAATGGAACAAGGCATAGCTTGCACTGTTGTCTCATAAATGGCTTGCACTTCTTGTACCTTCTTCATTTCTAGCTCTTCCAATCTCCTTGCCATAGCTGCAACCTTTGCCTTCATGTCAATGTCTTCATTCAAAACATACATCCCACCCTTAGCATTAAGTTGAGACTTCATTCTTCCCACATCTCTAGCATTTGATTCATCCCATCCTCTTGAAACTTCAGCCACATAACTCAAAAAGTCCATGGCTTCCTCCGAATTCTTACTCATGAAGTCTCCTCCACACATAGTTTCTAGGAGTTGCTTCATTGAAGAAGACATACCATCGTAAAAATAGCTCACTAAGAGCCATGTTTCAAAGCCATGGTGAGGACAAGCATTAATAGCTTCCATGTACCTCTCCCAACACTCATAGAATTTCTCATTCTCTTTAGCTGAGAAGTTCGAAATTTGCCTTTTCAAAGCATTGGTCCTATGA
Source organism: Vitis cinerea var. helleri x Vitis riparia (assembly GCA_946000715.1). Lineage (NCBI taxonomy): Eukaryota > Viridiplantae > Streptophyta > Magnoliopsida > Vitales > Vitaceae > Vitis > Vitis cinerea var. helleri x Vitis riparia. The sequence goes on from OX253995.1 coordinate 14,389,126, forward strand.
GTAGGGAAGAACTTATTGAAAAATACGACTTGCAAATCAGTCCAAGTTCGGATACTCCTTGGCCTTAGAGAATTGAGCCAAATCTTGGCCTTATCCTTCAAGGTGAAAGAAAATAGCTTGAGCCTCATCAAGTCAATTGAAGTTCCTCCTTCTTGGAATGTATTACAAACCTCCTCGAATTCCTTAATATGCGAGTAGGGATTCTCACTTTCCATCCCATGGAAAGTAGGTAGGAGTGGCACAGTGTGAGGTCGGATTACTAGTTGCTCAGTGGGAGGCACTATGCATGAAGGTGCACTCATACGAGGTGGATGCATGTGGTCCCTCATGGATCGGTATGCATTGAAATTATCCTCTTGACCATGTTGGCTATTCTGGTCTTCAGGTGGAACATCCATGATGTTCAAGCACACTTCCAACTCAGTTTCTTGAGGAGTTTCAATCTTCACAAGTCTTCCCTCAATATCTCTTATCCAATAGGGCATGCATAACTAGAGATCACTGAAACAAAAACAAAGAAAACAAAAGAAATACAATTCTAGGAAGAGTTTAAGGTTAGCTAAAAACTAAATAAAAGATAAGCTAAAATAGAGACAAAGAAAAAGAATTAGTAAAAGAAAAATCACCAAACTTGTGATGAAGATCACAAGTGTTCACCACCCCCGGCAATGGCGCCATTTGATTTGTCCCCAACAACGCCGCCATTTGATTCTTTCACCAGATGGGTGTTATCAACAAAATTTATAAAACCTAAATCACTTTACACTAGGGTAGCATGGCTACTATAGTATAGTGGCTCTAGGATCGTCCACAGGGATGAGTTTTCTTCGTACAAGTGACTTTAGTGAAGGTAATGAAATGGTGTTTTTCCTTATGAAAATTAGCTTTTAAAGAAAATGGAATTGTGGTTGAAAAAGTTGATTTTAAGTTAAGCAAAAATAGCAATTGGTGTCACTTGGAGCTTAGGTCACTAGGATCGGGTTCCTTAGGCAAAGGGGGAGATTTCGAATCTTCTCCTCGCATTTGGGACAATAACATAAAGGATGGTTATCTCTCGAACCGGTTTTGTATTTAGCAATTAAGATTTGATCCAAAGGGTTCATGAAAAATGGTAGTTACTTCCCATTAATGGCTTCAAACACTAAAGACCCTCACCTTGAACCACCTTCCAATGACTCGTACTTGATAACTAATGAACATCCATGGATCTAGCAATAAGCATCCATATAATCTAGAAAGCTTACCAAGTATTGGCCATTCAAGGTGATTCTCACCTTGATCCACCTTCCAATGGCTCGTACTTGATAACTAATGGACATCCATGGATCTAGTAATAAGCATCCATAGAATCCTGAAAGCTTACCAAGTATTGGCCATTCAAGGTGATTCTAAGGGATTCAAAGCTAAACCTTGAAATAAAAACCATTAATGGTTAACAATTACCTTCATTTAAAGCAAAGAAAACTCCCACCTTTGCATCCGGGTCCTTCACCTAGTTTCCATCACTCCAAGAAATGTAAAACTTAGCCACTCATCACTTGAGAAATCATCCTCAGAGGTTGTTTGGCTAGAATGAAGAATGAAAACAAAATGAGAAGGAAAGGCATAGCAAGGGCTCTGTATATTTCTTCCTACAGGGATTACAAGTGTCGTATATTCCAAAAGATTATACAAAAAGATATTTTATAGAGAGGTCTTTCCAACCCCCCTTTTTATAGTTTCTAACCAAGAAATCCTATCATTGGTTGATTACAAGGAGAAAATAGTAATTTACACAAAAATATGGAGATAAAAATCTAACGGATTCGGTGCACAGGAAGATTTCGCAGACCATGCGAAATTTCACATGGTGTGCGAAATTCATTTTTGCTGCATCTAGTGCTTTCACAGGGTGTTCAAAATTTAGCATAGTGTTCGAAATTTCGCATAGTGTGCAAAATTGTCCTTCACTCAGTCCTGCAGCTGCTCCTCCTCTTGATTTCACATGTTATGCGAAATTTTCGCATAGACATGCGAAATTGCTACATGTTGGATTTCTTCCTCTAGTTTTCTTCCTTGCATCTCTGATTGGCTTGGCAACCTATTGCCAAGCTTGACAAGGGCTTATGAAGTGCTCCAAAACTCGGATTCTTCATGTATTTGAGCTTCAACTTGCATTGTCATGGATTGCACAAAATTCTCCCTCATTCTTTGCTTGTTTCAATGATCAAAAAGTTACCAAAAGCACAAAAACTAGCCAAAAACTAATTAGTAACCCTTGCTAGGTTCCTTAATGTGCCAATTGAGTTAAAAAGTATTAACTACTACTCAAAAGTGTTTAAAACAGTTAATTTCAAGCTACAAAATAGCACTTTTTGAGTAGTGATCAATAAGCATGCAACTCCATGAAGATCTATAAATCTCAATCGAAACGGAAATATGCCCCAATATGGAATCAGATGTGGGATAAGCAGAAAATCATACAACATCAAATCATCCATCATCAACTGTATGATCTCTGTCACCCAAATCCACAGCTGAATCAAACCCAAACATCGAGGAGACGTCTCCCGGAAGAAGAAGCATGATGATATCTAAATGCCGAAAAATGTTGGTCGACCTGAATGGCCCAAAAGAGACTCAATTGAGGGGATCATGACAAGATAATAATATACTATCAACTCATCATGCATCCCATGAGTGGTGAGGATCATGTGACTCCATGAAGATCTACAAATCTCAATCGAAAGGAAAATATGCCCTAGTATGGCATAGATGTATGGTAGATCAAAAAATCGGATAAACTTAAATCATCCATCACCAAATATGTAATCCCAGTCATCTAAATCCACAACTGAATCAGGTCCGAACGTCAAAGAAGCGTCTCCCAGAAGAAGAAGCATGATGATATCTAAATATTGAAAAGTGTGAGCCTGACTGAATCGCCTAGGAGAGACTCCACTGGGGGATCATGATAAGATAACAATAGACTATCAACTCGACATGCATATCGTGAGTGGTGAGGATCATGTGACTTCATAAGGCTCTATAAATCTCAATCGAAACGAAAATATGCCCTAGTATGGCATAGATGTATGGTAGATCAAAAAATCGGATAACCTTAAATCATCTATCATCAAATGTGTAATCCCAATCATCCAAATCCACAACTAAATCGGGTCTGAACATCAAAGAGGCGTCTCCCAGAAGAAGAAGCATGAGGACATCTAAATATCAAAAGTGTGGGCCTGACTGAATGGCCTAAGAGAGGCTCTGCTCAGGGATCATGATAAGATAACAAATAGGTTATCGTCTCAGTTTGTATCTCGTAAGTGGAAATGATCATGCAACTCCATGAAGATCTACAAATCTCAACTGAAAAGGAAATATGCCCCAGTATGACATTAGATGTATGGTAGATCAGAAAATCGAACAACTTCAAATCATCCGTCATCAAATGTGCAATCACAGTCATCCATATCCACAACTGAATCAGGTCCGAACGTCAAAGAGGCGTCTCCCAGAAAAATAAGCATGATGATATCTAAATATCAATCAAATCTCAAATACCTATCCAAGTAGGGGTTGTCGAAGATGACATTTGATCTCATGGCCTCAAAGTGGTCTTAAGACACGGGACGTAATGTAGGCTAGGGTGATAAGGTAATAGAAATGAAGGGAAACTAGGCCCAAATACCCAATGATAAAAAAACTCATGCCCTCATGTATAAAATGCAACATGTATAGAAAAGCTCGTGAGCCATGGACCTGAGGGTGCACAATGTGAATATAATATTAATAATGAGACGATGAAGCAAATCAAACTGATAATGAGATACGTAAGAATGATGCAAGAGAGATATCAAACCTGGAATAGGTCAGTGTAAGAAGAGAACAGATGCGTGAAGTGAACGAGATGAATCACAAGCAATGACGGGGATGATAGCGAAACAAATAATATACGAAGAAAAGTGATGATCAACTTAAATCAAACATGGAGTGAAGTCACATCAACAATGAATGTAATGATGGAAAGGACAATGACTCAGAGCCCCTAGGAAAAGGTCACTCATCTCACTCTCAAAGAAACATGACAAAGTGAATACAAAGAAAATAGGATCTCAGAAAACTCACATACGAACTCTCAACAACAAACATACTCGATAAAATGACCCTCGGATATCAATATACATGTCCAACGATGGAGAATACTATGCACATACACACATGTGCTTTTTTTTTTTTCTTTTTCCTTTTTTTTTTGTTTTTTTTTTTTTTTTACATATATACAAATGCACACACACTGAACATAAACAAATGAACCCCAAAGATGATATCAATAATGGATAGACACACTCTCAAGTGCTAATGTAACAAAAACTCTCTCTGACGAGATGACATTCTCAAACTAAGGATCTCTAAATCAATGTTTGTGGGATAGATAGTGAAAATGATATGACTATCCTCCATGTAATGAACTGAGGAGGATCACCACTCATGGTGGAGAGAATATGAAGCAAAATAAACAATAGATAGAATAAAGAAGAAGAGATAAATAACACAACTAATAAGATACGATTGAATGCAATAGTGTGATGGTAGGAAAAATAATGAGAAAAAGATGCACTTGTAGGTCCAAGACTTATGAGACTTCCAAACAATGCATGCATACACTAAAGGGCCCCTATCCCGGTGCAAAAAAGTGAGCAAGGCAATAAGAAAGAAATGCTATAATGCATGTGCGAGGCTCAATGGGCTAGCAACGGTCTGTATGTCAAAAGAGACTAACAAGGTATATGGCTAACCGAAATGATGGCCACCCATCCTATGACCATGGTCTCAAACATAATACTTCTTCAACTGATCTACGTTAGTTGGCTCCGAGAATCGGTTTCCATCTAGATCCATCAACCATGAAGCGCCCTCTAGGGTCAGCTCCCTAATGAAGTAAGGTCCACTCCAATTAGGTCTAAACTTCCCTTTGGGATCTCTAATCAATCCTCTGATGGCCCTCAAGACTGAGTCACCTCTCTGTAATGGTCTATCAACAATCTCTGCTATCTTCCCTTGCCAGCGGGAGATGAAGAAAGAAATAAACTCATCTGATCTCTGTCTAAAACCCTCAAGCTCTCTCCTCGACACATCTACAACAGTATTAAATGAAAACTGTCACAGAAACTCCTGAGCTAGGTCATCCCATGTCCTGCGTCGTGAGGACTCCAAAGATGCGAACCAATGCTGGGTTGCGCCACTCAGAGATAAAGGAAACATGGTGATCATCTATGACTCGTCTAACCCATGGGCCCTCATCACGGTACTGTAGAGTTGGAGATGAATGTGGGGACAACCAACGCCCATGTACCTCTCAATGTCAGCCATCCTGAACTTGGCTAGTAGATTGGACACTAGTATACTATCAAGATCAACCCAAGCCGATGAATAGTTAGATACTCTCAACTGCTTGATACGCTACTCAATATGATCCATACATGCATGAGTATCCTCAAGGAATGTGGTCTGGACTACTGCAAACGGGGAAACCTCATAATGACCATGTAATATATAGGGTAGGGTCTGTGACATTGTCGAAACAAGTGGTAGTGGTGGAGTGGCAATGAGTCATAAGGCATCTCATCCTGAACTATACGTTGTCTACTCTGCTGACTGCCTATCTTCTGCCTGAGACTGGCCAAGGCTTCCTGAATAGAAGTCATGGCGGTCATGAACTGATCAACTATGATAACCCGTTGATCCATGTCTGATTTCTCAAAAAAGTGAACTAATCTCCCCTCTACTCTAACCCAAGATGACAAATCCACATTGAGAATGAAGAACCAATCCTGAAAAGCATGAAGCACAAGATACCTGAATAGAATCCATGGCATCCGTAAACTAGTCAACTGTGATAGTCTATTGATCTATGTCTGATCTCTCATAAAATCGAACTAAGCTCCCATCTACTCTGACCCAAGATGACAAATCCATACTGAGAATGAAGAACCAATCCTGAAGAGCATGAAGCACAAGATACTTGAATAGAAGCCCTGGCATCTGTGAACTAGTCAACTATGATAGTCTGTTGATCCATGCCTGATCTCTCGAAAAATCAAACTAAGTTCCCTTCTACTCTAACCCAAAATGGTAAATCTATACTGAGAATGAAGAACCAATCCGATCTCTGTGCACTCTCAACTAGAAACCAAATGAGGGAGTACTAGACCCAAAGTGTAACTAAAGAGGCTTTGAAGGCCCTTAGATGCACCCATGTGTAGGAGAAGAAATCCTGATCGAATGATCTAAGGCTCAACCTATAAGGTCAAGGTGGCTCTAAGAAGAAGTGAAGTGGACTTTAAAGGATCCTTAGCAGAAGCGATCATACCCTCCGACGGTATGCAACCCTTTGCACGCCTCCGAAGAGACGGGGCACTTCCATGCAAGGTGGTCATCACCTCCACACATGCACTACCTCGACATCCTAAGAGGTTTCCTATAGTGAAAGCTTTTGCAACTCTCAACACTCAGTAGTCAACTAAAGTGCACAGTGAGCGGTGTGGGTGCATCCGAAAATCCTATCAAACTAAGCAAAGAGAAAACACACTGGTCACACAAATATCCTGAAATCTAGCTCTGGGTTACACAGTTCTTCAAAGATTGGATTCCAATCAACATCAATGTGTTGGCCTCCTCCAGAATGCTCCCAAACATCGATATACCCCTTCGCTAAACCCTACTCCTAACCGCTAGCTTGGTCGAATAGCAAACAAAGTAACAAGTCTCATATCAAATACGAGATCAAGGGAAACAAGGTCGACCGAGACTAGGGAGTTGGAGGTAAGGGGATAGATGTGTGTCCCACACAGGCAAGAAATACATGCATCACATAGAAGAATAGCATTCATGCACCAAGCAGTCATGCAAATAACAGATATATCACTCATATCTACACACAATCTAGGCAAGAATATGATAAGCAAGATAGGAATATAACAAGAATAAACAATATGTTGAGATAAACAAGATAATATACAACAAATAGAATCAATCATGTCAAGATGAATGAGATATACGAAAATGAGAATATACATGTCCAAGAAAGCAAGATAATCATACAACAAGAAGAGTCACTGTGCTAAAGTAGGTAAGAGAATCAATCAATGTAATCAACATGTCAACATCACAAATGAACATAACAGCCAAACATGTAACACAGATAAAAATATCAAAGCTCTCAACGTGTAATTAACAACCAATCATACCAAGACACATAGAGAGAGGTATCCATTGATCGACCAATCAAACACCACATTCCCCTCAACTCAAGTTCAAGTTTGACCTTCTAAAAGTCCCCAGTGGAGTCGCCATTTTATGGACCCCACATTTTCATGTCCCACTCGACAGCATGACTCGTTTTTTTATTTGTTAAGTAAAAAATTGATTTTTAGAAAAAGACTTGGAGTCGCCACTTATTTTAATTTTTTTTAAAGGGAAAAACAAAATAAGAAATAAAAACCCTAAGTGTAACTCTTGAAGGAAAAACAGGTATGTGAAAAACCAAGTCTGGGTCTGGGGGTCAGGTTACTTATTGGAAAGGTACGGTGATGAACCGTAGCACCCCTTTAAGTCCGTATACGTACTGCCTCTACTAAACAAATTGAGGAAATTGTGGCAATTAATTAATTAATTATGGATACCAAGAAAAATAATCTATGTACAAGTCATGGTGAAAATTAATATACATAAAAATAATAATGAAATCTAATTATAAGAATACATAAAATGAATAACAAGAGAATTGTGCAAAAATGATTTATTAAACTAAAAAAAAGGTATTAAAAAAATGGTTTTCAAAAAATTTCAAAGGATTTTATAAAAAAAAATGATTTTGAATCAATTATTTCAATTTATTTATTTATAAAAAGAAGTTTCAATTTATTTCAATTAATGATTTGATTCAATTTCATTTGTATTTAATTTTCAAAAAAAGTTATTTGTACTTATTGTATCAAAAAAATTTATTACAAAATTTTAATTAGGCAACAAAAATTATTTTACTTGTTTTTTTAGAAAATAATGAATTTTTACAATTTTATTTACAAAATTATTTTGAACTGTTTTCATTTAAAAAAAATGATTTTTAAAAATTATTTAAAATGACATAACTTTATTTGCAAAAGAAATTTTAATTAAAAAGAAAAACAAAGATTTAAATCCTCTATTTCTAAAAAAAACACTTTTAATCCTATTTTAATTAAGGAAAAAGAATTCATTTTAAAAAATATTTTTGGACAATTTTATTCACAAAACAATTTTTTAAAAAATTTTATTAAACAAATAAATTTTTGGACAATGTTATTAAAAACAATTTTTCAAATTCTATTAAAAACAATTCTTTTAGATTTTTCTAAATGCATTTTTCTAAATTTTTATAAATAATAAAAAAAAACTTTCTTTTATTAAAAATAATATTTCAAAATTATTGTTTTATCAAAACACATTTATTGAATTATTCCTCTCATTTAAACAAAATTTCTAGTTTATTCGAAGTTCAATTCTGTACACACTCAATAAATATATACGAACGAATATTTATAAGAACTAATAAAAATAAAACCAAATAAAAGTGAAAAATAAAATATGTACCCAAATAAACTTACAAGAAGCTCCACATGTCTTCAATTCGTACTCAGCCAACAAAATTGTAAAATGGGTTCATGCAAAAACAAAAATAACACAAATGTAAATATCAAGAGACGTACAAAATCCTAAACAAATATTCAAATTTCAAATTAGTCTAATAAATTTCAGCAATTAAAAATGAGCCCAAATTAACAAATATAACTCAATAAAAATATCTCACATATTTTAGATTCTAACCTAAAGTTTCTAAATTAATAGCCAAAATATAAGCTCAATTAATCAAACCCAAAACATAATAAATTAAGATAAATCTCATAATCCAAGCCCAATTTAATATGCAAACCTAAATCCACAACCAAAATCAACCCAATTTAATATACAAACTCACATCCAAAATACACCACAATATTATATCATATCCAAATTAAATAATTAAAATGAGCACAACCATATAAATTATCAATTAATCTAATCCAAATTAAATAATTAAAATGAGCACAACCATATAAATTATCAATTAATCTAACCCAAATTAACCAATTCTAAATTAATTCATCAATAATAAATTATCTCAAATTTCATATTAATTTACCAATAACAAATTAACCTAAATTCCGTACTAATTAACAAAGCTCAAACATAAGACCCACAAACAAACATAAATGCACAAACCCAATTTCAACAACAATTAATATTAAAATCAAATAAAACAAAATTTGCAATAATAATAATAATAATAATAATAATAAGTGTGTGATGGGAAAATGAGAGAAGAGGTCGTCGGCCAGGAGTGGTCGTTGGTGGCGATTGGCCAATGATCCTACTAGCGATAGTGAGGGTTGATGGGTTTTTGGAAAACAAAAATAAAATAAAATAAAATAAAAGGAATATAAATAAAAATAAAAATGGGAGAAAATGTCGATGAAGGGGTGTCAAAAAAGGCGCCGGCGGGAATGGGTGTTGGGGGAGGAAGAAAATAAAATAATAAAAAAAATGTGAGGGTGGCAATGTGTGAAGGACTCTGAGGAAGAGAGGGAAAAAAATGGAAGAGAGAAATAGGGTTGGTCGTGTGTGTGTGTGGGAGTTGGGAGATGATAAGAAAAAAAGAAAAATTGGGAAGAAGAAGTGGGGGGTCAGTCGGCCGCGTGGGAGTGGTGTTGGTGTTGTTGTTGGAAAGGGTGAAAAAATTGGGGGAGAAGGGGGGCCAAATAGAAAAAAGGAGAGTAGGAAGAAAAATGGGGAAGAAGAAGTGGGGGGTTGGTTGGCCGCATGGGAGTGGTGTTGGTGCTGTTGTTGGAAAGGGTGAAAAAAATTGGAGGGCGGGGGGATGAGGGGGGGCCGGCCAAAGAGAAAAAAGGAGAGTAGGTAGGAGAAAAAATAAAAAATAAAAAAAGAAGAACAAAGAAGAAATGAGAGGGGCATGTCACGTGGAGGGAATGGGGAGTTGGTGAGGGTAGAGAGAAAGTGGGTGGGGAATGTAAGAAGAGAGATGAGAGAGGAGAGAGAAAAGAAAAAATGAAAAATAAATAAAAATAAAACATAATATAATAATAATAATAAAAATAATAATAATAAAATGAAAAATAATAAAAACTAATAATTAAATAGTGAGTGGGCCAAAAAATCACACGTAATTTGGATTTTGAAATCTAAGCACAAAATTAGGCTTGAAATTAATGTAAAAATAAAATTATGACAAATTTTGGGGTCTACATTACATTTCGGCAATGGTGGATTTAGGGTCAAATAAGTGATTTTTCAACCGTGTCTCATCCTTTGTTGATTTTTCTCTTTTTAAAGGCTTTTAAAAGGGTCACAAGTATGTTTCAAATTTTCATAGGTTTGTTTTTTTCAAACTTGTTCGTGAATCATAGATTCACGGATATTTTCTTTTGCAGATGAATCTCTAATTTCTCTAAAAATTTTGATTCTTGTTGTGATGGAAAAGGAGAGGGAATCTGTTGATTGTGTTTTTTTTTATCGAGTCGACCAAGTTAACTCGGAATATCAGTCGAGTCATCCGAGTCCAACCGATTCAAGGTCGAGTCTAGATATAAATTATATCTAGTATCAAACTCGTCGCGGTCGGCGTCAAGGCGGATACGACTCAGCCTAGTCGTACCGAACTAGACTGATTTTTTGAACCCTGATGGCCACTACAGTTCACCCTCCTCAACAGCCTACAGCAGTGGCAAGATCTTCTCCTATGCAGTCCAAGTTCAATAACACAACTACCAATAGGTTTCATGCACTTCATCTCCATTCATGCACAACAACTCCCTCACGCAGCCCTCAATCCGTGAATCCAACATGGCCATGCAATGATGTAGAGAAATAATCTCCATCCAGGTTCAACAACACTATTGCCAACAGGTATGAGATATTTTTTGTTATTATTATTATTAAATTATAAATCATTCCAAAGTTCATTAATTGTATTATTTTAGTAGTTCTTGTTGCATAGTGGTCATGGCATTTATTTATATTTATCAAGCAACAGTGTATTTAGGTCTTGAATTGTATTGTGTTATTGTTTAGTGGGGATATTGTATTTTAGATTTATGGAAATTATATTTTCTTAAAATAGGTTTGTAATTTGTTAGGCTTCATCCTTTGACATAAGAAATTTTATTTTATTCCTTTGCAAATTTATTGTAACATATGAAAATAAAAGAAATAGTTTCAACTATTCATTTTGAATTTAAAGGGAAAAGAATACAATTTTATTAGTTTATTCACTTTGTAGTATAGAAATTCATCCAAGATAAGTATAGGCTTATTATTTATTTGTTCACTCATTTGTCTATCCATCTCTATTAATCTTCTAGAATTTTTTTTATGAAAATATTTGTAAATAAAATTGAACATAATGGGATTACCAATACCATTAACTTTGGTTTGTCCATCCATCCACTCACTCATTGTCCACTACTTCTTCCTTGTTGTCGATTTCTTTGTATATATTTATTCCTTTTACCATACATTTTGTTGGTATATTTTCCTCCACTTGTATATTAAAAATTATAGGCATACGGGTTTAAAGGGGTGCTACAACTTATCCTAGTTCCTTCTTGATAGATAACCTAATCCTTAAATTCATTTTTGATTCATACACTTATCCTTTTAAAACAATGAGTTACACAAATTTTTTTTTCTTTTTCTTTTTTTCCCTTTCCAAAATAAATAAAATAAGTGATGAGTCCAACTTTTCAAAAATCAATTTTTCATAATAAAAACAAGTTTCACCATCGAATAGAGATGTACGTGAAAAATATGGGTCCCTATATCTAATGAGCTCTAAAACTAGGGAATAGAGTAATTCAAACTTCCCTATACCAACATGCAATGGATAAGTCACGACCTCGAAAAATTAACTAATTTGTAATTAATTCATTTATATTTCGATTTAATATTATAAGATACTAGAGTATAGTAAACTTTCTTTAGTAGAGTGTTAAGTCAACTTCAGAATTTGATAGATAGGAGTTAATATTTTTTATCAGCTTCAGAATTTGATTAAGAGTCCATATTTTCTTATTGGTCCTAATGGTCCCAAGGGAAATTTATATTTAGTTATAAGTGTGCATAAGGGTGTATGAGCATAAGCCCATAAAGGCTTTTGTATAAGCATAAGGTGGCACAAGTACTTAACAACTTTGGCACCATAGTGTGCATTAAAAATTATGTCTATGGTTTGAATGTTCCTAAACCCAACTCCTTTCATAGTAAAGATATCAAAAACCATGAATCTTCCATCCAATAACTTCGTCTTTAATCTTTGACACATGTGTAAGGTGGCTATACAAATGTTAATAATAATAATAATATTTATTATTATTATTATTATTTAGTGCTTTTCTATTCTTTTCGCCATTATTTCTACCAAGGAAATTAGCACTTTTCAAATTGCCACAAAAAGGAGAAATCATTATGTTGAAGAAAGTGATTCGAGAAATCATAAAGATTATATTATTAACCTATTGAGAGGTTGAATTAGGTTTTTACAAGTTATGTTTATGTAATAGATTTTCCACTAATGTTTATTCTTTATATTGAAGGAATTAGAAATTCTTGTTTGAATATCTTGTTATAAAAAATTTGTATACCATGTAAGCAATTGTGATTAATGGAACTAGCTTGTTGTATATCAATTTGTGGTGACATATTAATTAGTAATATTCAATATAATTTTATCGGTATTTAAGTGTTTCTTTTTAATTGTATAATAATAGTAAATCTATTATTTTAATAATAATAAAAAATGCTAAAATAAAAAGGTGATTCTTGAAGCTTCATTGGTAAAATTACTAATAAAAAAAATGATGCTTCTACAAATAGATGGCAATTTTATACCTATTATTTTAATTAAAAATGTTCATAGATAATATTTCTATTAGTGTCGTTATTTGCATTAAACAAAGATAACACATAACCACACTTCCCAAAAGTCTCATATTGAATGAAGTACACACAATGACAACTTCAATGACAATGCTTTTGAGTATTATGTTGTATCTTTTTTAGGCATAAATAGCTTCGAATGTTTCCTTTTTGTCTTAGAGCAAATTTCATTGGTTGAATTAAACACATCACTTTTTGGATTATTTACTGCAGAATTGAAATCTTTTGTAATAAAAAAAATGAAAAAGAAAGTGTCTATTTGCTTTTAATTTTAAAATAATAAAATGATAGAACTTTTATATAAAGTACGAACATTGAAAAAATAATACTCTTATAAATTATTGACAAAAAAATTGAGATATAAGAAAAATTATTATCTTAAATTTTAAAATTTTTTGAAATGATTTTTAAAAATATAAAATAAATTTATATTTTTATACAAAAGGTTTGTGTTAATGATATTCAGAAATAAACTCTGGCTACCACCCTGAAATGGGTCTTACCATATCATTGCAAACTTAAAAGCAAAATATAATTATTATTATTATTATTATTATTATTATTAATTCCATTAGGGCATTGAAGGGATGGAGATGAGTTGGAAAGATGCCAAGAAAAGAGAAAAATCCAAAGAGTGGGATTCATGGCGGGTTTGATAAAAACACTTTGCGAATTCTCCTCTTGAAGAAGACGGTTCAAATGAACCACTTTGAAAAGCACATGGTAAGCCAGGAGATGAATTTGTAGCCTAATTCAAAGAATGAGGACTCACAGACGAGTCATGGTAGGCCAAAGTTGTGCCGAATTTTATTTTATTTTATTTTGTGGGGGCGGGGGCGGAAGCAGTTGTGGAATCCATCTTTTGAAGCATGTGGCGGCCACTCGTTTTGAACCATAGGAGTCTGGTGAAGCCTCCAATGAAGTTGTCTTTTTAAAGAAAAGAAAAGAGAAGAAAAAATCGACTTGGTATCCATCATCAGTGTGTCATGGCCCACCATCTTTTTCATAATTCGTATTTGACTCACACTCCCAAGCCCATGCATTAACCCTTTTTATTATCAAAACTTTTTGCCTTTTTTGATGGGCGACTTTAAAACATATGGTAGGATACCTTTTAAATATTAATAGTTGGATAAAATGATCATTTTTATTAGACATAAATTTCCTTTTTTAAAAAAGTTATATTTAGTTCCAAAAAAATTGAGGAAAAATGTGAGGAAAAGAAAATAAAGAGAAAAAAAAATTAAAAAGAAGAAAAAGTAAAATAAAAAAAAAATGGAGTTAAAACCGATAAATTATTTTTATTTTCTATTTAAAATTTATTTAATTCATTAATTTAAAGATTAAATTATTTTAAAATACATAAATTTCTAATTAATTTTAATTACATTTAACTTTTTAGAATCTTTTATAAAATAATCTAACATGAAAAAATCATTTTCTTTAACGATTTTATACTTTCTAGAAATCAAACATAATCTAAGTGATTTGACATGAGATAGTTATAAAAAATTAATTGAAATTATTTTATTTTTCAAAAAAAAGAAAAGACATTCTATGTTTTTAAACATTAAAAAGTATTTTTTAAATTTAAGCATTGTTTTTTCCTTTTTTTAATGAGATAGCCCTTTTGAATACTTTTGCATATATTGGCAAAAAGAATCAATTATTATTGCTGGAAAATAACAATATTTTAATAATATTTTTATTAAAGATAAAACTAATTTTATCATTTCAAATATTTTACTTCAATAACAAGTGTTAATGAAATATAATAAAGTTAATATATACAAATATTATAATAATTTTTTTCTTTCTTTACATCCATCCTATTTGGAAAAAAAATGATGTCAAGAGAGAATGTGATGCATGTAACGTTTTTTTTTTCCTTTAGAAAACTTATTTGCTTAGCATTTGCACTACTTCTCTCTTATTAACAAATAAATATTAATTAATTAATAAATAAACAAAGAGAAGAAAAACTAAAAAAAAAAAAAATTAGAAACAACCAAGTCCAATCAATTATTCCATGTGCATAATATTATTCTTGAAAATCAATCTTCAACAAAAGATAATTGTCTAAGGACAAAAGACAATTGTCCAAGAGGATTACCAACCACAGCAAGATGAAACCAATGGCAAAGCTACAAATTTGATCAGAGGCATTTATTAGAGTGATAATGTAATGATATATTCCCTCCTATATACATATTTACATATTAGGGAAAAGTGAGTTTTCAAAAAATAAAAATAAATAAAAAAATAAAAAATAAAAGAAACCTTCAATTTTTATAAATCAATTTTATTTTCATCTATTTAAAAATAATTTAAAATACATACACTTTTTTATAAATTAAATAATTATTTTCTAAAATACCCTTTTATTTGATAATATTAAATAAAATTATCAAAAAATTAATTTATCATTTTAATTTGATAAAAGTATCTTATAAATAAATATATTATAATTTTTTTTTTTAAATCTCCAAGATCCTCAAGTCATAGATAAATTTGAGATAAATATATTTAAAACAAATGGTCAGAAAATAATTATATGACTTATGAAAAAGTGCATATATTTTAAAATATTTTTAAATGGATAAATATAAAATTGATTTATAAAATTTGGGATTTTTTTTATTTTTTTAAATTAGTGAGTCAAATCCACTTTTCCCTATATATTATCCATTTTGAGCTCAATGGACCATTAGAAATTTAAAACAAGTCTACATAATTAAGAAAAACTCATTATATATAGAGTGATGAACTTTTTCATTTAATCGATGTGAGATATCTTAATTAAGCATACCCATATAAAATGCAAATACATTGTCCTCATTATGTTTTGTGAAACTATGAGGTCACTCAAAACATTCATCTAAAGTTTCACACTAGTGCTGAGAATTGACTTCGATATCATTTATAACAATCTTTTGTTTTATGTAGATATTGTCTTATATACCTCTAGTAGGCCCTTATGGTTTTAAAATGTATTGATATAATTAAAAGGAACCTAAACTCCTTTTAATTATGTGAGGAACTTTTTCCCTTTTTCAATGTAGTCAAATGGCAATATGAAAAAAGAAAATTAATTCGCAATAATTCTATTGAAAAAGTTATCATTATTGTTGATTAAATTTTATATTTAAATCATCTTCAATTTTATATTTTATAAAAATATAAATAGCTTATTAATTGATTGATTGATTCTTGTATAATTGCCTATGACCATGCAACAAGTATAAGTTTTTGCCACAAAAGCATTCACTATAGGTAAAATATAATTTGTCCCTATTAGTACATTGTGATGAAAATTTTCCATCACAAGATTCGTAGACATGAGTTTGTCACTAAAAGTCATGATCTACAAATTTTCTACTTTGTCACAAAAATCTACAAATATTCTATTTCATCACAAAAAAAAAAAATTAAATGTTGATGACGAAATTAGAATTATCACTAAATAATCAAATTTTATGATGCAAAAATTCTATAAACAATAACAAAAAAAAAAAAATCATTAGATCTTACCATTTTGCCACTAAAAGATATATTTTTTGTGAAAAAATAATACAATTCTATCATCAAATACATTTTTTTTTTATGACTTTCTTTTTCATCATGAAAGAGGTATCTTTAGTGGCAAAATCTAGTTTTGTGGTAAAAGATTTTTTAATAATAATTTATTGTTCATTATTTTGGAATATTTTATAAAGTTTCGGCTAAGTTAGGATGACACCCCTCATACCTATCCGAAGATATTTTACCCCTTTGATTATAATAGTATTAGCTTGCAATTCTTGTGATTTGAACTCATGACCTTTCACTTAGAAAACACATATTTTTGTTATTTCATCCATAACCAATTAATGTTTTAAAAGGCATAATATACTTCTAATTGAATTTAGCATTATAACCATATTTACACCAATCTTGAATTAGGATTATTTTTCATAGTTTTATCAATGAAATAATAAAAGGTTAAGAAAAAAAAATTAGAGTTTACAAATCAAACTTCATAATTTGCATACAAATATTATTATCTTTATAAAACTGCTAAAGAAAAAAAAATTTAATTTAAAAATAAAATTGTTTACATCAAAAATGAGAAATCAATTTTTAAATTTTTTAAAATTTTATCACTTATCAAAGAAAAATAACATATATTATTATGATGATATTTATTCATCATGAAATATATATATATATATATATATATATATATATATATATCTGTGGGTGTGTGTGTGTGTGTGTGTGTGTGTGTGTTGACCTACTTTGCCACATTTATAACAAGTTGGAGTTATTGGAGTTTTCTTTTTTAGAGTTGTTTTGTTGGAAGGTTTTGATTTATTAGGATTAAACTTTACAAATTTCTTTTGAAATTTTGACTCAATTGATTTATTTTTACCTTTTGTATCATTTTGTTTTTTTTTTTCTTTTTGAAGGGGCTGTATCATACCCATAATATGAACAAAATTTTCTTAATTCTTTCTTACTATCTTGTTTTTCCTTTTACATTTGACTCTTTAATTTGAGGTCTGTCCAAAGAGCTAAACCTTCATTATTAATAAAAGTAATTAGTTCTCCATATCTTAATGACTTATAAAGAATTCTTCCATTTATTATAGATATTTGTTTTTTTTTTTTTTTTGTCTAACTTTTTCAGCAAATAAAGCTGGTAAACCAAATATAAATTTTTCTTTCCAATAATGACTTTCACAATTAGGTCTTGACATAACTTTAACTAAATTAATTATTTGATATTCATTCATTTCATCTATATTCCATTCATAAAAACTACTACCATTATAACTTGCAGCTAATTGATAATTTCTTTCTTCTAGTTGAACATCATGAAAAGAGGGTTTTGAATAATAATTTTTTCTACTTACAAAATTATTAGAGATTGTATTAATTGTTGAGGGGTTTTTTTACTATTGAATATGGAGATATTTTGAATTGTTCTTCTATTTTATTGGATTCTAATTTTCCTTTTGTTATAGTTTGAATTTAATTATTATTTTTATTAATGTCATTAATACTAAGTTTATCTAATCTAGGTTGTATTTTTTTAACATTGTTTCTGTTGGTGTAGCTAGTTGTATATTTGATTTTGCAGTGTTTATAGGAATAATAAAAGGTTGATTTAAAGACTTAGCATAATATGATGATGATGATGATGATGATGATGATGATAAAGTTGAAGAAACGTTTGAAGAAAAAGTTGATTTTGATGTTTCTCTTATCTTCCCTCCCGAGGCAGAAGAAAACAAAATTTGAGAATTTGAGAAAATTTGTTGTTTGTTGAGTTAAATGTTGAAGAGAATGATTTGTGCAATTTAATTGTTGTTGAACTTGTCTAATATCTTTGTAAATTATAAGACTTTGTTCATTTTTTGTTCTTGGAATTTTGAAGGGTGAAGCATAAATTGAATTATTATCAAAATTAAATTGATGATTATTTAGGTGTGGTTGAGAACCTAATTCTGAGGTTATTGTTGAAATTCTTTTTTGAACATCTTTTGAGTGTTTTATTGCTAATTGATGTCCTTTTTCATATCTTAAAGTTATGAGTTGTTTTCTTTGTTTTCTAAGTTTGAAAAACCAACAGAAAAAAGGAAGTCATTTTCTTTTTATTCATGTATTTTTCATATTGTTTTCTTAATGCATTTCTAGCTTGAGGAGGAAGTGTTTGAAAATAAGCTCTTTTAGGACTATTTTAGGGGGAAAAATAATCTAATTTTATCCATTCTACATTAGGAGTAAAAAGAGACTTTTTATAATTTTTCTTATGAATAGTATTAACTTGATTAGGATACATGTCAGAATGAGTAGGAGATTCTTGTTATTGATAGACTGGAATAGGAATTTTTGGAGTAAAATCAACACTATTTATATTCGTATTTGAAGTAGAAGATCATGTAGAAATAAAATATCGATTGAATGAATATTTTGAAGTTGGACCGACATTTCCCAATATATAGACTATTTTCAGCCACTTAAAATGTAAGTATTGGACTTAGGTCAAATGAGACAAATGACTTGAACATCCTTATCACGTGTGAGTTGCAACAAGCATTTGGGCAGCAAAACATTAAGGGTCTGTTTGGTTGCTATTTTTGAAAAGGGAAAATCATCTAACCATACACCAACTACAAAAAATATGAGATTTTGGAACTTTACTTTTTTCTTTTTAATTTTGGTGTAAAATGGGAAAAAATATTGTCTATTCATGCATTCCAATAGTGCTTACAAATTTGTTCCACAATTACCCTCAAAAGTAAAAGGACAAAGTACACACCAATTTAATACCACCTATTAACAAGTACATATGCTATTTATTTTTATTATTTTTCTCACATCAATATATCTCCCTTACCACTTGTCACGTTTCCACTTTTTTTTTCTTTTTGTTTTCTCTCTTACCACCATAATCCATTGTCACCTATTATAGTTTTTATTATTATTTTTATTTTTTTCCTTTATATTCTTTTTAATATGCCCGTGCATTTTCTCATAAAACTTCTTTAATTTAAATTTATTTTTACTCTCTAATTTGTCTATATTTATTGATTTTAATTATTTTTTTGACATATTAAACTTAAAATGATAATATATAATAAATAATTAATATAAGAAATCAAATAAAACAAAATATATAATGGACAAAAAGGAAAATATTATCCCACAAATAATATTGATTTTAAATATTAATTATAATAATACATTTTATAAATTAAGGTTTAAATTTAAAATTTGATACATCCTTCATTAAATTTGGCACATCCAATCCTATCGCTTTCAAGACCCCCATTGGAACATGGGTGGTCCATAATTTCATTTTGGAACCCATAAGGAAGTGTTTGGGGGTCAATCCCCACCTCGGAACGCACTTTGGAATGCTTGGTACATCCTTCACAAAATTTGGTACATCCGATTCTATCGCTTTTAGGACCCCCATCTAAACATGGATGGTCTATAATTTCATTCAAAAACCCATAATAAAGTGATTAGGGGTCGATCCCCACCTCAAAACGCACTTTGGAACCCTTGGTACATCCTTCACAACATTTGGTACATCATTCATTAAATTTGGTATATCCTTCATTAAATTTGGTACATCCGATCCTATCGCTTCCGGGACCCCCATCTGAAAATGGATTGTCCATAATTTCATTTAGAAACCCATAAGAAAGTGATTGGGGGTCGATCCCCATTTGGAACGCACTTTGGAACCCTTGGTACATCCTTCACAAAATTTGGTACATCCTTCATTAAATTTGGTACATCTGATCCTATCGCTTCTGGGACCCCCATCTGAACATGGATGGTCCATAGTTTTATTTAGAAACCCATAAGAAAGTGATTGGGGGTCGATCCCCACCTCGGAACACACTTTGGAACCCTTGGTACATCATTCACAAAATTTGGTACATCTTTCATTAAATTTGGTAAATCCAATCCTATCACTTTCGGGACCCCCATTGGAACATGGATGGTCCATAATTTCATTTTGGAACCCATAAGGAAGTGTTTGGGGGTCGATCCCCACCTCGGAACGTACTTTGGAACGCTTGGTACATCTTTCACAAAATTTGATACATCCGATCCTATCGCTTTTGGGACCCCCATCTAAACATGGATTGTCCGTAATTTCATTTAGAAACCCATAAGAAAGTGATTGGGGGTCGATCCTCACCTTGGAACACACTTTGGAACCCTTGGTACATCCTTCATTAAATTTGGTACATCTAATCATATCGCTTCCCGGACCCCCATCTGAACATGGATGGTCCATGATTTCATTTTGGAACCCATAAGGAAGTTTTTGGGGGTCGATCCCCACCTCGGAATGCACTTTGGAACCCTTGGTACATCATTCACAAAATTTGGTACATTCTTCATTAAATTTGGTACATCTTTCATTAAATTTGGTACATCCAATCCTATCGCTTTCAGGACCCCCATCTAAACATGAATGATCCATAATTTCATTTAAAAACCCATAAGGAAGTGTTTGGGGGCCGATCCCCACCTCAAAACGCACTTTGGAACCCTTGGTACATCCTTCACAAAATTTGGTACATCCTTTATTAAATTTGGTACATCTTATTGTTTCCGAGACCCTCATTTGAACATGGATGGTCCATGATTTCATTTTGGAACCCATAAGGAAGTGATTGGGGGCCGATCCCTACCTCAGAACGTACTTTGGAACACTTGGTACATCTTTCACAAAATTTGGTACATCCTTCATTAAATTTGGTACATCCAATCCTACTGTTTCTAGGACCCCCATCTGAACATGGATGGTCCATGATTTCATTTTGGAACCCATAAGGAAGTGATTGGGGGCTGATTCCCACCTCAGAATGCACTTTGGAATCCTTGGTACATATGATCCTATTGCTTTCGGGACCCCTATCTGAACATGGATGGTCCATGATTTCTTTTTGGAACCCATAAAGAAGTGATTGGGAGCCGATCCCCACCTCGGAACACACTTTGGAACCATTGGTACATCTTTTACAAAATTTGGTATATCTTTTACAAAATTTGGTATATCCTTTACAAAATTTGATACATTCTTCATTAAATTTGGTACATTCGATCCTATTGCTTCCGGGTTCCTCATTTGAACATGGATGGTCCATGATTTCATTTGGAACCCATAAGGAAGTGATTGGGGCCCGATCTCCACCTCGGAATGCACTTTGGAACGCTTGGTACATCCTTCACAAAATTTGGTACATCTTTCATTAGATTTGCTACATCCGATCCTATTATTTCCAAGTTCCCCATTTGAACATGGATGGTACATGATTTCATTTTGGAACCCATAAGGAAGTGATTGGGGGTTGATCCCCACCTCGGAATGCACTTTGGAAGCCTTGGTACATCCTTCACAAAATTTGGTACGTCCTTCATAATGTACCAAATTTTGTGAAGGATGTACCAAATTTTGTAAAGGATGTACCAATGTTTCCAAAATCCGTTATGAGGTGGGGAACGACCTTCAATAATCTTCTGAGGGTCTCTAAATGAAGAAATGGACTATAGAAATGGAGATAAGTGTTCTGTTAGCTCAAGGATTGGATGTATCAAATTTTCTCAATGATGTACCTAGTGTTCCAAAGTCCATTTTGGAGTAGGGAACGATCTCCAATCACTTCCCAAAGATCCCTAAAGGAATAAACGGACCATGGGTAATAAGATAGAGGTTTCAATAGCTCAAGTATGTACCAAATATTTTTAAGGATGTACCAAATTGTGTAAAAGATGTACCAAGAGTGCCAAAGTTCGTTTCAATGTGGGGAATGACCTTCAATCACTACCTAAAGGTCCTCAAAGGATAATATGGACCATGGGAAGATAGATAGGGGTCTCGATAGCATGAGGATTGGATGTACCAAAATTTCTTAACGATGTACCAAATTTCCTTAAGGATGTACCTAGGATTCCAAAGTTCGTTTCGAAGTAGGGAACGACCTCTAATTACTTCCTAAAGATCCCTAAAGAAATAAACGAACCACGAGTAATAATATAGAGGTCCTGGTAGCTCATGGATTGAATGTACAAAATTGTTTTAAGGATGTGCCAAATTTTATGAAATATGCACCAAATTTTATAAATGATGTACCAAATTGTCTTTAGGATGTACCTTGGGTTCCAATGTCCATTTTAGGGTGGGGAATAACCTCTAATTCTTTCTCAAGGGTCCCTAAAGGAATATATGAACCATGAAAATGAAAATAGGGGTCTTGGTTCCTCTAAGAATGGATATACCTAGGATCCCAAAGTTCTTTTTGAGGTGGGCAAAGACCTCTAATTACTTATCGAGGATCCTAAAGGAATATATACACCATGAAAAGTATGATAGTATTTCAGGTTCTCCTAAGCATTAATTTACCTACTTTTTTTTAAGGATGTACCTATTTTTTATGAAATTAATATAAAAGGTTAAATACAATTTTTTATGAAAAATATACTTTTTTATATTTTATTTTAATTAAAAATTAAAGATTTTAACCAAAAAAAAGTTAGATCCACAATCAATTTAAAATCATAAGAAAAATGATAAAAGCACCATCACTTATTGTGATTTTGATATGATAAATTTAAAATGAAAATTAAAAGAAAAATAATGTAAATAATAAAATAGTATTACAATTATATTTTTACTTTTACATGTGATATAATTTTTACAAAATAAATAAATCTTTTGTTTAGTATTAATATAAAAAAATCTTATATCATAAACTTCTAAATAATAAAATGAAAATTTTAAATTTAAACCTTAATTTATAAAATATATTATTATAATTTATATTTAAAATAATTATTATTTGTGGGATAATATTTTCATTTTTGTCCATTATATATTTTGTTTTTATTTCATTTTTTATATTAATTATTTATTATATATTATCATTTTAAGTTTAATATGTCAAAAAAATAATTAAAATCAATAAATATAGACAAATTAGAGAGTAAAAATAATTTAAAATTAAAGAAGTTTTATGAGAAAATGCACGGGCATATTAAAAAGAATATAAAGGAAAAAAAGAAAAATAATAATAAAAACTATAATAGGTGACAATGGATTATGGTGGTAGGAGAGAAAACAAAAAGAAAAAAAAAAAAAGTGGAAACGTGACAAGTGGTGAGGGAGATATATTGATGTGAGAAAAATAATAAAAATAAATGACATATGTACTTGTTAACAAGTGGTATTAAATTGGTGTGTACTTTGTCCTTTTACTTTTGAGGGTAATTGTGGAACAAATTTGAAAGCACTATTGGAGTGCATGAATAGACAATATTTTTTCCCATTTTACACCAAAATTAAAAAGAAAAAAGTAAAGTTCCAAAATCTCATATTTTTTGTAGTTGATGTATGGTTAGATGATTTTCCCTTTTGAAAACTGTTCTGAAAAATGATTTTTGAAAACAATTTTGAGAACAGTTTTTTGTGTTTTCAGAAAAAAAAAAAAAAAAAAAAAATTATGTTTGGGAACTGAATTCTGGAAAACTGTTTTTGTTCTCAAAAAAAAAAAAAAAAACATGTTTGGTTGAGTTAATAAAAAAGTTTTTTAGAATAAAAAAAAAAACAAAAAACATGTTTGAAAGTTATTTTTTTTAATTAATAAAGTGTTTTCTCCCATTAACTTTATATTATAAATATATAAATAATTTTCATATGCACAATTCATTTAAATTAAAAAAAAATATATTCCATTTTGAAATTTTTACACTAGTTATAATTTTCTTAAACAAATAATGACTTTGTCACTATGTGTAAGTATATTAATTTTAATAATTTAAAGAAGAAGAAAGGGTTTGCAGGTGGGGGTGTAGTGGTTGGGTGGAGCTCACCTTTGTGGAAACACAAAAAACAATCTATTCTTTGAATAGTGAAAAAACAATGAAAACATTTTTTATTGTTCTCAAAAATGTGATTTTTGAGAACACAGAAAACATAAAAAACAAAAACATACCCCCTTCCCCCAAACAAGTTTTTTGTGTTTTTTGTTTTTAAGAACAGAGAATAGTTCTTGAAAACTAGAACCAAACAGGCCTTAAATATTGGGATTGCTTTTCTTTCCACCTCCAATGTGGGATAGGTTTTCAAATCTAATTTTTTTAATAAATAAAAATAAAAAAATAAAAAACATGGAACCCTTGACCTTAGGAATGAGAAGATTTCCCTCCAACACCAAACCAAACGTGATTTAATGTTATAAATGCAAATCAAATTATATATATCTTTTACATGTTAAATTATAAATTAATTAAAATAAAATTATTACAAATAAGTTATTTTTAAATACAAGACAAATGTATGTACACATTATTTTCTATCACTGATTGAGTCTTTCCCAACATTTTATGAGTTCTTTTTTTATCAATTTCCATTTTATTGATATTTTGTATCAAAATATCCATAGATAATTCCTAATATATTGTAAAATTGAGTTATCAATAAATTTGTAAAAATGATATTTTCATGTTTGGTATTTGTTTCATAGCATAAGAGTCATAATTAGTGACAAAATTTTAGTCCTGAACAAACTAAATCTTACAGTTATAGTAGATGAGTTTTAAAAATAAATAAATAAATAATTTATTAATAAATTTTATTATTAAATTAAAATAATATTGATTGTAATAAAAGCTAAATAATAATAATAATAACAAAAGTTGGAATTTCAAAGTTTGTAGTAAGAAAATGAAAAAGGTAATAAGAACAAATTCACAAAAAATAAAAAATATGTATCTTTTTTCAAAATTTATAGGTAAAGAGTCCTCTTTTCTTTTTCCCTTAAATAAAGAATTTAATTTTATGTTACTCTTTTGTTATTTTCTAAATGGGAAATATTAGTTGTATCATTACTTTTATCATTATTTTTATCTTTTTGTTAAGTAATAAATGATAACTAAATAAAAAAGGAAAAACTTATGGCGGTGGGTTTTTATCACATTCAAGATCACTTGCAATGTAAGTAACTGCCAAAAATAAAAAGTACATCTAGCATCATTCTTTGGGCAAGAGAGTGAGGGAAAAATAAAGTAGATAATTATACAAATAATAATAATAATAATAATAATAATAATAATAATAATAATAATAATAATGGATTTCATAAAATAATTTATGTAATGTGATGTCATAAAAGTAATGAAATAAACTAGAAAAAAAAAAAGGAGAGAATGAGAAGAAATAACTTATCTTGATTTCTTTAATTGAACCCCCAAATGTCCTTTTATAGGCTTTCAAAAATGTATTAATTAATATTTGATTTAATGAAAAAGAAAAAGTTTATATGAGAAAAATAAAATTATAAATAATAGTGTGGACCCTGTATTTTTCTTGATGCGTTCCCACTCAATGGCGTGACTCATTTTTTTATTTATTTATGAAAAATTGATTTTTAGAAAAATACTTGGAGTTGTCACTTATTTTTGTTTTATTTTTTAAGGGAAAAACAAAATAAGAAAGAAAAACCATAAGTGTGACTCTTAAAGGAAAAACAGGTCTGTGAAAAACCAAGTCTAGGTCCGGGGGTCAGGTTACTTATTAGGAATGTACGGTGGTGAGTCATAGCACCTCTCTAATCCCGTACACGTACGACTTCTACTAAACGAATTAAGGGAATTGTGACAATTAATTAATTAATTATGCATACAAAAAAAAATAATCATGCAAATGAGTATGTACAAGTCATGGTGAAAATCAATATACACATAAATAATGATGAAACCTAATTACAATGATACACAAAATAAGTGACAAGAGGATTATGCAAATTGATTTATTGAACTTATTAAGAAAATGTTTGAAAAAAAAATAGTTTTCTAAAAATTTCAAAGGATTTTATTAAAAACAATTTTGAATGAGTGATTTCAATTTATGTATTTACAAAACATTTTCTTCAAGTGATTTCATTCAATTTCATTTGTATTTAATTTTCAAGAAAAGTTATTTAAACTTATTGTATCAAAAGAATTTATTATAAAATTTCAATTTGGGCACAAAGATTATTTTTACTTGTTTTTACTAGAAAATAATGAATTTTTACAAATTTATTTACAAAAGTATTTTGATTCATTTTCATTAAAAAAAAAAAAGTGATTTACACAAATTATATAAAAAGACATAACTTTATTTGCAAAATAAATTTTAATTAAAAAGAAAAAAAAGATTTAAATCCTATTGTAGACCTCGGAGATGGGAGGGACGGTTTTTTTTTCTTTTATTTTTCTTTCTTTTCCCGTTTTCTTCTTTCCTCCTCATTTTTTTTCTTCTTCTATTAGCCACCCCGAGGTTGAGCGGCTTGGGGGACGGCTAGATGGGACTGATGAGGTGGGCTGTTCTTGGGCAGCCCAAAGAACTTGAGGTGATGGCCGAGGGGGGACAGAAGGGGCAGGCGTTGCAGGTGGGGGAGAGGGGGATATTTTCGTTTTCGATAGGAAGAGATTTTTTTAGCATAAATAGAGGAGGAGTTCGCCATTTAGAACCAGGTAGAGGAAGTTGGTCTGGAGCTAAGGAAACTCCTATTTGAGATAAGCATTGCCCGGTAGGATTATTTGGATTCATCATTCATTATATCATCATATTTTTCTCATTTATTTTCCATGTGATTATTTCTGCGTTGTTTGTGAGTTTGCCTTGGCTTGGTATTGTAGTTTCATCCCATTTTTCTCTATTTTCATTCATGGATGATCTAACTGTGCTTCAATTGTTTATTTCATATTGGGAAATCTTCTCATATCTCATTTATTTTATATATATATACATGCATTTCTCCTGGTTTAGTCCACCTGTTTTTAAGCCCATAAAAAAAAACAAAAACTTCGTGAGGTGAAGGCTGGGCTTTGACGAAAGGAAAAAGAAATAGCGGCTCAGATTAGCTTAGCTCTTCTTAGCTCAGTCCCCTCTATCCCTACTCCCAGTTTCTCTCTTCCATTTCTCTCCGTTGTCCTTGTTCTTTTGTAGTTTGAGATCTGAAAATTGGGAAGGACGAGGGGATTTGATGACGATGGTTCGATTTTCTTAGCTATGTTTCCAAGGGTACATCAACTTTCTAGAGTGTGTTGGATCTAGGGATTGGAGGAAAATGTTTTGGCTGAGCTGAACGAAATTCTTCACATCTTTCTCTTTTGGTTGGTGTGATTGAATATTTACGCATAGAAATTTTTTTTGATGTTGACACATGGTTGAATATTATAGAATTTGTAATGCGAGCGCCCGTTCGGTCTCTCGAATTCTGGTGCAGCTACAGTTGTTTCAAACTTGGAAATCTACATAAAAACGTTGCTAATGGTGAGATGCCTCTGTTTTTAAAAGCCTAGCGACTTTAATAAACCACTTGATGTTGCTTGACCGATTTCGTTATGCTACTGCAAATGTATTCTTGGAGTTCATGAGGAGTTCTATTTATGATATAGTGGGAATGAGAATATCCCACTAAAGATATCAACTCAAAGGCACAATTAAAATAAGGCCCCACCAGTTGATTCTTCTCATAATGCAATTGGTCATTTTCCAATTAAACCTATCACTTTTGCACCGGGGCCACACGTGGCATGGCCATTTCAACATGCAATCCATCATCATCACTTATCATTTTATTTATTTATTTATTTTTAAAATTTTCTCCTTTAAATAATTATTCAAATTTCTTATTTCCAAATTTAATTTTCAGTCTAAAAAATTCCACTATTCACGTTCATTCGTTTAAACATTATTTATTATTATTATTATTATTATTATTATTATTATTATTATTCCATATTTATATTTATTTATTTTAAAAATTCAAATTATTAAGTTTCAATTCTTCAAAAGTCCGACTTCTGAATTTAATTTTCAATATAAAAAATTCCACTATTCACGTTCATTCGTTTAAACATTATTTTTGTTATTATTATTATTATCCCATAATTATTTATTTATTTCTTTTAAAAAAATTTCAATAATTAAAGTTCAATTCTTAAAAAATCTGACTTCCGAATTTAATTTTCAATCTCAAAAATTCCACTATTCACGTTCATTCGTTTAAACATTATTTTTTTTTATTATTATTATTATCTCATATTTATTTATTTATTTCTTTTAAAAAAAATTCCAATCATTAAAGTTCAATTCTTCAAAAATCTGACTTCCGAATTTAATTTTCAATATAAAAAATTCCACTATTCACGTTCATTCGTTTAAACATTATTCTTATTATTATTATTATTATTATTATTATTATTATTATTATTATTATTCCCTATTTATTTATTTATTTCTTTTAAAAAAATCAAATCATTAAGGTTCAATTCTTCAAAAATTTGACTTCCGAATTTAATTTTCGATCTAAAAAAATTTCACTATTCACGTTCATTCGTTTAAACGTTATTTTTGTTATTGTTATTATTATTCCATATTTATTTATTTATTTATTTTAAAATTTCCAATCATTAAAGTTCAATTCTTCAAAAATCTGGCTTCCAAATTTAATTTTCAATTAAAAAATTCCACTATTCACGTTCATTCGTCTAAACATTATTTTGTTATTATTATTATTATTCCATATTTATTTATTTATTTATTTTAAAAATTCAAATCATTAAGGTTCAATTCTTCAAAAATCTGACTTCTGAATTTAATTTTCAATATAAAAAATTCTACTATTCACGTTCATTCGTTTAAACATTATTTTGTTGTTATTATTATTATTCCATATTTATTTATTTATTTATTTTAAAAATTCAAATCATTAAGGTTCAATTCTTCAAAAATCTGACTTCCGAATTTAATTTTTGATCTCAAAAATTCCATTATTCACATTCATTCATTTGAACATTATTTTTATTATTATTATTATTATTCCATATTTATTTATTTATGTATTTTCAAACATTCCAATCATTAAAGTTTAATTATTCAAAAATCTGACTTTCAAATTTAATCTCCAATCTCAAAAACTCCACTATTCACATTCAGTTATTTAATGATTATCTTCATTATTATTATTATCCCATCCGTTTATTTATTCACTTATTCATATATTAAAAATCTCGTCTCTAAATAATTTCCCAAATTTTCAATCTCTAAATCTCTAAAATTCTATTTTTCACAATTATTTACCTAATCTTTATTATTTCGTCATTGTTATTATTCCATTCATTTACTTATTCACTTATCCACTTATTTAAAATCTTCTCTCTAAATAATTCTTCAAATTCCCAAATCTCTAAATTCAATTTCCAATTCCCAAAATTCCCATCTTCGTAATCATTTATCCATATTTTCGCTATTTTGTTCATTTATTTATTCGCTGGTTCATTTATTTAAAATTCCATCCCTAAATAATTCTTTAAATTTCAGATCCCTAAGTTCAATTTCCAATTTCCGAAATCCTAACTTCCACAATTATTTATCCAATCATTATTATTTCGTCATTATTATAATTTCATTCATTTATTTAAAATTCCGTCTTTAAATAATTCTTCAAAATTTCGATTCCCAAATTTAGTTCTCTGAAATTCCAAATTTCCAATTTCCGAACTTAATTTTTTCAGTTTCCAATGTTCAAATTCTCGCATTTATTTCGTTACTTATTTATTATTATCATTATTATTATCATTTTATTCATTTATTTCTCAAAATTCTACATTCGAATGATTTCCAAGATTTCCAATTTTTATAATTCAATTTTCATAATTTCTACTTCTCAAATAACTTTCAATTTTGATTTCTTTCAAAATTTAATTTCTAAAGTCCCAATTTCCGTAATTTAATTTCTAAAAAAAAAAAATCCCAAACTCTCAAATAATTTTCAAAATTCCAATTTCTTTCAAATTTAATTTCTAAAATTCTCATTCTTATATTTAATTTCTAAAAATCCAATTTTCAAATAATCTCTAAAACTCCAATTTTCAAATAAATTTCAAAAATCCAGTTTTCCCTCAAACAGTTTTCATTTCTATTTGGTGACGCATGTGATATGTTTTGTGCTCTTTATTATACACTAACTGCATTTTTATGATAGCACATTGCTCGTTCGTGGCCTAGGTACGCATCCATTCCTATTCTGGTCATTCTCTATGCATGTTTTGATTCCCATGTGTGCATGGTCGATTTGAGTATCTGTTGATTTTCCTATTGATCGCCACGTCAGCTTCATTTTATTAGTAGAGATCCGACTTTAGGGACTTAGATGGGTGCTACGGTCTTTACTGTACCTTCCCAATAAGTAACCTGACTCCCGAGCTCGATCCAGTTTTTCACAGACCACCTTTACCAAAATAAGGAGTCACACTTAGGGTTTTTTTTTCTTATTTTGTTTACCCTTTTAAAAATAAAACAAAAATAAGTGGCGACTCCAAGTCATTTTTTTTAATAAATAAAATAATTTTTTAAAAAAAATCGAGCTCGCCATTGAGTGGAAAACGCATGAGCCGAAATACAGGGTCCACACCTATATTTCTCAAAAATACTTTTAATCCCATTTTAATTAAGGAAAAAGAATTCATTTTAAAAAAACATTTTTTGGACAACTTTATTAAAAAATAATTTTTGGTACAACATTATTTACAAAACAATTTTTGGTCAATTTTTATTAAACAAAGAAATTTTTGGACAATTTTATTAAAAATAATTTTTCAAAAACAATTCTTTTGGATTTTTCCAAATGCATTTTTCTGAATTTTTATAAATAAAAAAACCCTTTTTTATTAAAAAGAAAATTTTAAAATTATTATTTTATTAAAATATATTTACTAAATTATTCCTCTTATTTAAACAAAATTTCTTATTTGTTCGATATTTAATTCTGTACACACTCAATAAATATATACAAACGAATATTTACAAGAATTAATAAAAATAAAACCAAATAAAAGTGGGAAATAAAATATGTACTCAAATAAACTTAAAACAAGCTCAATGTCTTCTTCCAGCCTTTTTCAATCTCTTTCTTCTATTAAATTCCATGCTCCACGTGTCATAAATTCATACTCAGCCAACAAAATTGCAAAATAGGCCCATGCAAAAACAAAAATAGCACAAAGTAAATATCCAAAAATGTGTAGAAGCCAAAATAATTATTCAAACCCAAATTCAAACTTCAAATTAGTTTAATAAATTTCACCAATTAAAAATGGGCTCAAATTAACAAATATAACCCAACAAAAGTATCCCACATATCATAAACCCTAGTCTAAATTTTCCAAATTAATAGTCAAAATATAAGCTCAATTTATCAAACCCAAAACATAATACATTAAAATAAATCTCATAATCCAAGCCCAATTTAATATACAAACCCACATCCAAAATACACGACAATATTATATCATATCCAAATTAAATAATTAAAATGAGCACAACCATATAAATTATCAATTAATCTAACCCAAATTAACCAATTATAAATTAATTCATCAACAATAAATTATTATAAATTTCATATTAATTTACTAATAACAAATTAACCTAAATTTCATACTAATTAACAAAGCTCAGACATAAGACCCACAAACAAACATAAATGCACAAACCCCATTTCAACAACAATTAATATTAAAATAAAATAAAACAAAAATTGCAATAATAATAATAATAATAATAATAATAATAATAATAATAATAAGTGTGTGATGGGAAAATGAGAGAAGAGGTCATCGGCCGGGAGTGGTCGTTGGTGGCGACTGGTCGGTGATCCTATCGGCGACAGTGAAGATTGACGGGTTTTTGGAAAACAAAAATAAAATGAAATAAAATAAAAGGAAGATAAATAAAAATAAAAATGGGAGGAAGAAAATGGGAGAAAATGAGGATGAAGGGGTGCCGGAAAAGGCGCCAACAGGAATGGGTGTTGGGGTGGAGAGCTACAAGGATAAGAAAAAAAATGCAAGAGAAAATAGGGGTTGACCCTGTGTGGATGTTTTGAGTAAAGTGGAGTGTGTGCAATGAGGGAAAAAAATGGGAAAGGAAAAAAAAATGGGTATTGGCCTATGTGGGAGTTGGGGGGAAGAAGAAAAAAAATAAAAAAATAAAATGAGGAGAAGAGATGGGAGCCGACCATGTGTGGTGTTGGAGGTTAGAAGAAAAAAAAAATATAAAAAATAATGAAAGAAAGAATATGGGAGAGTCGGCCGTCGTGTGGGTGTTTGGGTAGAGGAAAAAAAAGAATGGGGAAGAAGAAATGGAGAGAAGCTGGGGAAGCTAAGAATGGGGGGCCGGCTGGGGGTGTGCGTTCGGGTAGAGAAAGGGCTAGAGAAAAAAAAAAAGAAAAAAAAAATTGGGAGAAAAGAAGAAGAAAAATTGGGGGGGGGGGGGGGGGGGGGGGGGGGGGGGGGGAGGGCACTTTGCCTTGGCAATGGGGGGAAAGAAAAAAAAATTATGAAGAGGAGATTAGGGAATCCTTGGACGTGGGGGTATGGGGAGGGTAGGTGAGGGTAGGTAGGGTGAAGAGAAAGAGAAAGAGAAAGAGAGAAGAGATGAGAGATGAGATATGAGAGATAAAATAAAAAAGATAAAAATATAATATAATATAACATAATAATAATAATAATAATAAAAATAAAAATAAAACAATTTACAAAATAATAAAAAAACTAAGAATTAAAGGGTGAGTGGGCAAAAAAAACACATGTAATCGGGATTTAAAATGTATTGACAAAATTAGGCTCAAAATTAATATAAAAATAAAATTGGGACAAATTTTGGGGTCTACAAATATGCCCCTCTTCGGTATAGTTCACAAGTAAAGTGAGTATATACACAAACGAAACGAAGTGAACTTTGTCGAAGAACAAGAAAGACCACCAAATTTGTCCCAGCATGACATGGGCTCTCTTAAACTAAAACAAGAACAAAGAGGCTCTAAAACCCTACAAAAATGAAATGGCATGAACGAAAACTCCTAAGGTGCCCCCAAAGTTACACTACGGATCCAAAACTCCTGAAAAGTCTCCAAAAGTGACTCAAAAATTGATATCGAAGCCAAGTAGCAGTCGAACCACCAAAGAGCATAGGAATGAGTACAAATGGAAAAACCACACATACACTATACAAGGGCATGAGGCGAAGGGTACCAATGATAAGATCAAAACACATGCTATAAGCTCAAAGGACTATGTCATGTGCTATGGAGGATGGGAAGCTTTAGAATAGCAGGATGAACAAGCGATAAGCACAAGGTAACGAGGTGAAGAAAATGAGGACGAATGTAAAATCGTTAAGGCAAGATGTGCAATGCCAGTGAATATGAATGTCAGGAGCTATGACTCTGAATAATAAGGCTAAGGAAAAATGACTCTAAACGCCAAAATGAAGAAATATGGTGACTCTAAATGCCTGAATGAGTATGCACAACGGCTTTGAACGCTAAACTAAAGAAGATGATGGCTCTAAATGCCAAATTGAAGACATGGCTCTAAACGCCTAAAACTGAAGACATATCTCTAAACGCTTAAAACTGAAGACATATGATGATGGCTTTGAATGCCAAACTATGGAGAGATAGTGGCTCTGAACACCTGAAACTAGAAGAGATGAGTGGTTCTGAATGCCTAAAACTGATGAAATGAATGGCTCTATACGCCTAAAATTGGAAAAGATGGATCTAAACGCCTATGAAGGAAAATTGTGGCCCTGAATGCCAATAGGAGATCTGAAGGCCTATGATTCTAAACCCATGAAAGAAAGTAGTGGCTCTGAATGCCTAAAGGGTGAAAATGACTCTAGGTCGTGAGCTCAAGGCTCTGAATGCTAAGAATGACTCTGGGCCATGAATAAGAAGAACGACTTTGGGTCATGAGCTCAAGGCTCTGAATGCTAAGAATGACTCGGGTCACAAATGAGAAGAACGACTCTGGGTCGTGAGCTCAAGGCCTTAAATGTATAGTCGATTAGGATGCTTTCCGGCTCATGGTGCCTGGTCGAGGCCACTCACAAGTGGCTAGAATGATGAAAACAAAACATCTCAGAGATGTGAAGGATGCAAACGACTCTGGGTCGTGAGCTCAGGGCTCGGGATGCTAATGAATGACTTTGGGTCATGATGCAATAAGTAACTCAAGGTTACAACGAATAGCTCAGGGCTATGTGAACAGGCTCTATGACTGATCAGCTAGAAGAGAATGCAATATGCAAACTCCAGGTCATACCACTCATGGACGACCAAATGATGAAGGCTCAGCTCAGGGCTAGAAAGACTCTAGGTCTTAAATAAAAAAAACGACTCTAGGTCATGAGCTCGGGGCTCTAAATGCTAAGAATGAATCAGGGTCATAAATGAGAAGAACGACTCTGGGTCGCGAGCTTAGGGCTCTAAATGGAAAGAATGACTCTGGGTCATGAATGAGAATAACGACTCTAAGTTGTGAGCTTAGGACTCTAAATGCTAAGAATGACTTTGGCTCATAAATAAGAAGAAACAACTCGAGCTTAGGACTCTAAATGGAAAGAATGACTCTGGGTCATAAATGAGAAAAACGACTCTAGGTTGTGAGCTTAGGACTCTAAATGCTAAGAATGACTCTAGCTCATAAATAAGAAGAAACGACTCGAGCTCAAGACTCTAAATGGAAATAATGACTTTAGGTCATAAATGAGAAGAACGACTCTAGGTTGTGAGCTTAAGACTCTAAATGCTAAGAATGACTCTGGCTCATAAATAAGAAGAACAACTATGGGTCGTGAGCTCAGGGCTCTAAATGGAAATAATGACTCTCAATGCTACACTAAAAGAAAATGGCAAATTTAAATGCTAGCAATGTGGCTCTGAATGCCGAACTAAAGGAAACTAGTGGCTCTGAATGCCAGGCTAACTAATGGCTCTGAATGCCAAACTAAAGACATGATGGCTCTGAATGCCAACCTGACCAATGGCTTTGAATGCCTGACTGTGAACGATGGCTCTAAACTCTAAACTATGGAGAGATGATGGCTCTAAACGCCTGACTATGAACAACAGTTCTGAATGCCAAACTATGAACGATGGCTCTGAACGCCAAACTAAAGATATGATGGCTTTGAACACCAAACTGTGGGGAAATGGCGGCTCTGAACGCCTGACTGTGAACAATGGATCTGAATGCCAAACTGTGAACGATGACTCTAAACACCAAACTAAATATACAACTCTGAACGTCAAGCTGAACAATGGCTCTAAATGCCAAACTAAAAACACGGCTCTAAATGTCAAACTGAAACAAATAACGACTCTGAACACCAAAATGAAGATACAACTCTAAACACCGAACTGAAAAAGATATGGTGAATCTAAACGCCTAACTGAAGAAAGACATGATGACTCTGAATGCTGAATTGAAGACATGGCTCTAAACGCCGAACTAAAAAAAACTGATAACACTGAATATTAAAGACGAAGCTCTGAATGCCCAGATTGAACTAATAGCTCTGAATGCTAGGAATGTAGCTCTGAACGCCGAAAAATAGGCAATGAATGCCCGATCGTGATATGATGATTGCTCTGAAGGCCAAATTGTGAGGGGATAGTGACTCTGAACGCCAAATTGGAGATACGGCTCTAAACACCAAACTGAAAACATGGCTCTGAACGCCGAATTGAGAAGGACGACTCTGAACGTCGCAACTGAGAAGATATGTTGGCTCTAAACGCCGAGCTATAAAGAGATGTCGGCTCTAAATGCCATAACTAAAAAAGGGATGGTGGCTCTGAACGCCAAACTGAAAAGAGATGGTGGCTATGAACGCCCAAACTAAGAAGATATGGTGGCTCTGAATGCCGAAATTGAGAAGAGATAGTGGCTCTGAATGCCAAAATGTGAACTGATAGCTTTGAATGCCAAATTAAACTAACAACTCAGAATGCTAGGAATGTAGCTCTAAACACTGAAATGGTGGCGATGAATGCCTGATCATAATAGAATGACAGCCCTAAACGCCAAACTACGAGGGGATAGTGACTCTGAACATCAAGTTGGAGATGCGGCTTTGAACGCCAAACTGAAGAGGATGAAGGCTCTGAACGTTAAACTGTGTAGGGAAAGTGACTTTGAACGTCAAGTTGGAGATGCGGCTCTGAACGCCAAACTGAAAATGATGAAGGCTCTGAAAGACAAAATTGAGACTTGACATCTCTGAATGTCAAATTGAGAAAAACGACTCTGAACGTCGTAATTGAGAAATGATGATGGCTCTGAACGCTAAGCTATAAGGAGATGGTGGCTCTGAACACCAAATTAAAAACGATGAATGCTCTGAACGCCAACACTGAGAACTGACATCTCTAAATGTCAAACTGAGAAAAACGACTCTGAACATCGTAACTGAAAAGCGATGATGGCTCTGAACGCCAAATTATAAGGAGATGGTGGCTCTGAACGCCAAACTGTGTAGGAATAGTGACTCTGAACGTCAAGCTGGAGATGTGACTCTGAATGCCAAACTGAAGAAGATGAAGGCTTTGAACGCCAAAATTGAGATCTGACATCTCTGAATGTCAAACTAAGAAAAACGACTCTGAACGTCGTAACTGAGAAGCGATGATGGCTCTGAACGCCGAGTTGTAAGGAGATGGTGGCTCTGAACTCCAAATTGTGCAGGGATAGTGACTTTGAACATCAAGTTGGAGATACGGCTCTGAACGCCAAACTGAAGAAGATGGTAGCTCTGAACGCCAAACTGTGAAGGATGACTTTGAACTTC
This sequence comes from Vitis cinerea var. helleri x Vitis riparia, assembly GCA_946000715.1. NCBI lineage: Eukaryota > Viridiplantae > Streptophyta > Magnoliopsida > Vitales > Vitaceae > Vitis > Vitis cinerea var. helleri x Vitis riparia. The sequence goes on from OX253995.1 coordinate 14,426,336, forward strand.
GTAACTGATAAAATATGGCGGCTCTGAACACCGATCTGCGAGGAAATGATGAGAGGGAAATATGCCCTAGTGTAGCGTGTCGCCATAACTCTCAATCCATTGGAAGGGTCTGAAAGAAGCTCCTTGAGTCTCAAAAAATGCTCCACTAGGGAGTCGGAATGGTCAAATTGACTATAAATATGGCCTCATAGCCCATCAGATTAAATCGCGAGGCCTGATGAAGTGCCACAATAAGTCAAACGTCTCTAACTCAAAATGCTCTACTAAAGGAATCCATCGTCATCTCAAATGAATGATCCAATAGTGAGTCTCAAGAGAATAGTTTGTCGGGGTAACTACTGCGACCTCAGCACAAAAATCTACTAAAAAGTCATGGATAGCGGAGTAGCCAAAACCCAAAAGGTTGTGCTCCTCCAGAGGCTCACCTTGACCAAAATCACCGAAATTGTGACCAATAATGCAAAGAAATATCCCTCATTCGAGTAATGAAAACTATAACAGGTTTATGAGAAAACAATCATCTTCATAGCTAAATGAGGGAAATATGCCCCAGTATAGCAATTAGGGTATCCGGTTTGTCCTGATAACTTAAGAATAACTCAATGGGGATGTATAAGAGATATTACATGTTCTCCACTGAAATGATGATATCGGAGTCTATGCGCTTGAGATAACTCCATCATAGAATCACGACAATACTAAAAAGTATGAGCCTAACCGAATGACTCAAAAAAGGCTCCACTAGGGAATCATTGTAAAATAAAAATAGATCATCAACTCGACATGTATCTCGTAAATGGGGATGATCGTGCAAATCAATGGAGATCTACAAATCTCAATCGAAGAGGAAATATGCCCCAGTATGGCACCTGATGGGCGGTAAGCCAAAAAATTGAATAACCTCGAAGCATCCATCGTAAAATGTGTGATCCCAGTCATCCAAATCCACAACTGAGTCAAATCCACATGTCAAAATTCGTCTCCTGGAAGAAGAAGTATGATGACATCTAAAGGTCGAAAAGTGTGGATTTGACTAAATGGCTCAAGAGAGGCTCCACTAGAGGATCATGATAAGATAACAAACATGTCATCATCTCGACGTGTATCTCATAAGTGGGGATGAGCATGCAACTTTGAAAAGATCTATAAATCTCAATCGAAACGGAATATGCCCTAGTATGGAATCAGATGTGTGACAGGTCGGAAAATCAGATGACATCAAATCATCCATCATCAAATGTGTAATCCTAGTCAACCATGTCCATAACTGCATTGGACCAACAGATCAAAAAGACGTATCCCAGAAGAAGAAGTATGATGACATCCAAATGCTAAAAAGTGTGGGTCTGACTAAATGGATCAAAAGAGGCTCCCCTGGGAGATCATGATAAGATAACAAATAGGTCATCGTCTCGGCATGTATCTCGTAAGTGGGGATAAGCATGCAACTCCATGAAGATCTGTAAATCTCAATCGAAACGAAAATATGCCCCAGTATGGAATCAGATGTGGAATAAGCCGAAAATCAGACAACATCAAATCATCCATCATCAACTATATGATCTCTGTCATCCAAATCCATAGCTGAATCAAATCCAAACATTGAGGAGATGTCTCCCTGAAGAAGAAGCATGATGATATCTAAATGCCGAAAAAATGTGGGTCCGACTAAATGGCCCAAAAGAGACTCCATTGGGGGATCATGATAAGATAACAATATACTATCAACTCATCATGCATCCCGTGAGTGGTGAGAATCATGCGACTCCATGAAGATCTACAAATCTCAACCGAAAGGGAAATATGCCCCAATATGGCATAGATGTATGGTAGATCAGAAAATCGGAAAATCGGATAACCTCAAATCATCCATCACCAAATGTGTAATCCCAATCACCCAAATGCACAACTGAATCGGGTCCTAACTTCAAAGAGGCGTCTCCCAGAAGAAGAAGCATGATGATATCCAAATATCAACCAAATCTCAAATACCTGTCCAAGTAGGGGCTGTCGAAGACGACATCTAATCTCATGGCCTCATAACTTAGGCTAAGGTGATAAGGTAATAGAAATGAAGGGAAACTAGGTCCAAATACCCAATGATCAAAAACCCATGTCCTCATGTATAAAATGCAATATGTATAGAAAATCTCATGAGCCATGGACTTGAGGGTGCCCAAAGTGAATATAATATCAATAATGAGACAATGAGGCAAATCAAACTGATAATGAGATATGCAAGAATGATGCTAGGAAAATATCAAATCTGGAATAGGTTGGTATAGGAAAAGAACAAGGGGGTGAAACGAATGGGATGAATCACAAGCAATGACGAGGATGATAGCGAAACAATGAATATACGAAGAAAAGTGATGATTAGCTCAAATCAAACATGGAGTGAAGTCACATCAATAATGAATGTAATGATGGAAAGGACAATGACCCATAGTCCCTAGGAGAAGGTCACTCATCTCACTCTCAAAGAAATATGACAAAATGAATACAAAGAATGAAGATTCTCGGAATGCTCACATACGAACTCCCATCAAACAACATACTCGATAAAATGACTCTCAAATATCAATATACATGCTCAATGATGGAGAATACTATGCACATACACACATGGGCTTTTTATTTTCTTTTCTTTTCATCAATTTTTTTTTTCATTTTTTTCATCATTTTTTTCAGTTTTTTTTTTTTTTTTTTTTTTTTTTTTTTTTTTTTACATATATACAAATACACATACCCTGAACATAAACAAATGAACCCCGAAGATGATATCAATAATGGATAGACACACTCTCAAGTGCTAAGGTAACAAAAACTCCCTCCAACGAGATGACCTTCTCAAACTAAAGATCTCTAAATCAGTGTCCGTGGGATTAATAGTGAAAATGATGTGACTATCCTCCATGTAATGAACGGAGGAGGATCACCACTCAGGGTGGAGATAATATAATGTAAAACAAGCAGTAGATAGAATAAAGAAGAAGAGATGAAGAACACAACCAATGAGATACGATGGAATGCAGTAGTGTGATGGTAGGAAAAATAATGAGAGAAAAATGCACCCGTAGGCCCAAGGCTCATGAAACTCCTAAATGAAGCATGCATCACCGAAGGGCCCCTATCCCAGTATAGAAATGTAAGCAAAGCAATAAGAAAGAGAGACTCTAATGTACATGCGAGGCTCAATGGGCTAGCAACGGTTTGTTTGTCAAAAGAAAATAACAAGGTATATGGCTAACTGAAATGATGGCTACCCATCCTACGACCATGGTCTCAAACATAATACTTCTTCAGCTGATCTACGTTAGTTGGCTCCGAGAATCGGTTTCCATCTAGATCCATCAACCATGTAGCGCCCTCTGGGGTCAGCTCCCTAATGAGGTAAGGTTCGCTCTAATTGGGTCTGAATTTCCCTCTAAGATCTCTGATCAATCCTCTAATGACTCTCAAGACTGAGTCACACATCTGTAATGGTATATCAACAATCTCTGCTATCTTCTCCTGCCAGCGGGAGATGAAGAAAGAAATGGACTCATCCGATCTCTGTTTGAAACCCTCAAGCTCTCTCCTCGACGCATCTACGATAGTGTTAAATGAAAATTGTCACAGAAACTCCTGAGCTAGGTCATCCCATGTCCTGCGTTGCGAGGACTCCAAAGATGCAAACCAATGCTGGATTGCGCCACTCAGAGATAAAGGAAACATGGTGATCATCTGTGACTCATCTAACCCATGGATCCTCATCACAATACTGTAGAGTCGAAGATGAATGCGGGGACAACCAACACTTGTGTACCTCTCAATGTCAGGCATCCTAAACTTAGCCGGTAGACTAGCCACTAGTATACTATCAAGATCATCCCAAGCCGATGAACTATCAAGTACTCTCAACTGCCTAATACGCTACTCAATACGATCCATACATGCATGAGTATCCTCAAGGACTATGGTCTGGACTACTACAAATAGGGCATCCTTAGAATGACCATGTAATATGTAGGGTGGGGCATGTGACACTATTAGAATAAGTGGTAGTGGTAAAGGTGGCAATGAGTCATAAGGCATCTCATCTTGAACTATGGGTTGTCTACTCTACTAACTGCCTATCTCCTGCCTAAGACTGGCCAAGGCCTCCTGAATAGAAGCCATGGCGATCGTGAATGGATCAACTATGACAACCCGCTGATCCATGTTTGATCTCTCAAAAAAGCTAACTAAGCTCCCCTCTACTCTGACCCAAGATGGTAAATCCACACTGAGAATGAAGAACCAATCCTGAATAGCATGAAGCACGAGATATGGTATGCCTAGGGAAAACATGGAAGAAATGCTAGTCTGAACTGGAATGAGCAAGACATCAAAGTGTAGAAGGACTGTCCGACTATAACTTAAACCCGTACTGATCTCTATGCACTCTCAACTGGAGACCAAATAAGGGAGTACTAGACCCAAAGTGTACCAAAGAGGCTCTAAAGGCCCTCAGATGCATCCTCGTGTAGAAAGAGAATCCTAGTCAAAGGATCTAAAACTCAACCTACAGGGTTAAGGTGGCTTTAAAAGGAGAAGGGTGAACTTTAAAAAAAATCCCTAGTAGAAGCGATCATACCCTCCGGCAGTGATACTCAACCTTCTGCATGCCTCCGAGGAGACGAGGCGCTTCCATGCAAGGTGGTCATCACCTCCACACATGCACTACCTCAACATCCCAAGGAGTTTCCTATGGTGAAAGCTCTCGCAACTCTCAACACTCAATAGTCAACTAAAGTACACAATGAGTGGTGTAGGTGCATTTGAAAATCCTATGAAGCTAAAGTAGAAAAAAAAACACATTGATCACACAAATATCCTGAAACCTAGCTCTGGGCTATATAGGTCTTCAAAGATCGGACTCCAATCAGCATCAATATGTCCACCTTCTCCAGAATGCTCCCAAACATCGATATAGCCCGTCGCTAGACCCTACTTCTAACCACTAGCTCGATTGAAGAGCAAACAAAGTAACAAGTCTCATATCAAATACGAGATCAAGGGAAACAAGGTTGACCAAGACTAGGGAATTGGAGGTAAGGGGATAGATGTGTGTCCCACACAGACAAGCAATACATGCATCACATAGAAGAATAGCAGTCATGCACCAAGCAGTCATGCAAATAACAGGCATATCACTCATATATACACACAAGTTAGGCAAGAATATAATAGACAAGATAAGTATATAACAAGAATAAACAATATGTTGAGATAAACAAGATAATATACAACAAATAGAATCAATCATGTCAAGATGAATGAGATATACCAAAATGAGAATATACATGTCTAGGAAAGCAAGATAATCATATAACAAGAAGAGTCACTATGCTAAAATAGGTAAGAGAATCAATCGATGTAATCAACATGTCAACATCTCCAATGAACAATAATAACCAAACATGCATCACAGATAAACATATCAAAGCTCTCAACATGTAATCAACACCCAATCATACAAAGACACGTAGAGAGGGGTATCCACTGATCAACCAATCAAATGCCACATTCCCCTCAACTCGAGTTCAAGTTTGACCCTCTAAAAATCCCTAGTGGAGTCGCCATTTTGTGGACCCCGTATTTTTCTTCATGCGTTCCCACTCGATGGCATGACTCGCTTTTTTATTTATTTATAAAAAATTGATTTTTAGAAAAAGACTTGGAGTCGCCACTTATTTTTGTTTTATTTTTTAAGGGAAAAACAAAATAAGAAAGAAAACCCTAAGTGTGATTCTTGAAGGAAAAACAGGTCTGTGAAAAACAGAGTCTAGGTCTGAGGGCCAGGTTACTTATTAGAAAGGTACGGTGGTAAGTCGTAGCACCTCTCTAAGTCGGTACATGTACAATCTCTACTAAACGAATTAAGGGAGTCATGGTGAAAATCAATATACACAGAAATAATGATGAAACCTAATTACAATGATACACAAAATAAGTGACAAGAGGATTATGCAAATTGATTTATTGAACTAATTAAAAAATATTTGAAAAAAAAATAGTTTTTTGAAAATTTCAAAGGATTTTATTAAAAACAATTTTGAATGAGTGATTTCAATTTATGTATTTACAAAACATTTTCTTCAAGTGATTTCATTCAATTTCATTGTATTTAATTTTCAAGAAAAGTTATTTACACTTATTGCATCAAAAGAATTTATTACAAAATTTCAATTTGGGCACAAAGATTATTTTTACTCGTTTTTACTAGAAAATAATGAATTTTTACAATTTCATTTACAAAAGTATTTTGATTCATTTTCATTTAAAAAAAAAAAAGTGATTTACACAAATTATTTAAAAAGACACAACTTTATTTGCAAAAGAAATTTTAATTAAAAAGAAAAAAAAGATTTAAATCCTCTATTTCTCAAAAATACTTTTAATCCCATTTTAACTAAGGAAAAAGAATTCATTTAAAAAAACATTTTTGGACAACTTTATTAAAAATCAATTTTTGGGACAACATTATTTACAAAACAATTTTTGGACAATTTTTATTAAACAAAGAAATTTTTGAACAATTTTATTAAAAACAATTTTTCAAAAACAATTCTTTTGGATTTTTCTAAATGCATTTTTCTGAATTTTTATAAATAAAAAAAAACCTTTTTTATTAAAAAGAATATTTTAAAATTATTATTTTATTAAAACATATTTACTGAATTATTCCTCTTATTTAAACAAAATTTCTGATTTGTTCGATGTTCAATTTTGTACACACTCAATAAATATATACAAACGAATATTTACAAGAATTAATAAAAATCAAATCAAATAAAAGTGGGAAATAAAATATGTACCCAAATAAACTTACAATAAGCTCAATGTCTTCCTACAACCTTTTTCAATCACTTTCTTCCACGAAATTCCGTGCTCCACATGTCATAAATTCATACTTAGTCAACAGAATTACAAAATAGGCCCATGCAAAGACAAAAATAGCACAAAGTAAATATCCAAAAAGGTGTAGAGTCCAAAATAATTATTCAAGCCCAAATTCAAACTTCAAATTAGTCCAATAAATTCACCAATTAAAAATGGGTTCAAATTAACAAATATAACCCAACAAAAGTATCCCACATATCATAGACCCTAGTCTAAAGTTTCCAAATTAATAGTCAAAATATAAGCTCAATTAATCAAACCCAAAACATAATAAATTAAGATAAATCTCATAATCCAAGCCCAATTTAATATGTAAACCTAAATCTACAACCAAAATCAACCAAATTTAATATACAAACCCACATCCAAAATACACGACAATATTATATCATATCCAAATTAAATAATTAAAATGAGCACAACCATATAAATTATCAATTAATCTAACTCAAATTAACTAATTCTAAATTAACTCATCAACAATAAATTATTCTAAATTTCATATTAATTTACCAATAACAAATTAACATAAATTTCATACTAATTAACAAAGCTCAAACATAAGACCCACAAACAAACATAAATGCACAAACCCAATTTCAACAACAATTAATATTAAAATCAAATAAGACAAAATTTGCAATAATAATAATAATAATAATAAGTGTGTGATGGGAAAATGAGAGAAGAGGTCGTCGACCGGGAGTGGTCGGTGGTGGCGACTGACTCGTGATCCTACCGGCGACAGTGAGGTTTGACGGGTTTTTGGAAAACAAAAATAAAATGAAATAAAATAAAAGGAAGATAAATAAAAATAAAAATGGGAGGAAGAAAATGAGAGAAAATGGGGATGAAGGGGTGTTGGAAAAGGCGTCGACAAGAATGGGTGTTGGGGCGAAGAGCTACATGGATAAGAAAAAAAAATTGCAAGAGAAAATGGGGGCTGACCTTGTGTGGATGTTCTGAGTGAAGTGGAGTGTGTGCAGTGAGGGAACAAATGGGGAAGGAAAAAATATGGGTATTGGCCTGTGTGGGAGTTGAGGGGGAAGAAGAAAAAAAAAGAAAAAAAAATAGGGAGAAGAGATAAGAGTTGGTCGTGTGTGGTGTTGGAGGTAAGAAGAAAAAAAAGAAATAATGAAAGAGAGAAAATGGGAGAGCCGACTACCGTGTGGGTGTTTGGGTAGAGAAAAAAAAATGGGAAAGAAAAAATGGAGAGAAGTTGGGGAAGCCAAGAATGTGGGGTCGACTGGGGGTGTGCATTCGGGTACAGAAAGAGCTGGAGAAAAAAAAAATGAATGGGAAAGAAGAATGGAGAGGGAATGGTGGAAAAACATGGGGGGGGGGCAGCCACTTTGCCTTGGCAATGGGGGGAAAGAAAAACAAAATGAAAAAAAAAATGATGAAGAGTGGAGATTGGGGGGGGCTTGGACGTGGGAGTATGGGGGGGTAGGTGAGGGTAGGTAGGGTGAGGAGAAAGAGGAAGAAAGAGAAAAGAGGAAAGATGAAAGAGGAGAGAGAAAATAAAATAAATAAATAAAATATAATAAAATAAAAATATAAAATATAATATAATATAATATAACATAATAATAATAATAATAATAATAACAAATAAAAATAAAAATAAAAATAAAACAATTTACAAAATAATAAAAACTAAGAATTAAAGGGTGAGTGGGAAAAAAAACACATGTAATCGGGATTAAAATTTATTGACAAAATTATGCTCAAAATTAATGTAAAAATAAAATTGTGAGAAATTTTGGGGTCTACAAATAGTCATCTAGCATACATTTATGAATGCACTGATAACACTCCCTTAGATATCCACGACATTAAAAAATATATATGTCTCATAAACACTAACTGGTAGAAAACTTTATAGGAAGAAGATAGTAATAAAAAAGCAATATAATATTCTTATAAATGTTATTTTAATCCTGGACTACTAAGATTGTTCCATTAAAAAAATTTACTAGAAAAACCTAATGATACAAAACTTTGATAAAATAAAAGAATAAAATATGTTTACATCATTTGCATACGTCTCTTTATAAGTATATTCTCTCTCATGCTAACATAAGTATGATTTCTTCAAAAGTTTAGTAAGAAAGATCCTTGAATCAATGGATTTTGATATGATACATGCATTAGCATCTTGAATATCAAGATTGACAATATCTGTGTAAATAAATTTATTAGATTATCATTTAAACATATTTACTAAACATCGATTTCACCACTCTTTTAAAGTTCATGTGTATAAAAGAATTTAAAATATATATATATATATATATATATATTTGTTATGTTTTCTTTAATATAATCTCATTTTATCCATGAAATGTATGTAATATTATTTTTACATAATATTTTTGGGTTGCCTTTGATCAACGATAGTCTACATAATTCTCAAATATATAAGATCATAGATCTTAACCATATACATTGATAATTTATTTTATGAATTGTAATTATTTTTGAATGATTTGAAGATGTAGTCACTATTGTTTGTTCAATAGATCTCTATGAAATAACAATATCATTATAATTAAATGCATGCCCCATTTGTAGACATCAATCAACAATGTTTGGGTATATACAATTGACACAATACATAAGTGCATTAATAATATTACAATATGGTACTTTAGGATTAAGTAGTTTTTGAACATCTTTCCTTAATGAAGAACCTAAATTATTTATATAAAAATGTTTTAAGATTTTCTCTTTGTATGTTGATTGATATACTAAAACCCTATTTACAGAATGTTCAATTAGTAGGTAGAGAGAAAAAAAAATTCGTTTTTCTAAGATTTTGTTTCTTAAATTCATTTTTCAAATAAGGCTAGTATTCTTGCGAGTTCTTCAAGAGTTCTAACAAGATTTAAGTTATTAAAATATGTTAAAATAATTGCAATTTTAGTTTCTAATTTCTTAATGAAAATGCATTAATACAATTATTTACATACCATTCTTTTAGTTGTTATTTGTTGAGGTAATTGTATCACATGTGTCCAAATTCCTTTAATTCATAGAAGGATTATTGTAACTTGATTGAGTATATGCTATGAGGTTTTGCATATATATATATATATATATATATATGTATGTATGTATGTATGTATGTATGTATGTATGGTTCCATATAAAGATGTTATTATAACAACATCCGTGACACTAAAATTGAAATGCGATTATACTCATGATAGAAGACTATGGCTTAACATAGTTAAAATATTTTTTGTTTTATTAACGAATTTAGCTTTTCGTACATTACTTTTTCCATTTCAAATAATTATTTCTATGTTAGCATTCTTTCACATTTTATGTGATTTGGGATCCTCATCAGTAATATTAAAATCCATTTGAACAACAATATCATTTCAACCTCATTTTCTCTCCTATGTATGTAACTTATTAAGATCTCACTAGTTTTAGACATATATCATTTTTAGGGGTTATTTGTTTTTTTTATACCCTTTTTCAGATACTACTTGTTCAATATGTATCTCTTAAGAGTCTATAAGTTTATCAATTTTGGATTAGTTATATATTTTTATGGTATCTTCGAGAATGCCAAGTTTTTTTTGTTGTTTTTTCCTTATGTTTTCCTTTTTTAGGAAGTTAAATCCTTTAAGTTGACAGGTTTACCACGTTGTAAGTGTTACCTTAGATTCTATAATAGTTGTTTGCTCTATTAGGATATTATTGTAGACCCCAAATATGTCTCATTCATTTTTTATTTTTGGCCCAATTTTCTATACCCTATAAATGGGACTAAACCAAGGGCTTTCATTTATTTTGATTAATCTCAACCCTTCATTTAAACCTTAAGCCCCATTTCTCTTCATTTCTTCTTTTCCACTATCACAGTTGTTCCATCATCTCCTTCATTTTTCTTTCTTTTTTTAATTTTATTTTTCCCATTTCTCCCATATCCAGAGGAATTGCTCATACCCACACTTTCTTCCTTCATTTCCTTTTCTTTCTTTTATTCCCTCCCCTTTATTTTCTGTTTCCCTCTCACAACCAACATTGTCGCCCTCTGCTACCATCATTTTCACATCCAATGACCCCATTTCATCCTAGATTGGCACAATCGTTGTGACGGGGTCACCGCCCTTTACCACTGGCACTGCCTCCGACCATCGTCATCCCACTCTAGCAGGCGCCGATCCCATACCTCCTCACTTTCTCATGTGACTACCACATTTATTCATTTTGAGATTGAAATGAAATAAAATTCTTATGTTGATTTACATAGTGTTTAGTTTTCTTTTTAGTTTAGGTTGTTTGTGAGTTTCAAGTTTGTAATATTTTTGTGCTTGAGATATTAGTTCTATTGGGCAATACATGTGATCAGCTTAGGCTTGGTTGAAAATTTGATTTGGGTTGATATTATTGTATTTATGCTTTCATTTTTATATTTATTAGGCTTGCACATTCCTCTTGGTTGTGACATATATTCTACTTATCCCTTTGGATTTTTTTTTGTGATTAGGTTATGTTTTAGCACTGTTTTGAGAGCAAGAAAAGTAACATGGGAGCAATTGAAAACAAGGTATGGGGCATGGACAAAAGGCTAACTGAGGACTGGAATGTTAAGATTAAAAAGGAATATGGAAGCAGAAAGGAGTGGGGGGATGACTCGGAATTCTCTCGATATCTCTATATTTTTTTTAGTTTCTGTGTGCAATGAGATTGAAATATTTTGGTTTGTATTTTTTTAGGGAAGCTATGGAAAGTCAATGCTAACGAGATTATAGTGTAACGTTGTATATTTACCCCCATCATCCTCTTTATTTATTTATTTATTCTTTATATAATGATTTTTATTTCTATTTATCATTTTTGCATATATAGTTTTTTTTGTTAGTCAATGTAAATATCAGTTGTTGTTTTTAATTGTGTATATTCAATTTCTATTTATCCTATAAATATCTCACTTTTATCTTTTATTTTGGTATTTATGTGTGTTCATTTGGTAAGTATGAATTTTTATTATTGTTGTGCATGTCATTGTTCTTATTTATTTATTTTATGTTAGGAAAATCTGTTAGAAAAAATATAATATTTTTGCTTGTTTAATATTTTGAGAGAACTGTTTTTATTTTATTTTATTAATAATAACAAAATTGAAGTTTTTTTAAAAAAAATAAGTTTTAAAATTTTATAATAATTTATTAAAAATAAATAAATAGAAATTCATATTTTGAATTAATTGTTTTTCTTAATGAATCGATCTTTTTCTTTTTATTTTTTTCTCTAAATTTCTTTTTTAGTAAATACTTAACATTTCCCCTAAATATAAAAATTTTCTTAGATAAAATAAGATTAATATTTCTTTTGTTAATATGTTGAAAATCTTTTTTTTTTATTATTTGAAATTATTATTACTTTTTTATTTATAATAAATTTGGAGATCAGGTTAAAATAGGAAATCGTTTTTTATTTAATAAATAAAATCTTTTTTTTTTTTTTATAAATTCCAAACCTATTCTTTGAAAAGTGGACTTTTTTACTTTCAACAAATGTATATATATATATATATATATATATATATATATATATATATATATATATATCAATCAATTGGAGTAACTTTTTTTTTTGTAAAATTGAAATTTATGCTTTTTAATATGAAATCTTGTATTTGGGGAAATTGATATCACTCTTTTTATATACAAATTTCAAATATTCTTTTAATAAAAAAAATTCAAACTTTTTTATTTTTTTATTTTACAATGATACAAAGAATTGAAATCATTTCTTTTAAAAACTTTATTTTATTTATTTATTTATTATTATTATTATTATTATTTACAAAATTACAAAAAAAAAAATTGATCAAGATATCTTTTGTAAATAAATGTAATTGGAATATAATTCTTTTGTAAATAAAATTGTGAAAATACCTTCTTCTTTTTTTTAAGATAAACTTGCTTCTCTTTGAAAGGTAAAAAAATTCTACTTTTTAGGTAAGGTTATTATTTTTTTTAAATAATAATTAAATCAAAATTCATTTTATATCAAAATTGTAGAGATTCTGTTTTTAGAAAAATAAAAAATAACAAAAACAAGATTGAAACACCTTTTGGTGGATAAAATATGAAAAATTGGTCTTTTTAAATAAAATTGGGTAAATTTTTTTTTAAATGATTATTTATTTATTTATTTATTATGAATTCCAAATCTTTGAAGATAAGTAATATATTCGAAATCTCATTTTATAAAATCAAGGGTAATTTTTCTTCTAAATTCTAATAAAATTAAATAAACCTTTTTTTTTTCAAATCAAACAAATATAAAATCTTTTATTTATTATTATTTTTTATTTGGTTGTTGAATTAATAAATTTGAATTGATTTTTTAATATTTTCATAAATAAAGCTATAATAATAATAATAATAATAGATGAACAAAAAAAAGACTATGGATTCACAATAATCATTGAAGACCTATTTTGGTGCATTGTGGGGGTGGAGGTGTGCTTAGTACATGTATAACAATACCAAAGGTTTATAAATGAGAAATATTTAGTCATTGACCAAATACAAGTTTTAGGAGAGAGTATTAATGATAAGTAGTAGTGTAAATGTGACTTAAGACCACAACATGTAGAGTACCATGCCCCTAGGTTGAAGTAGTTAGTTTTGTTTTTATAAACAAGGGTTAGACTATCAATTGCAAACATTTAACTATTAATGATTCTATCAAACCATTTTGGAGGTGAGGATGAGTAATTGGATGCTCAATATCAATCCAGACATATAATAGTGAATGAATGATTGAGAAATAAATAATAGTTAGTGAAACATTATCAAGATGTATTGTGTTGGGGTCTTACTTGGATATGTGGAAATTAGGTTCATAATTGGATTGTTTAAGCAAAGATCCTAACTAAGGCAACATATGTGTAGAAGGATATAAACGGTTGACCACCTAGTATTAGAGACATTTATTAATACCATAAAGTTATGGAATGGTCCATATGATGGCTAGATAGGTCCACATATGTCCTTATATACTCTTTTTAAAACGTTTGATGACTCAACATCTACTTGGGTTGAGGATGATCTAACCAACAATACGTCTTATGAGTAACACATGAATATTCAATGGGTAAAAGATAATGAACAATCAATATAAGTGTTCTAATCTTCAAAACATCATTAAGGACCGCAAATGACCTAAAAAATTATACTAAAGCATAAAAATCTTTAGATCGTTGAACTTCTAATTTACAACAACATATGACTCGATAAGTCTTATGGTTACATGGTACAACCTTGAGGCAAAGGTTGAGAGATTTCTAATATATGCTTTTAGCCACGAATAATAGATGCAAAGATATTCTAAATTACTTTCGTTTGTAGTTTCAATATGATATCGGTTCTTACAAATATTTTTAAAACTTCACATGTTTTTTTTTTAAATTTTTTTTTTTTTTACATTTGCTAGAATATAATATTAAAGGAAATATTCAAAGAGGTGTTAAATCAAGGATATAAAGGACAAGAAGTGCATAAAGGATAGGAAGCACATAATAGGCAAGAAGCACATAAAGGGTAGAAAATGCATAACATACAAGAAGGGTATAGGCAAAACACATAAAAGACAGGAAGACGCTCCCATCAATATTTCCATAAATCTACAAAAATCAATTTGTGCTGATAACGTGTTGTAAAACAAGGATAAATGCAATGCAAATCAAAGTAGTAGAGATAAAATATATCTTACTTTGATAATAATATATAATAGGGAAGAAGGAATTAGAGAAGAGAGTTGAGAAAGTTGAGAGAATGAAAGACAGAGAATGAGAGAAAGTAAGAAATTTCTTTCTTGCTTAGGGATGCATATTACAGGAGATGGGAAGTCCTTTTATAGGCTTTCCAAATGGCTTTCATTAATATTCCCATTAATGAATATTAATAGAACTCATAAATAACATTAATGGTTTCCATAAATGAGTATCAATGGAATTCATAAATAATACTTAATTAACATTTATTATAATTAATGTGGCGATATTCATTATTTCAGTTATAACACTCCCCCTTGGATGTCTACCACATTGAAGAATATGCCTCATTAAAACCTTGCTAGTAAAAAACCCTATGGGAAAAACCTAGCGAAGGAAAAAGAGTACAATATTCTTATAATTCTTTAAGTTGCTCTTGGTATGTTAGGACTGCCTCGTTAAAAACCTTGCCAGTAAAACCCCATAGGACAAAACTTGGACGAAGGAAAAAAGAGTACAGTATACTAACACCCTTTTACAAGCATACTCCTCCTCATGTCGATATCCTTGAGTTGGCGCATTCCAATCCTGTGTATTAACTTCTTGAATGTTGAGGTTGACAATGATTTTGTGAATAAATCTGCTAGATTATCACTTGAGTGTATTTATTGCACATAAATTTCACCACTCTTCTAGAGTTCATGTGTATAAAAGAATTTTGGTGAAATGTGTTTAGTTCTATCTCCTTTAATATAATCCCCTGTTATTTGTGCAATGCATGCAACATTATCTTCAAATAATATTGTCGGGTCACCTTTGATAGAGAAGAGTCCACATGATTCCCAAATATGTTGGATCATAGATCTTAACCATATACATTCACAACTTGCTTCATGAATTGTCAATATTCTGAATGATTTGATGATATGGTCACCATTGTTTGTTTGACAGATCTCCATGAAATAGAAGTACCATTACAATTAAACACATACCCTATTTGTGACCTACCTTTATGTGGATCTGAAAGATATCCTGCATCTGAATATCCAAGCAATTGTTGTTTTGATTCCCTTGAGTAAAATAGACATGTATCAATAGTTTCGCGAAGATAATACAATATATGTTTGATACCATTCCAATGTCTTCGAGTTGGAGTGGAATTGTATCTTGCTAATAAATTGATAGAAAAAGCAATGTCTGGACATGTACAATTGACAAGATAAATAAGTGCACCAATAACACTAAGATATGGTACTTCAGGATCAAGTAATTCTTTATTTTTTTTGCAAGGACAAAATGGGTCATTTTTCACATCAAGTGATCAAACAACTATTGGAGAACTTAAAGGATGCGTTTTATCTATATAAAAATGCTTCAAAACTTTCTTAATGTCTGTTGATTAATGTACTAAAATTCCATTTGGAAAATGCTTGATCTGCAGGCCGAGACAAAATTTTGTTTTTCCAAGATCTTTCATCTAAAATTCCTTTTTCAAGTAATTTGTTGTTCTTGTGAGCTCTTCAGGAGTTCCAACAAGATTTAAGTCATCAACATATACTACAATAATTACAAATCCGATTTCTGATTTCTTAATGAAGATGCATGGGCATATAGGGTTATTCACATACCCTTCTTTTAGCAAGTATTCGCTAAGGCAATTGTACCACATGCATCCAGATTGCTTTAATCCATACAAGGATTGTTGTAACTTGATTGAGTACATGCTACGAGGCTTTGTACTATTTGTTTCAGGCAATTTAAATCCTTTAGGGATTTTCATGTATATATCATTATCCATGGATCCGTATAAGTATGTTGTAATAACATCCATGAGACGCATATCCAGTCATTCTGAGACTGCCAAACTAATTAAGAAACGAAATGTGATTGCGTCCATGACAGGAGAGTATGTTTCCTCGTAGTCAATACCAGGTCTCTGCGAGAAACCTTATGCTACTAATCACACTTTATATCTTATGATCTCATTATTCTCATTGCACTTTTGTACAAATACTCATTTGTACCCAACAGACTTTACATCTTCAGGTGTTTGGACTATAGGTCCAAAAACTTCTCGTTTTGTTAATGAGTTTAACTCTGCTTATATAGCGTCTTTCCATTTTGGCCAATCATTTCTATGTCGGCATTCTTCCGCATTTCGTGGTTCGGGATCTTCATTATTTCTTATGATATCCGAGGCCACTTGAAAAGTGAAAATATTGTTAATAACAATATTATTTTGATCCCATTTTTCTCCCATGTGTACATAACTTACTGAGATCTCACAATTTTCAAGTACCTATGCCTCTTCAGGGGCTTCTTATTCAATATGTGCCTTTTCAGGGGCTTTCTGTATTATTTCTGCCTCTTTTGGGGCTATAGATTTATCAATTTTAAATTGATCAGTCATTTTGATGGTCTCTTCTAGAGAGCCAAGTTTTTCTTGGGTTTTCCTCTTCCGGGGAGTTACATCCTTTGAGCCGATGGGTCTACCACGCTTCAGGCGTATCTTAGATTCATTTGTTAATTGTCCTATAGAGACATCAATCTGTGCTGGAGTACTTGCAGTCGGAATATGTGACTTTGTCACTTTCTTTGTATCAATGAATGCATCTGGTAATTGATTTGCAAGATTTTGCAAATGAATGATCTTTTGAACTTCTAGTTCACATTGATTTGTACGAGGATCAAGATGGGTCATAATAGATGTCTTCCAACTAATTTCTCCTCATTCTTCAAGAATCGACTTTTCTCCCCCTAATGACGGGAAAACACTCTCATTAAAATGACAATTTGCAAAGTGGGTTGTAAAAACATCACATGTCAAAGGTTCAAGATATCTTATGATAGATGGAGAATCAAAACCTACATAAATCCCAAGTCTTCGTTGGGGACCCATTTTAGTGCATTGTGTAGGTGCAATTGGTACATATACTGCACAACCAAAGATTCGTAAGTGAGAGATATTTTGTTGTTTTCCAAACACAAGTTGTGAAAGGGAGTATTCATGGTAAGTTGTAGGTCAAATACGAACTAAAGTTGCAACATGCATAATAGCATGTCCCTAGGCGGAAGTAGGTAGTTTGGTTTTCATTAGTAATGGTCGAGCTCTTAATTGGAGACGTTTGATGAAGGATTCTGCTAAACCATTTTGGGTATGATTATGAGCAACAAGATGCTCAATATTTATCCCTACTGACATGCAATAGTCAATGAATGTTTGAGAAGTAAATTCACCAGCATTATCAAGACGTATTGTCTTAATTGGATAATCTGAAAATTGTGCTCGTAATCTGATTATTTGTGCAAGAAGTCTAGCAAAGGCAACATTACGTGTAGAAAGGAGACAAACATGTGACCACTTAGTAGAAACATCTATTAAGATTATAAAATAACGGAATGGTCCACATGGTGGATGGATAGGCCCACATATGTCTCATGTATTCTTTCTAAAAAGACTAGTGACTCATATATGACTTTAGTAAAAGATGGTCTAATTATCAATTTACCTTATGAGCAGGCAGCACATGAGTATTCATTAGGCAAAAGAATCTTCTGGTTCTTTAGTAAATGCCCATGTGAGTGTTCAATTATTTGACGCATCATTGAAGACCTTGGGTGACCTAGCTTGTCATGCCAAAGGACAAAAACTTTTGGGTTGTTGAACTTCTGGTTCACGACAACATATGATTCAATAGGCTTTATAGTTGTATGATACAACCTAGAAGAGAAAGTCGAGAGTTTTTCCATTATAAGCTTCTCGCCAGATATAATGGAAGTAATGTAAAGATATTCTACATTATTTTCATTCATAGTTTTAATATGATATCCATTTTTGTGGATATCTTTAAAATTGAGCAAATTTCTTCTGGATTTTCTAGAATATAAAGTGTCATTTATATGGAATCTAGTTCTATTTGGTAGCGTAATGTTTGCTCTTTTAGAGCCTTCAACTAAGTTTATAGTACCAAATATGGTACTTACATTAGCTTTTATTAATGTAAATTCGAATAAATATCTTTTATCTCGAAGAATTGTGTGTGTGGTTGCATAGTTTGCGAGACATACATCATCCTCATTCATCTTGAGACTAAATAACACATGGATTTCAGATATAACTAAAAAAAAAACAAGGCATAATGTAAATAACAAAAGAAAATCATATGACATAATAATATATTATTTAATATTTAAAGTAACATTAATCAATGTTAATCTTCTCATCATTTATTAAATGATCTATTTTTTCATTGGGACCTCCAAAGAAATCAACGTCATAGTAGGTTAGGTCCAATCCATCACCATCGGTAAAGTTCATCTCTATCTCTTTTCCTTTTGCTTTAGGTGTGAAGGTGAGTTCGGTGGTACTTGGTGTTCGATTACAAAGCATAGTAAAGGCTCTGTTTTCACCTTAGGCCTTGAGAAGAAAGAGGTTGGCTGGTTGATCGAACATTTGGCGAAGGCTATTGAGCCGAAGAGTCATATGGGTTTCAATAGAAAATACAAAGGAAAGTCTAGAGTTCACTTAATGGAGGTATGCTTCAACAACCATGGTAGGTTTATCAGACTTTCGGAGTTTGCCTCCAAAAGAAAGCCAACTTTCTTGGTAATCCCTGAGGCGAGCAAGGTAGGGGATGAGAGCAACTAAAAAATGCTATTTCTTCAATGCTGGTGGTCCCTTCCTCGAATATAGTTGAAAATGAAAGGCAGTGCAGGGATGAAAGCATAAAATACAAACACGTGGATTCAAGATTAAGATACAAGAATTACCTTCAGAGCAATTTGTGTTGATAATGCGTTGTAAAACAAGGATAAATGCAATGCAAATGAAAGTAGTAGAAATAAAATATATTTTACTTTGATAATAATATATAATAGGGAAGAAGGAATCAGAGAAGAGAGTTGAAAAAGTTAAGAGAATGAAAGACAGAGAGAATGAGATAAAGTAAGAAATTTCTTTCTTGCTTAGGGATGCATATTACAGGGGATGAGAAACCCTTTTATAGGCTTTCCAAATGACTTCCATTAATATTTCCATTAATGAATATTAATGAAACTCATAAATAACATTAATGGTTTTCATTAATGAGTATTAATGGAAGTCATAAATAATACTTAATTAAAATTTATTATAATTAATGTGGTGACATTCATTACTTCAGTTATAACAATAATTTTTATATTTGAAAATCAAATATTAACAATATTTGTTAATATTTGGAAAACAAATATCATTTTAGGATATTTTTGAGTATGTTAGAAATATTGTTTATTTCTTTCCTTGTATAATTCATCTATATTTTTGTTTAAAGTTATAAAAAGAAGTAAAATAAAATATAGTTTTTATTTTCAAATTATCAAACTTTACACCATAGTATTGTGGTTTTCTATTTTACCTTTTTGCTATTTGCTGATTTGATAATTTTTTTAAATATTTTTTTTTGTAATATAAAATAAAAGAGAAAATATATATTTCTTATAAAAATCTGCATTTCATATTTTATACTAGTTTAAAGCTAAATATTAAATTAAGAAAATAGTTGTAAATGAATAATAAATAAAAAAATTTAAAAGCATAACCGTTGATGACAAGTGAAAATTTAGTATGGCTATGTTTGGTTCACGGAAAATTTGAGGAAAAATGCGAGGGAAAGAAAATACAAAGGAAAAATAGAAGTAAAGAAAAAGTGAAGGAAAATAAAAAAATAGATTAAAAGTTGATAAATTATTTTTTTTGTTACTTCAAACTCATTTTATTTATTTTAATTCATCAATATAAAGATTAAATAATTTAAAAATACATAAATTTTTAATTAGTTTTAATTATATTTGATTTTCTTTGATATTTTTCATAGGACAACTAAACATAAGAAAATCATTTTCCTTAGCATTTTTTTTCTTTCCTTTGTACTTTCCGGGAACCAAACATAGCCTATAGGAATATGAAAATTTTTGTTTGCAAGTAAAATGAAGAGAAAACTAGCATAAATATAATACAAAATCTTTTATAAGAAATACATATTTTCTCCTCTATTTTATATTACAAAAAATTTAAAATTTTAACAAATAAAAAATAGCAAAAAAACTACAATGGTTTTGACATGAAATCATGATCATTGACATTTTAAACTTGGAGCGGTTTTGATATGAAATATATATATATATGTTGATAATTTTTTTTAATAAATATTTGGAGAAAATATTAAGATTTATGGTATGTTTGGTGACTGTGTTCAAGAATAATTTTCCTTAGAATAAAAAAATAGGAAAACATGTTACACAATCGAATTGTTTTATGTTTTTAGTTTTTAAGAATAAAAATAATATTTTTAAAGAATATTTTTTAATTATTTTTACTTGTATTTTGATGATTGTTTAAAAAAAAAATTATATAAATATGTAAAATGATTAAAAATAAGATACTAGATATAAAAATTATTTTTAAAACATATTTAAAATTTTTTAAAACAGATTAAAAATATTTTAAGTTTTCAAATAGAATTTTGTTTTACAAAATATTGAAGATAATGTTTAAAAACTATTTTTCAGAATTATTTTCGAAAACAGTTATCAAATAGCCCTTGACTTTTGTTTTATAAAAAATACATTATTTTTGTGAAAAAATGTCTTTTTACTATATAGTTGGAGTTCACATAAAATAAGGTTATATATAAATATTTTGAAAATTACAACTATTTTAATAAAAAAGATTATATTCCGTGCTGACACAAAATAAAGTAATTTTATAAATATTTTTGAAAATTTTATTATTTTAATAATAATTAATTAAAATAATAGTAATTTTGAAAAAATCCGATAAAAATGTAGCATTAGATAAAGATATTTTTCTCAAGCATCCTCGTTTTTTTGGAGTGGGAGTGGTCCTCTATTTTCAGACATCAAGGGCCCAACTAATAAGACCATAATTTAATATACCAAACACCGGTGGGTTTTGTATTACGAAGGAACGGCGACACTGCCTGCGAAAGGAAAAAATAAAAATAAATAAAGGCGGCAGACACACAAAACAAACTAAAGGTTAAAGATCACAATCCAAAGCCGGAAATGTCGAGAATGCCCCTGAGAGCGATAAACGAGAGTCAAGACGGGAAATAAATGGGAGTTGGAGGACCATCAGGTGGGTCTTCTTTGCATTGTGTGTCTGGTTTGTTTGCAGAGAGAAGAGAGAGGGAGAGAAGAGAGAGAGAGAGAGAGAGGGGTGGTGAGATCGATCTTGGATCTTCGATCCATGCGACCTACGCTATTATCATCGAAACGGCGTCGTGGGCTGTTCGCGCGTAAAACCGTCGTGAAGCAGTGGTGTAATACCACCACCCCCTCCATTACCACCATATGAGCTGGTTTGATAAGCTGCGTTCTTCTCACTTCAGCCGCTTCATTGCCGGCCTTCTCATCTTCATTCTTTACCATTCCTTCCAGTTAGTCTCCAACTTCTTGATTCCTATACAGCCTTAATTTCAGAAGTACTCGTTTCCATGGATTCCAAACAATCTCTTCAAGGTTTGTCTCTCTCTATATATTCCTCATATAAGTGCGTTTTTATCTGTTCGATTTTCCTTTTTTCCTTTTGTTGTTTGGATCTTTGGTAAGGAATGAGGGAAAAGGGGAAGGAACTTGTGGGTTTTTCACCTTTTTGTTCCCTTTCCATTTTTTTTTCCTAGGATTCAATGATGCGATTTGAAAAGATAAATGATACGTTTGCTTCCGGGAAAATGCTTAGAAAAAAAATAGGGAGAAAAAGTGGGAGAAAATCAAAAGGAAGGAGAAAAAAAAAAAAGGAAAAAAGAAAGAGTAATGTAAAATAAAAAATGGATTTAAATTTAATAAATTATTTTTATATAATATTTCAAAATTTTTTATATAAATATAAAAATTAAATAATTTTAAAATGTATAACTTTTTACCTAATTTTAATTGTATTTAATTTTTGTTTGGTATTTTTCATGGTATGATCAAGAAAAAATAGTTGTCCTTAATATTTTTTTTTCTTTCCTATTACTTTTTGGAACCAAACATACTCAAAATAAAAAAACGACAACAGGGCGTGTGATTGTGAATTTTTAGCTTGTTTCTTTTCCTGAATTCCAAAGCATTTTCAGATTGTTGTCTATGGCAGCTGCAGATAGTGTGGGAGAGAAGGTTGAATGGCCTTTTCAGGATTTTATGGCACAGCAATGATGATTTCGGTGCTGATTTTGTATTAGTAATGATCAATGAACTGGAATTAGATGTTTTGTGAAGTTAATATGGTCAAATCTTAAGTTTTTGCCCCACATTTATGCTACTAGCACTATAGGAAGGAAAGAGAGGCTGTCGGTTTGTTTATAGCGGCACTGCCAGTAAGTGAATAATTCCACACAATTGGAATTTTAGGTGTTTGACTGGTTGCATTTCTTGAGGGAGAAGGAGAGATAATTGAATAAGTGAGGTAACAGAAAAGACATGGAGAACTAGGGGTATCAATAATGTGAAGTTATATGATATGCCACTTCAATAAGGCAAGAAGTTGCTGCCACGATATGTGGAGACAATATCTACATGGGAGGGGGTGCATTGCTACAGGCTATTTCAAGGAAGGTAATGTAGGCCGTTTAATGTAGGCAGTTTAATGGGAAAGAGGGAGACAGATATAGTGAGGCAAGTAGTGTCTGAGATTTAGTAAATAGATATGTAGGTGAGAGATATATAGTGAGGCAAGTACTGTCTGAGATATAGTAAATGGATATAAATAACCCGATTATGTCCAGATTTTTTGCTGAGTAAGTTGGAGTGATTGGCTTTTCTATGCCTGTTAATATATCAAATTGTTATCCAGTTTTGAGTTTTTTATTGATTGAGTAGTTGGAGCATTACACTGCATCTTATCAGGTGAAAGTTTTCTTTTCAGACACCATCCTCTTCTTTTGTAGACTTGGAATTAAATGGGTAATCATGAATAGGGCTTGGAATTAAGATGATATAAGCCTCTTGGATGACATTATGTTTGATGAAGGCAGATTCACTGAAAGCTTCAAACTTTTGCCCTGGTTAGGTTCTGGGCTATGAAATATTTGGATCCCTACAGGGTGCTAACTCAGAAGAGCTTTTCAGAGATAGTTGAGTCAAAACACTGGTAAGTTGGAAGAAAGGTTTTGCAATCCTGGGTGGTAGGACTAATTTTGTAGTTGGTACTGTTACCAATTCTCTTATATATCTGACTGAAAATCCTCATTAATGCTGTAAAACAGACAGGTTTGGCTGGGGGCTGGGCAAAAAGATGTAGCTCATGCTTGTAGAGATCCTTTTGGTCCTGACTCAAGTAGCAAGAGGTTGGGGTGGGGATGTGGGAGGTTCAGGTTCAGTTCCTAGAATAAGAAAATAATAATACTGTTAACTATCACAAAAAAAAAAAGGCTCCCTTTGCCATTTGATAAAACAGAGAAACTAAGGCTTCCAAAATATTGGGTGGCATTGCCCATGAATGGGTAAAATCACCAGTGTCCCCTGAAGTTCATTGCTCAAGGGTATGGTGGTTACCTTCCCAATTTTAGGTGCAGTATGGTTAATGGGTTGAAAAATCAAATTCTTTGACTTTTGATCTGTGATGGCTTTTCTTTGCCTTTATCGTGGTTTACACATACACACACACACACGCACGCGTGCATACATACATACATAAGATATTGATTAAAAAAGAGACTTACCTAGGATTTACCATCAACCTAGATATCAAAATTGTCAGATTCCCTTGTAACCTGAACAGTTGTACCAAAGATGTTTATATCTCGTTTTTGTTTAATCTTTTGAACCTGAAATTTCTCAGTTTGCCTTTGTGATTTCTTTTGTCTGATGATTAGGTGCTTTTGTCTCATTCATTGAGAGGCGACGTAGGTCACTCTCTTCAATCCCTTCAGTCATTGTGATTGGTGGTGGTATTTCAGGGATAGCTGCTGCCCATACTCTTCATAATGCATCTTTTCAGGTGATTATATTGTTAAGGCTAAATGCCTTTTACTTGTGTGATAGATTTTGTGCTTCTTTCATCAATGGATTATTGTTATAATCTTGTCCAGGTGGTCTTGTTGGAATCACGGGATAGACTTGGTGGCCGCATTCATACTGATTACTCACTTGGTTGTCCAGTAGATATGGGAGCATCATGGTGAGTTGATGCTTTGTTATCTGGATTCCTTTTGCTACTCTTTGTTGTCTATGCAAAATTGGATTTGGTGTACAAATGGATTTCTTGGTACTCGAATGTGCTTGTTCACATAGGCCACTACTCTTGGTTTACTGCCTGAATTAGCTAAATCTTCAGTCAAGATTATCTTTCACAATCAAGTAGTGCATGCTAAAAGCTTGCTATGCAAATTTAGCAAGATACCATGCACTCAGTGTTTGTTAGCATTTTGCATACTTGCCCTGTTATCTTAGTTTGTTTATTTATTCTAAAATTATAAATTGCATCTGGCTTGAGACATAATCATGTCACTTCTAGTTTTTATTCTTGGATGTATATCAGCTATGCATATGTGGAAGCAATTATGAACTGTCACGTGCAAATATCATTTGAATGATTTTCTTTTGGACTTTATTCAGGCTTCATGGTGCTTGCAATGAGAATCCCTTGGCTCCATTGATATGTCGTCTGGGCCTTACATTATATCGTACTAGTGGGGATGATTCTGTGTTGTATGACCATGATTTGGAAAGGTAATTCATTTGCTTTCTATGTGTTTGTGTTTGAGATCCAGTCGGGAGGTATATTGTACTCTAATTTAGTCATTGAGGGTGATGTTCTCACTTCAAGAATGAGATTAGATTGCTTCATACTAACTCTATGCATGTTGTAGCCTTAAAGCTTGTTCTTGGCTAGTGCTGCATTGGGCTGCATGTCTGGGTGAAGAATGTTGTCAGAGGATAATGATTGTCACTCTTGGCAATATCCTTCTGTGTGACTTGCAGATCTATATTTAGCTTGTATTAAATCAATGAATAATGCAATAATTTTTTATGACAAATAATATAATAGATTGGACTGGCTGTTGTATATATACAAAATTTGAGCTATCATTGTGCTCTGAGGTAGTGGATGAATTCAGCCAGGTCTAGTTCTTTGCATTGATCATAGTCATGGTATCATACCACACATGAACTATAATATTTTCTCCCTTGGGAGTATGGTTTCTTGTGTGTTCAGTTGAACTATTATTTTGAGGATCTGGATTTGGTCCTTTCAGTTGCACACTTTTTGATATGGATGGTCATCAAGTTCCTCAGAAGATGGTTATTGAAGTTGGAGAGACATTCAAGAAAATTCTGAAGGAGGTATACTTCTTTTGGAAAAATTCTGCGAAACTTTTCATTTTTAGTTAAGAATTTTATCATGGGGAACACCAGCATATGATTTATTTATTTATTTTCACTCCTGTAGACAGAGAATGTAAGGATTGAACATTGTGATGATATGTCTGTTCTACAAGCAATTTCTATTGTGCTGGATAGGCACCCAGAGTTGAGGTAGAAGAATTTGGAACAAAAATTATTGCATTAGTTTTTTTGAGCATGGGATCTGTTTGCACCACTAATATAACTCCCATATTGTAGACAAGAAGGGCTTGCCAATGAAGTGTTGCAATGGTATATTTGTAGAATGGAGGCTTGGTTTGCTGTTGATGCAGATATGATATCACTGAAAAGTTGGGATCAGGCAAGTGAAACATCTGTTACTTCACAGTGTTATTGTCTTAAATTCCATTATACTTCTGTTTAGTCATGTATCTGTTACTGTTTTGGTGATTCATATGGTGTGGCTGGCTATAAGAGCCCTTATGTTTTATGTTGTAGTAATATCATACATATTTAAAATAAAAAGTACTACTGAATTTAGACCCAATTGTAAATCTAAGAAATTTCAGTAAGAAATTTTCTAATGGCATAGAGCTTCTTAGATGGGCAACTGTTATTAAAAACTAAGTACATGGAGGCTGAATAAACCAAAGTAGAACACTGAAAATAAACTGGAATGAAAAAGATTTATTGAATTAATTGGCTGAGGCGTGTTTGATGTCATTAAGGTAGATTTTCCCCTCTAAGACTGTCGACTTCCACCATTGTACCATTGCCTGCTGGTGATGGTGCACTCCAATTACATGTAGCAACACAGCTCTCCTGAGAATTCCTCCAGGCTTGTGATAAAGTAACACAGAAGCAAAAGCAGATTACAGAGCACTCTCTTCTCTCAGAACAGCAATGGCCATAGGCTTTACAGTTTTTTACAGAAGAATGGAAATAAGTCTGTTTTTTCTTTGGGTGGGGGTGATGGACAAGATTTATTCAACCAAGGCTGTGATGGGAAAAGGGAAATTGTTGCTTGTTTTTGGGCAGAAAATCAGCAACTGAACTCACTTTTAACAGGCGCTAACTCCACTAATTAAGCTACAGATATAAATAACCTCCATCAACCATGGTTTGGGCCAAAATCCAAAATAATAATTTGGGCCAAAATTAGGTGTAAGGGAATGGAGCAAAAAGTGGCCCAATTTGTACACACCTCCCAGGCCCCACCCCAACTCTCTGGGCATGTGTGGATGGGTAAAAGTTCTCTGGTTCGTTGAAATCCCAGTAGGTTGGCTTCAGCCTTGTGTGCGGATGTAGGCCTACACCATCTTTCTACAAAACAATGGAACTTAGATAGTGGTTTTAAATATAGACCACTTTTTGACTCTCACCCTTTCCAATGTGTGATAAAGAAATTACACGAAATCATGCAATCCTCCTACAGTTATTCAATTAATGGTCCATATGTGTTTCTCATAGGTTAGATCTTGCATTTACTTGTTCTCCCATATTTTTATTTAATGCTTCCTTCTTGTTTGTCTTTTTTTTTTTTTGGTTTTAGGTATACTCCCAATTTTATGAACCTTTAGTTTCCTTATGCTTTTCTTGGTTAGTAATAGTTGTCAATAGGGCACAACACTTGTACATGTCAATTATACTGGAAACTGCCCCAAGAAAAGACAAGAAAACAAAAATAGCAAAGAAATTTACCTTTGACTGCACTCTTCTACAAAGTCCACAAACAGAGCAAAATCTCTATATATTACTGACCTTCACCAGAAATGGAATATATAAGAGTTGACTTTAGTTTGATTATTGAAATTATTCTCCCTCAAAAGTCTGCCTATCTTTCTCTTCCCAACTGCACAAAAGAATTCTGCAAGGGGTTGTGTTCTGGGCCTTATTTCTCCTCTGACCCACCTAGTTATCCCTTTCAGAAGCTCCTTAATGGACCTTGGAATCATCTAACAACAAAGGTGGCAGAAATAATCAAGCACCTTGATGGTGTTAGAATGTAATGGATGATTACTCACTAACTTCCATGCACCCTCATGCATGCAACACCTATCAGTTATTCTTGCTGCTGTAAACTAATGGTTAGTAGTGAGGATCTGGTTTGACTTGGATTTTGTAATAAAAACAGGAAACTTAATTTTTGCAAATTAAGGTTGAAAGCACTTTTGCTTCTTAAACAAAAACAAATTCATAAAGAAACAAACTGCTATAGTGATAGTGGTTTGGTCGATCCCATAGAGAATTAGGGTTTGGCAATTCAATTGCTTAAGTGAAATTATTTTTTTATTGTTTAGATTTGAGTTAGTTAAGTAAAAATAAGAACTTTCTAAATTAAATCAAATAAAGAAATTTGAAGGAAGGGAAAAACAATTAAACAAAGTCCTCCAGAGGTGTTCATGCTTCTAGGATTGAATCTTAACTTGGAATAGGATCCAAAATTCATAAAAATGGTCTCTTTCTCATTTGGTTCTCAAAATATTGGAAACCCTAATTCATCTCAAGATTTACTCTTGGGTCTTGCACATAAATGATGAAATTAAATTTCATTGAATCAAACCCTTAATGCAAGCACTCAATAAGAACAATAAGCATCAAATATTCTAAATCCTGAGAGACTTGCAGTGAATTTTAGATCTAAAACATATTGAAAAACCTAAATCTAAGGAATATGGACAAATTTACTTAGTTGAAGATGCACTCCTTTGTTAAGGATCTTCCTCTCTTTGTACCCTTAGCGGTTTCAAAAGAGGTGTGGGTGGCGGATGTTTGGGATTCGATGGTTGAGGATGGTGGTTGGAATCCTCATTTCTCTTGGCCTTTCAATGATTTGGAGGTGAATTTGGTGGAGTGGTTTCTTTTGAGAATCCAAGAGAAGAGGGTGTCTACAGACATGGAAGATAGGGTGCATTAGACAAAGACTAAGAGTGAGAAGTTCTCTATCAAGTCCCTTTATGTTGCATTAGAGCTAGGAGGTGCAATCTCTTTTCCGAGGAGCATTAATTGGAGCCCCTGTGTACCTCCCAAGGTGGGTTTTTTTTGCTTGGGAAGCTTCATGGGGTAAGACCTTAACTTTGGATCAAGTGAAGAGGAGGGGGTGGTGATTAGAAAATAGATGTTTCCTTTGCCTCGTCGAAGAAGAATCTATATACCACATTCTAATTCACTTCATTAAGGTTAGGGTTTTGTGCATGTACTTTTTGCTCTCTTGGGTGTGACTTGGGTCCTATCCTTGATGTTAGAGACTCTCCTTGGATGGCACAACTCCTTTGTGGGCAAGAAGGGCAAAAAGGCTTGGAAGGCAACCCCTTTATAGATCTCTTGGATAGTTTGGAAGGAAAGAAACATAATTACTTTTGATAATGAGGAGTTGTTGATTCAAAGGCGGAAAAACTCTTTTTTTTCTAGTTTTTGGTCTTGGACTAAGTTGTTTATAGATGACGGACCTTTATCTTCAATCAACTTTTTTTTATTGGTTGGGCTCTAGGTGAGGGCGTGTGATGTAGCCCCTCTTTTCTTTTTGTTTTGGCTTTAGGTGTTTGTTGTATACTTCTTGTATGCTTTAGGTTGTCCTTTAGGCACCCTTTTCTTTTTATTTATACCATCATAATTTTACCTATAAAATAAAGGATCTTCCCTTAGGAAGCAATCCCTCTCTGGATTCAAAAATCCTTGACCACGAATGGATGTTAATAACACTTTCTTGCATGGTGATCTTTAAGAGGTCTACATGAATCTTGCTTCTGGAGTAAGATCTGATTCAAAAACTCAGGCATATTCTCTTTGATGTTCTCTTTATGGGCTTAAACAACCTCCTTGTGTGTGGTTGAATAAATTTCGTCAACTGCTGCATAAGTTAGGTTTTAATCCGAGTTCCCATGATTCTTCTATGTTTTTTCATCGTTTTGCTGTTGGTATCACCATTCTTCTTGTTTATGTAGACAATGTCATCGTCACTGCTGGGGCTGACACAACTGGTATTAACTGCATGCCTCTTTGCGTTCTGCCTTCCACATGAAAGATCTTGGCATCCTCATCTAGTTCCTAGGATTTAAGTTTATCATTCAACACAAAGTATTTTTGTTAATCAACATAAATATGCCAAAGATTTGATTGCTTTAGCTAGGCTTGAGAATTCAACTTCTATGGATACTCCTTTGGAAATCAATGTGAAATATTCAAACAATGATGGAGAATTGCTCTTTGATCCTAGTACATATAGACAATAATTGGGAGCTTGATTTATTTGACAATTACTAGACCGGACATCTCTTATGTTGTGAATTTAATGAGTCAGTTTATGCATCAACCTCATTATTTACATCCTGTAACTGTTAAAAGAGTAATTCCCTATTTACTTGGGACTTTCGATTATGAGATCTTTTATAAGGTCGGATCTCATCCTACTCTCAAAGCTTATATCGATGCTAATTGGGCAGTGGTCTTGATTCTTGACGATCCACAACAGGTTGGTGTATGTATCTTGGTGATGCTCTTGTTTGCATGAACAAGAGAAGGTATCCAAATCTTCTATGGAAGTAGAAGATAGAGCTGTCATTTTCTTGTTCTGAAATTTTCTTGCTTCGTTGACTTCCATTTGAATTGGGTTTCTTGCAGCCAAATCCTACACCTCTATAGGCTGATAACTTGAGTGCTATTCAAATTACTTCAAATCCTGTTCTTCATGAATGAACTAAACTCATCGAGGTGGATTGTCACTACATTCGAGATGCATATGCTGATCGTATCATTGAACTTCCTCCTGTGTCCATAGAGTTTCAAAGAGCTGATAACTTTGCAAAATACTGACAAAGATTCGTCAATTCTTAGTTGACAAACTGATGTTTGTCAATCACTAGCATCAATTTGAGGAAGGGTGTCAAAGCTAGTCTCTCAGCATATTGTATGGCATAGTTTAAGTAGTTTTATACAAATTGTATAATTGACATGATCGCATGATTTTAGGAATTTGCTAGACTGTACCTGTGGATTCCCTATCTCTGGGATTGTGATTTTAAACTTTCCTTGTACAAATTTTTTTCTCAATATAAGAAGGCTCTATATTGAAGGAAGAGATATCCCTTTCTAGAACATTCATTGTTTCATTTATGCTCTGTTACTGGTCACAGAAACACTGAATAACTGAGTTGTAAAATCAAGATAAGTAGGTGAAAATGACCACAATAAATATATTGGAAATTGGATGCTAACTCAAAGTTTGAACTCTCTTTTTTGATTGGAAAAGTTTGAACTCTCTTACAAATGACAAATTGAAGTTTAGAATAAAAAAAAAGTAATATTTATCTTTTTCCTTGTGTGGTGTGTTAGCATGTGAGTTTACCTGCATGCCAAATTTGCTGGGATTTTAATGCTCAGGATTGATGAAGTTTATATATATAATAAGCATTATCATGATATTCACTTGAATACTTACTTGGTTTTGGGTGCCTCTTGGTCTTCAGGAGCATATACTTTCTGGTGGTCATGGACTTATGGTACAAGGTTACGACCCAATAATAAAGACCCTCTCTAAAGATCTCGATATACGCTTGAATCATAGGTATGCTTATAGTTTTAGCTTTTGACTTTTATATTCATTTTATTTTTGATAAGAAACTATACTTTTATTGTATAAAAGTAATATAAAAAAAAAAAAAAAAGAAAGAAGAATGAAAATCCTTAAAAGAAAAAGAAAAAGAAAAGAACAAAGTAAGAGAATAAAATGAGAAGGATGAGAGAGAGAGAGAGAGAGAGAGAGATTGTTACGCTTTTCTTGAAAAGAGAGATCTTGAGTTAATGCTCATGCTAAATAAATTTAACAAAGCTGTAATTAGAGGCTAGACAATAAATGAAATAGTTCTCTTGATTATTAGAGTTGACTACTTGTACATTTATAGAAAAAAAATAATTAATTGGTTAAAAGGGATGAAATAATCCTCATATTTGTGAATTTAACCCCTCCCATGTTTTTGTTTGAAGAGTAATTCGTTTATGATATAAATGCCCTTGATTATTTCAAATATTCACATGTATGTTTTAAAAGAAAGGGTTATTTTTACAAGAAAAAAATGGGAGCATTTTTGTCAAAATGAGGCCAAAAAAGGATGAAGGGTTAGATTTACAAAATTGAGTTTTCAGTGACTCTTAAAGAAAAAAAAAACCTAACAACTAGATAGAATCTAGGCTAAACTAGATCCTTAGAAAATAAGAACTAATATTTCAAAGAGGGAAAACTTCCTATCACCTACAACAACTTTATTTTAAATTTAAAATACACGATAACAAACTTGGTCATAAACAATATTTTCTACACTCCCCCTTAAGCTTGGGAAAAAATGTCTAGCATTCCTAACTTATATGTTAGATCCTCAAAGTCTTGTCTTGGCAAGCCTTTTGTTAAGATGTTTGTAATTTGTTGCTTCATTGGAATGTAGGTGATGCATATTAGTCTTTCTTCTATCTTTTCTTTAATGAAATAACGATCAATTTCTACTTGCTTTGTTCTGCTGTGATGGACTGGGTTGAGCTATACTTATGGAAACTTTTTTGTCACAATAGAGTTTCAAACAACCATGTGAGGGCATCCTTAACTCCTTTAGTAGCAGCTTTAGCCAAATCATTTCACAAATCCCTCTACACTTTTCGTTTACTTCGCCATGTCTGAAATTTTTTCCTAAAAAAACATGCAATATCCCAAGATAGATCTTCTATCTTCTATTGATCCAATGACAATGAAAGCTTCAATCTTCTTCTTGTCTCTTCTCCCAAAAGAACAATCCCTTTCATGGAGTCATCTTCAAGTACCTCAATATTCTATTTATTGCCTCTAAATGTTCTTCACATGGTGCATGCATATACTGACTTACCACACTTATAGTGAAAGCTAAGTCAGGTCTAGTATGTGTTAGGTTTATAAGCTTACCAACTAACCTTTGGTACTTGCCCTTATCTATGGGTGTCCCTCCTTCATTCCATTTAAACTTATAGTTTAGCTTCATGAATGTTTCTATTGGTTCACACCTTAAAATCCCAGTTCCCTTCAAGAGGTCACCTTTGTACTTTATCTGTGAGACCGAAATTCCTTGTTTGCTCCTTGCAACCTTCATTCCAAGAAAGTATTTCAGCTTTCCCAGATCTTTGATCTGAAATTCTTTTGTTAGAATTCCCTTAAAGCTTTCCATCTCACTTATATTGTCTCTTGTGAGTATGATATCATCAATGTAGACTATTAGGATAGTGATCTTACTGTCCTAAGAATGCTTAAAGAATATAGTGTGATCTACTGGGGCTTGGGTGAAATCGTGGCTCTTGATTGTTTTCCCAAATTTGTTTAAAGAATAAGGTATGATTTGCTTGGGCTTGGGTGTGGCTCTTGATTGCTTTCCCTAATCTGTCAAACCATGCTCTTGGTGATTGTTTCAAACTATAAAACAACTTTCTGAAGACTGCACACCTTGTTAGAACTCCTCATCTCCTTAAATGTTGGTGGTAGGTCCAGGTATACCTCTTCATCTGATTCTTTATTCAATAAAGCATTCTTGACATTTAGCTGGTGTAGTGGCTAGTCTAAGTTTACTACAAGATATAGTAGAACCCTTATAGTATTGAGTTTTGCAACAAGAGCAAAGTTCTAATAATCCACTCCATGAGTATGAGTAAATTCCCTTCACCACCAGTCTCACCTTGCATCGCTCAATTATGCTAAATGAATTATTCTTTACAATGAATACCCACTTGTAGCCTACTGTGCTCTTCCCTCTAGGCAAACTCATCAACTCCAAAGTGCCAAATGCACTCATTTTCTCCTAAACAACCTTCTTCTGAAACAGTTAGAGCTTCCTGTATGGAATTTGAGATTTCTACATCAGAGAAATTAGTAGTAAAAGCATGAAAGGAAGGTGATAGTTTTCATAGGATGCAAACTGAGAGATAGGATGAAGTGTACATGACTTGATTCCTATCCTAGTGGAAATGGTCAAATCCA
The DNA here is from genome assembly GCA_946000715.1 of Vitis cinerea var. helleri x Vitis riparia. Lineage (NCBI taxonomy): Eukaryota > Viridiplantae > Streptophyta > Magnoliopsida > Vitales > Vitaceae > Vitis > Vitis cinerea var. helleri x Vitis riparia. Next base: position 14,460,343 of record OX253995.1, read on the forward strand.
AGTCTATAAGATCATTTTCCATAGATGAAGTTGAGATAGGAATGTACTTGGGATTACCTGAATTATTTTGGTTGCCACTTCTGATTCAAAGTCTTGACCAATGAGGAGACATGGGATGTCATCCACTTCGAGGATTGGATCTCCTTGAATAAACATAAAGCCTTGGTTGTTTTAACCTTTGAAAATCTCACCCTTGCTTCTAAGTTTTCTTGATTTGGTGATGACATAGTGGGTTTGGTTGTGACAAAAGGAGAAAAAATCAAAGGGACTGAAGCAGGATTGGGCAATGGTAATTCCTTGAAATGATCTTCACTTGGTTAGGTCTCCTCTTGAAGAAAATGGCTAGGAAATAGGGTTGAGACTCAAAGATGGTAACATCCTTGGACACTAAGAATTTTTTGTGATTATATAGTAGCATTTGTAACCCTCTTGAGTAGGTAAATAACTAAGACATTTAATGGATCGCGGTTCAAGCTTACTTTGGTTAGGTGAATGATTATAAATAAACTTTTGTACAACCAGAGATTTGAAGAGGGTGAGAGCTAATGGACTTGAAATGAGGATAGTATTTCATGAGGCTCGAAATTGGAGTTAGGTGTTTCCTTGGCTAAGGAGGCTTGGGTGGAGGAAGTGTGGAGCCACTTTGGAGGGGGGAGTATGGGTTCCTCAGTTCTCTAGGCGACTTAACGATTGGGAGGTGTTCGATGTGGAGCGTTTTCTCTTAAGACTGTAAGGGAGGAGGGTTTATAGTGATGTGGAAGATCAAGTAGTTTGGACAAAGTCAAAGGACGGTAGATTTTCTGTTAAGTCTCTCTATAAGGCTTTGATATTGGAAAGACAAGGGGATTTTCTTGCAAGAGTAATTTGGGACTCTTTGGTGCCTCCGAGGGTGAGTTTTTTTGCTTGGGAGGCTACGTGGAAAAATGTCTTAACCTTGGATCAAATTTAGAGGAGAGGGTGCCCTTTGGCTAATAGATGTTATTTGTGCCTTTCAAAGGAAGAGTCTATTGATCACATCCTCTTGCATTGTGAGCTGGCAAGAAGTTTATGGAACTTACTGTTTTCCCTTTTTGGGGTGTCATGGGTTCTCTCTTATTTAGTTAGAGAGGCGTTATTGTGGTGACTTGGGTCTTGTGTGGGAAAGAAGAGGAAGAAAGTGTGGCTTTCAACTCCCTTGTATCTTTTTCGGATAGTTTGGAAGGAAAGAAACAGTAGGGCTTTTGAAAATGAGGGTCATTCGGTTCAAGGGTGTAAATCTTTTTTCCTTTATAACCTATGGGCGTGGGCCAAGGGGTTTTTAGACTTTGGCCCCCCTTCCTTTGTGGATTTTTGTAGATTGGTTAGGCTTTGTTTAAAGGGTTCTTTAACCTCTTTTGTATACCACTTGTATACTTTGGGGCGCTTCCTTGACGTGCCTTTTTTCTTTTTATTAATATACTGCTATTTATTCATCAAAAAAAAAAAAAAAAAGGTAATTCAAGACCATGGATGACATTCTATTTATCAAGTAAGAGGTAGTAAGGGCAACCTCTCCCCATACATACTTAGAAACATGCATAGTGAACATTAAAGCCCGTGTAACCTCTAGTAAATGCCTATTTTTCCTTTTGGAAACCTTATTTTGTTGTGGAGTGTCTACTCATGAACTCTGGTGAATTATCCCTTGTTTGGTTAGTTACTCTCCTAAGGTAGAATGAAAGTATTCTCTTCCATTATCCATTCTTACAACTTGAATCTATGTTTGTAATTGATTTTAGACTATGGAATGGAAGTTTTGGAAGATTTGGCAAGTTTCAGATTTATCCTTTAAGAGGTAAACCCATCATACTTGTGTATGCCATCAATAAATTTTAAAAACCATTTTTTATCAAAGGTGTTTGCTACACTAGAGGGCCCCCAAATGTCACTATGAATTATGAAAAATGGATTTGAAGATTTATAGGGTTGAGCAAGAAATGTTGCATGGTTGTGTTTGGCAAGTTGACATACTACACATTTTTTTTTCTTTGTTTCTTTTTTTGTATAACAATGGAAACGAGTTTTTCAAATAAGAAAAGCTAGGATGGCCTAACTTACAATGCCATAACATTATTTCTTGATCACTAGAAACAAAAGCAGATTTACAACTAGAAACTAGAGCTTGTTTATTCTTGGACTCTTCCTCTTCAAAGTAGTACAAACCCTCATGTTCTCTACCATTGCCAATTGTCCTCCTCGAAAGTGTGGTTTCATGATATTCATAGAAAGATGGAGAGAATTTAGTGACACATTTTTCTTCTTTTTTGAGTTTGCTAATTGATAAAAGGGTTACTAGACAAATTTGGAACATGGAAAATTGAATGAAGTGTTAGGTTTTTTAAGATTTTTATTGAACCTTTTCCACCAACAATGGAAAGTGACCCATCAATTTCCTTACCTTGTAGTTATCGAGACTTGGAGAATAAGAAATAAAGGAATGTGGACTATTGGTCATATTATCTGAGGTGCCTGAATCAATAATCCAGAGCTCATTTTTATTTTGACCAGCATGAAGAGTAGTAATGAATGTACTTGTTTGGGCTAGAGAGCACGAGGAAGTATGGACCACTGGTTGTCATTGAGATTAGGACTTATTTATGACCTTATATAGGTTATTTAGTTGCTCTTTAATTTGTTCCCTTTCGAGTGAATTCTCCCTTGCAGTACTCTTGGATTTAGTGGTAGTGGGATCATCTATTGTTGCTTAGATACCTCTTGCATTAGGTGGTCTACTCAGTTTCCAATTTGGTGGCTTGTCATGCAACTTCCAACAGGTCTCCTTGCTGTGGTGAGGCCTATGACAATGATCACACCAGATTCTTTCTCCTCTTCTAGTTGTTCATTGATCTCCGCTTCCACAGCTTGAGTTCACATAGCCCGCTTGATGCCATGGTAGAGCCTTCTGTCTTCAGGGATGTTGTGACCGAGTCTCTGCCTTCTTCCATCATCACTTTTCTTCTATTTTCTTCTCGTTTAATCTTTGCAAATACTTCTTGAGTTGAAGTTAATGGTTCCTTTCTAAGAATTCTCCTTCTTACTTCATCTAGGTCTTTATTGAGACCAATGAAAAACTCAAACACTCTTTCCTTTTCAATAATTATTTTTTGCTTTACACTTCACTTGACACACCTCTAATAAGAGTCATTAAATAACTCTAGTTCTTGGCATAAACTCTTCAATGCATTATAGTATTGAGTCATAGATTGGCTACCTTGTTTTGTATCCCGTAGCTTTGATTTGATCTCAAATATTTGTGCCAAATTGCCCAAATCTGAGTAGGTCATTTTTACAACATCCTAAACACCCTTTGCAATTGGTAGGAAAAGTTATGTTTAGCCAACTTTAGTTTCTATGGAATTAATCAGCCACAAAATTACTATGCCATAAATTCTTTAGTGCATTATAGTATTGAGTCATGGATTGACTATCTTGTCTTGTATCCCATAGCTTTGATTTGATCTCAAATATTTGTGTGGAATTGCCCAAATTTGAGTAGGTAAATTTTAAAAGCATCCCCCAAACACCCTTTGCAGTCAGCAAAAAGAGGTATTTTTGGCCAATTTCAGTTTCCATAGAATTAATTAGCCATGCAATTACAATTGAATTTTCACCATCTCATCCTTGAAAGGTAGGATCATCCTCCTTCGCTGTTTTTTTGGCCCTAGTCAGGTGTTCAAATTTTCCTCTTTCTCGAATAATCAATTTGACTGATTGAGATCATTGTAGATAACTTTTGACTTTCAACTTGTGGGCTGTAATTCAGAGAGAAGCATTCTTTCCTCCCTGCCATATGCTTGTCCCAATCATGCCTGTTTTAGCTATTAAACCCTAGGACCAGAGGTACTGCTTTGATACCATGTAAATAGATGATGGAAAATAAATAAAATAACTCTTTTGATTATTGGAATGAACTACCAGTACATTTGTTGAGAAAAAACCTAACAAACATATAGAATTTAGGCTAAACTAAATCTCTTAAAAATAGGAACCAAAATTTCAGAGAGATAAAGCTTCCTAATCACCTATAACAACTATATTTTAAGTTAAAAACAGAATAACGAACTTGATCCTAAACAATATTCTCTACAAAAGCATAAAATTTTATTTTGTTAACTAATAGCAAGATTCATAAAAGCCTTCTAAAAATTTAACTATATGTTTTAGTTCCAATTACCTATCTCAATTACTTCATCAAAAGTTGCAACCAATTTGGTACCAATATACAAAACAAAATATCTGAACATGTATACAAAAAGAAGTGAACTATTTGAAATGGAATATAGAGTTGAATGGAATATGTTGTGGAAACCTTAAATTCTTTAAACCATGTAAAACAATGTGAAATCATTCTTTGGATGTGAAACTAGTAAAATAATAGGATAGGAATGGGAGATTCATAAAGAGAACTATTTGAAATATTGAAAAAAGGGAGAAAATACGAAATAATGTTAGATTCTGAGTTCCATAAAGGGAAGACCATTTTACAAGGAAGGTAAAAAAAAGGGAATAAGAATTTTTGAAGTTGTTTTAACCTAAAGTGTTTTGAGATAAGAGTATAATAGCCTTTCCAGGAGTAAAATTTGAAAATTGATTTTTCTTTAGAGCTACTGAAAATTGTCAATTTATTATTCTTAAACTATATTTTACTTTATGAGCTCTTCCAAAAGTTTTGTTATATATGGGCTTTTTCTTTGCTTGGTCTCTTGTTTAGGGGTGGCCTATAGTCTTTATACTCAACCTATTATATGTATTGTGTTTTATGAGATAACCATAGTTAACATAGTTGTTAACTTGTAAAATGCATCGGCTATCGTTTTTCTATTTTTCTATATCATGTGTCATATTGTACCATTTATTGTAAGTTTTTTTATATGCTGAAAAATCAATAGAAGAAATATGTATGTGTATATCTATTGAAAGTATGAAATATAGAGTTATATATAGCCAATTTTATGGAAGATAGTATGATTTTAGAGTTAAAAACTATATCATATCATATGAAAATATTGAATCTTAAAGTTTTGACAAGTTCAAATTAGCAAAATATGACTTAAATATTTAGATTCGTCACATAATCCACAAAAATAAACTTTCTTCAATTTTTAGTTCCAAATTCTAACTAGGCATATGCACTTATTGTGTTGTTGATTGATATATATATATGCCTTCATGTGTCATCTTCAAGGTTCCGACTTTTCAAGTTCGTCATCATTCCTTCCTCGCCAAAAAAGAAATTAAAAAAATATAATATATTAAGTAAAAAATTTTATTTACTAATCACTATCATTTCATTGTCAATATTCCAACAATTCAAATGAAAATTCTCCAATATTCATTGTAAAAATAAATTTATTTGATTTCTAATAAAATATTTGACAACAAAAATGTAGCTTTTCATATAAAATTATTTTACCTATTTCTCTTTTTATGATCATTTTTCAAATTTTTAGTACATTTTAAACAATTAACATAATAAACTCTTTTAACAAAGAAAACTTAATTTGATTTTTCTTAAAAATTATAGTTGAAGATGTATTGTTGTATTGTTATATCATGTATCATATTGTGTATTGTATATATATTATAAGATATGTTTTAAAATAAGATACAGATTGCAATGTATTGATTTTTATAAAAAAATGTATCGTATCATTATATCGTGTCGTGTATCACAAGTTTTTAACAACTATGATGATAACTATAAAAATATGATAATACTGATGATATATGTAGCATGTAACACAATGTATCATAAAGTTCTTGACAACTCTACCTTTACCGTGGACTATCTTTAACACGTTCCTTGTTATTAGTCTTGCTTCGTTTTTTTTTTTACTTTTAATAGGTAAGTATTTTTGGCTGCTACTTGGAATCAAACTCAAAACCTTTCCATCCCCACCTCGTTCCCTAAGCACTTGATCTTGGCCTTAAAGGTTTATACTCTGGGGTTTTTAGGATCTGTACTTGTAACTTATGCTATATGTTCATAAAATCTCATGATATTTTATGCTTCCTAATATTTGCATGTCCTCTTCGTCATTTTGTTTATATTGTAAATTGATGCCCTTAAGCAATTTTGTTTTTAAACAAATTCTCTAAGTGGAGATGTCTGGTATTCCTCGATAAGGAAGCTCCATATTTTGGGCCAAACAAATTATTCTAGTTTTCAGTTAATAATACCTAACTATTGCAATATGGTATTTGTACTTATTCCTAAGAATCTTGGTTCTGTTGACATATTCATATAGGACCATCATACTTGTACGAGTCGAAGAGTCGTATATGAATTCTAATATTAAAGAAGAAAGTAGAGTGCTTCATTATCTTGATGAGAGTAGTAAATTGGTTTGTTGTACTTGCTAGGACCAAAAAAAAAAAAAGACTTGATTCTCTTTTTGAATTGATTTCATTTAGGGTTACAAATATATCCTATGGGTGTAAGAAGGTGGTGGTCACTGTTGAGGGTGGAAGGAACTTGGTTGCAGATGCTGCCATTATAACTGTTCCCATTGGAATTCTTAAAGCCAATTTAATCGAGTTCAAGCCAAAATTGCCTGATTGGAAGGTTAATGCAATTTCAGATATTGGTGTGGGCAATGAAAATAAGATTGCACTACGATTTGATGATGTTTTTTGGCCAAATGTGGAACTGTTGGGCATTGTTGCTCCCACTTCTTATGCCTGTGGCTATTTTCTCAATCTTCACAAAGCAACAGGTTATCCCATTCTTGTTTATATGACTGCTGGAAGTTCTGCTTGTGGTCTTGAGAAGCTATCTGATGAGTGTGCTGTAAATTTCGTGATGTTGCAGCTCAAGAAAATGTTTCCTGATGCAACTAAGCCCGTAAGTTCCCTTTTTGCCTAATCCTATGATCTTGTGCCATGTATAATATTCCTCCATTAACATATAATGTTGGTGAACGGATAGAATCTAACATGTATGTTCAATGTTACTAGCTGTCACCTACTATTTTATAAAATTATTCAGTCCTGCTATGGCTCCAATAAGATCCATTTGGAACAGTTTTGAGGATCTATTTATTGTGAGAGGATGGCTATGCTTACAAGGTGTGGCTTTCCAGTTTCTTGAGTGTGAAACCCTTGCCCCAAATCATGGATGGTGTGTTCTTGTCAATTATCACGCATTTCAGGAGTAGGTGAAAATTTTTTCCTGGGTGAAGTACCACTTTAGGCCCATAAATCCTGTTAAATAGACAATCGGTTTAAGCCCTAAACTAGGAGAAACAAGCTCACTTTTTGGTGTAGAAAATCTTGACTCACACTGATTATTTTTATTATTCTTATTGATATTGTTATTGTATTATTATTAATTATTATTACCGGATTTGTTGAAATCTTAAGAGTTGACTCTCTTACAGATGGATTAGATGTGAAGCTAATGGAGTTGCATTTATGAACTGCATGTTTTCTGAACTCAAGCAAGAAGAATTGATGGACAATGTTTTAAGTTGTAAACTAAAGCTAATGCTTTGATCGGTATGTTTACAGGTTCAGTATCTTGTATCACGGTGGGGAACTGACCCAAACTCGCTTGGTTGTTATGCACATGATGTGGTTGGAAAGCCCGAAGATTCATATGAGAGGCTTCTAGAACCCTTGGACAATCTTTTCTTTGGAGGGGAAGCTGTTAGCTTGGACCACCAGGGATCTGTTCATGGGGCTTACTCAGCTGGAATTATGGCTGCTGAAAACTGTCAAAGGTATATCTTGGAGAGACGGGGAAACTTGGAAAAGCTCCAGCTTGTCTCTCTTAGGAGTGCAATTCATGAGGCTGCAGTCCCCCTCCAGATATCAAGGATGTGAAACATACACATTCAACAACTTAAAAAAAAAGAAAAAAAAAAAAAAGGTGCTATCCTTTAATTCAGTGTTTTTAACTTGTATGCTCCGCTGATACTGTGGAAAACCTTTCGTTCATTCCTTGGCTGCACAATCCAGCAGTGTGAAATTCCGAGTTTCAAAGAGATGCTCCTATTCTTATTTAACTTTGTGGTTGGCACAGCTTTCGCTCGTTTTTTATGTTCCTTTACTTACTGCAATTTACGTTTCTATTTAGTATTTACATGGAATTACAATCTTTAAGAACCTATGGTGAAATATAAATTCCAAAGTGAAACTGCATTTCTATCCTTCCTCTTTGCATACCCTACTTGACCAACATCAAGTTAGAAGAAAAAAATAAATATATAAAGAGGAAAAATAGAAGGAAAGAGATCCATGGAAAAGTTTGTACTTGAAATCTTCCTCTGTTTTTCTTTGAAAAAAAATGATACAACGAAAATATCTTTTAGTCTTTTCCTATTATCGTTTTTATAATATTTTTTCCTACCCAGGGTTTTGAATTTTTGGAAATATAAATAAGAAAAAAAAGTAAACGAATTTGATATATTTTGATACTATGAAAAACATTTATAATATTTTTATCGTAATACTTTTCCTACCAACTACAAAGCATCTTTTAGATGCCGTACAAGTGACCTACTTAGTTCCGAGGGGTTCCACACAAACATTTAAGATCAAATCACAAAATAAGGTAGCTAAACTATAACTCAACACTATAATGCATTAAAGAACTTATGACAAGAGCTTGATTTATTTTATGAGGTTCATTATGGTATTTCAAGGGCGGTGTGAATAGGAAAAAAATGATTGAAAAGGAAAGAGTACTTAAATTCTCATTAATCATAATAAATACCTAGATGAAGTTGAAAAAAAATAACTAATCCAATCTTAAAATACACTTGAAAGGGGGGGTGGGGTTTGGGGGAATGTTGGGTTGAATTGGGTGATGATAAAATTAAAGTTTTTTCAAACTTATACAAGAAATGAATAGAGTAATAAAGAAATGATGCAAATATAGCCAAAACAAGGAGGAGTAAGAGATAAAGAAAGATTGCAAACAATGATTTATAGTGGTTCAACAATGCCTACGTTCACTCTCTCTAGCTTCTTCCCAAGCTTTGAGGTCCTTCCACTATCGATAAAGCTCTTAAATATTTTGTAAACTTGGATTCCTAGGTCCCAATGGACCTTTACATCAACCAAGAAGTATTGCTCAACTCTATACAAACTGAACTTCTCAAGTACAATTGTAATAAATGAAGAAAAACTCTCTCAATGAGTATATATATACAAGAACGTAGAGGCTCAAGTGTATGTGCTCTTTATAAGGATGAGAAAGTTTGGATATAAAACACTTAATTGAATTCAAAAGAATTAATTGAGTAATAAATATATTTTTTAGGTTCTTGTTAATCTTTAAATGCACCAAGGATTGAGTTTAAAGAGGTTTTGGAGTCAAAATAACTCGTTAGAAACAAACTTCCTAGAATCGGATGTCTACTTGTCATATGCTTATTAGCCATTAGAGCATTTAATGAGATGTAAAGAGCTGTTAGAAGCTAAAAGACATATATGGACACCCAATTGGTCGTCCACAATAGCCAAAAATCCATTCTTGGGGTAAGTGGTCATCTAGGTAGACATTCACTTGACTTCTAATAGCTAAAATGCCCCTCACTAAAGCAAGTGGTTATCTAGGTGGACATCTACTTGACCTCAATTGTCAAAAGCTCGACGATAGAGCATCTGGATGTCCACTTGTGCTCATGGATGCATAAAAAGGCTATTTAGAAGGGAACAACTAATTTTCAATGAGTTCCTTCAAAGCATAACCAACATTTTGAGTGTATTTTCAAAATTAAAAGAGCCTTGGTTAAGTTGGAAAACCACTTTCATAAAGACTCTTACGCTAAATGAGTGTATAAAGTAAAATCTTTGAAACATTTAAATATAAGTAACATTCTAATTTCCTCAAGTCTAACTTCGGGTGCAAAGGTTTCTTCATAATTAATTCTTTTTTCTTGATTAAACCCTTGGGCTCCAATCTTGCCTTATTTCTAACTATTGTATCATTTTCATCATTTTTGTTTTTAAAAACTCATTTAGTGCTAATTATCAAGTAATTTGATGGTTTAGAAACCAATTCCCAAACTTGATTCATTTCAAATTGATTTAATTCTTCTTGCATGGCAATCAGCCAATATTCATCATTTTCAGCTTCATGAAATTTTTTAGGTTCAATTGAGGTAAGAAAGAAAAATTATAGCAAACTTCCAATCCCTTGGTAGTTCTTGACTTTGCTCTTGAAGAGGTGGAGGAAGTGCTAGTGGAGATTTTTTTTTTTGATTCAATCTTTTCTATTTCTTGAGTGTCTGTAATTTGCAATTTCTCTTCCAAACCTACATCATCATCAACCCTTGCTCTTTCTTGAAAAACATTGTTAGATTCATAAAAAACTAAAAGGATTAATTCTTCCATTACAAAGGTATTTTTATTAAAAACTTTATAAGCCTTGGTTAAAGAAGGGTGCTTAATAAAAATCCTAACATTCGATTTTGAGTCAAATTTTCCATAAATGTCTTTAATATTAAGTATAAAGCATTTACACCTAAAGCCTTTTAAAAAAGAAATGTTGGGTTTGTTTTTCCAATGCTCATATAGGGGGTTTTCTTTAAAATAGGTTTTATTAACACTCTATTTAGAACATAACATGTGGTATTAACCGCCTTGACCTAGAAATATTTTGGTTGATTATTTTCATTATGTTAGGACAATAAGTTTTGTATAAATGTTGACAATTTTGTTCTATGTAATGTTTAGTCATAGAAATCTTTTTAGATAGTGACTTGCTTTCCCTTCAAGATCAAGGGTTGTTGTTTGTCCAACCAGGAAGTCACAATTATGTTTAAAGAGGTTTCATTTGTGGCAAATTAGGCTTTGTTAAGGTATTAAGAGGATCAATTTTTTTTTTTGAACTTAAAATGATTTAAATTTGGTTTTTGGAAGAGAGTAGGACTGCTTAAGTAAGCCATACCGCCCAAGCACCCAAGGTGCTCAAGCGGTCCATGAGTTGGCTCAAGTGGTCATGCATTTTCTGTCAAGTTTTTTACACAATTTCAATTGAGGAACCTTCCAAAACCAAGATTCTTCAGGCATTTGCCTATAAACACCTCCCTATTAACCCTTAGAGGGTTAAGCAATCATAGAGATTTTTGGAGATTGGTTAGAAATCTCATATTATTCTCTAGAGAGGGTTTCCTAGGGAGAAAACCTAAAGTGCCACACCATTCTCGATCTCTCATTCAAGGATTGATTCTTTGAAATTTCTGGTGAAAACCTTTGTCCCTTCAGAGTAGTTGAAGGATCTACTATGGAGCAACAAGATTTTGTTGTGTCACGGATGTGAATCAAGTTGTAGGTATTGGAGAGTAAGTCCTTAGAGAAAAACGGCCAAGTAAAACTGTGTAACTTGACTTCGAATAGTGGATTTAGATTAATACATCTTAGACCTCGTGGTTTTTTCATCTCCACAATTAGTGTGGGGGTTTTCCAAGTAAAAAATCTTATGCATCATTGTTTATATCTTTTATATTTGATATTCTATTTGAATTGCCTATAATTATTAGAATTGATTATCCTTAACATTTCACTGGGTAAAAGAATTGGGTATATAACATATAAATTTTTATTGAAAAATTTTAAAACACTCATTCACCCTCCTTTAGGTGTTTCCTATTGGACTTTCGATTTTTCAATTAATATTAGAGTAGGATAAATAATCGATTCTTTATCCTATTGATTAAAAATTCTATTTTTATTGATCACATAGGATAAAAATCAATTTTTTATTGATTCTATAAGTTCAATATGGGATAATCAAAATCAAGGGCACCTTTGAATGGTCCACCCTAATTTGATGGGAATAACTATTCCCATTGGAAAGCACGAATGATGTTTTCCCTTAAAATATAAGGCGAAAGGATATGGAATTTAGTAGAGTATGGATGAGGACCCCCATTGATCCTTGATGCTTAAGATATATCAATTGGAGAACTTAAACCTAAACATGAATGGGACAAAACCAATAATGAAGGTAATGAAGACAATTGTAGAGCTTTATTTAGTATTTTTAACGGAGTTTGTCCAAATGAGTTTTGCTGGATAACAAACTATAAACGTGTAAAGAAAGCATGGGATATTCTCCAAGTCACTCATAAAGGTATGTTTGCTTTAAAGATTTCTACGTTGCAAATGCTTGCCACTAGATTAAGAATATTAGGATGCATGCAAATCAAAATTTTATTCCTTTTATTTTAAATTAAGTGATATTTTTAATTTCTCCTTCAATATTAGAGAACCTATTTTGGATTCAAAGGTAGTTAGGAAAATATTAAGATCTCTTTCAGCGAGATTTAGACCTAAGGTTACTGCCATAAAGGAGAGTAAGGATATCGACTCCATGAGAGTTGATGAACTTGTAGGATCCATACAGACTTATGAGTTAACCCTTCTTAAAAGCCTAAAGACTTTGCCTTTAAGGCTTTTGAGAATGAGGAAAAAGATATTGAAATGTCATATGATATAACTAGGGATAAATTGACACATATGGCTAAAAGAATAAAAAAGATCATGAAATTTAACTAAAGGTTTTACAAAAACCAAGAATCTAGAAAATGAAAGAGACCTAATGAACAAACACCTGAAAAGTCTTTTAATGACAAAGGAAAAGGTGTCTCTAAAGGTAAGAAAATTGAATGCTATAATTGTGGAGGTTTAGGACATTATGCCAATGATTGTCCTATTCCTAAAGATGTCAAAAAGTCTATGCAGACAACATGGAGTGATTCTAACTCTGAAGAAAGTGCTTCAATTGCTTCTGAAGAAACAATGTATGATCTAAATGACTTCTTAGCTTTTATTGCATTTATAGAATCTATGAATATAGTGATGTGATAGTGATGATGACTTTCTTGATGAACAAAGGATTGAATTCTTGACTAATCTTGTTGTTGAGCATAAGAAACTAATTAAGAGTTATTTGAAAGATCACAATATTCTTAAAGTTCAAAAAAACAAGATTGATATGCTTAATGTAGAAAATACTAATTTACTTGAGAAAATTAGATTTCTTGAATCTAAGCATCATTCTTGTTGACATCTTAGATATAAGTAATTGAAGTAATACCAATTTTTAAAAAATTGGTCTTTTAGGGTTAAATTACTAACCTTTAGGTTTGGATGTTCCCAAACCTTAAATTCCAACTATTAAAAACAACCTTAAAGTTGTTGGAATTCTTGTAAACCCATAATCTTCCGCCTGATGACTCAACCTTGTTCTTGATACACTTCTAGTGGGGGGGAAAAGAGAGTGGAGGCTATGACTCTCTTTCTCTTTGGATGGTAGAAGACAAAAGTTATGGAAACCCTAATCCCTAAGGGGTATTTATAGGGATCCTAACTAGGCTTAAGTGACTTGAGCCCATATGGGCTTGAGTCACTTAATCTAGCCTAAAATGGGTCCTAATTGATTAATTAATCTAATAGGCCCTATTAATTAATCAATTAGCCCAATCTAGAGACCTTGTTTGTTTACCCCTGTACAACCTTGCATAATTACCAAAACACTCTTATGCACAAAAGTGAACTTAGAGCGAATCCAACCTTCATAATCCATGCCGACAAGGTATATAAGCTCAGAGCAGGCCTAAAATGGGTCTTAATTGATTAATTAACCCAATAAGGCCTATTAATTAATAAATTAGCCTAATCTAGAGACCTTGTTCACTTACCCCTATGCAACCTTGAATAATTACCAAAACACCCTTATGCATGAAAGTGAACCTAGAGCCAATTTGACCCTCATAATTCGTGCCAACAAGGTATATAAGCTCAAAGTGGAGACCGCTGAGACCCATAAGAGTACTAGCTCCCTCAGAATCCAATTTTGAAGTTGGTTCAACATCCCACTACAGAGAATCAATTGAACTCTAGTATCCTATATAAATAATAATGAGACACTAAGTGCTTGGGTCTGTGATCTACTATTGCATACAAGACTCCATATGAACTGGTGTCCGTAATCTAACAAGGTAGTGCTATCACCTAACATGATTATCTCTCAAATCCTTGAGTTACAGATCCTACTTTATTATGTGATCAACAGACATACTTTAGCTTCGAGGAGTATATGCCAAATTCCACTAAAGGAATTACTATGGACACATATTTCATGATCGCATGTCCTTTGTAATACCCAAGGGAACACACTGTCTCAATCCCATGAGATATCATGGTGCCTATATTAAGAATATCTGTTGCCACCAACCTCCATGATCAACAGTGACCCAATCCAGAGGGATACATGGTCACTTTAGGCCAAAGGTTAAAGCCTCTTGTTGATTTTGGCACAAACTCAATATCCATGTAGTATAGTAGGTTGGTGAATCATGACAATTGATAGTCTTGCATAATGATTCACCGTAGGTCCTCTCCAGTGTATATCACATAAACTAGTGCACTCACCATGGAAACCCATCCCGATGGCCAAGACAAGCCATCCCTCCAATTAAGAGGTGGTGCACTACAGTCTCTACTAGATTGCTCAAATCCATGAACCAATTATGGACAACTTATCTACTTACAAGGAACCCATGACTTTTATCTTTTGTGCAAATCTTGATGCACCTAAGTCATGTACAATGTAACAGACATGGACTGAATGCCCTAATCAATGTCAATACACCAAAAGGATAACAAGGGGATTGTTAATTCTAACTTTGTTACATCATGTCTTATTTTTAGGGGCTCAATTCCAACAATTTTCTCCTTGAGAAAAATAATGATCTTACTCAAGAGATCAAGAACAATAAGCCCTCATCTTCTATGAATGAAAAATTTCACCTTAGAACTAAAGTGCTTAATGAAATACTTGATAAATGCAAAACCCATCGTGATGAAAGAGGTTTGGGGTACATTAACAAAAATGAAATTCCCTCTAGTAGAGAAACTGTGTTTGTCAAATGTAGAGATGAAACCCCTAACAAAACAACATCTCCTAAAAAGACATCACTTTGCACACACTGTAAGAAAACTGGATACTCTCAATTTAGATGCTACACTAGGTTCCTAGAAAGGTTTGAATCTCAAATGAGTTGGCTTATGAATGACTTCAATTCCCTTAAAAACAACATCTTGAATAATGGGAAAGGGAATAAAACTAATAAGAAACTTAGAAGTTAACCTAGTTCCTTTAAGTCACCAAATAAGATTAAACAAGTCTGGTTCAGAAAGGTAAGGCAAAATGTCACTTTGTGTTCAATGCTTTTAAAGCTAAATCTTCTAGTGAGTGGTACCTTGATAATGGCTACTCTAGACACATGACAGGTGATAAAACCTATTTCATTTCTCTTGAAAACTATAATGGTGGCATTGTTACATTTGGAGATGGAAGCTTAGCTCGAGTGAAAAAGCAAGGGTAGTATAGCTATCCTAGGTTGTCCAAAACTAGATGGAACTCTCAACGTGGAAGGACACTAGGCAAACTTTCTCAGCATTAGTCAAATGTGTAACGATAACCATAGGATGAATTTTCACTATGACTTATGCGAGATAGTCAATAAAGAGGAAAACATAATCATCATAAGACATAGGATAGTTGATAACTGTTATGCAATAAATCCTAACTTTAAAACATAGCTTATGTGTAGTAGGATAAAACTAGATTTGACAGAACTCTGGCATAGAAGGTTAGGTCACATAAACTATAAGGACCTTGTGCACTTAGTGAATAGTACAAAAAGTTAGAGGTAACCCTAGACTTAGTGGTGAACCTAAACCTATTTATGGTGAGTGTATGAAAGGTAAACAAACTAAAAGTTCACACAAAAAGGTTAAGGAGATAAGAACCATGCAGATTGAAAGTATAAGTGGTAAGAGATATGTCCTTGTGGTTGTGGAAGATTTTTCAAGATACTCCTTTGTGAGTTTTCTTAGGGGGAAATTAGAGGCTATAAAGCACTTAAAGTCTTTATTCAATAGAATGCAAGTGGAGATAAGTCACCCAATTGTAAGGACTAGGAGTGATAGGGGGAGCAAGTTTGACAATGTGGGTATTGACCTCTTTTGGGAATCTAAAGGAATTAAACACGAGCTTTTAGCCCCTAAAACTCATCAACAGAAAGAGTGGCTGAAAGAAAGATTAGAGTACTATAATAAATGGTTAAGGCGATGATTCACATTCATAATACCACTATGTAATTTTGTGCATAAATAATTAATACAACATGTTATATCACTAATAGGATTTTTCTTAGGCTTGGAATAAAGAAGACATCTTATGAAATATGGACTAGGAGAAAACCTAATCTTAAATACTTTAGGACTTTTGATAGTGAATGCCATATACTCAAGGATGGGGACAACCTTAGAAAGTTTGATGCTAAATCTAATATAGGTATCTTCCTAAGCTATTCTACTATGAGTAAATCCTATAGGGTTTATAATCAAAATTCACAAGTCATCTAGAAATCCTTTAATGTGGTTATAAATGATGCTGAGTACAATAAAGATATAATTAAGAGTCAAATTTTAACCCAGAAATCAATTAGGGATAACCTTAAAGATGAGGAGACTACAAAAGATAACCTTAATGATATCCTTGAATCAAATATTGACTCTAATAGGGATAAAGTTGTACCTTTAGATGACACTCCTAAAGAAATGAGGAATAAACATAGATCTAAAGTACCTAAGAACCACCCAATCTCAAATATTATAGGTAAATGTTAATGAATGTGTGGTTACTAGGAGACAATCAAGATTAAATGAGATGGGTCTTGTATGCTATACCATTGAAGCCAAAGAATGTGGAGGAAGATTTAAATGATGAATCATAAACTACTGCACTCCAAGAAGAGTTAAATCAATTCACTGGGAATGATGTGTGGTACTTAGTCCCTAGGCTAAAACTAAGAATCACTAGTATCAGGTAATAACCTATCGTATTATTCCCTAAACTAACTCACAAGGATAAGGTAAAATCAAAATCGATAAATTGCAACTCAAGCAATAATTAATCTCATTGTTATAATGATTTACCCATTGTCCCTATAAGTTTCCTAGCCCTTAGGTTTTCATGCTTCAAGCCCCAAATTGGCTTTTAGTCTCTCATGGGGGTGATGTCACAATCACAATCCATGGAAGGGTAAAATTCCATAATTTGAATAAAAAAAGAAAAGAAAAACAATATGCTTAATAAAGAAGAAAAGAAACAAACCAAAGTTCTTGTTATTTTTTTGCGTTCAATGTCCCTACCTTAGAACTAAGAGAGTTTATATAATATCATCAATTACTTAACATGTGGTTGTTGGGAACCCTAGATTACCACATTCCCATGCCTTGGATCGTGTTGCAAATCTACCTAGACTTTCTAAATCTATCGTAGCGGATAACCAAGTATTAAAAAACAATAAGAATACCATAGAAAACATAGATCTAGAGAATAAAGCCACATATCTTTGATCCAAATGTTCATGGATCGATTCCAATTGATGTAGATAACCCCAAAGTCGTAGTAGATCTTGTAAATACCATGATCTTTCACCTGATGATTCTTTCTTGTGTCTAAGAACTGAGATGGTGGAGATCTTAAGGGTGGAGGCTAGGTTCTTCCTCTAGATTGAAGGGGAGAATTACAAGACATTGAAACCCTAACCTTTAAAGGGGTATTTATAGGCTTCCTACTAGGCTTAAGTGCCTTAAAACTGCCATGGGCTTAGGTCACTTAATCTAGCCCAAAAGGTTGCTAATTGATTAATTAAACACACAAGGCACTAATTAATCAATTAGTTTGGTCCAAAGATGCCACTCACTTATCCCTATGCAACCTTGCGTAATTACAAAAACACCCTTATGCACAAACGTGAACTAAAAACCCATCCAACCCTCATAAACCGTGCCATCAATGAATATGAGCTTAGAGCAGGGACCACTAGGACCCATAGGAGTACTGCTTTCCTCATAATCAAATTCTGAAATTGACTTAACATCCCAATATAGAGAGTCAACTGCACTCCAGTACCCTATGTAAATTACAACAAAACACCAAGTGCTCGAGTCCATGACCTACTATCTACTGCATGCAAACTCCTTATGAACCGATGTCTATAATCTAACAAGGTAGTGCTATTACCTATCAAGATTACCTCTTAAATTCTTGAATTACAAATCACACTTATTATGTGATCAATTGACATACCTTAGCTCCAAGGAGCATATGTCAAATTCCATTAAAGGAATTACTGTGGCCACATATTTCATGATCACATTTCCTTTGGATCACCCAAGGGGACACAATGTCTTAATCCCATGAGATATCATGATGCCTCTATTGAGAATAGTTGTTGCCACCAGCCTCTATCAATAGTGACTCAATCTATAAGGATATATGACCACTTTAGGGTCTCACCCATAGGTCAAAGCCTTTGTTGATTTTGGCACAAGCTCAATATTCTTTCAAGGTTGAGGGTCAATGCAGTTTAGTAGCTTGGTGATTCATGACAATTGATAGCCTTGCGTCATGATTCACCAGAGGTCCTGTCTAGTGCGCATCACATACACTAGTACACTTACTATAGGAAACCCATCCTGATGGCAAAGAAAAACCATCCCTTCAATTAGGAGGTGGTGCACTACAACCTCAACTAGATTGCCCAAATCCATGAACCATATGGACAACTTATCTACTTACAGGAAACCCATGACTTGTATCTTCTGTGCAACTCCTAATGCACCCAAGTCATGTACAATGTAAGAGACATGGGTTGAATACTCAAATCAATGTCAATATACTAAGGAGATAACAAGAGGATAGTTAAGTCTAACTTTTTTACATCATGTCTTGCTTTTTGGGGCTCAACCCCAACAAACTCCTACTAGCCCCAAAAACAGACTAGGTGTTGTAGAAATATTCTACTCCATAGTCATATCACCTCTCTGTACTATCTCACAATAAGGTAATACTTCCTCTTTATGCATTTCCTCTTCCAATGGCACTTCAATTCTTTAGACTATGCCACCGCCCTATTATTATCACATAATAGTATCTTAGAGGATATAGCCAAGGTAACTACCCATAAACCAAAAGGCTTCCTTTGTTGCTATAAAAGCAATAAAAACTACTTAGAGTGTACACAAACTTAGAGGTAAAACTGCAAGAGTCCTTATTAGACTAAAAGTCCAATTTCCTAATACGAAAAGAGTACCAACTCATCTCAAAGACTCCAAAACATATAATCCCTCATTCTCTAAAGATACTAGAGTATATGTTTGACAGTTGCCCAAAGGTCTAATCAGGAAATCGACAAATATCCACTCATTATTCCTACAACAAAACAAATATTTGGTCTAGCATATAACATCACATACTTAAGGCCATCCATAGCAGAGGCCTTGGATATTGCCTTAATGCGATCTCTCTCCACAAATGTCTAAGGACATTGAACTTAAGAAAAACAACTCCAAATCCAAAGAGTAACAAACCCTTCTTGGAGTTTTGTATCAAGTACTTGACCAAATGCTCATCTATATAGGTGACATGGCACAATTTTCCTATTCTTACAATCCTAAGGGACCTTAACCCCAATAATATATTGTGCCTTCCTCTAGATTTTCATCTGGAATTGAGTAGACTACTAGATCATGATTGATGACAATATCCTTACATCATATCCAATGAGTATATTATCATCTACCTGTAGGATCTTAGAGCATCACCATGTTTTTGTTGTGCCTTCTTGTACACACAAGACCCTTTGCTATGAAAATGTTTGGTTGTTATATCCTATAAATGAGACACACTACAATAGATAGGAGTAATTTAATGGATTTGATTACAACCATTGTTGAAAAGGTTTAACATAGTTGTAACAAAGTTTCAAACTATAACCTTTAGCTATAGTCTTAGCTAAATAAAACTCAAGTTTTCCATCTACTCTTGTGTTTCTCTTGTAGATCAACTTACACCTATGAGTTTTATTCCTTTAGGTGCTTCTACAAGAACTTAAACTATGTTAGAATACAAATATTCTGACCACCTCTTCATAGCTCCTTACTTTAAGTGAGCACAAACATTGCTCACCACTTCATCATAATTTTTGGGATATGAACCTTCCACTATGATGAGACACTAGTGTACTAGAAATCATAGGAATGTATGTCTTTAACCTTCTAGATCCATAGTATTCTATGCAATGTGCAACTATCTTCTAATATATCCTCTAATTTGTATCATTCTTTGCCTTATTCCTTATCATATAGTCTTCATAAAAAATCTAACATTTGTATCAACAAATATTTTCTTATGAACTTGACTATAAAGGTAATAACCTAAAAATCATCATAGATATCTTATAAACTGATATATCTCTTAATAAAAAGAGGTATTACACAGTTTATAAGACATATCCCCAAAAGAATCAGGGAAAATATGAGAAACCTATCCATGATCTCACCATGTCCAACTAAGTTGATATCTCCTTTCCACCTCTTCATTTTGCAATGGAAACCCTGGTGCACATGACTAGGAAATAATCTGGTGCTCCAAAGGAAAGAATCAAACTTACTAGACATATCACCTTGATCTAATCGAAGTGACTTGTTATATATACCAAATAGGTTATTCAATCCTGCCTTAAATTCAATGAATGTATCCAAGGCATTGAATCTCCTATGTACATATCCAAACCTAAAGTAATCATCGCTAGAAGTGATGAAATACCCATACCCTTCCCATGCAAGGACACTAAAAGTTCCATATATTTTAGTATGCACTAACTCCAAACATTCCTTGGCTTTAGTCCTTTTGGTCATTTTACCATTTATATAGGATTTGTAGACTGAAAGATCTTTTGGAATCAATGAGTCTAGACTTTATTAGTCTTTGGATCCTATTTAGATTAATACAACATAGGTCTGGAAACCAAATGTTTAATTAGTGCTAGGTTTAATCTTGAGATCTGACTATTCTCATCACTTGGCAAAGTGATAATGGAATACATATAAAAGAAAAGGATATTCCCTCCCACTTACCTGCATAACTAACCTTGTATTTGAAGGTAAGGTAAGTATAATCTCATATTTTAACCTTCTCACTTGTTGAATATCCTATAAGGACTTATAGGCAGTGGGCTTGGAATCTATCCACCATAAATGGTGAAATCCACCACTAAATACTCAACAATGAGAAAATGATGTATGCTTTCCTTTTTCCTTTAGGTAAACTAGGCATTCCTTTTCGAGTGTTCTAAAAGGTCACAAAGGAATCACTTACCCCTGAGCTTGCTCTCTTATTCCTTCTCTTGAACTTTCCTTATTTGATATTGTTCTTCTTCTTTTTGGTAAAAGAACATGAAGAACCTTTGACTTCCATATGAACACCCTATAATATTTGAGAATATTCTTAGCCATCCCAAGGAAAATGGCAAGATCTCGAAGATCATATGAATACTAGTGTTCATAACAGTCCTAAGAATAGCTTGTCAAAGCTGACCTACCCTTATCACTAAATGACCATTACAAACTTGAAAAATAATATCAAAGTCTATAGTAATAGACATGTGTTGCTATTGCAACATATTATCCAAAGATCTAAGTATTAGACACTTGGTATTCTGATCCATCTAATACCACTTTGATATACCACTCTTTCCTTTTGCTAGGTTAGTTTATAAGAAATAGCTAACTTTACCTAAACTAGCTTCTCTACAGTTAATTACTATATCTAGAATAAAGTTAGTCCAATTGATTAGGTGGGCATAGCCTATTGTGAGAAAGAGAGTGATAATAGAACCAACATGATATATGTAACAAATAATATAACTAAGCATATGACATAATTGAGCATTCATGGCATCTGGTAATTAATTTAGCAAAAATATAGTGCTCTCAAACTACATATCATTTTGCAAGGTATCCTAGTATCATAAGAATCAAGACTACATGGGGAAGGTCATGACATTATTACTAGTTAGAGATCTTCTCAGATTGATCTCCCTGCCTTAACCATAAAGGTATCTAAAGGCAAGATGAGTATACCTTTTATTTGGCCCATGGACTATGCAAGTGGGACCGTGTGGGGCGATTTTACCACTTCATATCCAATGTCAAGTGTATAACCATTGTCCTTGAACTATTAATGTCACCAAGTAAAGAACCCGATCGTGGGGGTGGTCGTTCCCACTATAGACATATCTAGTCTCATCCATGTGGAGAGTCCATATCTCTTTATTCTTAGGGCTAACCTACCGTGGGGGTGGTGATGAACCAAAATCAAGATGGGCTCGACAATGGAGGCCGTGGCTTGCCTAAGGTCCCCTCCCACTTAATCTTTTGAGATAAATAAGAGCATTTTAAAACCACTAGTAATATCCTTGATGAATAAATTATCTACTTTGAAAATTTCCACAAATATTTATTTCATAATTGGAAACTTAGTGTAATAGGAGAATACCAACATGAAAAATTTAAAATTTCCATGAGAGTAACTTTCAAAAAGAATTTTGATAAAATATCCACTCTCAATATTTTTAAAAACTATTTTCATACTATTCTCATTGTATACACAATTCCAATTAATAAATATTTTATCTAGGAAATGTTTCAAAGAAATTTATTTCCATCAAATTACTAATCCTTTTGGTAATAATCTTTTAATGATAAATTATCTCTAATGAAAATTTTTGAAATATTTATTTTCTAAATTGGAGACCCTTGTATAATAAGGAAATTATCAATTTATGAGATTTTGAATAATTTTGAGAGCACCTTATCCAAGAAAAGGAACTTTTGCTTCTCATATTAAAAAATCCTTATAAGATTTACTTTCCTTATTCCTTAAACTTTTCCAACTTAATAAATATTTCAATGGAAATTCCAAAATAATTTATTCCATTAAATATTACCAAAAATAGAACCTTTTAGTAATTCCTTAATAGATAAAATATTCTCTATGAAAAACTTAAAAAAATGTTTATTTCCAAAAAGGAATTAAACAATCCATTTTGGAAAATATTTTCAAAATATTTTATATCTTCATGAAATTACTAAAACTTTCCAAAGTTATTTTGGTAACCCTTCTTATAAAAAATTCTCTGTCATGAGATTCTCCAAATCTATTAATTTCTTTTAAAACAAGACTCCTATGCTAAAAGAATTGTTCTCTTATTCTTTACCATTGAATTATCCAAACAAAACGGTTTCCTCCTCTTTGGGGGGAGAGCCTCGAGGACCAACTATAGGTATAGTTTTCCTTCTCTCACTGAGAAAGAACAAGAAAACCTCCTAAAGTTTAAAAAACAGATAGTTCTAAAAAAATAACAATCTTCTTAACAACATCCAGTTTAAAAAGATAATCTTGGAAAATATCTTCTCATGAAAATATACTAAGAATATATATAAAAAATTTATTTTGGTTCTAATACTTATTTTGGTAACCATTCTTAATTATAAATTATCTATCATGAATTTTCAAAATTAACTTATTCTCTTTAAATTGGAATCTTGTGCAAAATGAGAAATATACTATTTTATAAAGATTTGAAAAAATAAGAACTTTTCCTTAAAAGAAAGATTTTATTCTTAGATATCTCAAAGATTTGAGAAGATTTTAAATAAAATTAAAATATTTAAGAATTAATTTAAAAAAAGGTAAGAAAACTCTTAATCATTTTTCCAACTTATCATTTTTTTTTAAAATAAAATTTCCTAACCATGCACATTCCAATTTAAATTAGTTTTCCAATTTTGAAAAAAAATATGAAAATTTATTTCTAATTAAGGATACAAAATATCTTGAGGCCACATATGCAATATATCAATAGCATATAATAAAAACAAGGAAATGACTAAATAAAAAATTTTCCCATGGCTTTTAGGGATCTTGTTGCATATTTGGTATTTAAAGTTTGGATAAAATCCAAATTATTGGGTTAGTGAAAATAGAAAACTCAAATGGCCCAATTTTCACAAAAAAATTGAGCCCAACAAGAGGCCCAAAATTCAGCCCAAACAACCAAAAAGAATTAGGCCCGTAACAATCCCGTAACAGCATGCTCTTTGCACAACATTTCTTCAATCAGTCATATCTCCCTCATTTCAACTCCAAATTATGATCCGTTTGAATCATTAGATTTCTGACTTCCTGAGCTTCAAAACCATATGTGATTTGCCTTAAGAAACCTACTAGAAGATGCCGCGATTTCGGCTCAAAGTTGACATCATTGTGTTGCCATACACTTTGCGCAACCTTGCTTCATTCGGTCATATCTCCCTCATTTTAACTCCGAATTGAAATATGCTTGAACCATTAGATTTGTGAATTCCTAAGCTTTAAATCTATATGTGGCTTCCCCAATGAACTATTAGGAGGTAGTCCCGATTTTGAGTTTAAGTCAATGTTACTGTGTTGCCATGGATCTTAAATTAAGAACTTCCAAGATTTCTTCTTTTTTCTTTAACCACCATTGAATCTCAAAAAGAACTTTCAAGATTCCATCTTTTCTCTTGGGTCACCATAGATGGATGAAAAAAGAAAAACTGAAATTTTTACAACAATAAAAATCCTATGCTCCTCCTTTAATGGAACTTATAACCCATCTATTTAAAAGTAAAGATTTTTACAATAAAATAAAAATCCTATACCCCTTATGGGGTGTACAACCCAATCTAGAGAACAATAATCAATGATCATCAACATATCCAAACATAATAATAACCCAAAATTAATTATAATAATCATATAGAAAATTGCAACCACTATAATTACATTCATTAATCTCTTTGGGCTTTGGGATGAATAAAACAACCCTGCAAAATAGAGTTAGCACACCCTAGAACAAATCTAACATGCTAGAACCTACCTTAGGGCTTTGATACCAGTTGTTGGGAACCTCAGATTACTCCATTCCCATGCCTTGGATTGTGTAGGGTGCATGCAAATATGCTATAGGCTCTTTAAATCTACCGCATCGAATAAACAGGTATTAAAAAACAATAAGAATACCAAAGAAAACATAGATATAGAGAATAAAACAACATACATTTGATCAAAATGTTCCTGGATCGATTCCAATCGATGTAGATAACCCCAAAGTCGTAGTAGATCTCGTAAATACCATGATCTTCCACCTGATGACTTTTCCTTGTGTCTAAGCACTAAGATGATGGAGATCTCAAGGGTGGAGGTTAGGGTTCTTTCTCTAGATTGAAGGGGAGAATGGAAAGACATTGAAACCTTAACCCTTAAAGGGGTATTCATAGGCTTCCTACTAAGCTTAAGTGATTTAAGCCCACCATGGGTTTGGATCACTTAATCTAGCCCAAAAAGGTTGCTACTTGATTAATTAACCATACAAGACCCTAATTAATCAATTAGACCAGTCCAAAAATGACACTCACTTATCCCTATGCAACCTTATGTAATTACCAAAATACCCTTATGCACAAAAGTGAACTAAAAACCATTCAACCCTTATAAACCGTGTCATCAAGGAATATGAGCTTAAAGTGGGGACCATTAGGACCCATGGGAGTACTGGCTCCCTTAAAATAAAATCCTGAAATTGATTCAATATCTCACTACAGAGAGTCAACTGCACTCAAGTACCTATGTAAATTACAAAGAGACACTAAGTGCTTAGGTTCGTGACCTACTATCACCTATCAAGATTACCTATCAAGATTGGTGTCCATAATCTAACAAGGTAGTGCTATCACCTATCAAGATTACCTCTCAAATCCTTGAGTTACAGATCCTACTTATTATGTGATCAACTAACATACTCTAACTCCAAGGAGCATATTCAAATTCCACAAAAGAAATTACTATGACTACATATTTCATTATCATATTTCCTTTGGATCACCAAAGAGGACACACTGTCTCAATCCCATGAGATATCATGGTGTCTTTATTGAGAATACCTATTGCCACCATCCTCCATCAACAGTGAACCAATCCATAGGGATATATGACCACTTTAAGGTCTCACCCATAGGTTAAAGCCTCTTGTTGATTTTAACACAACCTTATTATCCTCTTAAGGTTGAGAGTCCATGCAATTTAGTAGCTTGGTGAATCATGACAATTGATAGCCTTGCGTCATGATTCACCATAGGTCATGTCTAGTGTGCATCACATACACTAGTACACTCACCATAGGAAACCTATTTTGACAGCCAAGATAAGTCATCCCTTCAATTAGGAGGTGGTGCACTACAGTATCAACTAGATTGCCCAAATTCATAAACCAACTATGGATAACTTATCTACTTATAAAGAACCCATGACTTGTATCTTCTGTGCAACTCCTAATGCACCAAGTAATGTACAATGTAAGAGACATGGGTTGAATACTCAAATCAATGTCAATATACTAAGCAGACAGCAAGAGAATAGTTAAGTCTAACTTTGTTACATAATATTTGCTTTTTGGGACTCAATCTCAATAGTGGCACACTCTCATTGGCCACTTATTACAAAATAATTACCTAAAAATGACTAAAAATAAAATAAAATGATGATTTCTAGTTGTGTGGGGCTCATTTAGGGGGGATGGAGTGCCATAGATGCAAT
The DNA here is from genome assembly GCA_946000715.1 of Vitis cinerea var. helleri x Vitis riparia. Taxonomy (NCBI): domain Eukaryota; kingdom Viridiplantae; phylum Streptophyta; class Magnoliopsida; order Vitales; family Vitaceae; genus Vitis; species Vitis cinerea var. helleri x Vitis riparia. Next base: position 14,486,852 of record OX253995.1, read on the forward strand.
TATCGAGGTAGAGGAGGCTCAACACCAAAGTGGCAGTGGGTAAATTTGAAATTGAGCTCATTTTGAATTGGATTTCGAATTCATAAGTTGAATTTCGAAATAATTTCAAAATGCTCTTTCAACTTTGCGCAATTGTTTTCAAATGACCATAACTTCTTTGTTTCAACTCAAATTTTCACATAGTTTGAAGCGTTGGACTCCTGACATCCCAAGCTTCGAAATGATATATAGAATGCCTAAGATGGACTTCAAAAAGTACTCCAAAGTTTGCCTCAACATCAAAGTACATGTTATCATTAGATTTTGACAAATTCCAAATTTTCATGCAAACTTGATGAATTTGCTTCATGCCTCATTATCCATGTTTGTGTTCCTTCTTTCTTCTTTTATAATGATCTATCCTCATTTCCCAAACTCATGACATCCTCATCTTTCATTTCCTCAAATTCCATGAGTCTTGACTCGCTCAATTTCTCATTTAATCCCTTGATCTTTCGATATCTAAAATGGTTTCAACTTGCACCATTTTCTTCCCTTATACCTTAGATAAATCTCCAAAATAAACTTTAAACTCATAGCTAAGATCTTAGCACCAATTTGGGTCAAGTTGGATGATTTGAGTGTCTTAGGGTGCATAAACCATATCGAATATTTTCCATTAAGGCACATATTTTGGCTCCTATCATCCCCCTCAACTTAAACTTTGCTAGCCCTTAGAAAATGGAAAGAGTAAAAAGAATGAAAAATATGTAATGGAATTCATGAAACCATAATGAATAAACATAGCATGTTTCACACACAAGATACTCAAGTAGTTAAATTTCCTAGAATTGAGCGAGATGACACAAGATATGCAATCTCTTAGTTTTCTCACCTTATCTTCGTATACATAAACGTGCATCCATGTTTAACTTTCCCCTTAGTGTCTCTTGATTTTCCCTTGGTTAGTTCTTTCCACTTAAACCTCATGTGCTTAATTTTGGTGTCCCCTCATCGTATTCTTCTTAAGAATTTTGCTTAAACTCAAATTTTATAATTCTTTAAGTTAAAGAGGTAAGAAAATTTATATTGATTTTTCTTTCTTAGTTTAGGAAATCTCTTTCTAAATGGCTTAATAGGGATCCGTCAGCAACTCCCGAGTTTTCACCCAAAGTACTAGGTATTGAGGACCTTTATAGGTCACTTACCCATCAGGTTCACCCCAGTTTAAGGTAGAACAAGGCCGAATTTCCTAAACTTTTTTTTTTTTCAAAATTGAATTCAGTTTGTGTAATGAGCAAGATATTGATGACTCCTAACCAATAGGCACCAAGGCTAGAAGACACAAGGCCATCACCCCATTGGATAATTACTTAAGCTCAAATCAATCATTTCCATATATAACCATAAGGGTACACAAGGCCATTTCCTCCTCTTGTTACTTAAAAACAACTCCTTTTAAGCTAAAGAAATTATCTTAGTCAAGATACCACAAGGGTACATGTGCTTTGTGTGTGCTTTGAGTCTTAAACAGAAAATAACCATTAAAGAAAAATTAAAGGTATCCTAAGGATTCAATCTAACCATTTTTGCAATCAAAGGTATAAAAAGAAAAGTTAAGTAAACTAATACTCTTACTTTAATTGTGTTTCTTCTTAAATTCTAAGGAAACAATCATGCTTAAAGAATTCTCATGCAAAATAACTCATGCATCATTAATGCAAATCAAGAATCACATTAACTAACCAAAGATAATATGCAAAATTTTGAAAAAAATTAGGGCTAATATTCCTTCCCCCCTCAACCTACATTATACATTGTCCCCAATGTGTAAGATAATAGGTCAAAAGAAAGGAAAAAAAAAAAGGAAAATGTTACTTTAAGATCATCAAGTGAAAAATTTGTTATAAGGACTTCATATAAACCAGAGATCAATAGCAAAAGTATGCATAAAGAAAAATATAAATGGTGAGAATCTAAAAGAGAGTATAAGAGTATAAGTACAACCATATCAAAGAAGGTATATATAAGAATGAAAATCAAGTTCCAATGACAGGATCAACAACTTTATTTATCTCTTTTGACACAAGGGTGGCTACCTAGTCAATGTCCTCCAACATAGGTGTAGTAGCCTGATCATGGATCTCCAAGATAGGTGTAACAACCTCACCACCATCCTACACTATAAGGTGGTCTTCATTGATGATTATGTCTACACCAGTGTCAGTAGCTTGAATGAAAATCTCGCCATCGACCTGTCCTGCAGAATCTGGAATATCAATAGTCAAGGTAAAAATCTTAGTTGTAGCATCACTCAATGTATATAGAATAGGCATGGTCTCATGGGCTACTATCAGTGCTCTAGTGTTAGAGCCAAAACCAATCACCTTTGAGAAACCATCAACCTTTAAGCTTGTGTAAAAAAATTTCTCCTCTATCTAGGTGGAACAACCAAGGAAGTGAACTGCTATACAAAAAAAGTGAGGTCATCCATTCGAGTCTCCATCTTGCCTAGGTGAGCATCAATACGGGAGTCCATGTACATAAATAACTCCTGAAGTGTGTCTAGAAGGGCCATAATCAATAAGGTACTCAGCGTAGCATCAACGACCTAAGGTTGTGAAGGTATAGGGATATAGGAAGCTGGTACTATTGGTGTAGAAATAGGAACAATAGGCTTTAGGGTACTCAAAAGAGGTGGTAGAAGAGGAACATGAAGCATTGGTAAGCTTGTGTCAAAAGTAGGAATAAACGGAAACAGGCTTTTGATTACTACTCAAAAAGTGCTATTTGATAGCTTTTAATTAATCCTTTTAAACACTTTTGAGTAGTAGTTAGTGTCTTTTAACCCAATTAGCATGTTAAGGCCCCTTTCAATCAATTCTAATCAAATTGTGTAAGTTTTGGTGTTTTTGTTAGTATTTTGATCACCAAAGAATTATGAGATTGAGGAGAGTTTTATGGAATCCTTGGAAAGCAATGGGAAGCTTAGAGGCATGAAGAATCAAAGCTTTGAAGCACTTTTGCCATAAACAAGTCTAGAATGCAAGGGAAAGCAAAGAGAATCCAGCCATGAAGCATTCTTGATGACAGTCACTGCAGCCACTTTTGGAGCACTTCCTGAAGTCCAAATTATGCATGCTATATGTCATTTGAAAGCTTAGGAAGTCAACAATCCAATGCTATAAACCGTGTGCAATTTGGAGCTAAAATGAGGAAGTTATAGCCTTTTAAAGGCAATTGCTCCAAGCTGAAGGAAGGATTCAGAAAAGTGCTGCGGAATCAGCCTTTTGTTGCGAGATATTTCGCAACACTTTTGTACAGTGCTATGGATTTCCCCTGAAGCTTCACGCTGCGATGGAAGTCAAACACCACAAGATGGAAGTCAACTTCGTAAAGGTGTTGAATCAGCCTTTTGCTGCAAAGAAATTTCGCAGCCCTTCTGGTGCACCTGCGAAATTTCGCAGACCTCACTTTTCACCTGCGAAGTGGTCCTTAGTGCTTCCCGATATTTGTAACCGACACTTGGAGATATTTTTCATTAGATTTTTGTTGCATAAATGCCCAAATTCTCTTTGTAAGTCACCAATGATAGTATTCCTTAGTTTTTAAGTTAGGAATTTGGCAAAAATATCTATGTAATTGCTGTAAATGTGATTTTGGTATAAAGAGAGCCCGAGGAGCCTGTTCTGAGGGTGATGAACCTTTTGTAAAAGTTTCAAAGGAAGAAATACACAGAGCTTGAGCTTGTGCTCTGCTTTACCTTCTCACTTTGATTGTGTTTTTACTTATTTTACTAAGTTATGCACTCTCTGAGGAGCTTTCCCTAAAGAATGAGTAACTAAACCTTTTAGTTCCTTGGAGTTAAGGTTGCCGGGAAAGGTTCCAAGTGCATGAATCAGAAGCTTTGTGGTTTCAGCTATGAATGAAGAGAAAGTGTGTCCCGTGAATGGTTTCTAATGTTTTTAGTTAACTTAAAACACCTTGGAGTCACCTGGGCCAACACTTGGTAAGGCAAGTGATCTCTAACCATGGAGATGCACTAGTTTACCCCTTGCGAGCCTCTGGTAGGTGACTTGAAGGTAGGATTTTCTAGAATAGCCAACACTTGATAAGCTTTTGGACTCTAAGGAGACATCCATTAGTTATCTCTTGCGAGCTTTTGACGGGTAATCCAAGGTTAAAGATCACCTTGAATGGTAAAGGCTAAGTGAGAGGCTCAAACCATTGCAAGTTGCATCAGTGAGAGAATTAGAGCTGAAATCCAATTGAGGGATGCATTTGTGCAGCACCTGTTAGAGAATTGACTTTAAGTTAATTCTCTAATGTGAGGAATTGAACCAACTGACCGGAGCTATGCTTTTGCATGAGGAACCTCCCCTGTGAACCTGAATCTCCAAGGAATGCTTTTCTTCTTAAGTTATTTTCATCACTTGTTGTGTTGTTAATCTAAGTCCAAACCTTTTCCAACCAAAGTTTGTGTTTTATTTCTTAAGCTAATCTTGAAATGAAACAGCACCAATTCACTTTGAATTGGTATCCTTTTCAACTTGAGTACCCTTCCCAGTGGAACGATCCTAGAGCCACTATGCTATAGTAGCTTTTTATTTGCTACCCTAGTTCATGGTGTAATAGGTTATAAATTTTGTTGATTAATCCCTCAATCAAGGAGCACCAGCTGGACACCAATTAGGCATGAATCAGCTTTCTATAGTAGATAGAGGTGCAACAACATGTAGAGCTTTCCTTTGCCTAGTGCCATGGGTAGGCAACTATGATCTTGAATGAATCACTCTAATCCACTAATCAATAACATAAGTTTGAGAAGCCATGCGACAATCAGACTTAAGTAATTGGTGTCCACAATGAAGTAAGTAGTGTGAGAGAAATTGATACAAAGGAATGAGATAGCTTTGAGCTAAAGCTAACTGTTTCTCCTTTACCTTCTGGAAAAAAATAATAATGGTATCCATGATGAGTTGAGCTAGAATCCACCACTTGTGTACATTTGATATAACCACCATAAGATAATGTCAAAACACTCTATAGAGTGTCCAAATGGAAAAATGTTGGTCTTAATGGTCTGATCCACAAACCATAAGATCTATGGCATCTCAAGGCGAGTAATGGCTGAATGAAAATGGGTCCTTTGAGGTGCTAGCATATGTGCAATCCTTGGAAAAGTTGGTTGTGACTGAGGTGCAAATCGGCTCCAAGAGGAGCAGATGACGATAAACTAAAGGCTACAGTAATGGTCTCAGTGGAAATAATATCAGCTCAATCTTTGATAGAAAAGTGTAGCTCTCGATACCCTCTTCTCTAATCCTTGAGAGTAGAGAAGAACTCTCATACACTGGCAACATAAAAATATGGGGGAATATCTATCAATGTAAGAAAATAATATCGATCGAGGAGGTGCATAGATTGTGCTATAGGCTCATAAGTACTAAATGCCTTTATGTCATAAGATAACTCCTAACCAAACTCTCGATGACATGGGTCCACCCTAATGCTATCATCACAAACTCTTAAAGATGGAGGACGTGTTGGCTCGGAGTAAGGGGAGTTACCCTTGGACGTGGAGGAGTGGGAGTAGGCCTGGTGGTCCTAGAAGTGGTTGGGCAATCAAAATGGGCCTTCGTCCTAGCCTTTATGTGCACCGCCTAATAAGGCACATGCTTCCCAATAAGCTCGCTAATCACTATACCACCTCGACTCTAGACAGGAGGTTGTGCATGAAGCTCATAATTAGACCCCGCAAACTCAGTCGCATTGTCACTCTCAATAACAACCTTCTTTTTATCTTAATCCATATGAAATAAATGTTGAAAACGACACTAAACTTAAAGAAGGAAAGAAAAAACAAAAATAAATAAATAAATACAAATTCATAAGGGTTAAGAAAATAATCTACAATAAAAGTAAGAAAAAGAAAATAAAACAAACAAAAAAATCCTATGTGGATAAAAATTGGATGCTCATGAAATTTGTGGATTCATAAGAAACGGTGGTAGACCATTCCTAAAATAATGGAGAACACTCAAGGTGTCCAACAATAATGAAAACATGAGTCTTTAAGGCCTTAGATATAATCTAAACAATTCCTAAGCTCAAATATCATATGGCATGAAAACCAAAGTGATTGGTAACTTAGGAAAATGTGCAAAACAAATAGAAAAAATCTACTAAAGTATTTAAAATGTTCCAAGGCATATAAAACACAGGCTATGCAATAATTATGCAAAACTCATGGAAAGATAAGAAGTTTGCTCTCAAAGTATTCTAAGATGTTAAGGAAGCCCTAAGGATCTTGCAGAAAAAATTTCAAGAATTTTCTCAAAGTATAAACCGGAATTTCTAACACCTTGAGTTTCCAAGGAAACCCAAAATTTCCAAGCAAAGCAAATGAACTGTGTGAAACCAAATGAATCCTATTACGCTACGCTCGAGGTTTCAGGGTCGACCTCCTCGCTGAGCTTGTGGGGTAGCACTCTCTAGATTTTTTTTTCTTTTTCCTTTTATTTATTATTTTTTATTTATCTATCCAATTGGAACAATGGAAACCTTAAACAATACTAATGAGAGTTGTGTAACACCGCATTAATATGGAGTAACATCGCATAATGAAACCCTGAAAATCAAGAAAAATCCATGAAAAATAAAAGAGAAACTAGCATGAGTGTAGTGCATACCTGGAATGCAACAAACCCATGATGAAACCCTAAAAATTGCCTTTAATGGAAGCTAGGAAGACAAACAAGAGAGAGGGAAACAAGGGGAAGAAAAGATGAAGTGGTTTGGAAGCAGAAAAGACAATTTATAAAAAAGTTTGGGCAATTTTGGAATGAGTTCGAAATGAAAATTAGGTATTTTGAATTGGATTTTGGTTAAAAAGAGTCATTTTGAAATTTAACTATTGAATTCGAAAGTAACCCTATTTCAAATTCATTAATTGATGGTTAAAAAATGCCTATTTTGAAATGTAACCATTGACTTCTACCTTATTTTGAAATGGTTCATAGTATACAAAAACACTTTAGACATCTAATTTCAAAAATGAAAAAAAAAAATTATTCCTAAATGGGGCAAATTTCGAATTCAGCTTCTGAAATTCAAAAAATCTCAATTCTAAAGCAAGATATTTTAATTTCGAAAGCCCACCATTTCAAATTTACTAACTGTAACCTCAATGCAATGCAAAAACTCATATCAAAATTCCACTAGTAATTTAAAAAATAACTCAATTTTGAAATGACTAACCGTTGATTCCAACTTTCATTTTGAAATTGCAATTGTTTATTCGAATTTGCCTTCATTTCAAAATAACTCACTATGGGTGTATGAAGTCCATTTTAAAACATCAAAACTGCTCATTTCGAAATTCAAGATCCATTTCAAAATTCCTTGTATTTTGAACACATTGTCCGTGAGTTCAAAATACCCATTTAAGAAATAACCAATGATTTCAAAATCAATCTCAATTCGAATTCACTCTCTATGGGTTAAAAATTGCAATTCCAAGACAAAAATTTTGAATTCAAAAGGATCATAATATTGAAATCACCCACTAATGGTAGGAAAAAGTGTCATTTCCAATTGAGATTTCAAATTCAGAAATGAAGGAATTTTGAATTCATCTACTATACCTTTGACCCTTTATCTTAAAGTTTTTTTTTATTTCTCTTTCAAGGCTACTCAGTTTTTGTACTCTATCTCTTATATTCGAAGTTCACCAATAATCCTCACAAGTATATTTTGGGAGATCCATAGTATTAAATATCGATTAGCGTACCTATAGGAGCTTTATCACCTTGAACACATGTGAGGCTTACCTTTTCACTCCCTTGAAGTTTGCATTCACCTGTATCACCCAAATGTTTGCAAGCTAAGTAGCTACAACTCATAAGCTCATTAGTAAGTTAAAAGCGACTATAAAAAAAATGCTAACCATATTGCTAATGACTTATTAAAAATGAAAAACTAAACAAAGGAAAAATAAAATAAAAGAAGAAAATAAATAAATAAAAGTAGTTACCTAAATCTAATTTTACTTTCTTGATTTTAAGCAAATACTTCAACCTTTTTTAACATCCCCACCAAGAAAATAAAGATTTTTCTTTTATGTCTCAAATCTTTCGATGAAATGCTTTAAGCGCTAACCATTGACTTTGAATTCTTTACCACTCCTTGGATTTTTAATGGTCACTGTGCCATATGGGAAGACTTCCTTGGCCACAAAAGGGCCATTCCACATTGACCTAGGTTTTCCTGGAAAAATGTGAAGCTTGGAGGCATACAACAACACCTTTTCACCTAGCTTGAACTCCCTCTGTAAAATAAGCTTGTCATGGTAGAATTTGTGTTTTTTCTTTGCATTATGTAAGCATTCATAACTCTTATTTCGATAAGGCTTAAGCTCATTTAGATCATATTTCGTTTTAGCTCTAGCTTGATTCGAATCAAAGTTCATTTTTTTTTATAGCTCAATATGCATGGTGTTCGAGCTTTACAGGAAAATGACATGCTTTGTGATAAGCAATCTGATACGGTGACATGTTAAGGATAGTCTTATAGGTTGTCCTATATACCTAAAGGGAATCACTCAACTTGTTATACTACTAATCTTTTCTTGTAGTATTGACCACTTTGGTGAGGATTCTCTTAATCTCCCAATTTGCTAGCTGACTTGCCCATTAATTTGAGGGTGATATGGGGTGGACACTTTATGACTCACTCCATATTTTTGCAAAAGAGTGGTCAAGGGCTTGTTACAAAAAACGTGTACCTCCATCACTAATGATTGCTTTTGGAATGCCAACCTTAGAGAAAATATACTCCTTTAAAAATTTGAGCACCACTTTATGAATATTGCTTTTGCATGCTATTGGTTCCACCCACTAGAAGACATAATCCACTCCCACCAAAATATATAGATTGATAAAAGAAAGAAGGAATGGTCCCATAAAGTTGAGACCCTAACAATCAAGGCCTTAATGACATAAATAAGATTTTGTGGCATTTGATACCTTGTGTTGATTTTCCCTAGTTGTTGACATTATAGGCAACTTTTGTAGTGTGTGTTAAAATCCTTGAACATAGTTGGCCTATAAAAACCACTCAGTAGAATTTTTTTTGATGTCTTCCTCAAGGAAAAATGATCTTCACAAGCTTCCTCATGGTACATCTGCAATATGTCTTGTTGTTCACCATCTGGAACACATCTTCGAATAATTTGATTTGGGAAAAACTTATACAAATATGGATCATCCCAAACATAATGTTTTTCTCATGAAAGAAAATACTTCTTCATATCCATGTTCTATTATGAAGGAAACTCTCCAATTGCCAAGTAGTTGACTATATTTGCGAACCAAGGCAACTTCTCCACTGCACAAAGTGCATAATCAGGAAACTCATCATTAATTTGAAGCTCCTCAAAATGTGACTCAACTTTAACTTAGGAACAATGATTAGCAACCACATCCTCTACCCCTTGCTTATCCTTAATTTGAACATTGAATTTTTAAAGAAGAAGAATCCACCCAATAAGTCTTGCTTTGACATCCTTCTTGTTGAGTAAGTATTTCAAGGTTGAATGGTCTGTGAAGATTATGATTGATGTCCCCAGAAGGTAGTTCCTAAATTTGTCTAGCATAAATACCACTGTAAGAAACTCTTTCTCTATGGTCATGTAATTCCTTTGAGCATCATTAAGGGTCTTATTGGCATAGTACACCATATATGGCTTATTATCTTCTCTTTGGCCTAGTACAGCTCCCACTGCATAATCATTGGTGTCACACATCAACTCAAATGGTAGAGACTAATTAGGAGGTCTCACAATAGATGTAGTGGTAAGAAGTGACTTCAATCTCTCAAAAGCTTCTTAGCTTGCTTTGGTCCATAAAAATTCTGCATTCTTAAGCAACAAAGCACATAGGGGTCGAGAAATATTTGAGAAGTCTCGTATGAATCTTCTATAGAAACTTGCATGTCCCAAAAATTGTCTCACGTTCTTAATAGTAGTAAGTGAAGCTAACTTTGAGATGAGTTCAACTTTTGCTAGATCTGCCTTAATGTCTTCTCTAGAAATGATGTGACCAAGTAGTACTCCAAAGGTTGCCTTGAAGTGATGTTGGGAACCTTCGATTACTTTGTTCTCATTGCCCGGATCTCATAGGGTGCATGCATCTATCCTTAAGGCTCCCTAGATCTAACATAGTGGAGAATAATGGCTTAAAAAACCATATTAGGTGTAGACCCTCCATTTTGTCCTACTAGCACATGCCCTATTATGTGTTTGTTTGGTACTTTACAACAATTCTCTAGTGACCTATTACTACTTGTGTAGCCTATATTTTCTAAGCCACCTTGGGGACATTGGTCGAAGGATTTATCTAACCCCATTATGACTCTTGGCAGCCCTAATTTAGACTTGGGCTCACTTAGGCACCACCTTAGGTTCATTTAAGTACACCTTAGGCCCATTAGCCATACCTGACGCATTAGGCACCACCCTAGGCCCACTTAGGAACCCTAGGTCCATTTAGACATACCTGGCCCATTAGGCACCACCCTAGGCCCACTTAGGCACTCTAGGCCTATTTATACACACTTGGGCACCCTAGGCCAATTTAGACACACCTGGCCCATTAGGTACCATCCTAGGCCCATTAGGCACCCTAGGCCCATTAGGTACCACCTTAGGCCCACTTAGGCACCCTAGGTCCATTTAGACACACCTGGCCCATTAGGCACCACCTTACGCCCACTTAGGCACCCTAGGCACACCTGGCCCATTAGGCACCACCTTAGGCACCCTAGGCCCATTTAGGCACACTTGGCCCATTAGGCACCACCTTAAGCCCACTTAGGCACCCTAGGCCTATTTAGGCACACTTGGCCCATTAGGCACCACCTTAGGCCCACTTAGGCACCCTACGCCCATTTAGGCACACTTGGCCCATTAGGCACCCTAGGCCCATTTAGATCATTTTTTGCATGGATGCATGGTTTGCATGGCTTGCATGGTTGCATGGCTCGTATGGCTTGCATGTGCTTGATTTTGCTTTTTGTTTTTTTATCTCTCTCAATTTATTAGTTTTATTCATTTATTTACTTATTTTTAGAAAATTGCATGAGCTTAATGATTATATTCATTTTGTTTTTATTTATCTATTTATTAATTTATTTTAATAGAAAATTGCTTGAGTTGATAATTCATTTTAGTTTTGCATGTGATCTATATTTTTAATTTCGTTTAAAATTGCATATTTTGGATTTTTAATTCTTAGTTACACATTTTTTTTATTATTATTCTAACCCTTGGTTTTCTTTAATTTTTATTTTTATTTTCCTTTTATTTTTTTATTATTTGTTTTGCACGGGATTCCACGTGCCCCATATGGGAAAGGAAATGGAGCATGCATGGGAAAGGAAGGGACCATTTTAGAAAAGAAAATTGGGACAATCGACTGGTGATTGGAGAGAGAGGAAGAGAGAAAAGAAAAACTCACCAGAAAAGGAAGATGGAGTCTGAAATAAAAAGAAAAATGCACCATTAAGGGAGAAATTGGCAGTCGCACGTAAGAAAGGTTGAAAAGAAGATGATTAGAAAAGGAAAAGGTGCAACTGCACCAAAAAAGGAAAGGAGATCTCTAGAGGTGAGAAAACATTGAGTAGGGAAAGAAAAGGGGAGAACCATTGAGAAGCAAGGAGAACGGCTGCACCCTAGAGAGATTTTTCAAGAACAACCGTACCAAGTGAAGGAAGGGGAAAAGTGATTTGGAGAAGCTATACCAAGTGAAGAAAAAAAAAAGTGATATAGAACAGTTGCACCCTTGAGAGATTTTTCCAGAACAGCCGCACCAAGTGAAGGAAGGGGAAAGGTGATCTGGAGAAGCCGCACCAAGTGAAGGAAAGAGAAAGGTGATTTGGAACGGCCGCACCCAAGTGAGATTTTCCAAAATAGCCGCACCAAGTGAAAGAAGGGGAAAGGTGATATGGAGAAGCCACACCAAGTGAAGGTAAGAGAAAGGTGATCTGGAACAGCCGCACCCTTGAGAGATTTTTCCATAATAGCCGCACCAAGTGAAGGAAGGGGAAAAGTGATCTGGAGAAGCCGCACTAAATGAAGGAAAGAGAAAGGTGATTTGAAACATGATTACTACTCAAAATGTGCTCTTTTATAGCTTGATATAAACTCTTTTAAACACTTTTGAGTAGTAATTAATACCTTTTAACTCAATTGGCACATTAAGGACCCTTGCAAATGTTTTTAATCAAATTTTGGCTAGTTTTGGTGTTTTTTGTAGCTTTTTGATCATTGAAGCAAGCCACGAATGAGGGAGAACTTTGTGCAACCCTTGGGAATGAGCTTCCAAGCCAATCAAGAGATGCAAGGAAGAGGATTAGAGAAAGAAATCCATCATGAAGCAATTTTGCATGGTGATGCGAAATCTTCACATGCTATGCGAAATTCAAAGGACAATAGTTGCAAGGAAAATTTTGAGCACTTCATGGAGTCTATTGTCTACATGCTATATATCATTTAGAATCTTGGGATGTTAGGAGTCCAACGCTTCAAACGATGTGCAATTTGGAGCTGAAACGAAGAAGTTATGGCCAATTGAAGGCCACTGCGCAAAGTCGAAAAGGAATTTCGCATTGACATTTCCTGATGCAAAAATTTTCGCACTGACATTCCCTGATGTGAAAATTTTCGCACTGACTTTTCCCAATGCGAAAATTTTCGTAGCACACTTTCCCAATGCGAAAATTTTTGCACTGACTTTCTCCGATGCGAAATTTTTCGCACCACCTTTCTCCAATACAAAAATGTAATAGTTAGATATTTACACCGACTCTATTAGATTTTTACCTTAAGATATTTGGTGTAATTATCAATTCTCTCCTTGTAATCAGTTGAAGATCTTTTAAGATATTTAGGATATCTAATTAAGAGGTTGAAAATATCTCTCTTTATATATCCTAAGATATCTCCTTGTAATATCTATCTCTCATTTTTATTGATATCTCTCGTCTCTCTGAAGAGGGGAAGACATTGGAGTGGGGATCACTTGTAAATGTTTTTAGTAAGAAATATACAGAGCGTTGATCTACTTTACCTACTCATTTTGATTGTATTTTTCATTCTAGCCAAACAACTTTTGAAGATGTTTTCTCAGAGGATGAGTGGCTAGACTTTTTGTCTCTTGGATGGAAGGGAGCTAGGTAAGGGACCCGACTACAAAAGTGGGAGTTTCCTTGTTTCAATTTTTAATGAAGAGGAAGTTGTGACCCGTTAATGGTTTTTATATTTTTAGTTAACTTAAAACGCCTTAAAATCACCTGGGCCAACACTTGGTAAGGCAAGTGGACTCCATCCATTGAGTTACACTAGTTTATCTCTTGCGAGCCTCTGGTAGGTGGTTTAAAGGAAGGATTTTCTAGAATAGCCAACACTTGGAAAGCCTTTAGACTCTAAGGAGACATCCATTAGTTATCTCTTGCGAGCTTGTGAAGGGTAATCCTAGGTTAAGGATCACCTTGAATGGCAAATGCTAGGTGAGAGGCACGAGCCATTGCAAGATGCATCAGTGAGAGGAAATTAGTGTTGAAACCATTAATGGGAAGCAACTATAACACGCCGGTTGGGAGGATAACTATAGGTTAAATTCCCAATGCGAGGAAAGATCCGGAATCTCTACTTTTGTATAAGGGGCCTGAATCTAGTAACCTGAAAATCCAAGAGACCATTTTCTTTGTAATTAAAAATTAGTTACTATTTTTTTGGTTAGTTTAAAACCAACCTTTTCCAAATCAAAGATTATGTTTTCTTTTAAAGTTAACTTAGAAAAGAAAAAGCACCAATCCAATTCTTTAAACTAATATCAGGTGTGAAATGAAAACCCATTACAGTGAACGATCCTAGAGCCCCTATGCTATGCTAGCTGAGGCTATCCTAGTACATGGTGAAATAGGTTATAAATTTTGTTGATTACTCCCGTCTGAGGACTGAATTAGAAGACACCAGCTAGGCACAAATCAGAACAATTGCATCCTTGAGAGATTTTTCCAGAACAGCCGCACCAAGTGAAGGAAGGGGAAATGTGATCTAGAGAAGCCGCACTAAGTGAATGAAAGAAAAAGGTGATCTAGAAAGGCCACACCCTTGAGAGATTTTTCCAGAACAGCCGCACCAAGTAAAGGAAGGGGAAAGGTGATCTAGAGAAGCTGCACCAAGTGAAGGAAAGAGAAAGGTGATTTGGAGAGGCCACACCATTGAAGGAAGGATTTCCAGCCACGCAAGAGAGACAGGGATGCCTTAAAAGCGATCTCCACACTGCAACAAAAGATATCTCCACGCTACTATACAAGAATCTCAACACCTCGTGCTCAAGAAGGGGTGGGACTGTTCAGCCACATCTAAAAAAAAAACGGAAGAGAATGGTTGATCTTGAGAACGTGAGATTGCTTAATTCATTTCAGATCACAAAGAAGTTTGGCAGCCACACCAGAGAAAGAAACAGTTTGCGCACCAACACATCCTCCATGGGGAGCATTTTCAACATCAACTCCACGTCACAGCTGGTGGTCATTTGCTCTTCATCGCACCAACCACACAGTTTTGATGTTGTCACAGTCGACTAGCACCAAGCACAACAGTCAATGATCCTCTACTTGTTCTTCACCGCACCAGCCGCATACCACCTTGCCTTGGTAGCATCACAACCAACTAGGTAAGTTAGTTTATTTTTATATAGGCTTTCAAGAGAATTTAAGGTTTAATTTATTTTCACTTTGGATTATTATGTCGGGTTGAGTGGTTTGACTTATTCTATTAGTTTCAGCATATTTTGTTTTAGTATGGCAGCATGAATCTCACTCTTATTTAATTTTGATTTGTTACATAAAGATTAGAATTGTGTTTAAAGTTAGTTTTGATTTATTGTATTAAATTCAGAAAATACAATTTTATGTAATTTTAACTTTGACAAAAAAAAAGTTTGATCTCTATTTAATTTAGTTTTGATTCATTTAATTATTTTTTATTTATTTATTTATTTATTAATAAGATTGATCTTATGGGTTAAAGATTTAGTTTCAAAAAAATTTGTTTTGGGTAGTTTGTTTCGACTTTAGGTTTAAGTAAAATCTTAGTTTGTCGAAATGATTCATTTTATGTGTTAAATTTTTTATTTTAAACTTGCCTTAATTAGTGTTAAAAACATTTGTTAAGCTTAGATTTTATTTTACTAATGTAAGTGTATTTAAAAAATTAATTCCATGAGTTCGTATTTTGTTTTAGCTATATTTATTTATTCACGTGTTATCTATTTATTTATTTATTAATAAGATTGATTTTATAGGTTAGAAATTTAGTTTTAAAATTTAGTTTTGGATAGTTTTGAATTTAATTTTAGGTATAAGTGAAATTTTTGTTCGTTAAAATAGTTGATATTAAGTGTTAAATATTTGATTTTAGGATTGCCATAATTGTTGTTAAAAACATTTTTAAGTTTAGATTTCATTTTAATAATATAAGTTTATTTAAAAAAATTGATTTCAGGAGTTCATATTTCGTTTTAGTCATATTTATTTATTTATGTGTTATCTATTTATCCATTTGTTAATGAGATTGATTTTATAGGTTAGAAATCTAGTTTTAAAATTTGTTTTGGATAGTTTTCAATTCAATTTTGGGTTTAAGTAAAATTTTTGTTCGTTAAAATAATTAATATTAAGTGTTAAATATTTGATTTTAGGATTGCCATAATTGCTTTAAAAAAACATTTTTAAGTTTAGATTTCATTTTAGTAATGTAAGTTATTTAAAAAATCGATTCCATGAGTTCATATTTCATTTTAGTATATTTATTTATTTATGTGTTATCTATTCATCCATTTGTTAATGAGATTGATTTTATAGGTTAGAAATTTAGTTTTAAAATTTGTTTTGGATAGTTTTTTTTTTTTTTTTTAATTTAATTTCATGTTTAAGTAAAATTTTAGTTCGTTAAAATAATTGATCTTATGTATTAGATATGTGATTTTTAGATTTGCCTTAATTAGCGTTTAATTCATTCACCTATTCAGTTTAGGTACTTTTTTTTTTTTATATATATAATTTCAATTCTTTAATAAAATTAATTCTATGATTGAAAATTCATTTTGATTGTTACTCTTAATTGATGTGCTTCTTGAAAATTAGTCATTAATTCTTGGTGAGTATCTCATTAGCTTATTTGATTTGAGTTTGAATAGTTTATTGTTTTGGTAGTCTCTGGTAAAATTTACTTTTCGGAGGCCATTGGAAAATAGTGAAGATCGGCCTCCATTCTCACCACTTCAATTTTCTCGGTTGTTAAAAATTCTACTTTGTGATTTTGTTCTCTTTTGTTTTGCTTGGAATTTTGTTCCTTGTGTTTTGTTGTTTTCAAATTAATTTCTTTTATTTTTTAAAATAAAATAATTTTCGCGAAAGATCCCTTTGAAAATCTATTTGAAAATTCATTTAGAGTTCTTGGAATCAAAATTTCATTTTTTTAAAATAATATGCAACTATGTCTTGTTTGGTTTGCATCTCTCTCAGTTTTCAATTAAAATTTTGGTTTTGAATGAAATATGAATCAAAGCTTGTGGCCCCAAATAAATGAGATAATTCTGGGCTAGATTTGTGTATATCAATTAGGGAATTGGTGAAACCCCTACATAAAAATCATTTTTTTTCAAAACTCATCTTTGTTGCCACCTTTTCTACTTGTTGTAATCTATCTATATTTTTAGAAATTGTATAGAAGATGTATGTGATAATTGATGATTTCATATACTGTGATAATTTTTGCTATGCTAATTAGATAACAAACATGTTAAGATTTTTTTATTTTATTATTTATTATCTAACCCCTCGTGTCTTGTAGAAGCACATTACAAGTTATCTGTGCTTTTAGGTATGCCCTTTATCACCCACTTTCTAAATTCTATGAATATGCTTGTCATTGTGAACTATGTCTATGTTTGATAGTGCTTGGGTGTTTTGATATAGATGTTTCATTGTTTGATTATTTCTAATAAAATGCATGTTGGATGATATACTATTTGAACTAACTTTGATGTCTTGTGATAGCGCTTAAGAAGTAGTCCGGATACGCACCCTAAATCTCCTTCATGATTGTGATTGGTTTTCTTGTTAGGCATGTTATTTTTGAAATCACCTAGCCTACCTAGGTATCTATAATTAACCAATTAATTGCCACATTTCCCTCAACTCGATCAGTAGAGACCTTTATAGGGCTTAGAGGGGTGCTACCTTTTAGAGGTACCTTCCCAATAGGTAACTTGATCCTCAGACCTAGACTCGGATTTTTAAAAGACAGTTTTTTACAAAAACTATGGAGTTATTTTTTAGGGTTTTATTTCTTGTTTTATTTTCCCTTTAAAATGAAATAAAATAAGTGGTGATTATGACTTTTCCAAAAATAAAAATTTCATAAGTAAAATCGAGTCTCGCCGATTGAGTGGAGGCACATGTGTGAAATATGGGTCCACAAATTGGCGACTCCACTGGGGATTTTGAGGATCAAGCTTGAACACTAGTTGAGGAAAATGTGGCGTGTAATTGGTCGATTAAACTGTACCTCCTTTTTAGGCAAGGTGATTCTGTTTGCTTGCTTGATTGGTTTGCTATCTTAACATGTCTTTATACTTGTTTGCCTTGAATGATCACTTGATTGCTTGCTCACTTCAACATGATTCACTCTCACATATGATAGATAGGACTTTGATTGTTTGATATTTATCTGCTTGGTGTGACTGCTTGTTGTATGACAATTTTTTCTCTTGCATGATTGTATGATTGCTTGTCTCTGTTTACTATCTCACTTTAGATCTTAAGTTTTTTTAGATGCACCCACTTCTTTCACTATGCACTTTAGATTATCCTTGAGTGTTGAGAGATAGGAGAGCCTTCACCATTAGGAAACCCCTTGGGAATGCGAGGAAGTGCATGTGTGGAGGTGATGACCACCTTGCATGGAAGCACCTCGTCTCCTTGGAGGCATGCAAAGGGTTGTGTACCACTGGAGGATACGATCGCTTCTGCTAGGGATCCTTTAACCCACCCATTTTTATCTTATAGAGCCACCTCAACCTTATAGGTTAGCCTAGAACCAATTAGGATTTCATTCCTACACGTGGGTGCATCTGTGGACCTTTAGAGCTGCCTTGGTTATAGTTGGGTTCGGTTACCCTCTCCATAGTCTCATTTTGGTATGATCAAATATGAGTATCAGTTTGAGTACACATGGGTTGTATGCTTGATTACCTTTTAGTCAGTTCCTGTAGAGCTACCCCTGTACAACATCTCATCCAGTGTTTCCTTATTTATAGGAGTATTTTCGTGCCCAATCTGGATTCGCCTTCGTGGACTAGAGTTAGAGGTAGTTTGACCAGAGCATCAGATCAGCCAGACCAGAGAGTAGATCAGAGAGATATGGACTTACAAGTAGTCACTGTTGACTAGTTTGCAGCAACCATGGCTTTTATTCAGGAGGCTATAGTTGGCCTTGACCAGAGGATAGATGGGCAGCAGACCCAATAGATCCCGCCTTAGGATAGTGCGCAGTATGACCCTGCAGTACCATCACCACCTTTACTCAGTCAGTCGGTTCCACACCCTGCATCGTATGTTTTGCATAGTCAGACTGATGTTACTCCACCTCCTGTTGTAGCACCCATTCCGGCCTCAAAGGATACACACGCTCGTATGGATAGACTCGAGCAGAGGACGAGACAGATGAGGATTTCAGAAGGAGCTATCAATTGGGATGATTTTGATGGAGCACCGGTAGCCAGTTTACCGGCCCAGTTCAGGATGCAAGAGATTGAGAGGTATACGGGCATAGGTTGCCCTAAGATTCATTTGAGGCTATACAGCAGTGTGATAAGGGCCCACGTGTTGGATGAGGCCCACTTGATTATGCTTTTTCCCATGTCCTTGAGTGGTATAGCATAGCATTGGTTTTCTTCCTTAGATGTTTCACATCGTAGGACTTAAGATGATTTGGCCCAAGAGTTTTTGAGACAGTTTGCTTTTAATACTGTCATTGACGTCTCGAGGAGAGAGCTAGAGGCTTTGAGATAGGGACCAAAGGAGTCAATGACTTCATTTATCTCCCAATGGAGGGAGAAGATTGCCCAGATTGTTGATCGTCCTTTGGAGAAGGATCAGATTGGTATGATTTTGAGGAGCTTACAACCTAAATTTTCCAGACATTTGATGGGATTTCCTCATAATAATTTTGGATCCTTGGTACAGGCTCTGTATGGTATAGAGGAGGGCATTGCTAGAGAATTGTAGCCCAAGTCTTCCCCTTCTGATTCAAAGGGGGAGAATCCCTCAGGAGGACAAAGACCAGGAGATGTGGGCACTATTAGTTCAATAGGATCGAGATTTCCCAGGCCCTATCAGACATTTGGGCATACTTCAGGAGCCTATTACCCATAGCGTTATGTTCAGTATAGACCACCTAGGCCCATGACTCTTACATACCTACACCCGACCCCAGAGCCTATTTTTGCTGCACAGGTCTTAGAGAGACCTCCTACCTTATATCCTCAGCCTCGAGCCTCACGGACTACTATTCCTCTCATACAGAGGCCAACACGACAGTTCTCCCAGCTAGGTATGCCTTTGAGTCAAGCTTTCCAGAAGCTCATGGAGGGTGGTTTGTTGACTCAGTTGGCTCCTAGGCCTATACCCTAACCCATGCCACTGCACTTCAAGATGGATCTGCATTGTTCCTACCATCAAGGTCCAAGGCATGACACGGGTCATTACACCACCTTGAGACATGCTATACAAGACTTGATAGATCATAGTTTGTTTAATTTGGGGCAGCCAAGTGTAACCACAAACCCTCTACCGGCTCACTCTACGCATGCAGTGCCACCACCCCTTGGCGGTATCCATCACATAGATTTTGTAGAGGATGACAACATGCACATGATGAGTTAGGATGATAAATTTCTAGAGCTGATTGTTTTGGATGATGGTTATGAGGTTGACATAGTGGGTTCTTAGACTTCTACACCATTCAGTTTGATTTTAGATTGGGTACCATTTGAGTTGACTTCTACTACATCGTTGGCTACAACATGTCAGGGCCCACTAGTCTCATTTATCTTGCGACCAGATGATGATGATTCATAGGGGAGAGATGTACAGATTGCGACCCACAACGGGAGAGTAGCTCAGCCCCCACTTCTAGTAGCCAGGCCATTTGATGGTGCAATTTCTCATGAGGAGTACACAGGTTTGGATATCTATTTGGAGTTTGCTAGCATCTTCTAGTACTCATAAAGATGCATTGATTCGGGCTTTGAGCCAGGTCCACGTTGAGACCACCACTACTCCGGAGGGGTTGATTCATATGATGACGATTGATAGGGCCACATGTATTGTGTTTTCAGATGATGACTTGCCACATGAGGGTTCAGACCATACACGTACTCTATATATTACAGTTGGTTGTTCAGGCCACAGAGTTCCATCCGTCCTGTTGGATAATGGCTCGACCTTGAACGTCTGCCCATTGGCTACTGCTATCGCCCTTGGTTATGCACCTTTAGACTTTGGTCCCTCTACACAGACGGTTAGAGCATATGGTAGTACTAAGAGGGATGTCATGGGTACTTTGATAATAGAGTTGTTGATTGGTCCGGCTATATTCCCCATACTATTCCAGGTTTTGAGGATTCCCACATCCTTTAACCTACTTCTAGGTCGACCTTGGATTTATAGGGTCAGGGCTATTCCATATTTCCTTCATCAGAAGATGAAGTTTATACATGGCAGGCAGGTCATCACAGTACAGTCTCCTAGAGATATGTTTGTCTTTTCCGAGCCGGTGTTTCAGATCAGTCATAGTGAGGATGACCTATTTTTTATTGGGTTTATGTTTGATGAGGTGTAGACTCTTGAGGTTGAGAACTTCTGCAGAGATTTCGTAGTTATGTCATTTGATCAGCATAGCAGTATGGTGGTACTTGACATGATGAGGGGTATGTCTTTTCTGTCTGGAATGGGGTTAGAACGACGATAACATAGGCCTATGGAGTTTGTAGCTACCGTTGATCATGATACACCATTTGGGCTTGGGTTTGTTCCTATAGAGGTTGACTATAGGTATATGGCGCGACTGCATAGAGAGAGAGTGAGAGCCCGTCTGACTTACACATCATTTGATTATCCTATTTGTCCTTATAGGATGAGTTTGGTAGACTACTTCACCAGAGGATCAGAGGTTCATCCTCATATGGGGGATTTTGGAGCCATGACTGATATAGATGGAGTGGATGAGCTTTAGCATTAGTTTCACCATTTACAGTTAGGAGATGAGACTTCTGGCGTACCAGTTTCAGTGATGATTGCTCCTACGTCACCAGATCGAGCCAACTTCTCATCTTTGTGCTTTCCAGAGGAGACTACTGATTATGGAGTAAATGTTGAGCCTATTGGGGTGACTAATGGAGTTGTTCCTCATGATGAGTATCGGGATGAGATGGATATGATAAGTATGAGTCAGATTGTCGAGATGGTTCAACCTGAGCTTGCTTCATCATTCGATATGTTCAAGGTGTCAACTATCGAGATTGCCGAGGAAATCCAAAAAGTTCTTGCTCCAAAGCTTATGGAGGATGTTGTAGTTGGTGATGATATGTTTAAGGACACTTTTAGCTCTATTGAGGGAGCATCTGACTTTGTGGACCCACCTCTTTCATTTGACATTTTATCGGGATTCATTTCCCGTTCTGATGATGTTTGTGATTCTGCATCTATGGATTTGAGTATTTTTCGGGTATTTACCTGCTTCTTATGATAGTATTTATATGTATGAACCCTACTCACCTTCTCCACAGATATTTGATATAGATGATGAGATCACACAAGCTGATTTAGATAGAGACTCTTTTGATCATGACTCAAATCCCATAGATGAGAGAGTTTCACCTGCTACAAGGGATGTTGAGACTGTTGATTTTGGCACAGAGGATTAGCCTAGAGAGTTGAAGATTGGTTCACCCTTATCTACAGACGAGAGAGATAGACTTATTCATTTACTCAGGTCATATTTGGATGTCTTTGCATGGTCTTATGAGGACATACCTGGTCTCAATCCCTGTATAGTCCAGCACCATTTGCCTATCTTGCCACATGATATACCAGTTAAGTAGAAATTGAGGCGATTGCACCCACGTTGGAGTCTACAGGTGAAAGAGGAAATTCAGAAATAGCTCAATGTTGGATTTATATCAGTGGTTGAGTATCCGAGTGGTTGGCTAATGTCGTCCCTGTTCCCAAAAAGGATGGCAAAGTTAGAGTTTGTGTTGATTTCAGAGACCTTAATAAAGTCAGACCTAAGGATGATTTTTCTCTCCTACATATTGATTTATTGGTCGATAGCACTATAGGCCATTCGATGTTGTCTTTCATGGATGGATTTTCAGGGTATAATAAGATTTTGATGGCTTTAGAGGATATGGAGAAGACAACCTTCATTATCGAGTGGGGTACCTACTGTTATAGAGTTATGCCATTTGGGTTGAAGAATGTAGGAGCTACTTATCAGAGAGTCGCTACTACTTTGTTTCATGACATGATGCATAGGGATGTGGAAGTTTATGTGGATGATATGATTGTGAAATCCCGAGGTAGAGCAGATCACCTAGCGGCTCTAGAGAGATTCTTTGAGAGGATTCAGAAATTCAGATTGAGGTTGAACCCCAAGAAATGCACCTTTGGAGTGACTTCTGGGAAATTGTTGGGGCATATGGTTAGTGAGCGGGGTATAGAGGTCGACCCAGATAAGATCAAAGCCATTGATTACTACTAAAAAAGTGCTATTTGATAGCTTGTAATTAACTCTTTTAAACACTTTTGAGTAGTAGTTATTACCTTTTAACTCAATTAACATATTAAGGACCTTTGCAATCATTTCTAATCAAATTGTGTAAGTTTTGGTGTTTTTGTTAGTAATTTGATCACCAAAGAAATCCGAGATTGAGGAGAGTTCTTTGGAATCCATGGCAAAGCAATGGAAAGCTCAGAAACATGAAGAACCAAAGCTTTGAAGCTTTAAAGTCCTTTGCCATAAGCAAATCATGAATGCAAGGAGGGGAAGAAAAGAGAGAAATCTACCATGAAGCATTCTAGAGGATAATCACTATCAGTAACTTTTGGAGCACTTATTGGAGCCCCAATTATTCATACTATATGTCATTTTGAAGCTTGGGAAGTCAACAATCTAACGCTTTAAACGGTGTGCAATTCGGAGCTGAAATGAAGGAGTTACAACCATTGGAAGCCGATCACACCAAGCTAAAGGCCAACTTCGCAGGGCTGTGAAATGGTGTCCTTCATGCTGTGAAATTTCGCAGCCCTCTTGCACGGTTGCGAAATTCTCTTGAAGCTTCCCAATATTTGCGATCGACATTTTGAGATTTTTTTGCTTTAGATATTTGATGTCTAAATCCCCAAACTCTCCTTGTAATCCACCTATCATAGGATTCCTTAGTCTTTAAGTAAGAACAAAGGATAAATAACTCCATATATATTGTTTGTATATTTCCAAAAGAAAAGGAGAGGACGAAAAGCTTGTTCTCAGAAAACTTTGTATAGTTTTGCAAGGAAGTAAAATACTGAGCCTTTGCTCTGCCTTACCTTCTCATTTTGATTGTATATATTTATTTAATTTTTCTTACTAGCCAAACAAGCTCTGAGGATGTTTCCTCAGAGAACGAGTGGCTAGGCTTTTAGTTCCTTGGAGCTAAGGTTGCCGGGTAAGGCCCCAAATGCAAGAATTGGTAGTTTTGTTGTTTCAGCCATTAATGAAGAGAAAGTGCGACCCATTAATGATTTCTATGTTTTTAGTTAACTTAAAACACCTTCAATTCACCTGAGCCAACACTTGGTAATGCAAGTGATCTCCATCCATGGAGATGCACTAGTTTATCTCTTGCGAGCTTTTGGGAGGTGACTTGAAGGTAGGATTTTCTAGAATTGCCAACACTTGGTAAGCTTTTGGACTCTAAGGAGACATCCATTAGTTATCTCTTGCAAGCTTGAGAAGGGAAGTCCAAGGTTAATGATCACCTTGAATGGCAAATGCTAGGTGAGAGGCACGAGCCATTGCAAGTTGCATTAGTGAGAGGGAATTAGTGCTGAAATCTATTAAAGGGAAGCATCTATACAACACCGGTTAGAGAATTAACTATATGTTAATTCTCTAATGCGAGGAAAAGAACCAAGGGACCGGAGCTCTGTTTTTGCATGAGGAGCCTCCCCTATGAACCTAAAACTCCAAGGAATGTTTTTCTTCACAAGTAATTTCCATTATTTTCTTTTTAGTTAGCTTAAAACAAAACCATTTTCAACCAAAGTTTTTGTTTTCTTCTTAAGCTAACCTTGAAATGAAAAAGCACCAATTTAACTTTGAATTGATATCAGTTGTAAGTTGAAAACCCTTCCCAGTGAACGATCTTAGAGCCACTATGCTATATTAGCTAAGGCTATCCTAATGCATGGTGATATAGGTTATAATTTTTGTTGATTATTCCCTTTTGAGGACCATAATCAAGGGACACCAGCTGGACATGAATCAGCTAAGACATCAATTAGGAATGAATCAAATGGTGCCGCTGCCGGGGAGTGTGCCAACTTTTCAGTGATATGATTTCAGCGTATTTTTGATTTTCATCACAAGTTTGGTGATTTTTATTTCATTTTACTAACTCTTTTAATTGTTTCTTTTACTTGTTTATATTCTAACATATCTTTTAATTTAGTTTTAGTTAATCTAAGTCTTTGTGTAGTCTTGTTTTCTTTTGTTTTCCTCTGTTTTTGTTTTGGTTACAGTTGATACTAGTTGTGTATGCCAAATTGGATACGAGATAGTGGAGGGAGGCTTGTTAAACGTGAAACACCTCATAACAAGGAATTGGAATTGAGCTTGAACATCATGGAAACTACACCTGAAGATCAGCATAGTCACCATGGTCATCAAGACAATCCCAATGAATTCAGATCAATGAGGGACCGCATGCACCCACGTCGTATGAGTGCACCATCATGTATAGTGCCCTTTACAGAGCAGCTAGTGATCAGACCCCATATTGTTCCACTTCTACCAACTTTCCATGGAATGGAAAGTGAGAATCCCTATGCACATATCAAGGAATTTGAAGATGTTTGTAATACATTCCGAGAGGGAGGAGCTTCAATCGACTTGATGAGGCTTAAGCTATTTCCTTTCACTTTAAAGGATAAGGCCAAGATTTGGCTTAATTCTTTAAGGCCAAGGAGTATCCGTACTTGGGCTGATTTACAAGCTGAATTCCTCAAGAAGTTTTTTCCTACTCACAGAACAAATGGCTTGAAAAGGCAAATTTCAAACTTCTCAGCTAAAGAGAATGAGAAATTCTACGAGTGTTGGGAAAGATACATGGAAGCCATTAATGCTTGTCCTCACCATGGTTTCGATACGTGGTTGTTGGTGAGTTATTTCTATGATGAGATGTCTTCCTCAATGAAGCAACTCCTCGAAACAATGTGTGGAGGAGATTTCATGAGTAAGAATCCTGAGGAAGTTATGGATTTCTTGAGTTATGTGGCTGAAGTCTCAAGGGGATGGGATGAACCAAACAAGGGAGAAGTGGGGAAGATTAAGTCTCAACCGAATGCTTTTCATGCTAAGGCTGGGATGTACACCTTGAATGAAGATGTTGATATGAAAGCAAAATTTGCAACTATGACAAGAAGATTAGAGGAGCTAGAACTAAAAAAGATGCATGAAGTGCAAGCTGTTGTTGAAACACCAGTGCAAGTAAAGCCATGTTCTATTTGTCAATCTTATGAACACTTGGTGGAGGAGTGCCCTACAATTCCAGTTGCTAGAGAAATGTTTGGAGATCAAGTAAATGTCATTGGACAATTCAAGCCCAATAGCAATGCTTCGTATGGAAACACTTACAACTCAAGTTGGAGGAATCATCAAATTTTTCATGGAAGCCAAGAGCACCTCAGTACCAACAGCCGGCTCAACCATCTCAACAAGCTTCAAGTCTTGAACAAGCAATAGTGAATCTCAGCAAGGTTGTGGGAGATTTTGTTGGAGACCAAAAATCCATCAATGCTCAACTCAGTCAAAGAATTGACGGTGTAGAGAATACTTTGAATAAAAGGATGGATGGGATGCAAAATGACTTATCTCAGAAGATAGATAATCTCCAATACTCAATCTCAAGGCTCACTAATTTGAACATAGTGCAAGAGAAGGGTAGATTTCCTTCTCAACCTCACCAAAACCCCAAGGGTATCTAAGAAGTAGAAACTCATGAGGGAGAATCTTCACAGGTGAGAGATGTCAAAGCCTTGATCACTCTAAGGAGTGGTAAAAATGTTGAGTCACCAACACCCAAGCCACATGTTGAAGAGAAAGAAGAAGAAGAGACAAAGAAGAGGGAGGAAATCAAAGGAAAGAAGAAAGATATCAGCGAAGGGAAAGAGGACCATGATTCAACAGTGAATGCAAATCCAGAGAAAGAGCTTATTAAGGAAGAAATGATGAAGAAACACACATCTCCACTTTTTCCTCAAGCTTTGCATGGAAAAAATGGGATAAAAAATGCATCAGAAATCCTTGAAGTATTGAGACAAGTGAAAGTCAATATTCCATTGCTGGATATGATTAAGCATGTTCCAACATATGCAAAATTCCTAAAGGACTTGTGTACTATCAAAACAAGGTTGAATGTGAATAAGAAAGCCTTCTTGACTGAGCAAGTAAGTGTCATCATACAATGCAAGTCTCCTTTGAAGTATAAAGATCCGGGATGTCCTACCATTTCAGTCATGATTGGAGGAAAGGTAGTGGAAAAAGCTTTGTTAGACTTGGGAGCAAGTGTGAATTTGCTACCATACTCTGTCTACAAGCAATTGGGACTTGGTGAATTGAAGCCAACATCAATCACTCTATCTTTAGCTGATAGATCGGTGAAAATTCCAAGGGGGATAATTGAAGATGTCTTAGTTCAAGTTGATAATTTCTACTATCCAGTAGATTTTGTTGTTCTTGATACTGATCCCTTTGTTAAGGAATCTAATTATGTTCCAATCATCCTTGGAAGACCATTCTTTGCTACCTCAAATGCAATCATCAATTGTAGGAATGGACTTATGCAACTCACTTTTGGCAACATGACACTTGAGCTCAATATCTTTTATATGTCCAAAAAGCTAATCACTCCGGAAGAAGAAGAAGGTCCAAAAAAGGTATGCATTATTGACACTCTAGTGGAGGAGCACTGTAATCAGAATATGCAAGACAAGTTGAATGAAAGTCTTGAGGATCTTGAATAAGGGTTGTCTGAACCCGCTGATGTGCTTGCTACTCTACAAGGTTGGAGGAGAAAATAAGAGATTCTACCTTTGTTCAATGAAGAGGAGGCACAAGAAGCTGCTAAGGAAGAGATGCCAAAGCTCAATTTGAAACCTCTGCCCATGGAGTTGAAATATACGTACCTGGAAGAAAATAAACAATGCCCTGTTGTTATATCTTCATCTCTTATTACTCATCAGGAGATTTTTCTACCTGAAGTTCTTAAGAGGTGTAAGAAGGCAATAGGATGGCAAATATCTAACTTGAAAGGAATCGGTCCTTTGGTTTGTACACATCACATATATATGGAGGAAGAAGCTAAACCAATTCGTCAACCTTAAAGAAGACTAAATCCTCATTTGTAAGAAGTGGTGCGAGCTGAGGTGCTGAAGTTACTTCAAGCGGGTATTATTTATCCCATATCTGACAGCCCTTGGGTGAGTCATACTCAAGTGGTACCAAAGGAGTCAGGGATTACTATGGTTCAAAATGAAAAAGGAGAAGAAATTGCTACACGCCTCACTTCAGGTTGGAGGGTGTGTATTGACTATAGAAAATTGAATGCTGTGACAAGGAAAAATCATTTTCCACTCCCGTTTATTGATCAAGTGCTGGAGAGAGTCTCTGGCCATCATTTCTATTGCTTCTTAGACGGGTACTCAGGGTATTTCCAATTTGAAATTGATGTTGAAGATCAGGAGAAGACCACTTTTACATGTCCATTTGGAACATACTTCTACAGAAGAATGCCTTTTGGTTTATGCAATGCACCTGCAACATTCCAAATATGTATGCTTAGTATCTTCAGTGATATGGTGGAGCAAATTATGGAAGTTTTCATGGATGATATCACCATACATGGAGGTACATTTGAAGAATGCTTAGTCAATTTGGAAGCTGTTCTTAACAGATGCATTGAAAAGGACTTGGTGCTCAACTGGGAGAAATGCCACTTTATGGTACATCAAGGAATTGTCCTTGGCCATATCATCTCCGAGAAAGGCATTGAAGTTGATAAAGCAAAGGTGGAACTTATTGTCAAATTTCCATCCCCAACCACTGTAAAAGGAGTAAGGCAATTCCTTGGCCATGCAGGGTTCTACAGGAGATTTATAAAAGACTTCTCTAAGCTTTCAAAGCCTCTTTGTGAACTTTTAGCTAAGGATTCTAAGTTTATATGGGATGAAAGATGTCAAAAGAGTTTTGATCAATTGAAGCAATTCTTGACAACCGCTCCAATAGTGAGGGCCCCCAACTGGCAACTACCCTTTGAAGTAATGTGTGATGCCAGTGACTTTGCTATAGGAGCTGTACTTGGCCAAAGAGAAGATGGGAAGCCCTATGTGATTTACTATGCAAGCAAGACATTGAACGAAGCTCAAAGGAACTACACAACTACAGAGAAAGAATTGTTAGCTGTGGTGTTTGCCTTAGACAAGTTTCGTGCTTATTTGGTAGGGTCTTTCATCATTGTTTTCACTGACCATTCAGCCTTGAAGTATTTATTAACAAAGCAAGATGCAAAAACAAGGTTGATTAGATGGATTCTTTTATTACAAGAGTTCGATCTCCAAATTAGAGACAAGAAAGGAGTGGAGAATATGGTAGTTGACCACCTTTTAAGGTTGGCTATAGCACATAATTCCCATGTCTTACCTATTAATGATGACTTTCCTGAGGAATCACTCATGTTGCTAGAGAAAACTCCTTGGTATGCTCATATTGCTAACTATTTGGTTATTGGTGATGTTCCAAGTGAGTGGAAAGCACAAGACAGGAAGCACTTCTTTGCAAAGATTCATGCTTATTATTGGGAAGAGCCTTTTCTTTTCAAGTATTGTGTGGATCAGATAATAAGGAAGTGTGTCCTTGAAGAAGAGCAACAAGGAATCCTCAGCCATTGCCATGAGAATGCATGTGAAGGCCACTTTGCCTCTTAGAAAACAGCCATGAAGGTGTTGCAATTAGGGTTTACTTGGCCATCACTTTTTAAAGATGCCCACATCATGTGTAGGAGTTGTGATAGATGCCAAAGGCTCGGGAAGCTAAAAAAAAGAAATCAAACGCCCATGAACCCCATCCTAATAGTTGATCTCTTTGATGTTTGGGGTATTGACTTCATGGGACCTTTCCCAATGTCTTTTGGTAACTCTTATATCTTGGTGGGGGTAGACTATGTTTCTAAATGGGTTAAGGCAATCCCCTGTAAACACAATGATCACAGGGCATAATCAGTAATGGAGGTACTCATTTTTGTAACAAACCTTTTGAAACCCTATTAGCCAAGTATAGAGTGAATCATAAGGTAGCTACACCTTATCACCCTCAAACTTCCGGGCAAGTGGGGCTAGCAAACAGGGAAATCAAGAACATATTGATGAAGGTGGTGATCACGAGCAGAAAAGATTGGTCTATTAAGCTTCATGATTCATTATGGGCATATAGAATAGCTTACAAGACTATTCTTGGCATGTCTCCCTATCGCCTAGTCTATGGCAAAGCATGCCATCTGGAAGTTGAATATAAGGCTTGGTGGGCAATCAAAAGGTTGAACATGGACTTGATCAGAGCCGGGGCAAAGAGGTGCTTAGACCTTAATGAGATGGAGGAATTAAGAAATGATGCTTACATCAATTCCAAAGTTGCAAAACAGAGGATGAAGAGGTGGCATGATCAACTAATCTTCAACAAAGAATTTCGGAAATGACAAAGAGTCTTACTCTATGACTCAAGGCTCCATATCTTTCCTGGGAAGCTCAAGTCGAGGTGGATAGGTCCTTTCATTATTCACCAAGTACATCTCAATGGAGTGGTGGAATTAATGAATTCCAATGGCACAGACATCTTTAAAGTCAATGGTCATCGTCTCAAGCCATTCATTGAGCCATTCAAGCAAGAAAAGAAGGAAATCAACCTCCTTGAGCCACAAAAAGCCTAATCAAAGAAGGGTTAGATGGACTTGGTTTCACCTAAGTCCATATTTTTGTTTAATTATGTTAATTTATAAGCTTTGTAAATTGTTTTGATTTTAATTTTCGTCTTAAATTGTGTTATTTATATGTAACTTAATCTTTTTGAATGATCAAAATCAGGAGGAATTGCAAGGAAATTAAAAGAAGGAAGCTAGGAATCAAGAGGAGCTCAAAAACAAGGAGAAAGCATGGTCTGCAAAATTTCGTAGCCTAAAAAGAGCTGCTGCGAAAATCGCCTCCCGCTGTGAAATAATTTCGCAGCCCCTAAGCATCGCTGTGAAAATCACCTCCCGCTGCGAAATGGTTTTGCAGCCTTTTAGCGCCCTCTACAAAAATTTTTGCAGCTGCGAAGTGACCCTTTGGCACACGAGTGCCATTTCCCAGCCTCGTACACCCATTTTGCAACTGCGAAATGGTTGCGAAACCTCCACGCCTTGAGATCCTTCATTTCACAACCGAGACTCCATTTCGCAGGGTGTTTCGCAGTTGCGAAACCACCCCTTGGCACACGAGTGCCATTTCACAGCATCGTACCCCCGTTTCGCAGCTGCGAAATGGGCTGCGAAAATGTTGCCGAAATGCCCCCCTCTGTGAAAACGGCCACTTGCTGCGAAATCTACCTTCCCTAGCTGCGAAAATCCCCAACTGCTGTGAAAATGAATAATGTCTCTTGGCGTCCCTTTTAAACGGTATAAACTCTATTTTTCCTATTCTAACGTGTCATTTGCACTTCAAAAAGGTACCAAGATGAGCCAAGCCAGAGCACCCTCCCGTCTGCCTCCTCCGCCTGAGCAAGTCGTGCGCACCTCCGGCCGTCTTCGCTGACACCACCATGGCTAGAACTTGAGGAGCTAAGTCCTCATCCCCATCGACTCGCTTGAGAATCCCAAAAGACACGCATGTCCAAGGTTCCACTTCCGAGCCGCCGTGGCCTTGCATCGTCCCACCTCCGGTTGAGAACGCACCCATCAGTCCTCTGCCCAGACGTTATAACACAAGAAGGTCACTTACCATCGTTGGAGCGAGCTCTTCCAGAGGCCAAAAATCAGGTACCGGTCCCCCAAAGAAGAAAGCCAAGGTCTCTGAGCCAATTGATCTAACAGAGTCATCTTCAGAGCCTGAATCAGAGCCTACGCCATCTCCACCGCCTGCCAAAAAGTCTCCACCACTTGCCAAAAAGCCTCAGACACCAGCAAAAGAATCTTAAATTCCCTCAGGCATGACTCCTGAGGTAGCTATTAGACGGCCCATGGTCACTCAACCACCAATCGAAGGAAATTTGGATTGCAGGGTAAGGCCATTCCACTCCGAGCTCTGTTTCAACATAGCCATTTTCAGACTTCAGTTTGAGCTTAGGGAGTCCTTTTATCTGCTACAGAGGTATCATATGGAGTACTTGCTGACTCCCAGGGATTTTTTCTATCCCCGTGTGGCATTGGACTTCTATCAGTCCATGACCACAAACCAAGCCCGGGATCCTACAGTCATCCATTTTACCATAGACAGACGCCATGGTATTTTGGGAGCTCGACATATAGCAGAGGCACTCCATATCCCCTATCAGCCAGCACGTCTAGAGGATTTTCGAGCCTGGACTCATCCTTCACAGAGTGACATCGTTCATACTCTGTCCAGAGGGGCATCCTCACGCCACTATATCTTGAGGAAGGAGCTTCCTCCCAGCATGTTCTTCATTGATGCACTCCTCCGCCATAACATTTTCCCACTTCGGCATTGGGTGCAGAGGAAAGGAGTCTTGCTAGAAGCATTGTTTAGGATCTCTGAGGGATACTTCTTTGGCCCTCACCATCTCATCATGGCCGCTCTTCTGTACTTTGAAGAGAAGGTGCATCGGAAGAAGCTACTCCGAGCAGATGTCATTCCACTTCTCTTCCCCAGATTATTATGCCAGATATTGGAGCACCTGGGATACCCAGCAAAGCCTCAGCATGAGCGTAGATGCATTTGTCGAGAGATATTCACTCTCGACAAATGGACCAGTATGACAGCTTATGGTGGTGTAGACCAGGGAGCGCCAGCTAGACTAGAGTATCCAGAGCAGCCAGAGGAGCCAATTGACATACCTGCTGACACTCAGCCACCTGCCCATGCAGTGGCCCTTACAGAGCATATACCAGAGGTTGCACCCTCTGCTCCTCAGGCCACATCACAAACTCCCCCTGTTATTCCACCCACATCAGAGCCATCTCCTTTAGCTGAGCCAAGGATAGCTATACCCATTATCGAGTATAGAGGCCTATGCCACACTTTCCAGGCATTGGCCACTTCTCAGAGCATCCTCACTCAGCAGATGACAGCTCTTCATGCTCATCAAGAGCATATTATTACCACTCAAGCTCAGCACACTACCATCCTAAGGCAGATTCAGCATCTTCTGGGTCTTATATTAGCTCCTGAGCATGCCACTCCTAGCCCACCAGAGCCAGCACAGGCCTCTCCTTTCGTAGACCAGACTATGCCTCTTGAGGAGCCTACTACAGGAGAGGCAGAGGCAGCTGAGCCAT
The DNA here is from genome assembly GCA_946000715.1 of Vitis cinerea var. helleri x Vitis riparia. Lineage (NCBI taxonomy): Eukaryota > Viridiplantae > Streptophyta > Magnoliopsida > Vitales > Vitaceae > Vitis > Vitis cinerea var. helleri x Vitis riparia. The sequence goes on from OX253995.1 coordinate 14,519,764, forward strand.
CATCTCCACAGCATCCTCCACCCATCATCTGATCATTTTGATAGTTTCCTTTATATATTTCGATTATGTATTTCCTTATCATAGTAGCACTTGAAATCCCATGCTTTTGATATTATATATTGGGATTTCTTGTATTACTTGCTCTCATTTTGTACTTACATGAATTGAAGTAATACAACTCTATCACTTTTTTATCACTCTTAGCATTATTTTATTTTATTTCCTCACTCATATCTTTTATTGTTTTTGAAACATGTGGTTTCTCCAATCAATACTTGAAATTGATATCATTCAGGAGGTACCACTTCCTCCCTATAATCTCATTCGCTCATGCCACATTGAGGACAATGTTCAGCTTGGTTGGGGGGAGAGTTGAGGAAGGAAGTTTTTTGTTATTTATGCTAAGTTATTTTGAAATTTTAGTTGATTTTTGTTTAATCTTAAAATTTTTTAAGTTTTTTATTCTACTCTCCATGGTTACTAAGGAAAAATTTTCAAATTGAAATGGCAGAAATTGAATTTTTTTTTTTTCACTTGACTTAGAGTTTGTATTATGCTTACTAAAGTTGATGAATTATTGAATCTTCTATTGAATTCAAGCTTAGTTCTTCCACTTTAAGCTATTCACACACTGTGTACAATAGGTTCTGATTATAAGATGAAAAACTATTTCCCTCTTGACTTAGGAAAATTTAGACTTGGTACCTTTGACCTTATTTTAATAGTGTTGGGACACCTTATAAAATGCCAATGAGCCTTTGAAACAAAAAAAAAAAATGTTTTACTAGCCTTGAAACCCGAGCAAGATCTGAGGGGTATATGGTGAAAATCTTTAAAACCTGGTGCCCTAAGCCTTCATTGGTTGGGAGTCACCGACCTCAATGCTCGTTACAAGGGTGGATAGGTGGAGCTTAACATACTGTAGGTGCTTGGGTATTAAAATTCATTCTCAAAAGTCCGGGGTAAAATCCGAGGAGTTAGTGGTTGAAAGATCCTTAAAACTTGATGCCCTAAACCTTAATTGGTTGGGAGTCATCGATGGACCCCCGTTACATGGACAATTTAGAAAAGAATACCCTTAAGCCTTGTACTCCTACAATGAAAAAAAAATTGTGAAACAAAAGGGTGCGTTCTTAACCTATTAAATTTAGTCAGTTTGCTAAGTGTTGAAAAAGAACTAGGTTGGGGGGAGAGATTAGTTCAACATGCTATATTCAGAAACTATGAACTAGCACTTAGATTTTTGTGGAAGAGTAAGGTTTGGTCCTTTGGAAGTGGAAATGATTTTTAAAGCTTCAATTTGCATAATGCCTTCTCTTTATGAATTGTGATTAGACAAGTTATTTGATAACTCTTGTTGAAATTTGAGTTTATATTTCTTTAATGTTCCATGTGAGAGTTTGATCATCATGCCACTTAAAATTTTTGGAAGTGATCAGCATGATCTTGTAAAGTATATTACTTTTTAGTTTACTTTTTCTCTCCTTCATTGCTAAGGGACTAGCAATATGTCGGTTGGGGGGAGTGATTACTACTCAAAAAGTGCTATTTGATAGCTTGTAATTAACTCTTTTAAACACTTTTGAGTAGTAGTTATTACCTTTTAACTCAATTAACATATTAAGGACCTTTGCAATCATTTCTAATCAAATTGTGTAAGTTTTGGTGTTTTTGTTAGTAATTTGATCACCAAAGCAATCTGAGATTGAGGAGAGTTCTTTGGGATCCATGGCAAAGCAATGGAAAGCTCAGAAACATGAAGAACCAAAGCTTTGAAGCTTTAAAGTCCTTTGCCATAAGCAAATCATGAATGCAAGAATTGGTAGTTTTGTTGTTTCAGCCATTAACGAAGAGAAAGTGCGGCCCACTAATGATTTCTATGTTTTTAGTTAACTTAAAACACCTTCAATTCACCTGAGCCAACACTTGGTAATGCAAGTGATCTCCGTCCATGGAAATGCCCTAGTTTATCTCTTACGAGCTTTTGGGAGGTGACTTGAAGGTAGGATTTTCTAGAATTGCCAACACTTGGTAAGTTTTTGGACTCTAAGGAGACATCCATTAGTTATCTCTTGCAAGCTTGAGAAGGGAAGTCCAAGGTTAATGATCACCTTGAATGGAAAATGCTAGGTGAGAGGCATGAGCCATTGCAAGTTGCATTAGTGAGAGGGAATTAGTGCTGAAATCCATTAAAGGGAAACATCTGTACAACACCGGTTAGAGAATTAACTATATGTTAATTCTCTAATGCGAGGAAAAGAACCAAGTGACCGGAGCTCTGTTTTTGCATGAGGAGCCTCCCCTGTGAACCTAAAACTCCAAGGAATGTTTTTCTTCACAAGTAATTTCCATTATTTTCTTTTTCGTTAGCTTAAAACAAAACCAATTTTCAACCAAAGTTTATGTTTTCTTCTTAAGCTAACCTTGAAATTAAAAAGCACCAATTTAACTTTGAATTGATATCAGTTGTAAGTTGAAAACCCTTCCTAGTGAACGATCCTAGAGCCACTATGCTATATTAGCTAAAGCTATCCTAATGCATGGTGATATAGGTTATAAATTTTGTTGATTATTCCCTTTTGAGGACCATAATCAAGGGACACCATCTGGACATGAATCAGCTGAGACACCAATTGGGAAACACGAATTAGCCATACTTGACATGCCTGTGCCAAAGACTAAGAAAGATATCAGGGGTTTTCTAGGTAGGTTATAGTACATCAGTCGATTCATAGTCAGATTGACAGACATATGTGAGCCCATTTTTCGTCTTTTGAGAAAGACTTAGCCAACAATTTGGAATGATGATTGTCAGATTGCATTCAAGAAGATCAAGGAGTACTGGCTTTCTCATCTTGTTTTAGTACTTCCAATGTTGGGACATCCACTTTTTTTGTATTTGTCAGTTTTAGACATGACCTTGGGATGTATGCTAGCTCAACTTGATGACTCAAGGAAGGAGTGAGCTATTTACTATCTGAGTAAGAGGATGCTAGAGTATGAGATGAGATATGTTATGATTGAGTGCTTCTACTTAGCGTTAGTTTGGGCCATCGAGAGATTGAGGCATTACATGACAGAGTATTCAGTGCGCTTGATTTCTTGCCTAGATTTGTTGAGGTATTTGTTTGACAGACTTGCATTGACTGGTAGATTGATGAGATGACTCGTACTTTTGACAGAGTTTGATATTCAGTATGTTTCACAAAAGTCTATTAAAGGAAGCATTATCGCCGATCACTTAGCCTCATTACTGATATCTGAGGGTATATCGGTTGACGATGATTTTCTAGATGAGGAGTTCATTGCTATGACTAACTTATCTGGTTGGCGCATGTACTTCGATGGTGCAGCCAACCAATTAGAGTTTGGGATAGGCATTTTGTTGATATCCCCCTAGGGTGATCATATTCCGAGGTCAGTTTGCTTGTTGTTTTCAGATCAACATCCCGCCACGAACAATATAGTTGAGTATGAAGCTTGTATCCTTGGTCTAGAGACTGCATTGGAGCTTGGCATTAGACAGATGGAGGTATTCAGTGACTCCAATTTGGTACTTAGACAAATTCAGGGTGATTGGAGAACTAGGGGCGTAAAGCTTATTCCGTATCATGCTTATTTAGAGTTACTGGTTAGGAGATTTGATGACTTGAGATACACTCATCTACCTAGAGTGCAAAACTAGTTTGCTGATGACTTAGCTACCTTAGCTTCTTCTGTAGACATTCTAACTGATGTGGTTATATGTCCATTGCTGATTGAGTTGAGGTTTGCACCCACTTACTGTTGTTTGATTGGAGAGACAGAGGTTTAGGATGATCTACCTTGGTATCATGACATTCATCAGTTTCTTAGATCTGGAACATACCTAGAGGCAGCCATAACCAAGGATCGAAGAGCATTGAGGCAGTTGGCCACTGGATTTATGATTTATGGAGAGACTCTATATAGGAGATCAACTGATGATATGCTTTTATTATGTTTAGATCGAGCCCCTGCAGATCGAGTGATGAGAGAGGTTCATACGAGAGTTTGCGGCCTACACATGGGAGGACACATGCTAGCTCGTAAGATTATGAGAACATGTTACTTCTGGTTAACTATGGAGACAGATTGTTGTCAGTTTGTTCAGAGATGCCCAGAGTGCTAGATTCATGGTGATCTCATTCATGCACCACCATTAGAGTTCCACGCTTTGACCTCGCCATAGCCATTTTCAGTATGGGGTATTGATATCATTGGGAAGATGTCACTGAAATCTTCTAGTGGTCATGAGTTTATCCTACTTGCCATAGATTATTTCACCAAGTGGGTGGAAGCTGCATCATATGTGAGGTTGACATCTACTAGAGTCGTCAGTTTCATCAGGTCACACATCATCTATCGTTATGGGGTGCCATATGAGTTTATTTCAGACAGAGGGGTACACTTTCAAGCTGAGGTTGACACTTTGTTACTGAAATATGGCGTCCGACATCATAGATCTTCTGTATACAGGCCACAAACTAATGAGGCGGTAGAGGCATCAAATAAGAACATTAAGAAGATTTTGAGGAAGATGGTTGAAACCTCTCGAGATTGGTAAGAGAAACTCCCTTTTGCATTATGGGCATTTTGTACCTCTTTTCTCACCTCTACAGGAGCTACACCTTATTCTCTAGTGTATGGTATGAAGGTTGTTTTCCTAGTCGAGACAAAGATGGGTTCACTGAGAGTAGCTCTCGAGTAGCAGATTTCTGAGATAGAGTAGGCTCAAGCTAGATTTGACCAGCTTAACCTTTTAGATGAGAAGAGATTGGGAGCAGTAGATCATGTTTAGGCCTATCAGAGAAAGATGTCTCGTGCTTCCAGGAAACAAGTTAAGCCTAGACCATTACAGAAAGGAGATTTGGTTTTGAGGATTCTCAGAGGCTTAGTTGGAGACCCTAGAGGAAAGTTCAGACCTAGTTGGAGTGAGCCTTATGTTATTCAAGAGTTGACTCCAGAAAGGGCTACATGGTTGACTGACTTAGATGGAAAATAGTTTTCAGAGCCTACCAATGTGGATCAGCTGAAGAAGTATTACGTTTGAGATTATGGTCGCAGGATGGGTGGCCATCATTTCGGTGAGCCTTACACCTTATCATCTTTATTGATATATTAGATCGTTGCTAGCCCATTGATCCTCACGTGGTATGCTATAGCCTTTTCTTTTCTATAGCCCTGCTTATCATTTCTACACCCAGGTTGAGGCCCTTTGATGTATAGTTATGCTTTGCTAGGAAAGTCTCATGAGCTTTGGACTTATAGGCTTATCTTTCTCATCTTTTCTATTATCACCTCACCACCCTGTTTGTTACGTTCCACTATTTTCACATTTTCATCTCTATCTTAGCTTTCATTATTAGTCATTACACTTCATATTCTCTTCACTTGGAATTCTGATTTTTCACATATTTATGCATAGAGGGTAGTTGTATCACCCCTTTCATTCCATCATTTAGCATTGATTCGGAGATTTAGCTTGAGAGGTTGTCTCATGGGTTGGGGTTCATGTATTCATTAGTGATTGGAGATAGTTCATTCATTCCTTTTAGTTTCTCATTAGAATAAGACTTATTGATGACCAAGGTATGCGTACGCAAAAAAAAAAAAAAATGATATGTTTGTACTTGACATCCTATTCCATTGAGAATGTGCTGTTATTTGAGGGTTTTTTATTGGGTTTATCATTGACAGTTTGTGCGAGTTTTTCATGAGGACTTTTCGTTCCTTGAGCCACTCTTGTTATGCATTTGGAGTATCGAGAGTTCATATGAGAGGTGTATGAGATCCTATGCTTCTTGGATCATGGTTGATATGTATTAGGTATGAGAGATGAGTAACCTTTTACTAGGGTCTCCAGGTCATTGTCTTACCCACCATTCCATCATTGGTGATATGATTTTCCTTTGTTGCACTAATATGTGTTGATCATCATTCATTCCACTTTTTCATTACCTTCTTTTGTGTGTCATCACCTCTTTCCAGATCTTTGTCCCACCTTTTATCCATTTCCTACATATTGATACACATTAATGATTTGATACCTTCTTCACATCATTCACATGTTTCATTGATGGTTTGACCACTTATCCTTTTTCTTGTTTCTCCATCGACATTTCCTTTGATTACCTTAGGTCCATGACTCATGAGATTTTTTCTATGCATTACATCTTGTACACGAGGGTATGGGTTTCATCATTGGGTACTCGAGCCTATTTTTCCTTCGTTTCTTTCACCCTATCACCCTAGCCTTCGTTACATCTCGTGTCTTAAGACCACCCTGAGGCCACGAGATCGGACGTTAGCTTTGACAGTTTTCACTTGGATGGGCTTATGTAGATTGGTTGAAATATAGTCGTTACCATGTTTTCTTTTATGGGAAATACTTTTGGAAGCATTTGGTTTCTCCCTCATACTTGATATATCAATCTTTGCTGGATTTTTGAGTTAGAGATAGTCCATTGATGATGTTAGATTCATCATTTTGTTGTGCATCAGATATCCACACAGGGGCATATTTCCTCTTTGCTCTAAGATCCTTAGTCATGGTTGGGTTGTGTGGCTATCCTTGATCTTGATCATTGAGATGTTTGATTGATGTTATCTAGTGATTGATTGATGTTGACAGATGTTTAGTTGATGATGTCATGTTCTTTATTGTGTACTAGATATCCATATTGGGGCATATTTCCATTTTGCTCTAAGATCCTTAGTCGTGGTTGGGTTGTGTGGTTATCCTTGATCTTGATCATTGAGATGTTTGATTGATGTTATCAGGTAATTGATTGACATTGACAGATGTCGAGCTGATGATGCCATGTTCTTTATTGTGTACCAGATGTCCATACTAGGTCATATTCCCCTCTTCTTGATGAGATTGCGCATAGATGGATGATTATTGTTGGTTGTTTAGCTCATGATTCCGACATCATATACTATACTGGGGCATACTGCTCTCCTTGATGAGATTTTGTTTGCGCAGTAGTACGAGGATGGATGATAGGTGTTGGTTATTTACCTCATGACTTTGACACCAGATCTTATATTGGGGCATATTTTCCCATTTTCTTTGGGTATCCTTCAGATTGGGACAACGGTCAGCTTGGCTTTAGATCGAGTACTAGTATGGGGCTTCCAACAATTGGCTATATCAAAACCTCCTTACATGGATTTGTTGAGACAGAGATGGATCGCATCAGGTTTCATCCGAGGAGCATAGGTGGATCCTTTAACTAGATGCTCATGAGATAGATTGCTTTCATCATTGATTACCCTGCAGATTGGGTTATCCAGATGAGTAGTATTTTTCATGCACTTTGAGATATGCTTTTAGAAAAGTTGCGATACACACTCCGAGATTTACATTTTGAGATTTGTCGCTAAAGCAGCTTGTGAGACAGTAGAGAGTTCTTTTAGTTCAAAATTTTAAAAGGCTTGTCATGATGCATCGGTTTTTTACTCAATGATTTCAGCGGATGATTGATTTATTGGTTGTTTCAGCAGTGTGAGCACCTTGGATACTAGGGCATATTTCCTTTCCTAAGCCTAGTAGTCCAACCCTTGGCATTTTGAGTATACAACTTTGATCCCATTTGCTTCCTATCCACTTTCAAGTTGGTTTTCTTTTTCTTTTTTTTTTATTTAGAGCCCGAAGCTCTTGACCCGAAGTCGATTTTTATTTATGACCCAACGTCATTTCTTTTTCATTTAGAGCCTAAAGCTCTTGACCCAGAGTCGATTTTTCATTTATGACCTAGATTCATTTCTTTTCCATTTAGAGCCTAGAGCTCTTGACCTAAAGTCGATTTTCATTTATGACCCAGAGTCATTTGTTTTCCATTTAGAGCCTAGAGCTCTCAACCTAGAGTCGATTTTTCATTTATGACCCAAATTCATTTCTTTTCCATTCAGAGCCCAAAGCTCTCGACTTAGAGTTGTTTTTCATTTATGATCCAGAGTCATTTCGTTTCCATTTAGAGCCCAGAGCTCTCAACCTAGAGTCGATTTTTCATTTATACCCCAAAGTCATTTCTTTTCCATTTAGAGCTCGGAGCTCTCGACCCAAAGTCGTTTTTTTCATTTATGACCCAAAGTCATTTCTTTTCCATTTAGAGCCCAAAGCTCTCGACCCAAAGTCAAATTTTAATTTATGACCCAGAGTCATTTCTTTTCCATTTAGAGCCCAGAGCTCTCGACCCAAAGTCGATTTTCATTTATGACCCAGAGTCATTTCTTTTCCATTTAAACCCTGGAGCTCTCGACCCAGAGTTGATTTTCATTTATGACCTAGAGTCATTTCTTTTCCATTTAAAGCTCAGAGCTCTCGACCGAGACCCAGAGTCATTTCTTTTCCATTAAGAGCCCAAAGCTCTCAACCTAGAGTCGATTTTTCATATATGACCTAAAGTCATTTCTTTTCATTTTAGAGCTCGGAGCTCTCGACCTAGAGTCATTTTTTTCATTTATGACTCTGAGTCATTTCTCTTCCATTTAAAGCCTAGAGCTCTCAACCTAGAGTTGATTTTTATTTATGACCCAAAGTCATTTCTTTTCCATTTAGAGCCTAGAGCTCTCGACTTAGAATCGATTTTCATTTATGACCCAAAGTCATTTCTTTTCCATTTAAAGCCCGGAGATCTTGACCTTGAGTCGATTTTCATTTATGACCCAGAGTCATTTTTTTTCTATTTAGAGCTCGGAGCTCTTGACCTAGAGTCGATTTTTCATTTATGACCTAAAGTCATTTCTTTTCCATTCAAAGCCCAGAGCTCTTGACTCAGAGTTGTTTTTCATTTATGACCTAGAGTCATTTCTTTTCCATTTAGAGCCCAAAGCTCTCGAACAATAGTCGATTTTTCATTTATAACCCAAAGTCATCTATTTTCCATTTAGAGCTTAGAGCTCTCGACCCAGAGTCGATTTTTCATTTATGACCCAGACTCATTTCTTTTCCTTTTAGAGCCCAGAGCTCTCAACTCAGAGTTGTTTTTCATTTATGACCCAAAGTCATTTCTTTTCCTTTTAGAGCCCAGACCTAGAGTCGATTTTTCATTTATAACTTAGAGTCATTTCTTTTCCATTTAAAGCTCAAAGCTCTCGACCTAGAGTCATTTTTTTCATTTATGACCCAGAGTAATTTCTTTTCCATTTAGAGCCTAGAGCTCTCGACCCATAATCGATTTTCATTTATGACCTAGAGTCATTTCATTTCCATTTAAAGCCCGAAGCTCTCAACCTAGAGTCGATTTTCATTTATGACCCAAAGTCATTTCTTTTCCATTTAAAGCTCGGAGCTCTCGACCCAGAGTCGATTTTTCATTTATGACCCAGATTCATTTCTTTTCCATTTAGAGCCTAGAGCTCTCGACTCAAAGTTGTTTTGCATTTATGACCCAGAGTCATTTCTTTTCCATTTAGAGCCTAGAGCTCTCAACCTAGAGTTGATTTTTCATTTATGACCTAGAGTCATTTCTTTTCCATTTAGAGCTCGAAGCTCTCGACCCATAGTCTTTTTTTTTCATTTATGACCCAAAGTCATTTCTTTTCCATTTAGGGCCTAAAGCTCTGGACCAAGAGTCGTTTTTCATTTATGACCCAGAGTCATTTCTTGTCTATTTAGAGCCCAGAGCTCTCGACCTAGAGTCGTTTTTCATTTATGGCCCAAAGTCATTTCTTTTCCATTTAGAGGTCAGCACTCTCCACCCAGATTTGATTTTTTTATTTATGACCCAATGTCATTTCTTTTTCATTTAGAGCCCATAGCTCTTGACCCAGAGTCAATTTTTCATTTATAACCTAGAGTCAATTCTTTTTCATTTAATGCCCAAAGCTCTCAACCTAAAGTTGTTTTTCATTTATGACCTAAAGTCATTTCATTTCTATTTAGAGCCCAAAGCTCTCAACCCAAATTCGATTTTTTCATTTATGACCCATAGTCATTTTTTTTCCATTTAAAGCCCAGAGCTCTCGACCCATAGTCAATTTTTCATTTATAACCTAGAGTCATTTCTTTTCCATTTAGTGTCCAGAGCTCTCGACCTAGAGTTGTTTTTCATTTATGACCTAAAGTCATTTCTTTTCCATTTAGAGCCCAGAGCTCTCAACCTAGAGTCGTCTTTTTCATTTATGACCCAAATTCATTCCTTTTCCATTTAGAGCCTAGAGCTCTTAACCTAGAGTTGTTTTTCATTTATGACCTAGAGTTATTTCTTTTCCATTTAGAGCCTAGAGCTCGACCCATAGTCGATTTTTCATTTATGACCCAAAGTCATTTCTTTTCCATTTAGAACCTAGAGCTCTTGACCTAGAGTCGTTTTTCATTTATGACCTAGAGTCATTTCTTTTCCATTTAGAGCCCATAGCTCTCGACCTAGAGTCCATTTTCATTTATGACCCAGATTCATTTATTTTCCATTTAGAGCCTAGAGCTCTCGACCTAGAGTTGATTTTCATTTATGACCCAAAGTCATTCTTTTTCCATTTAGAGCCCTGAGCTCACAACCTAGAGTCATTTCACTCATCTATGACCCAGAGTCATCCTTTTCCACGTGGAGCCTTGAGCTCATGACATAGAGTTGTTCCCTTTTTGTGATTACGACCCCATATTCCGAGCTTACTCTCGTAATGTGCTAGGACAAAATCTTTGGTCTTTTTCTTTTATTTCTTCAGTATAGTTCACTTCGTTCCACTCATTATTCATATTTTTACTCACATTCCCTACACTCGTGATCTCTACTGAAGAGGGGTATATTGGTAGACCCTCAATTTTGTCCTATTAGCACATGCCCTATTATGTATTCGTTTGGTACTTTACAGCAATTCCCTTGTGGCCCATTACTACTCGTGTAACCTATCTTTTCTAAGCCACCTTAAGGACTTTGGTTGAGGGATTTATCTAATCCCATTATGACTCTTGGCAGCCCTAATTTAGACTTAGGCTCACTTAGGCACCCTAGGTTCATTTAATTACACCTTAGGCCCATTAGACATACCTAGCCCATTAAGCACCACCCTAAGCCCACTTAGGCATCCTAGGCCCATTTAGACACACCTGGCTCATTAGGCACCACCCTAGGCCCACTTAGGCACCACCCTAGGCCCACTTAGGCACCCTAGGTCCATTTAGACATACCTGGCTCATTGGGCACCACCCTAGGCCCACTTAGGCACCCTAGGCCCACTTAGGTACCCTAGGCCCATTTAGACACACCTGGCCCATTAGGCACCACCCTAGGCCCACTTAGGCACCCTAGGCCCATTAATTGGTTATTTGAGCATACACGCCCAACATCACTTACATTGTACATGACTTGGGTGCATTAAGAGTTGCACAAAAGATCCAAGTCATGGGTTCCTTGTAAAGTGATGAGTTGTCCATAGTTGGTTCATAGATTTGGGTTATCTATCAGAGATTGTAGTACATTACCTCCTAATTGGAGGGATAGCTTGTCTTGGCTATCAGGATGGTTTTCCTATGGTGAGTGTACTAGTACATGTGATGTGCATTAGACAAGACTTACGTGAATCATGAAACAAGGCTATCAATTGTCATGATTCACCAAGCTACTATACTACATGGACTCTCAACCGTGAGAGGATATTGAGCTTGTGCCAAAGTTAACAGGAGGCTTTGACCTATGGGTGAGACCCTAAAGTGGTCATATATCTCTATGGATTGGGTCACTATTAATGGAGGTTGGTGGCAATAGGTATTCTCAATAGAGGCACCATGATATCTCATGGATTGAGATTGTGTGTCCCATTGAGTGATCCAAGGGACATGTGATCTAAAAGATTATGGCCATGGTATTTCCTTTAGTAGAAATTTGATATATGTTCCTTAAAGTTAGAGTATGTCAATTGATCACATAATAAGTGGAATTTGCAACTCAAGGATTAGAGAGGTAATCTTGATAGGTGATAACACTATCTTGTTAGATTACGGACACCAATTCATAGGGAGTATGCATACAATGGATAGTAGGTCATAGACCTCGAGCTTCATCTCGTTGTTATTTACCTAGGATACTAGAGTACAATTGATTCTCTTTAGTGGAATATTAAATCAACTTCAGAATTGGATTATGAGGCAGCCAATACTCCTATGGGTCTTAGTGGTCCCTACTTTAAGCTCATATACCTTGATGACACGGTTTATGAGGGTTGAATTGGCTCTTGGTTCATTCTTATGCATAAGGGTGTTTTGGTAATTATGCAAGGTTGCACAAGGAATAGTGAAAAAGTTCTCTAGATTGGGCTAATTGATTAATTAGATGACCTTGTGTGGTTAATTAATCAATTAGAACCCATTTTGGGCTAGATTTAGTGATTCAAGCCTTGGTAGGCTCAAGTCACTTAAGTCCAATAAGGGAACCTTATAATTACCCCCATAAGTGTTAGGGTTTCTATAACTTTTAGAGAGACTTTGTCTTCCACCTCCAGAGAAAGAGAGAGATAGTGAGAGCCAAAAGATCATTTTTTCCAAAGTCCACACTTTGGAGTGTCAAGATCGTGGTTCGAATCATCAGGTGGAAGATCTTGGGTTTACGAGATTTCTAGATTCATTATTCTTCATCTTCTCTAAGCATAATTGATTTGGGAACATCCAAATCAAAGGTAAAGTTCTCTAATGGCTTTCCTTTTGATCCTTTAATTGTAAAAATATGTTTTTTTGCTTTCGTTGCATAGGATCTAAAGGCCTAAGGTAGTTTTGCATGCACCTATACTATCTAGGGTAAGGGAATAGAGAAATCCAGGGCTCTCAACATTCTCTTCTAGTGGTATTTTAGTTCTTTAGACTATGCCACCTCCCACATTATAGTATCTTAGATTATATAACCTAGAGATCTACCCATAAGTTAAAAGGCTTCCTTTGTTGCTAGAGAAACAACAAAAAAAAACACTTAGAGTGTACACATACCCAAAGATAGACCTATGAGAGTCCTTATCAAACTAAAAGTCCAATTTCTTGGTATAAAAAGAGCACCAACTCATCATAAAGACTCACAAACATATAATCCCTCATTCTCTAAAGATACTAGAGTATATGTTTGACATTTACCCAAAGCTCTAGTCAAGAAATGGACTAATATCCATTCATTATTCTTATAGCAAAGCAAATATTTGGTCTAACACATGGCATCGCATACTTAAGGTTATCCATTGTAGAGGCATTGGATACCTTTTTAATGCGATCTCTCTCCTTAAATTTCCAAGGACAATGATTCTAAGAAAGACAACCCAAATCTAAAGAGTAACAAACCCTTCTTGGAGTTTTACATCATGTACTTGACCAAATGCTTATATATCTAGGTGACATGGTGCAATTTGCTTATTTTTGTAATCCTAAAGGACCTTAACCCTAAGAATATATTGCGCCTTCCTCTAGATTTTCATCTAGAACTAAGTAGACTACCAGATATTGACAAATTAAAATATCCCTACATTATATCTAATGAGTAAATTTTCATCTACCTACAAGATCTTAAAGCATCACCATGCTTCCCTGTGCCTTTTTGTACACACAAGACACTTTTCTATGAAAAATTTTGGTTGTTAAATCTCATAAATGAGACACACTATAATAGATAGAAGTGATTTGATGGATTTGAGTATGACCACTGTTGAAAAGGTTTTCCATAGTTGAAACAAAGTTTCAAATTATAACCTTTAACTACAGTCTTAGCCACATAAAACTCAAGCTTTCCATCTACTCCTGTGTTCTTTTTGTAGACCAACTTACACTTATGGCTTTTATCTGTAACTATGCTAGAATAAAAAGATTCTAACTACCTCTTCATAGCTCCTTGCCTTAAGTGAGCACAAACTCTGCTCATTGCTTCATCCTAATCTATGTGATATAAACCTCCCACTAAGATAAGGTATTGGTGTACTAGAAATAAGAGGAATGGTATGCCTTTAACCCTTTAGATCCATAGTATCCTATGCAATATGAGACTATCTTCTAATATATCCTCCAATCTATATCACGGTTTGCCTTATTCCTTATCATATAGTCTTCATAAAAAATTTGGCATTTGTGTCAAAAAATATATTCTGATGATTTTGACTATAAAGGTAATAACCTAAAATATCCTCTTAGATATCTTATAATCTAATATACCTCTTAAGAAAGAGAGGTATTACGCATTCTATAAGACAAATGCCTAAAAGAATCCAGGAAAAAATGAGAAACCTATCTATGATCTCACTATGCCCATCCAAGTTTGATATCTTCTTTCCACCTCTCCATTTTGTAATAGAGACCGCGGTGTACATAATTGGGAAATAATCTCATGCTCTAATGGAAAGAATCAGACTTACTCAACATATCACCTTGATTTAATCGAAGTGACTTGATATGTATACCCAATAGATTATCCGATTTTGCCTTAAATTCAATGAATGTATCTAGGGAATTAGATCTCCTATGTACATATCCGAACCTTAAGTAATCATCACTAAAAGTGATGAAATACCTATACCCTCCCCATGCATGGACATTAAAAGTTTCATATATGTCAGTATACACTAACTCCAAACATTCCTTGGCTCTAGTCTTTTTGGTCATTTTACCATCTATACAGGATTCATAGACTAAAAGATCCTCTAAAATCAAAGAGTCCAAACTTTATTAGTCTTTGGATCCTATTTAGATTAATAAAACCTAGGTTTAGAAACCAAACATTTAATTAGTGCTAGGTTTAATATTGAGATTTGATTATTCTCATCACTTGGCAAAGTGATAATGGAATACATATAAAAGAAGAGAATATTACCTCCCACTAACCTGCATAACTAATATTTCATTTGAAACTAAGGTAAGTATAATCTTATCATTTAACCTTCTCACTTGTTGAATATCCTATAAGGATTTACAAACAATGGGCTTGGAATCTATCCACCATAAATCATGAAATCCACCATTAAATATTCAACAACGAAAAAATGATGTATAATTTTCTTTTTCATTTAGGTAAATTGGGCATTCCTTTTCTAGTGTCTAAAAGATCACAAAAGAATTTCCCTTGAGTTTGCTATCTTATTCCTTCTCTTAGACTTTGCTTATTTGGTATTATTCTCCTTCTTCTTAAGAGAAGAACCTAAAGAACCTTTGACTTCCATATGAACACCTTATAATCTTTAAGAATCCTCTTAACTATCCCGAAGGAAAATGGTAAGGTCTCTAAGATCACATGAATATTGGTGTTCATAATAATCCTAAGAGTAGCTTGTCAAAGCTGACCTACCCTTATCACTGAATAACCATTGCAAACTAGAAAGAGAATGTCAAAGTCTCTAGTAATAGACATGTGTTGCTATTACAACACATTATCCAAAGATCCATCTAATACCACCTTGATATACCACTCTATCCTTTGCTAGGTTAGTTCATAAGGAATAGTTAGCTCTTCCTAAACTAGCTTCTATGCAATTAGTTACTATATTCATAATAAAATTAGTCCACATGATTAGTTGGGCTTGGTTTATTGTGAGAAATAGAGTGATAATAAAACCAACATGATATCTGTAACAAAGAATATAACCAAGCATTTACATAATTAAGCATTCAAGGCATCTGGTAATTAATTTAGTAAAAAAGTAGTGCTCTTAAACTAGATACCTTTTTGCAAGGTATCCTAGTATTATAAGCATCAAGCCTACAGTGGGCAAGTCATGACCTTATTACTAGTTAGAGACCCTCTCATATTAATCTCCCTGCCTTAACCATGAAAGGTATCTAAAGGCAAGGTCAACATACCTTTTATTTGGCCCATGAACTATGCAAGTGGGATCATGGTGGGCGATTCATCTACTTCAAATCCAATAATAAGTGTATAACCATTGCCTTAAACTATCAATGTCACCAGGTAAGAAACCCCACCGATGGGGTGGTTACTCCCACTATAGACATGTCTAGTCTCGTCCTAATGGAGAGTCCATATCCCTTAATTCTTAAGGCCCAACCCGCCAGTGGGGTGGTGATAAACCCAAATCAAGATAGGCTTGACAATGGAGGTCGTGGGCTTGCCCAAGGTCCTTTCCCACTTAATCTTTTGAGATAAATAAGATCATTTTAAAACAATTAGTAATTTCCTTGATGAATAAACTATCTACTTTGAAATTTTCAAAAAATATTTATTTCTTAATTAGAAACCTAGTGTAATAGAAGAATACCAACATGAAAATTTTAAAATTTTCATGAGTATTTTATTCAAAAAGAATTTTGATAAAATATCCGTTCTCAAAATTTTAAAATCCATTTTCATAAAATTCTCCTTCTATATACAATTCCAATTAATAAATATTTTATCTAGAAAATGCTTCAAAGAAATTTATTTCCATTAAATTACTAAGCCTTTGAGTAATAATCTTTTAATGATAAATTATCTCTAATGAAAATTTCCAAAATATTTATTTTAAAAATTGGAAACTCTTGTGTGATAAGGAAATTACCAATTTATGAGATTTTGAATAATCTTGAGAGCATCTTATCCAAGAAAGGAACATTTACTTCTCATTTTAAAAAATCCTCATAAGATTTACTTTCCTTATTCCTTACACTTTTCCAACTAAATAAATATTTCCTTGGAAATTTCATAATAATTTGTTCCATTAAATACTACCAAAGATAGAACCTTTTAGTAATTTCTTAATAAATAAAATATTTTCTATGAAAAACTTCAAAAAATATTTATTTCCAATAATGAATTAAACAATCCATTTTGGAAAGAATTTTCAAAATATTTTATATCTCTATTAAATTACTAAAACTTTCTAAAGTTATTTTGGTAACCCTTCTTATAATAAATTCTCTATCATGAGATTTTCTAAATTCATTGTTTATCTTTTAAACTGGACTCTTGTGCTAAAAGAATTGCTTTATTATTTCTTATCATTGAACTATCCAAAAATAATGGTGTCTTCCTTCTCTTTGGGTGGGAGATCCTAGAGGACCAACTATAGGTATAGTTTTCCTTCTCTCATCGAGAAAGAATAGGAAAATCTCCTAAAGTTTAATAAAAAGGTAGTTCTAAAGAAATAATAATCTTCTTAGCAACAACCAGTTTAAATAAATGATCTTGAAAAAAAATCTTCTCATGAAAATTTAATAAGAATACCAAAAAATTCTTTGGGTTCTAATACTTATTTTGGTAACCATTCTTAATTATAAATTATCTATCATGAATTTCCAAAATTAACTTATTTTCTTTAAATTAGAAATCTTGTGCAAAATAGGAAAAATACTATTTTATAAAGATTTGGAAAAATAGGAGCTTTTCCTTAAAAGAAAGATTTTATTCTTAGAGATCTCAAGTATTTGAGAAGATTTTAAATAAAATTAAAATGTCTAAGAATTAATTTTAAAAAGATAATAAAGCTCTTAATCCTTTTTCCAACTTATCTTTTCTTTAAAATAAAATTTCCTAACCATACACATTCCAATTTAAATAAGTTTTCCAATTTTTAAAAAAGTATGAAAATTTATTTCCAATTAAGAATATCAAAATATCTTGTGGCCACATATGCAATTAATCAAGAGCATATAATAAAAATAAGGGAATAAATAAATAGAAACTTATTCTGTGGCATTTAAGGATCCTATTGTATATTTGGTAATTAAAATTTGGATCAAATCCAAATTACCAAAGATAGAGGTACAACCAAAGGTAGGGCTAGTGAAAATTGAAAATCCAAAAGGCCCAATTGCCATCAAAATTAAGCTCAAACAACTAAAGGGAATTGGGTTTGTATGCAATCCTACAATATGCTCTTTGCGTAGCATTGCTTTGATTGGCTATATCTCCCTTGTTTCAACTCCGAATTGTGATCCATTTAAAGTATTGGATTCTTGACTTTCTAATCTTCAAAACCATATGTGGCTTGCCCCAAGAAACTACTAGGAGATAGTCCTGATTTTGAGTTAAAGTTGGTGCCACTTTGTTGCCATGAATCTCAAAACAAGAACTTCCAAGGATCATTCTTTCTTCTTTAACCACCAAAGAATCTCAAAAATAACCTTTAAGATTCTTTCTTTTCTCTTGGGTCACCATAGATAGATACAAAAAAATAAAATTTTACAACAATAAAAATTCTTATGCTCCTATAATGGAGCTAACAACCCATCTATTGAAAAGAAAATATTTTTACAACCAAATAAAAATCTTATACCCCTTATGGGGTGTACAACCCAATCTAGAGAATCAAAAGGCATAAATCATATCAATTAATATTCATTAATTCAAGATATGAATAATTAATAAAATTCATTCATCCTCTAGGGTCATGAGATGAAAAATAATTACCATACAAAATAGAGTTAACAACCTAGAACATATTTACCACACCTTAGAACAAATCTAACATGCTAGAACCTACCCTAAGGCTCTAATACCAATTGTTGGATTCCTGGATTACTCTATTCCCATACCTTAGATCTCATGAGGTGCATGCATCTATCCTTAGGGCTCTCTAGATCTAACGCAGTGGAAAATAATGACTTAAAAAAATCATATTAGGATAAAGATCTAGAGAAAAAGTTCTCATACCTTGATCTAGATGTTCCCAAATCAATCCCTTGTGGTGAAGAACATGGCTAAAAAAATTGAACGATCTCTTCTCATGCTGCTACTCACATGCCCATCCCATGCAATTCATGTGCATTCCGTGCGGTTCTCATGCATGCGGCCTATGTGATTCCAATGCGCTTCTTGTATACCTAAAATATTTTGCTCGATTACTCTTCGTTGTGTCTAGGCATTGAGATGGTGGAGATCTTAAGGATGGAGGCTAAGGTTTTCTCTCTGGACTGAAGGGGATAATGGCAACACATGCAAACCCTAACCCCTAAAATGGTATTTATAGGCTTCTTACCAGGCTTAAGTGACTTAAGCCCACCATGGACTTGGGTCACTTAATCTAGCCCAAAAAGGTTGCTAATTGATTAATTAACCATATAGGCCCATAATTAATCAATTATCCCTTTCCAAAGATATCACTCATTTATCCTTACATAACTTTATGTCATTACCAAAACACCCTCATGCACAAAAGTGAACTAAAAACTCATCTAACCCTCATAAACCTGGTCATAAAGGAATATGAGCTCATAGCAGGGACCATTAGAATCCATAGGAGTATTGACTCCCTTATAATCAAATTTTGAAATTGACTCAACATCCCACTATAGAGAGTCCACTATACTCCAATACCCTATGTATATTACAACAAGACACCAAGTGTTTGGGTCTGTAACCTACTATCCACTACATATAGACTCCCCATGAACTAGTGTATGTGATCTAACAAGGTAGTGCTATCACCTATCAAGATTACCTTTCAAATCCTTGAGTTACAAATCCACTTATTATGTGATCAAATGACATACTCTAGCTTCAAGGAGCATATGTCAAATTCCACTAAAGGAATTACTATGGCCACTAATTTTATCATCACATGTCCTTTGGATCACCCAAGGGGACACTATCTTAATCCCATGATATATCATGGCGCCTCTATTGAGAATACCTATTTCTACCAGCCTCCATCAACAGTGAACCAATCTATAGGGATATATGACCATTTTAGGGTCTCACCCATAGGTTAAGTCCTCTTATTGATTTTGGCACAAACTCAATATCCTCTCAAGGTTGAGATTCCATGCAATATAATAGCTTGGTGAATCATGAAAATTGATAGCCTTACATCATGATTCACCATAGGTCATGTCCAATGTGCATCATATACACTAGTACACTCACCATGGGAAACCCATCCTAACAGTTAAGACAAGTCATCTCTCCAATTATGAGGTGATGCCCTATAGTCTCTATTGGATTGTCTAAATCCATGAACTAATTGTGGACAACTTATCTACTTACAAGGAACCCATGGATTGTATCTTTTGTGCAACTCCTAATGCACCCAAATCATGTACAATGTAAGAGACGTGAGTTAAATGCTCAAATCAATGTCAATACACTAAAGAGATAACAAATGGATAGTTAAGTCTAACTTTGTTACATCATATCTTACTTTTAGTGGCTCAATCCCAACAAGTGACACTTCTCCCAATTCAAAATGAAACCCTTCTCAATGCACCTCTTCAGAACTTTCTTCAAATTTTGGAGACAATCATCAAAAGTTTTCTCTTAAACAATGAGATCATCCATGAACACATCCATGATTCTTTCTACCATGTCTCTGAAAATGCTGATCATGCACCTCTAAAAAGTGGTAGACACATTGCAAAGGTCAAAAGGCATACGTCTATAGGCAAGTGTACCAAAAGGGCATTTGAACTTTTGGTGATTGAATGCAATGAAAATGGCAATCCTCTAATAACCATATAAAAAGAAATAATAATCTTGTTCAAAACCCTCTCCAGAACCTGATCTAAAAAATGTAATAGGAAGTGATCATTTTTGGTGATTGAATTTAGCTTCATAAAATCGATGCATACTCTCCATCCTATTGTTAACCTTGTAAGAATGAGTTCTCCTTGGTCATTCTTTATTACTGTTATCCCACTCTTCTTAGGTACCACTTGGGTTGGACTCACCTAACTACTATCTGATATAGGGTGAATAATTCTTGCATCCAAATTTTTAACACTTCATTTTTTACCACATCTTGTATAAGGGGATTCAATCTCCTTTGTGTCTGCCTCACTAGTTTTACTTCCTTCTCCAAATAAATGTGATGTGTACAAATCAAAGGGTTAATACCTTTCAAACCTGAGATGGACCAACCAATAGTTTGCTTATGCTTTTTAAGTACCCTTAGCAATTTCACCTCTTACTCTTTAGTTAACTTAGTAGAAATCACCACTAATTTTTCTTCATTATTTTCCAAATAAACATACTTCAAACCATGTAGTAGAGGCTTTAACTTTGTTTTGTTTATCTCAATTTCCTTCTTTTTTCTTTCTTCATTTGTTTCAACCCTACTCAATGCTTGAGTGTTAGATTGTTTTGATTGGGTTATAGATATTTCCATCTCCTTTTCTTCTCATTTAGAAAAAAATTTCTTTATTTCATCCTCTATTAATCATTCTGTGTGTTCTTGCACCAAGGTCTTTATAAGGCATGCTTCTTCATCTTCTACTTCATCATGATCCATAGGTTGTTTGCATAGATTTAAAACAATCATTTTAACTGTTATATTTCTAAAAGATAACTACATTAACCCATTACGACAATTGATAAGAACATTGGCCATGCCGAGGAAAGGTCTTCCAATTAGAATAGAATTCACACCCTTTCTCAATGGTTTTGTGTCTAACACCACGAAGTCCACTTGATAATAGAACTTATCAATTTGCACCAAGAAATCTTCAACTACACTTTTAGATACCTTGATTGAACGATCTTCCAAAGAGAGTATGATGGTAGTTGCCTTAAGCTCTCCTAATCCCAATTCCTTGTAGATTGAAATTGGAAGCAAATTTTCATTATCTCCCAAATCTAACAAAGCTCTTTCCACAAATGAGTCTCCAATTTGAACTAAGATGGTGGACAACCTGGATTCTTGTACTTCACCATTGCCTTATTCTCAATGATGGTATAGACTTGATCAGTGAGAAATGCTTTCTTGGTTAACTTGATCCTCCTCTTCATAGTGCATAAATCCTTAAGGAACTTTGCATTGATCAAGATTTGCTTGATCATGTCAAGGAACTATATGTTGATCTTTATGTGCTTTAAAACTTCTAAAATCTCTGAAGTTTTATAACCTACCCTATGTCTTGGAATAGCTATGGAAAATTGTAAGTGATTGGAAGAATTCTCTTACTTTTTTTTCACCACAATCTTTTTTAATTTCTCAAGCTCTTTTTCATTTCTTGCATTTTCTTCTAGAGTTGGTTCATTTGTAGCATCACTTTCTTCACGTATCAATAACTTAGGCCCTTCATATTTTTTCTCATTTCTAAGTGTGATAACTGTCTTGCAATCATCATTTTTCATTTCAAAATTTTCATTTACCCTTATTGGATTTTTTATGGTTGAGTTGGGAATTTACGTTCTTTTGAGGTAAGCTTGCAATAAGTTGGCTCAAAGTGGTTTGGATATCTGCTAGTTCTTCAAATGTTTGAGCATTTATCCTATTTTAATCCTCATAACACTTGTATTGCTTTTGTATGAATTGTATCATCATATCTTCTAGGTTCAAGTTAAATAATATGGTTTGAGGTTACTGCTAAAATTTTGAGGTGGCATACCTTATGGTTGATAGCCTTACTGCCCGTTATTCTGAATACCCTGAAATTAGTGAAATTAGTTTCCTTGTTGCTAAAATTGTCCATTGTTACTTCTTCTCCATGATAGATTGGGATGATTTCTCCAACCTGGATTGTAAGTGTTGGAATATGGACAGTTATTGGAATATTGTTTGAATGTTCCTAAGACATTGGCTTGTTCTGAAAACATATTTTGCACTGCAAGTAGAGTGGAACAAGATTGCACACCATGTTCCGTGGATTTACATATCAAGCATGGTTGAGCTATTCACTCATTAACTATTTGTACCTCTTGAACTTTCTTAGCTTCCAAATCATCCAAACTCCTTATAATGGTCGCAAACTTTGCTTGGACATCTAAACCCTCTGATAAGGTATACACTCCATTAGCTCTTGCCCTATTCACTGCTCTATCTCTAGGTGGTTTCTTAATGATTAGTTATTCCCAACTTCTAAATACCTTATCAACATAATCAAATTGAAATGCTTCATTGAGGTTTTTATTCATGAAATCTCCTCCACACATAGTCTTGAGAAGTTGTTTCATTAGTAGCATCATGCCTTTATAGAAATACAATACTAGCATCCAATTGTCAAATCCATGATGGGGGCATGCTACAACCATCTCCCTAAATCTTCCCAAACAAACAAAAAACTTCTCATCCTCCATGACTTTGAAATTTGAGATCTTCTTTTTCAATGTACTAATCCTATGGGTTGGAAAGAACTTCTACAAAAACATTGATTGTAGATCACCTCAATTCCTGATACTATAGGGTCTAAGACTGTTTAACCAAGTCTTAGCTCTATCCTTCAGTGACAAGGGAAAGAGCTTCATGCAAAAGATCTCTAAAGGAGTGTTGGCTTCTTAAAAAATTGAAACTATTTCCTCAAATTCCTTGATATGGGAGTATGGGTTTTCATGTTCAATTCCCCTGAAAATGGGTAAATGAGAAACCTCTTGAGGCTGAATGGTAACATGATCTTGATTTGGAGGTAGAATAAAACACGATGGCTTGCTCAACTTGAGAGGATTTAGAAACTCCCTCATAGTTCTTTGCTCTTGCCCTTAGATAGGTGTTTACGACCTATTGTTGTTGCTATTGAACTCTTCAGTGTCCTCCATATTGGGTTGAGATTCTTGAGTTGTTCTTTGAAGTCTACTTGAAAGATTTCTTTCCCAACCAAGCATAAAATAAAGGAAATATATATACAAAGAAAAACAAAATTAAAAGAACTAAAACAAAGCAATGCATTGTATCCTAGTTATGAAAATTGTCAATTTTCGACAATGGTGCCAATTTTTTGATTGGTTTTATTTGTTGCCCAAAATATTAAGTCTTTTTACATAGCAACTCTAGTCAAGAAAAACCAGAGAAAAAGTCACTATGGATTTTGTAGAACTCTGAGTATCTTCCACAAGGACTAACTTATGGAATTTTTCGATATTAGGATAAGTGAATCACTTTTATTTAAATCCTAAAGTGAAAATCAATTTAGGAATTAACTTTTATGAAATGAAACTAAGAAAAAAAATTAAATTAATAACAAAATGAATATTGATTTCAAATTCAATTGATTCAACTCTTAGGCTTTCCATAATCCAACTTAGGATATAGAAACTAGAAAGAACAAGGGTCTTTTAAGTGATATGACCTTAAGGTTTTAGGATCCTTGGTCGCTCACGATCAAGCCAAGCTCAAAACTCAAGATTGCATCTAAAACCTAATTTTCCTTTTTAAAAACAAAATCTTAAAACCATCACGTAAATGAAATGAATTACCAATTTAATATTTGGCTTTTAACTCTTCCTACTCCCTACAACTTTGTTATAGTGATAATGATAGAGAATATTAGGATGACTAATGATCAAGAGTTACCAAGAATCACTAATATCGAGTAATAACCTACTTTATCATTCCCTAAACTGACTCACAAGGATAGGGAAAAAACAAAATTGATAAATTGTAACTCAACCAATAATTAATCTCATTGTTATAATGATTTGTCCATTGTCCTTATAAGTTTCCTAGCCCTTAAGTTTTCATACTTCAAGCCTCAAGTTGGCTTTTTAGCCTCTCATGGGGGGTGATGTCACAATCAAAATCCATAAAAGAGTAAAATTCATAATTTGAATAAAAAAAAAAACTAAAAACAATTACTTAATAAAGAAGAAAATAAACAAACCAAAGTTCTCGTCTTCTTCCACCTTCAATGTCCAATCCCCCAAAAAATATCCCTAAACCCTAGAACTAAGAGAGTTTATATAATATCATCAATTACCTAACATGTGGCACACTCTCATTGGCCACTTATTAGCAAAAAAAAAAAATACCTAAAAATGACCAAAACAATAATAAAATGATGATTTCTAGTCGTGTGGGGCCCACTTAGGGCTAATGAAATGCCCTAGATACAATTCTTGAGGTGGAGGAGGTGAAATGACCAAAGTAGCAGTGGGTAAATTTGAAATTGGGGGTCATTTCAAATTGGATTTTGAATTCATAAGTAGAATTTCAAAATTATTTCAAAATGGTTTTTCATATTTGTGTAGTTATTTTCAAATGGCCATAACTTCTTTGTTTCAGCTTCAATTTGCACACCGTTTGAAGTTTTAGAATCTTGACTTCCCAAGGTTCAAAAAAATATGTAGAATGCCTAAAATGGACTTTGAAAGTTACTCCAAATTTTTCCTCAAAGTCAAAATACATGTTGCCACTAGATTTTGAGTTCTAAGTTTCCATGAAAACTTGATGAATTTGCTTCATGCCTCATTGTCCATGTTTGTGTGGCTTCTTTCTTCCTTCATAACGATAAATCCTCATCTCCCAAACTCATGACATCCTTATCTTGCATTTCTTCAAATTTCATGAGTCTTGACTCACTCAATTTCTCATTTAACTCATAGATCTTTCAAAATCTAAAATGGTTTTAATGTGCGCCTTTTTTTCTCTAAAACTAAAATCTCCAAAATAAAATTTAAACTCATGGCTAGGGCCTTAGCATCAATTTGTGTCAAGTAAGATGATTTAAGTATCTTATGGTACATAAATCATATTGAATATGTGCCATTAGAGCACAAATTTTGGCTCCAATCAGGCTCACAACCTATCTTTTGGAGAAAAATTTTGAAAGAGGGGGAATTGATAGAACCTTATTTATAAATAGGTCCAAAGATGAGTTGTTAGTAGCTCAGATTTATATTGATGATGTAATTTTTGGAGCTACCTCTAGTGACCTTGCCCTTAGTTTTGTTTATCAGGAGATGAAGACTGAATTTGAAACGAGCATGGTAGGTGAACTATCCTTCTTCCTAGGATTGCAGATTAGGCAACTAAAAGATGGAATCTTTCTTTCTCAATCTAAGTATGCTAGGAAATTATTTAACAAATTTGGTCTAGAATCCACTAAACACTCTAAGACACCATGAGCACTACCACTAAGCTTAGCAAGGATGCATATGGAAAATATGTTGATCAAAAGCTTTATAGAAGTACGATATGATGCTTACTATAACTCATAGTGAGTCGTCCTGACATATCTTTTAGTGTTGGAGCTTGTGTTAGATACTAAGCAAACCTCAAAGAGTCACACTTAACAACTATTAAAAGAATTATTCATTATATAAATGGGACTCTTGATTATGGTTTATGGTATCCCTATGATTCTTCTATTGTGATTATTGGATATTCCGATGTTGATTGAGCTGAAAATGTTGAGGATAGAAAAGGCACATTTAGTGCTTATTTTTTTATTGGTGATTGTCTTATAGCTTGGCTTAGTAAGAAACAAAACTTTATGTCCTTATCTACTACCAAAATTGAATATATTGTTGTTTGAAGCTATTGTACACAACTCCTATGGATGAAGCAAATGCTAAAAGACTATGGAATTGAACAAGGGACCATGGGCATACAATATGACAACTCTAGTGCTATAAATATCTCAAAGAATCATGTTCTTCATTCTTGTACTAAACACATTGAAATCCATCATCATTTCATTGGGGATCTTGTTGAAGAAAAGGTTATTTCTCTAAAGTTTGTCTTCACTGAACATCAATTGTCAAATATTCTTACCAAACACTTGACTTCTCTTAGGTTTGAATTCCTTAGGAAATTCCTCGACATATGCCTAATCAATTGATCATCAAAGTTATAGGACTTAAAGGCTTTGAGCTTATCATCTATTTTCTGTTTCATTTGGCCTTCTTTCTTTTTTAGCTGAAGCATATGATTTTTGTGTATTTACTTGATATATTAGCATGATTCGTAATATCTCGAGTTTGTGAACTAGAGAAATATACTATAACTACAAGACTTGATATGAATTGAATCATAGATATGTGTTAATCACTATTAACGTATTTAATTCTTGATAATTAAATGTCTTTGCATATTGAAATTTCAACTTTAGCTACATCTTGTGCTTGATTAAGAGGGAGACTTCTTAATTTTAACTTATAAAGTAGACTTTGATTTATTTGGAAGGATCCATTGTCATGCTCAAATCTTATTACTCCACATACCTTGTTTGACTAAGATAATTATATTTGTTTACTGAAGTGAGTCAATGCATAATATTGAATCATTGGTTAAACATAACTCTCATACTCTTTCCAAGATTCATGCTCTCAACTATAAATTACACATTTTCAATATTTGGAAACACCCCCAAAGTGGATACAAAGGCGGTTCCATGAATGAAAACAAAATGAAAAATCTATTAATCATGATGTACAATGCCTCCACTTTCAAAAGAAAAAGGAAAAAAGAAAAGAAAAGAAAAGAAAAGAAATGGTATCAAATTAAGGAGGAGTCAAGTTATGCTATATGTAGATCAACGAGGTCGTGTTAAACAAAAATTTGACGATCTTAGTTCAAATTGACTAGATGTGTTCTTTAATTTGACCAAAGGCATGACTAGATTTCTTCTAAGTGATCAATTTTGAAATAAAGAACTAGACAATAAGTTGTATTCCCTTAAAAATCAATACTTATGTTTCTATGTTGGCTCTCTTATACATTGATGGTTACGCATTAGGTTTCGAAATTGAGATTATGATTAACCTTGACCTTTGAACTTAAAACTTCATTCTTGATGGATGTATGCAATCTAAAGTAACTTACTTGATTTATTACTGATTAAGCTAATATTAAGAGTTTTTTAACATGATCTACCTAAGTTGTTTTCAGTTATGTTTCCTGAGTCTTTTTTTTTTTTTGTTATCATTTGTTTAAATTTGATTATTCCTAGTTCCCAAGTTCGCTTGGTTTGTTTTGTTGCTTCTTTTTGAACTAGATTTAAGATTTAAGCGCTCAAGCACTACTCCTAATGCTCAAGCGTTATAAGTTGCATCCAATACTGCTTCGAGTGTTCATGATGCTTGAGCACTAATTTGCATCAAGCGCTCCTATTGCCCATATAAGGGCTATCCAGTTCACCCTATTCATTTCAAACCTTTTCGTTTCTCTTTAAGCACTCTAGGTTGTCATCATTTTCTAGTTTGAGGTTAGTTCATTTCATATTTTTCATTTCTGCTCATATAGTATTGTTCTTTGCATCAAGTTTAGCATTTCTAGAAAATTAGTTTTTCTTTGAATTTTCTTTAGTTTTTCAGTTACTTATGTCCTTTCGTCTTCTACATTAGATATGGCCAATCATAGACGTTAAAGGGAGGTGACTCCTCCTAGGTCACTTGAGCCCATCCAAGGCATCTCGCTCCAAGGTCCTTTTGACTTGGATGCACTTCCGATTGAGTGTTTTCATCGCCAGGAGGCATGAGACCGTTACTGTACTACTTTTTGCGATCATAGAGTCGAGGTCGAGCATGCCATTAACCTCTAAGCCTTCTAAGACATAGTCCTTCCTGCCATCATCCATGAGTGGGGTTGGGAGACTCTATTCTCTCTTTAGGGGATTTACTATCCCCATCTTGTTCACATGTTCTAACGAACATTCATTTAGTTATGATCGAAGTCACCTTTCGAGTGACTATGTACAATCAGTCATTCCTTGTTTCTTTATGCTCCATCCGATGTGTCCTTGGCATGTTGTAATTAGAATCTCACATTCCTTCCTTTTCCCTAGAGGTTCAAGCTCTCACCCGAGGGGAGCTTGATGCCATTTTGACTTCTCTATGTTGGTTGATTGAGGAAATGAGTTGGAATTGGATTATTTAAGATTTGGAATAGTACAAAATAATGTATGATTTGGTATTGATATTACTAGATATGTAAAAATGTGTTTTTAAGTAAATGAAATGTCTTATATATCTTTGTTAGGAAGTGTTCGACTCATTTGCATGTGGATTGTATTTACTATCTTATTAGGAGAGCATTGGTGCATTCATTATTGTGTGTATTTTGGTTGCTTGTTTGTAGGATTAAAAAAGGAGATCAAAACATTTCGAAAAAAATTGAAAGACCGATTAGCATTTGTGAAGCACCATCTCAAATTGATTTAAAAATACTTAGCCACCCATGTGTTATATTGAGATTCATGTCATGGAGTAAAGTTTTCAAACTAAATTAGTCCAAAGTCTCCACAAAAGCTGCATGTACCTGTATAACAAAAATTTATATGATAGGTCACAAAATTTCTAAAATGCTTTTTTGATCAGAAAACTCGGGGAGTAAAAATCAAGGCCCAAATGCCTTTAATTTTATAAATGATCAAATAGATGACCACCGTTCATATTAATGCGTAATTTGCAAGAATTTTGTGGCAATGATAACAGATTTTCCCAAATTCGAACTCCTTAAACGTCATTCAACCGCCTATTAGACTCACGCTCTCCCCACCTCTCTCTCTCTCTCACACACACACACACACATTCTCTGTTCTGTCTGTGCTCACAAACCATGGATGCTGAAGAACCTGGTATCAGAGACAAGGCCCTGGAGCTCCTAGGCTCTGACCCACAAGCTCTCCAGACTAACATCCTCAACCTCACCTCTCCTGACCCTTCTCTGCACTCCAATGCGCGGACCCTTCTCGCTTACCTTGGCAGACACTACACCAACAGTCTCTGTTTTCGTGTTTCTTGCCTCATCCTTTCCACAAGCGACGCCTCCATTCGGGAAACCATCGTAAACTTTCTCAGACTACTCCTGACAGCCTCAGGCTCTCACTTCTGGATGATCCTCTCCATCATTCACCGAAACGATATCAAACGAGTATTTCTTGAATGTCTTGAAAAAGAAACTTCAACAAGAGTTGCCAAGATTCTCTGTAGGTTGGCTTTGGATGTTGCAGTCGAGTCTGAATGGCCTGGGCTTGTGCCATTCATGCTTAGGTGTTTTGAGGCTTCAGATATTCGTGTTCAAGAAACTAGCCTTTTCTTGTTTGGTTTACTGTCGGAGACTCTCGGGGAAAAGCTGAGTTGTGAGCCTGACAAGCTGCAGTCACTCTTCTTGAAGTGTTTGGGTTGTGAGAATTGGAGGGTCAGAGCTGCGGCAGTGGGAGCTTCGGTGAGATTGATTGTTTTCTTGATGGGTACTTCATCTAATGACTTGTTGGAACAACTAAGTGCCCCCATCATGGACACATTCTATGATGCTATGGAAAATGGGAAAGAGAGATATGCCAGAAAGGTTGTCAAGCATTTGACATTGTTAATGAGGAAGAAACCGGGATTCTTGAGGAGCCAAATTGATACTTGCATTGCATATATGTTAATTATGGCAGAGAATAAGGTATGGAGTGAGAAAAGCAGGCACCTTGCAGTTAAATTCTTGATCACTCTTGCTGAAGAAAGACACCAAGGTTTTGCTATGTTGAAGATACTGCCGGACAAGATAACTAGGATCTTATCTCTATTGTTCAAGATGGTAGCCGATATTAAGGATGTCAATTCTTGGTATGAGGCAGAGAGCCACCATAAGAATTCTGGAGAAACAAACAATTGCAGTTATGGGAAGGCGAGCTTGCGGAGATTTGCAATTGCAAAGCATGTAGATATCACTGACGAGAAGTTCATAACTATGTTGGCAGAATATATAAATGATAGAGAATGGCAAAAGCGCCATGCTGTACCTGCTACCTTAGCTCAAATGATTGTGGGATGCTCAGAGGTATTCATAGTTTACTGATTCTATTTTTGAGATTTTCTCTTTGATGGAGATGGACTAATTCTTTTTTGATTTGTGAGGAGCCATTTTTGTCCAGTATTAACATGCCACCTGGGCAGATGCCTCATAGTCTTCCTTCCATTGCAGGAAATGCTAGCAGATCTGACATCAGTTATACAAATTGCTTCAAGATCTTCCCAAGATTCCCACCCCCGTGTGCGTTGGGCAGCTATCGATCTACTTGAGCAACTCTCCAAGTATTTGTGCCCTCAACTGCAAAATCAGCATCATCAACTTGTCATTCCTCTATTAACAAAAGCTTTGCTTGATTTCCAGAATCCCAGAATACAGGTATTTGTGTTTGCAAATATGTGCTATGTATGCATTGACAGTTGATTAATGATGCAATTCTTTATTTTCCTTGCAATCGTAACATCATGTGCCCTGGAACAATTCAAGTTGGTGGCAAGTACTATATCCTCATAAAAGGTGACAGTATATGGATTTGGATTCTTTGCCGAGAAACTTGTTAATGTTTCATATCTTAATTGCTTACCTCCATGCCATCCTAACAAAAACTGTTTCCTAAGACTGGATCTATCTCTACATTGAACAAAATTTTATGACTTACCAAAATAGAACAAAAGCAGAGTTAATTAGGTTGTGTTCTGAACATTAGACAGTTTTAGACATAACTGGGACTGGCCGTCCATCTTCTAGCTAGAATGCTGAATTTGTCATACAGAGGAAATTTCAGAAGAAGGTTTATCTACAGATCTTCAAATTTACCAATTCCATCAGTATCCACTGGCTACTAGAAGATAAAATTAGATTAGTGAATTTGAATACAGAGTATTAAGCACAACTTGGAGGTCTTGTCCTCAGTCTGGAGGCCTTTGCAAGTGAGTGTGAAAAATTTATAAGTGGAAGATTCTCCCCTGATTGTCTTTAGCATATGGTCATAGAATGTGGAAAACTGGCAGGTTACAATTCAAGAGCTTTTATGATCTCTTTCATCAGGGTGATGATACGGAAAGGACTGTGGAGAAATTAGATCATGACTGTATATCTTAAATATTGTTCAAGCATAGTACACATAATGAACTTATTCTATTTACAGTTTAGTTTCCTAAGAGTTGTTTAAGTTGAAGTTACAATGTATGGCTCTCTCTCTCTCTCTCTCTCTTTTGAAGCTTACCTACTCTAATTTTTCCCCATAATGAGAGGAAGAGTCATGTGCCTCCTCCGTTTGGAAAAGTTGCCTTTTATAACAATACCACTTTGGGGTTTTTATTATTTCTTTTACTTAATTTTTGGATATAACTTTGTAGAGTCCTCATTCAAGTTTACTAATTATATATCACATGGTTGGATGATGTATTTATATATTCTCCTCTTCTTCTCAGTTATTTATTTGTGTCTTTCTATTATATTTATAATACAATTGTCTAAAAACTTTACAGCTTAGTAACATTTCAGCATCTAAATCAGCTCTTGTGTCTCTCTCCCTCTCTAGGAATCTGTCTTTTTCACTTTGCCTCTCAATCTTTTGCTCTCATTTTTTTTATTTAATTCTCTTATCATATTTGGATGTTTTCTACAATCTGCTTATTTTGTTTAACAAATCAATGTCTTTATCAATTTGCTGTTGCTTCCCTCATAAGCTTGTCTGGATGGTTTTCTGTCCTTGAGTAGCATCTGGAGTTCCAAGTGTGGATTTAGCTTCAGCTGTTGAGATTCTTCTTTCTTTAAAGTTTTTTCAAATGTGCAATTACCTTGGTATGATCTTTCTTTGTGTAGGCACATGCTGCTTCAGCAATTTCGTGCTTCAGTCAGAGTTGCACCTCAAGCATCTTAAAACCTCACCTCGATGTTATTGTGAGCATGTTACTTAAGCTCCTCCAGGTACAGTCTCATCAGAAACCCCTTGTTATCACTTATAACTGGGTACTTATTACTCATCTTAATCTATCAGATTTGCACATTATGCATGAATGCATTTATACCTTTTTTACCCTTATGCATTTGTATGATCATATTGCCTTCTTACTCCTACTTTGTCTATTTTTCACTATTGATTTGTATAAGTTTTCATGCTTACATTATCTGCAACATTCAGAAGGGGGGCCAATCATTGAAAGAGGAAGCTTTAACTGCTTTAGCATCATTAGCTAGTTCATCACAGGTACTTCTTGAAATTAAATTTGCTTTTAGTTATATACTTAATATGCCAATTTTTTTTTTTTTTGAAATCTTATATATAAGTTAAATTTCATTTTGATCATACTATATATGTTTTTGCAGGAGCACTTTCAAGAGTACTATGTTGCTGTTATGCCGTACATAAAAGTTATGTCCATGCAAGGCAAGTCTAATCACAGGCTTCTTGCTAAAGCCATGGAGTGCATTACAATGATTTGGATGGCGGTCGGAAAGGAAATTTGTCGTAAGGATTGTCAAGAGGTGATTATATAGAAAATGAGAATAGGCACAGAATTTTTAGTATTTCATTTATTTATGTGCTTATATATGTCTTGTATGTCTTGCAAGGTTGTAGAACTGCTAATCTCATTGCAGGAATATCAAATGGAGACAGATGATCCAATGAGAATCTGCATATTAGAAGTATGATGTGTGTATGTACATTGTTTTCACAAATTTTTGTCCATTCAAACCGTCTTTTATGAGATGAATGCATAATTTTGATGCAGGTATGGGGCAGACTTTGTAAATGCTTAGGGAAAGAGTTCCTTCCTTATATGAATGTTGCTGTGCCACATTTACTTCAATCTGCAGCTCAACCCAAAATTGATTTTACCAATGAATTACTGAATGCAAGGTAAGGTTGTATTTCGAGAAGCCCAATATAAAATTTCTTTAGTGCATGAAGTTGATCGAATGTTGTTATACTGTTCTTAAGGATTGTTCTCAGAGCCAATTTCATGGCTTCAAGTGATGTGATTAAAACTTCCCAGGAAAGTCCAAAATGCACATATTTTGGTCAGTGACTTGAGATACAGATTGTTTTATTCATTTGGGTGCATTCAGTGTTTTAATTATTTAGGATGAGAATGGAAGATCTATTCAATTAATTTCCATCCATTAACTGTATCTGGATGACTTATGATTTCTAAGTACATTGATTGTAGCACTTGTATTTCCCAAAACTTTTTGGTTTCATCTTAAGGGATGTATGTCTATGCAGTCTTAACCTACTGGAGGAGAAAGCCTCAGCTTGTAACATGCTCTGTAGTTGTGCTGCTGAGTTGAAGGAAGACTTTCATTTATGGATTGATGAGGTTGGTTACAATGCAGAATATATGGATTTTTCTTTCTCTTACCTCTCTGACATATATGAAAATAATCTTTTATGTAGGTTGCTGACACTTTAATTCCACTTCTCAAATTTAATCTTCATCAAGAAGTTAGAATGGCTGCTGCTTCAGGTAGTAGCATATGTACTGGCAGCTTCTTCCGTTTATTTTTTCTTCAGAGTTCTATGATTTTTTTCTTCTAATAATTTTGATGAGTTTTACATATGCTTTACATATTAGCCATGCCATTGATATTGGATTCGGCTAAATTAGCTGTGGAGAAAGGGCATATTCTAGAAGTTGATGAATCTCCTGTTATGAAACTGTCTGCCCAAATAATACCAGCTATGACAGCGGCTCTATATATGGTAATATTATTGTATATTATTGGTGTGCTGAATTGAGCTTATATTTTTAGCAATCGAAGCTTGCCTGGACAGTGAGACAGATTGAACTGCAATTGAGTTACAGGAGCCCAGGGCAGAAATTTGTGCAAGATTTTTGGGCTCATTGAATGGATGCATACAGGTCAGCCATATACTTTGATAAATCTGGACTGTACTTCAATCTGAAATCCAACCCTGGAATCATGCACGTTATTAGATTGCTTATTTTGCTGTATTGCTTGAAAGTTGTGCTACTTCCTCTATGATGCATATTCTCTCTTTCAGATCTCTGGACCTTACCTGACTGACAATGAGGCTAAGTTCCTCATGGATGAGATAACAAAGTTCCTCATAGCTAGATCACTTAGAAGACATGCAAGAGAACAAGGTGTAGCACAAGACTCTGATGCAGGAGAGAGAGAACTGCTTAAAGAGGAAAGTGGGAATGAAAAAAAAGTCTATAACAATGTCAGTCTTCAAAATGTTTTACAGATGAGATTTGGCTATTAATTAACATTATTTTTTGATTGCTTGTACAAGCACCTTGAACTTCGATTTGATTCTGGCCCTTTTTTTCTTTTCCTTTGGAACAGGTTGGTGATTGCATGGCCACTTTGATCAAAAGATTCAAGCTATCTGTAGTGCCCTTCTTTGAAAAGCTTTTAATATGTGTAGCACGTACCTGGGTAAGTTACTTCTTCAAGTAAACCTACAATTTTTGCTTTTCTCCTTCCTGTATTGGAAACCTATCTTGTAATGGCTGCTTCTAGTGTTGCTACAAGCTGACAACAAATATTAGCAAGCAATAAGGAAGTTCCTCTAACTTTGTGCAATGCCTTTAGGATGTAAAGATGCTTCACCAGAAATTCATTACCATGATATATAGATTGTGTATTTCTTTTTGCCTTTTCTTATTTGTCGATAAATTCTTTGTATTTATTTGAACAATAAGCGAAAATTCTAGTTTTGACACATTCACAATGATTGAACCACCAATGATTCCTCAATGCCAACCTATACCATTTGTTTCAAGCTCTAATAAACGTTCCAGTCCTTCTTGGATGCTTCCTATATACCAGGGTCTCAGCTCTAGACATCCTTGACAGTTGAATTGAATGCCTGTGCCTTCTTTTTTTTTTTTTTTGGTTAGTTTAGATCGTTCTGCATTCCCTTTTCTTACCAATTATTTTCTGTACAGGTTGATAGAACAACTATAGAGAAAAAATTGGCAGTCCGCATTTTTCATGAAGTTGCTGAGCAATGTGGTGAAGAAGCATTAAAGCAAGAATACTTCCTTCAAGTTATGTAGTTTGAAAATAGTGATAGTAGCTTAATAGATTGATATCAGCGTACTTCTATCCCATTTTTGAGCAGGCATTATCAGTCTTATCTGCCCTTCCTATTAGAAGCTTGCAAGAGTGACAAACCAGAAGTTCAGCAGGTTTTTAGACTTACTTAGGCCTGTGGGGGTTATACACCTGATAATTGAAGCATATCATTGAAGCTAAAATGTTTATTTTTGCCAGGTAGCTGCATGGACAATCGGCATTTGTGCAGAGTTTGGTGGATCTTTCTTCAAAACTATTGTTGATGGTAGCTTAGTTACTCTAATTTTTTATAGAAACGGGAGACAAATAGTATTATTATTACTACTAGAAGTGCCCTCTACACTTGTGACACTACTAATATATATATATACTGACTATGCATTATCTCTTTTATTGTCTTATGCAGTGGCTCTTTCTAGTCTAAATTCTGTGATAAGCCATCCTAATGCGCTGCAGCCTGATCATGTAATGGTGCATGATGTTGCTGTTTCAGCTCTCGGGAAAATATGCTACTTCCATTATGACAATATCAAGGAAGCTGAGGTACTTACTTTTTCTTCCCTATATTTATATTAGATGAAGGTTTCAAATATGAGAAGACAATGACATCATGACAATACCAAATGTTCTTATTCTCTAACTTCCCACTTAAGGAACCCCCCACGCTCAATTTGAAGAGTTTCTCGGGCGGCAGATGGAGTAGTAGATATATCAGACATTGGTAGGATTCCCCAAAACTGATCTTCTTCTCACTCACTCTCCCCCTTGAGAAGTTTGGCAAAAGTAGGACTTGTTCTCAAAGAATGTGACTAATGAAATCAGGGATGGAAGCATTTATAACCCTTTTATTGGTAAATAGCCAAGAAATATGTATCTGATGGATTGAGGATTTAACTTACTCTTGTTCTAGGTATGAACATGGAAAAATGCAATACTACCAAACACTCTAGGAGGTAGAGAAGAAAAAAATGACTAAAAGTTAGGTAGATCCGTTTGAGGTTATTTACAGTAGTGTCAAAGTTAGGAACATTGGTTAACATCCTATTAATCAAATATGAAACGTTAGAATAATTTTCTCCCAAATTGATTAGGAACTCTCATTTGAAATGTCAAGTCTCTGATAACAAATTAGACAATCAAGTTTCCTAAAAGCTCAAGATTATAAATTTGGACCCGCAATATATATCATGTACTCTTAACACCTGCCTTCATATGTAGTCAGTCTCCTTTTGGGCTAAAACATATGGCGAGGTTTGAACACATGACCTCTTGTCAAATAAGGCTAAAAAAAATCCTACAATCAAGACTAAATTACAACTATACAAAAATGCAAAATAGAAATAAACAATCCTAGGAATATTTACATAATACACAAGGAAAGGAAATTGAATCAAAATAAATTGATTTATTCTCTTGAAGGAAGAAATCAATCAGTGACCATATTTATTTCCATATAGATTATAAGACAGTGAGATAGAACCATATTTCTGATCTTCAACAGGGATAATTTATTTCACCAATGTCGATTTTGACAATTATCAATTGGGGGTTTTATCCATTGCTATGCCTCTGGCTATTTTAGGAGGGAACCTTCTGCTAAGCTAGTAGAAGGCTGAATTGATTCAACCCCAGCCATCTAATCCTAAAATGCTATCTTCTGGCATCTGTGGGCTTTTTGTTGGCAAATACTAATGTTGTTCAAGTCACCATATGCTTTAACTTTTTCCAGCCTTGTATAACTTTGTCTTGCTATCCGTTCAACAGGTATTGTCTACATGGTTAAGCCATTTACCTATAACAAACTTGTTAAATGAGGCCAAAGTTGCGCACCAGTATCTTTGTAGGGTGGTTGAAAGGTAAGGAGTTACTTCCTTATCATTTGGGGCATATGTGACCAGAATTTTGAAGAAACTAATTTCTATCCTCCTTATTCCTTTATATGCTTTGCTATATTCCCCCATAACTGGTAGAGAGATTGAAAATCAAGGTCCATCGTGTGTTTCATTTTCAGGACAAAAACAGAACCCCTTTCCGTCTATCTTCCTTCAATTATCCGAGTGTTTGCTGAGGTGAAGACTTTATCCATGTTCTGACTTGTTAACTGAAGCACCAAAATAATTTGTTACCATGAACCTATCTTTTCACTTTTGAATTTGCATCATTTTGGTTATCATGGGAATTAATTTTTCTTCTTCTTTTGCAGATTCTATGGGCAGGTAGTAACTTAGCCACGGCACAAACCGTCAGCCAGATGATCGGTCTTTTGAAGAATTCTAAGCAGACATTACCCACTGAATGGGCATCAATCTGTTCATCCCTGGTTCCCCAGAGAAAGAACTTTTTGCAGGCTATATTGCCTGACACATAGTTGTCTTTTAACACCAGCTACTAGTTCAAAATATGTTACCCCGTAGTCTTTCCAAGTACTCTGTATATTTTTCACTCAGCTTCTAAGATCAACCAATGTCCTTCTGTAGACATAGTTTATTCAAATGATGAATGAAGAATTCTGTGTTGGGAGGATCTCTATACTTGTACCCATATCACAATAGTCTCAGAGGCGGAAGAAAATACAAGTAAAATTCTTCCAACAATGAACATATTACATATGAGTGATTGGCAAGCCTTTAATATAGAGGGAACTGATGTATGAAATTAAGATATGGAATTTGATATAAATGGTTGTTTTGAATTGTTTAGTGGATTCAATGATATTATGTGGTTTTTTTTTCCCATAGAATTAAGGATACTCCTTAGTTAAGTTTTGTGGATTATAATTTGCAGACTTTAAACTTGGTTTTATGTACCAAATAGAAAGTTTTATCTTAAATTTGATTCTTATAATTTTGAGGGAAACAAAATATAAAGCAAAGTAAAAAAATTAAAGTTAACAAATATTTTTACATGTTTCTTTAAACTCATTTCACTTCTTTTTTTGTCTCTTTTATATAAAGATTAAACAATTTAAAAATATATAATGTTCTAACTATTCTTTAATTATATATATATATATATATATATATATATATGTGTGTGTGTGTGTGTGTGTGTGTGTGTGTGTGTGTGTGTGTGTGTGTGTGTGTGTAAATATTCCATAGTACATCAAAAATGAGAAAATCATTTTCATTACTATTTTTTTTCTTTCATTAGTGTGAAAAAATGTCATATTAATTAAGGAAAACTTAAATTAAGCAACAAATTATGTAATAAAAGTAAATAGAAAGGGAAAGAAAGATGCAAACTTGTTTTTATAGTAATTTAGCAAATCCTACCTACATCCACTCTCCTCAACCTCCTTTCTGAGTGAGGGTTTCACTAGTTCAAGGCTTCCAACGCAAGTCTTCAAGCTTTACACTTGGATTCAATGGCTCCAATGGGCTCTTACAAGACTCTTCAAGTTCAATGCCAACTTGAAACTTAAACTCTCAACCTTTCACAAATAGGAATGTATAGCAACACTCAACCTAGCTCAGTACAAGCTCAATATAATAAAGGGTAGGATGAAAACAAATTGGTGCACTAAGATGGATTTGCAAGTGAAGAAATCAATGCACTTGAGTTTGAGAGTTTTGTAAGAGAGAAATGAGTAGGTAAGGAATTCAATACAAGTGTTCTCTTATCAATAAACACATAAGAGCTCTCAATTTATAGGAAACTATTCTCGGGCACCTTTTTCTACAAAGATAGGCCCCAACCGGTCGAGCTTCAATTCGACCGATTGAGTACCTATTGGAAATTAAATACACTACAAGTGACCATTGAACCTTTCTAAGATTCGATTAACCCTCGATAAGACCTCAACTGATGCTCAACCAAGAAAGGTAATGCCTCTACCGAGAACACAAGTGTTTTGGAAGAGAGAAAAGGTTATTTGGTGCCTTGTGTTACTATAGAATCCTTAAAAGCATAACATGATGTAATAAAATTTAGAGTTTATTATTATCAATAAAGTTCCTGTTTTCACTTTGATCCATCCTCACTTTTATCTATCCCATTTCGTGCATTATACTTTATAAGCATTCTGACCTGCACCCCTTACATTATACGTGACTTAGGTGTATTAAGAGTTGCATAAAATATTCAAGTCACGAGTTTCTTACAAATGGATGACTAGTTCATAGCTGGATCATGGGCTTGAGCAGCTTATTAGAGGTTATAGTGCATTACCTCCTAATTGGAGGAATGCTTGGTCTTGGCCATCATAATGGAGTTTCCATGGTGAGTGCACTAGTGTGTGACAAGACTTAGAGTGAGTCATGACATAAGGCTATCAGGTAGTCATAACTTCACCAAGTTGCTACATTATATTGTCTCTCAACTTTAAGGGAATATTGAGTTTATGCTAAAGTTAGCGATGACTTTGACCTACGGGTGATATCCTCAAGTGATCGTATGTTCCCTATGGATTGGGTCACTATTAATGGAAATCGGTAACAATGAGTATTCTCAATAAAGGCACCATGAAATCTCATGGGATTGAGACAATTTATTTCTTTGGGTGACCCTAAAAAGGTATGCTTCCTTAAGTGGAACTTGACATAAGCTCTTGGAGAGCTAAGATATGTTAATTTATCACACAATAAAATGATCTATAATTCAAGGATAGTAACAGTAGTCTTAAGAGGTTGATAGTTTTCACCTTGTTAGACTACAAACACCAATTCATGGGGAGACTTTATACAACAAATAGCAGATCATAGACTCAAACATTTAGTGTCTCGTTATCATTTACATAGCGTATTAAAGTGCAGTTGAATCTCTATTGTGGAATGTTAAATCAACTTCAGAATTGGATTTTAAGGAACCAATACTATCCTATGGCTCCTATTGGTTCTTACTCAAGCTCATATACCTTGATGAAACGGTTTATGAGGATTGAATACACTCTAGGTTCACTTATGTGCATAAGGGCGTTTTGGTAATTTCGTAATGTTGCACATGGGTTAGTAAATAATATCTCTATATTAGGCTAATTGATTGATTGGACAACCTTATTGGGCTAATTAATCAATTAAGATCCTATTTAGGTTAAATTAAGTGATGCAAATCGTTGGTCGCCTCAAGTCACTTAAGCGTAATTAGGAAACCCTATAAATACCCCCTTAATGGTTAAGGTTTCTAGTTGGTCATCTTCTTCCACCGTCCAAAGAAAGAAAAGAGTTTTAGCCTCCACCCTCCCAAACTTCCCACCATTTGCATGCTAAAGATCAAGTGGGAGTTATCAGATGAAAGATCATGGGTCTATGAGCTTCTTATAGTTACAAATCTTGTCTTCTCTGAATGAAATTGATTTAGGAACTTTCATATCAAAGGTGATGTTTTCTAAAATACTATTATACATCATTAATGTTTTTTTAAAAAAAAAAAATGAATTTTTGCTTTCTTCGCATAGGATCTAAAAGCCCTAAGGAGATTTCATGCACCTAACCTGAACCTGAGATAGAGAATGAGGTGAATCCAAGATTTCCTACAACCGGTATCAAAGCCTTAGGTTAGGCAAAACATGATAGAACCTTTCTAGGATGTGCTAACCATTGTTTTAAAAGGATGTTAAGCTTATGTCAAAGTCAATAGGAGGCTTTGACCTATAGGTTAGACCCTAAAATGGTCATATATCCCTATGGATTGGGTTGTTGATGGAGGCTGATAGCAACAGGTATTCTCAATAGAGGCACCATGATATCTCATGGATTGAGACAGTGTCCCCTTAGGTGATCCAAAAGACATGTGATCTAGAAGACTATTCCTTTAGTGGAAATTTGACATATGCTTCTTGAAGCTAGAGTATGTCAATTGATCACATAATAAGTGGAATATGTAACGAAAGGAATGAAGGGTAATCTTGATAGGTAATAGCACTAAGATTATGGACACCAATTCATGAAGAGTCTGCATGTAGTGGGTAGTAGGTCATGGACTCAACCTTTCTCTCATTGTCATTTACATAAGATATTAGAGTGCAGTTAATTCTCTTTAGTGGAATGATGAATCAATTTCAAAATTGGATTCTAAGGGAGAAAATTCTCCTATGGGTCCCAATGGTCCCCAATCTAAGCTCACATGTCTTGATGGCATAGTTTATGAGGGTTAGATTAGCTTTAGGTTCACTCTTGTGCATAAGAATATTTTGGTAATTATGCAAGGTTGTGCGAGGGATAGTGAACAAGATTCTTTAGAGTGAGCCAATTGATTAATTAGAGGGCCCTATGTGGTTAATTAATCAAGTAGGATACGTTTTAGGCTAGATTAAGTGATCCAAGTTTTAGTGGGCTCAAGTCATTTTAGTAAGGGAACCCTAAAAATACCCTTTAAGGGTTAAAGGTTTCCATCACTTTTAAAGTAAGAGTCGCCTTCCACCTCTAGAGAAAGAGAGAG
Source organism: Vitis cinerea var. helleri x Vitis riparia (assembly GCA_946000715.1). NCBI lineage: Eukaryota > Viridiplantae > Streptophyta > Magnoliopsida > Vitales > Vitaceae > Vitis > Vitis cinerea var. helleri x Vitis riparia. The sequence goes on from OX253995.1 coordinate 14,561,500, forward strand.
CTTAGAATTCCTCACTTCCAAAGCCCATACTTTGAAGTGTTAAGATCGTGGTTCAAGTCATCGAGCAAAAGATCTTAGGTGTATGAGACCTTCACACTCTTCAGTTTTCATCTTCATTGACCAGAATTGATTTGAGAACATCCAAATTAAAGGTAAAGGTTACTAATGACTTTTCTCTGGATCTTAGAATGTTAAAAATTTTAATTTTGCTTCTGTTACATAGGATTTGAAGGCTTAGGGTATTTTACATGCACCTATATGATCCAGGGCTTAGGAACAAAGAGATCCAGGGTTCCCAACACCTCGAAAAGGACTATATGATAAATAATAAAGCTATGAGTGAGGTTGATTTGAGAGCACTAGACGAGACTCCTATAAAAGTGCAAAATATTATGGATCCAATACCAACCATCCTTGTTTCTAGTACATCGATGCCTCATCATAGTGAGAAGGTTGTAATACAATCAAATCGATTCATGTATTTAAGAGAGCCTTTCAAAATCATTCTAAAGGAACATGAGATCAATCCCAAGGACTGCAATGAAGCAATAAGCAATGTGGATACACATCTTTGGCTAAAGGCTATGGAGATAGAGTTAGAATCTATGTATTCTAACTAAGTTTGGGAACTTGTAGAAGCATCTGAAGGGGGATAAAACACATAGAGTGCAAGTGAGTCTACAAAAGGGAGTAGATGGAAAGGTTGAAACTTTTAAGGCTAGGCTTGTAGAAAAGAATTATAGTTAGAAACCTAATTTCGGTCATAAGGATAAGTCATCGGTAGCCATAATCAAGTCCATTAGCATACTCTCATCTATTGCGACACATCTCCACTATGAGATATGACAAATGAATGTCAAAACTATAGTTTTGAATGACAATCTTGATGAGTGCATCTACATGATGCAACCAGACAGTTTCATGGCAAAAGGTTAAGAGTATATGGTATGCAAGTTGCATAAATCCATTTATGGATTAAAGTAAGTATCCCGTTCATGGAATAAATGTTTTGATCAAGTTGTCAAGACCTTTTACTTTGATTAAAATGAGGATGAACCTTGTGCATACAAGAAAATACAGGAAAGCATGGTGTTCTTCATGGCCTTATACTTTAATGACATTCTACTCATTGGTAATGATGTAGGGCTACTATCATCATTAAGATCTGGTTGTCTACAAAATTTTAAATGAAGGAATGACATAAATGCAATATATTATCGGGATTAATGTCCTAAAAGACTGTAAGAATGGGAAACTGGTGTTGTCTCAAGCCACCTACATTGACAAGCTCTTGGTCAAGCATGTGATGCAAGATTGCAAAAAGGGTTTGTTACCTTTCAAACATGGAATTCCTCTTTCCCAAGATCAATGTCCTAAGACATTTAAGAAGAAAGAGCATATGCAGACAATACCTTATGCATTTGCAGTGGGTATCCTTATGCATGTGATGCTATGTATTAGATCGGATATTTGCTTTGCAATACATATGGTGAGTAGATATCAATCAAATTTAGGCCCAAAACACTAGACAACTATCAAGCATATACTTAAGTATCTTAGGAAAATGAGGGATTATATACTTGTGCTTTAGAGTGACAAGTTAGTACCCAAAGGGTACACGAATTTAGACTTTTAGTTTGATAAAAATTCATGTCGGTTTACTTCTGGTTTTTTTTTTTTTTACTTTTGGTGGTGCGAGTGTTAGTTGGAGAAATGTGAAGCAATTTTGTATTGTTGGCTCCGTTATGGAAGTCAAGTATGTTGTAGCTTCTGAAATAACGAAGAAAGTCGTTTGGCTTAAAAAGTTTATCATGGGACTTGTGGTAGTACCCTTGGCTACACAACCCCATGATGCTTTTTTATAACAACAGTGGGACCATGACACAATCTAAAAAACCAAAAAACCACCGAAAATGTAAACACAATGAGAGGAAATACCACTTGATTCGTAAGATAGTTCAAAGGGGTGATATAGTGGTTAAGAAGGTATCTTCTACAAATAACCTAGCAAATCCCTTCACCAAGACATTGATGGAAAGAGTCTTTTATGGTCACAGTGATAACGTAGGTGTCAAATGTGATCCTAGTATGCTTTAGAGGCATGATAGGATAAAACCCTTAAAAGCATGACATGATGTAATACACTTTGCATGGTTGTAGATCCTTTTACTAAGTTGATAGCCTAAGATGTTTAACAACGGTTTGTGTAGTTTCTAGCTTATGTTAGTATTGTGTGTTTAGAATCACAACATAAAAATTACTTTTAAAAAAAATAAATAAATCATACTCCTTATTGATACCATTAACCCCCAAACCAAAAATGGTTTTAATTAATTAGAAAGAGCTAATAGTCAGTATAGTAGCTAAGTCATCTCCTTAAGGACCAAAATTAAGATTTTGAATTCCTTTGTCAATTTTTAAAATTTATAGAGCTATTATGAGATTAACTAATTCTAAAAATACTAAAAATGATATGATTTGAATGATTTAAAGTGGAATATGTATTAAACTCAATATAAATGTTCAAAACAACACAAATATCAACAATTATAAAATAAAGAAATATCTAGAAGAATTGTATCTTTAGATCCAAGCATGGAATCAAATAGGATTTCGTTTTAAAGTAAATTTAATTACATTTCGTCGAATTTTGAATCTCAAAACATGAAAAGTTGATTCTTTCTTAGATCTAATCACAAATCCACACATAAATGATCTACATAAACCACAATGAATCTAAACATAATGTAAAGTATTTATAAAGTTTATAAAGCATCACATATGTCAAGTTCATGAAAGATTTCAAGAGAACCCTACTTCTAAATATTGAAATTCATGAATCTAGAAATAGGAACTAAGAATTACCAAAAAAGGAAAAAAAAAAGTCGCTCGCATCCTTTATCTTCACCTTATAATACTTCTCTTCTATATTTAGATAGGTTTATCCACCAATCATGGAGAAATTAGCCTTACTTTCCAAATTTGGTTGTTGAGAAAGTGATATATAAAATATGGAAACTATTTCATTCAACTTACCTCTCTACAAAACTCTCTCTAATGATCTCTACTCTCAAAACTACTACCCTCCAACTAAAACTAACAACCACTTATTTATAGTAGGTTAACCTATGTGGTCTAACGAAATCATGACACATCAACTAAAAAAGATAACAAAAACTAAATCATAATTAGGTATGTACTAAATTCATGAAAAAAATGGAATAAATGGTAAAAATTGAAGTTAGGAGTCTCATATCAAAATTTTGACACCAGCATAGTCAATTTTGATACATCTCGATAATCCTTCTTCTCCTTTGGACTTAGCATCAATTGTTAGAATTTGTATCAAAATGCTTTGATACATTGACTACGAGATACACCTTTTATTGCATGTTTTCAAAAATAGAACACTACATCAAATCATAAAAACTTCTAATATAGAACCCTTAGGTTTTTATCAAAATGTTACTTCATTTAGCGAATTAAAATTTGATACCACCCTCCTATGTTGGATTGATCATCATAAATCTTCAGCTTCCTTCGTCAAAACTTAGTGATGAAATGATTTGACACAAGCTACTTGGTATTGAAATGTCACTTTTCAACCTTCCATTATCAAAATATGTATCAAAATGCCTTCAATCATTTTTATACATCATTGTTCTTTCTATAATTTTCCCCTATTTTCAACTCTTTCTTCCTTAACTTCCTTGTCCTTCATTTTGGGATGAAAATCAACCTTTCCTTACTCTATTTCTATATAATTTCTCAATAATTTCCGAACAATCAATCCCAAATAGTGTTCTAGCTCAACTAAGGATTTAAGAGAAGAAATTTGTATGCTTTTTCTCTCATAAAATGATCTTTTTAAGCTTAGGAAAATCAATGATTTGTATGCAAACCAATTAGGCTCATGTTAGGAGTTTAGGACTCCGTAACTATGATTTGTTTTTGTTTTACCAACCAAGACATCGGATCTTTATTATTTGGGGTATTATTTACGATAAACATGTTTCATTGCCTATATTTAATTGTAACATGAGAGATCTCAACATACATATAGTTAAGATATATCAATAGGTATAGACTAGCTCGCTCACACTAACAATTGCCTTTAGTGCTTGGAAAGTAAGCAAAGATAAGAAACATTAAGTTTGTGATGCTAGAATAGCAAGCTAAATCAAATCTATTTCAATCATATTAAAGAGAGCCAAGATGTGGTATCTCATTTTATTATGACCACATACGGATAAATGTTTAGATCCCACTATCCATGCATGTAACCTGTAGCATAGTCAAATGTGAAACCTAATATGGCGTTGGGACTAATGAATATATGAAGGATTTGGCTTAGCTCCATATATTTGTTAATCCCAACACTGTATTAGAGTCTTGAGGAAAGATAGACACTCTTCAAAGAGAATTTCGCTATAGCATGTATTTTATACTACATGTGCTTATTGACCAAAATAAGGAAGTTGAAGAATGAATCCCTGCTTCTTCATTGTGCGATTTTGTATAAATCATTATACTTTGGATGATCCTATATTTTACTATGCCTTATGTGACTTTCAACTATGCCATGAAGTGAAGGTTTGATGTATGCTACTCGAGTATGTTTCCTATGGTCATGTTTGATTTGATCTAAAGGGGCAATGTTGAGAAAGCAATTAAATCAAAACTGAGTTGTATAAGTGCAATGGGAAGACTATTTGGTAACACATTCATGTTTTATGTTCATCGTTGACAAGTTATTTGGCACCTAGGCACTGCAATATAACCTATGAGCATAAATACTAAATAGAGGGGTTCCTAGCATGCTCTAAGACATCACTAAGAGGAATTAGAGAAGCTAAAATTTGATGTGACCAAATGAATCTAGGGCATAACAAGACATTACAATACGACTTTAAGTTTCTTTTTGCAGGTGGCTCAATGGTTGCACAATTTATTAACCAAGTATGAATGGAATAGTTAATAAGATGGTAAATATATATATATATATATATATACCTATTCTTATGGGGTTATGGAGTAGTCCCATTGGAGCATCCATAGCAAGTTGGCCCAATTAAGAGATTAGTATTAGATAGGGGGTCAATTACCATCTAATCCTAATACTAACTAAATAAGGAATCCTAGAAATTTTCTAGGATATCTCCTCCATATGTATGCATATCCTTCTCCTCTTTCTTTTCTAGGATATCTCCTCCATATGTATGTATATCCTTCTCCTCTTTCTCTTATTAGAAAATCTTAGAACAATTCTAGGGAATATTTCTTTAAGTTGTAGGTGTTCTATGGGTGATTCCAATGGGTAATCTCCACACACTAAGCATTCAAGCATTGCAGAGTATTGTGATGCTATCTAAACATAAATCATCTTTAGGTATGTGCCTCCACACTTTCTACATGAGAAAAAGAAAATAAAGAACAGTAAAAAGAAAAAAAATTAAGGAAAGTCAAAGTATATTTAAAATTAATAAATTATTTTTTATATGTTACTTCAATCTCATTTCAATTATTTTGATTCTTATATATAAGGATTAAAAAAATTAAAAAATACATAAGTTTCAAATTAATTTTAATTATATTTGAATGTCTTTTGTATTTTCTATAATAAAATAAATCATGAAAAAATAATTTCTTTTAAATATTTGCTAGAAACCAAACCTATCCTTAAGAAAATCATAAAACTATATTAATGATTCTAAAATTTGCAACCGTTCAAAATTTCCACATGCTCAGCTCTATATGAATCATGTGACATAAAATAATAATAATCACCATGTGATACATGCCAATGGAGAAAACCCTGTAACTTCATCATTTTGACCTGATAAACAAAACCTGCCCCTCCATATCATACATCCCCACTTTGGTTCATAGCTTTATTTCACCTACCACTTAAACTTTTACATCCCCAAATTTCATTCATTCATTTTCCCATCCAAGTTCCAAGAGTTGGCGGTTGAGAAATGGAAGCGAAGGGTCCATCTGCAGAACACGACTCAATCCATTTGAGTGTATAACAGAGGCACCTGATTGAGCCAATGGCAACTTCAGCTTCATTAAAATAAATGTGATCGGGTTGATATCATGAATGCGTGCATTCTAATTTGTAGCCTCTATTTTTTACTTGAGTTAGATTGCTCACACCAAATAATATGGGACTGAGATTTCTCCTAAACAAACAAAGGTTTTCATTCATTATTCTATATTTTCTCTAGAGACGAACAATTTGAACATTTCCAAGGGTATTTTGCCCTGTTCACATAAATCATATTTCAAATAAATCTATCTTCATGGGAAGAGAGTGCCTGAAGATGTAGATGATATGGTGGTTTGGAACGAATCAAAGAGTAGCAAATTCTTGGCCAAGTCTCTATACGGTTCTCTAGAAGCGGACTACCATGTTTTGTTTCCATTTAGTTGTATTTGGAATGTGTAGGTACAACCCAAAATTAGTTTCTTTGCATGGGAGGCTACGTGGGGTAAGACTTTAACCCTAAATTTTGTTCAGAAAAGATGATGGTCCTTGACAAATAGATGTTTTATGTGTCTTGAGAATGAGGAGACTATAGACCATTTCCTTCATCATTATTCAAAAACACGGACCTTATTGGAGTTACTTTTTACTTTGGTTGGGGTGTCTTGGGTGTTGCCCTCTTCGGTTAGAGAGACGCTTCTCAACTGGCATGGTTCTTTTGTGGGCAAAAAGCGCAAGGAGGTGTGAGAGCTGCTCCTCTTCATATTTTTTGGAAGGTTTGGAAGGCGATGAATAGATTGACTTTTTCAAAGATGATGAATTGTCAATCCAGATATTGAAATATTCCTTTATCTTCTCTCTTTGGTATGAGGCTAAGTTGTTCATAGTCAAATGCCCTCAATCTTTGGTTAATTTTATTGATTGGTTGGAATCCTTTTAAGGCTGTTTTTTGGGCCAATTGGTCTTTGGGTCTCTTTCCTTTTCTTTGGCCTTTTTGGTGGTGAGTGTATAGGTTTGTATACCTTAAGTCGCTTTTCTAGCATCTCCTTATAAATGAATTTTACTTTACTTATCAAAAATAAAAAAAATTCAAATAAATCTAAATCCAAGAAAAGAGAAATGTAAAATCATCAATTATATCTCAAATAAGACTACAAAAACATAGCAAGACAAGTAATCTTAGCAGGAGACGGAAACAGCAGCCCGCTAACCATCTTCTAAGCATTCTCCTCTTTCATCAGTAAATTGGTCTTTTTCCAGCATGCCCAACCTATAGTCCCAAAGCATCATCTACAAACTTCACTCCCAAATATTATTCTTACACAAACCCCCTCAAGAAGAATCTTTTCTAATACATAATTGTAAATTTTAAATCATCAAACTGGTGGCAGAACTCCAAACAAGAAAGTGATCTCCACACGAAACATCGAGGACCCATGTCTCCATCTCTGAAATAAATCTGATGTAGCTTGTACCATATGCCAATGCCACCGTCTTGTGCACATCCCCTCACAAGTCCACTGTCCCAAGTAAATTCAACAAAATGTTGGTATCAACGAAAATTAACAGACCAACTCAAATTAACTCCCCAAGTCTGTATAATATAGCATCCACAGGAGAGCTTGCCTGTGAACAGCTCAGGTTTAAACCCAAAAGGTTCGACCCAGGCTGATCAGTAAAGAATCACCTAAGCCCATCCAGTCCAGTAATAAGACAACATTATATGCAAAACCTGAATATCAATTGTTTTTTAAGTGAATTTTCTTTAATCAGATCCATGAAAACTATATTGTTGCTTCTAAAAGTACAGTTCAATCATATTACTGAACATTCCATTTCACTGGCTAACTATTAGATCAAACAAAATCATATTGTTAGCATAGGGCATTAGATCCTGAATCTTGCTACATCCACTCCAAACTAGGCAGCAAGGATACTTCTAAGAAGTTGTCATCTCCACTCTGAACCATGCACACAATGCTAGAGATAACACTGAATTTTAATGAGTTTTATCATTTCAGAAACATTGTGTACAAATATCCAATGAAGTTCAGACACAGTAGATAAATAGGGGCCTGGTAGAAGGCGATTCTGATTTAGTATAGCTAAAGAATGCAGTTATAGCATAAGAAAGTTTTTTGTTAAGAAAAAATTGGGCCATTTTTCAAGTAGGATTGTGGTTTTGGCAAGAGGACTAGAAGAAAGTAGAGCTCCAATTTTTCAAAGAATTGCCCACACACACACATAATCACCATGACATTTTTTAACAATTGACATAATGGCATCTTCCATCAATTTGGTAACAAATGATTTGTGTCCATTCAACCCTAGGGAAAAACAGATTGTATTCATATTCATTCAGGTTGAATAGAATGCCTCTGCAATTTGACATGCCTACCAGGGCCACTTAATTTCCTAAACTTCTAAGTCAAAAACCAATCAACACGGGAGGAAATTAAATTAAGATAAAAACTAAAAACATATATTCAACCAGCCATCAGAACTTTATGCATGGAAGCACAAAGTCATATATGAGTAAATGAATAAGGGAACATACAAATAATATTTTAATAAAGAGGAGCATTCAAACATCATGTCCAAAAAATTGGAAAGGGTAAGAACCACACTTACCATATTCTGAGAACCCAAATTCAGATACAGCAAAACTGGAAAAAATACCACTTCAGGTCATTCCCTCATGCTAACATCTCCATCTTCTTCTTCACTCAAATCTAGATCAGCAAGCAACTCCTCCAAAGGCACAGAAGGTAAATCCTCTCCATCAGTCATAGAAGCCATCTCTGATGGTTGATATTCCTTATTTCGATATAATGATATATTAAACCTCAACTCAGGGTCCTCCTCCAAATCTCTTAAGAACACTTCATACTCTGTATTCATCTTCTCTTGGTCAGCTCTACCCTTGGAATCATCCACTTCCATGTTAAGGGATTTAAGCTTCCATGAACGAGGCTTTCCACGCTTTCTTTGGCGCTTCTCCTCATAACTCTTCTTTATCAAAATTGCTTCTGGAAGGACAAAACCCCTGTATTTTTCAAGTTCCATATCATTACTATTAGCTGCATATACATCATAACCCAGAGCATGGTCCCCAGGGTTTAAAAGATGACCTAGATGTGTTCTTATGTTGAAAATTGTATCATTCTTCCCAAAATCTGATACACGAGCCACTTGAGCATCAGCTAATGCATACTTTGAGCCAGCAACATTAACTTCAGAAGAAACAATCTCCACATCCAATACTATATATTCCACAAGCTGCCTACTAGACAGTAGAGCCTTAAAAGATGACCTCCAATACTGATCAGCATCCAAGAAACAGTGCCTAAGAGTAAAAGGATCCAGTAAAGCAATATTGTTGCTCACTTTTGTGCAAATCACTAGAGGACCAAGATTTCCCAAACTAACAGCAACTTTTGGAGGGAGGCAGATCAGATCCTCACGGCATATTGGACAGATTTCAACAGAGAAAGTGTACTTATAATTGTAGTTATTGCTCTTGGTATCATGGGACACAAGTTGTTTGTCATGACGGCTCCTACTTGGAGTCACTTTACCAATAAACTCCACAAATTTTACACCATGACTCCGATTAGCAAAGAAGAAATCAATACCCTGATCCATTTGCTTAATTTTTATAGCACGGCCTGCAGCATCATGCCTAAGAATAAGCTGCTCTAAATAAAAGAAAGTCCGTCTGTGAGGAACATGTTGCCGAAGCTGCACGGAAGCCACCCATTGGTCTGGATTGGCCTGGACTCTAGAACAAGATTCACACATGTGCTCTTGCTGAACAAATTCAACAATATAAGCCTGCTCAAGTATTGCTCCATTGAGAACCTCCTTCTGAACCCTTAGCTTGACCTTGATCCTCTTGGAATGAGGCTCAGTCCAAATAAATTCTGCATGAATTAACCTAACTTTATTCAAATTCTTTAGTCTCTTCACGCAAAATGTTAAGAGCTCTTTCGACTCCAATTGTGCCTTAATCCAAGTTTTCGGTGGCTGCAAGTAGGTATCACACTCAGGGCAGTGCACGATGGTCACATGCTTCTGCAAACCTTCTGTAATATCAATTTCAGAGCGCAAACACTTGACACACATATTTGCAGCATTCGGTGTCATTGGTATACCACATTTGCAACAAAGAACACTGCCAACGGTTTGATGTACCATAAACATGCCTGCTTCTTCAGCCATGGCTGCCAATTAAAACACCAGAACAAAGAATAAGAACAAAAAACAAGTTAACCTATGAAAAGTTTAAACCCTATTAGGATCTCAAAGAGAGATTTTTGTGGAAATTGTGGGGGGCTTCCCTCCACGTGTCCTTCCCAGACTCAAGACCCTTTGGCTCGACACCAACAGAAATGAAAGGAAAATGTTGACAATAGCTCTTGAAAATGTGTTACTAGGTTATTTTCTTCATCTTTTATGTTTTCATAGCCCAGAAAAGTTCTCAGTTCTAATTCCACTACCAAACATGCATCAAGGATGATGAGCCGCCGGGAGCTCGTATGAGAAAATTAAAGAAAAAAAAAATGCACCTTTTTCCTGGTCTCAGAAACTTGGATTTCAATATCGAGCTGTATTCAATTCTCAAGAACAATCCCAATGCAAAATAAATTCCAACAAGACCTGAACAATAAATAAATAAGGAATCGTATTAACAAAAAATTGATCAAATGAATATTTAGATGCAAAAATAAAAAGGATTAGATATTAGAGATTAACAGAAAATACCAAAGGGGGGGGGGGGGGGGGGGGGGGGGGGGTGGGGGGGTTTGAAATTTATTTTCAGAATTTTTGTTTTGATTTTCTTTGGGTTATATCCTTCTATGAAGAAGAAGAAAAGGACGAAGCAAGGGCTAGGGTCTACCTGGCGGCTGCAGCGGCCTCCTCTCGTGTTTCGGTCCCTCTTCTCTCTTCCAACAAATGAACCCTAGAGCCCTTTTATGCAAGGAAGAGGAAGACTAAGGCGGCGAACTTTTGTCACAATCTATCCTCATAAATTCTTCAAAATGTTTTATTTATAAGCCCAATAAATATCATCTCGGGAAATATCGCTGTGTGAGCCTTCCGAAAAAAACCCCAATAAATATCATCTCTAATAAACAAGCGAGAAAATTTTGACATTTAATTCACTAACTAACCGATATGATCAAGCAATTAATTTATTAATTAATTAAAAAAAATAAAACAGAGAATATATATACTGATCAAGATAATTAATTAAAAAAAAGAATCATTAAACACATATAATGATCAAAATATGATGAATGAGAAAATATATAAGTAGTTGTATGAACAAATGAAATACAAAATATATCTATGGATTTATATAAATAAATTTTACCTATATTATAAAGTATATATCAAGTGTTGAGATGGAGCTCTTAAAAAAGTATGATATGATATAACAAATGGGGATTTATTATTTAATAATATTTGAATTTCATTTTTATTTATTCTTATTTCATGTGTTATACTGTATGAGCATTTTGACTTGTATCTCTTACATTTTATATATTGGAATTGAGCCTCTAAAAGTAAGATGTGATGTAACAAAATTAAACTTTACCATCTCCTTGTTATCCTTTTGGTGTATTGATATTGATTTGAATATTTAGTCTATGTCTCTTACATTGTACATGACTTAGGTGTATTAAAAGTTGCACAAAAGATACAAGTCATGGATTCCTTGTAAGTAAATAAGTTGTCCACAATTAGTTCATAGATTTGGGTGATCTAATAGAGACTATAGTGCACCAATTCCTAATTAAAGGGATGACTTGACTTGGCTATTAGGATGGATTTCCTATGGTGAGTGCACTAATGTATATGATGCACATTGGACAAAACCAATAATGAATCATGATGCAAGGTTATCAATTATCATGATTCACCAAACTACTATACTACATGAACTCTTAGCCTTGAGAGGATATTGAGTCTATGTTGAAATCAATAAGAGGCTTTGAATTTTGGGTGAGATTCTAAAGTGATCATATATCCATATAAATTAGGTCACGATTGATGGATGATTATGATAATAGGTATTCTCAATAGAAGCACTATGATATCTCATGGGTTTGAGACAACATATCCCCATGAGTGATCCAAATGATATGTGATCATAAAATTTGTAGCCACAGTAATTCATTTAATAGAATTTAACATATGCTCCTTGAAGTTAGAGTATGTTAGTTGATCACGTAATAAGATGTGTAACTCAAGGATTGGAGAGATAATCTTAATAGGTGATAACACTACATTGTTATATCACGGACATCAATTCATGGGGGGCCTACATGTAATGAGTAGTAGGTCATAGACTTGAATTTTATCTCATTGTTATATACATAAGGTATTGGAGTGTAGTTGACTCTCTATAGTGGAATGTTGAATCAACTTCAAAATTAGATTTTAAGGAAACCAATACTACTATGGATCCTAGTGGTCCCCACTCTAAGCTCATACACCATGTTGACATAGTTTATTAGGGTTAGATTTGCTCTTGGTTCACTTTTGTGCATAAAGGCGTTTTGGTAATTACATAAGGTTGTATAGGGGATAGTGAATAAAGTCTTTAGATTGAGCTAATTGAATAATTAGATGACATAGTATGGTTAATTAATCAATTAGGACCCGTTTTAAACTAGATTAAGTGACCAAAGTCTATGTGGTCTTAACTCACTTAAGCCCGGTAATGGAACTTGTAAATAACCCTTTATGGGGTTAAGGTTTCCTAATGACCTTTTGACTATTATCTTCCAAATCCAGAGAGAGAGTGAGAGTCTAGGCATCCATCCTTCCAAAGTCCACTCGTTGGAGTGTCATGGACATGTTTCAAGTGATCAAGCAAAAGACTTTGGGTGTACGAGACATCTAAAGCATTCAGACACATTCTTTATCAAATAGATTTAAATCTAGGAACATTTAGATTGCGGGTATGAGTTTTAGTCTCTAGATTTAAATTATTCTATGGTTTTTGAAGTCATTTATTTCCACTACGTTAGATCTAAAGATTCCTAGGGATAAATGCATGCACCTTATGAGATCCAGGACATGGGAACAAAGTAATATAGGGTTCCCACAGTATATGACTTAAGTGCATTAGGAATTGTACAAAATATCCAAGTTATAAGTACCTCGCAAGTTGATGATTCATTCACAACCAGTTCATGGACTTAGACAATTCATTTGAGATTGTAGCACACTATCTTCTAATTAAAAGGATGATTGGTCTTAGCCATTAGGATGGGGTTCCCATGGTGAGTACATTAATATGTACGGTAACACATTTGAAAAAACCTATGGTGAGTCATGATACAAGGTTATCAGATAGTTATGACTTCACTAAGCTACTATATTATATTGTCTCTCAATCTTGAGAGAATATTAAGATTGTGCCAAAGTTAGCAGTAACTTTAACTTTTAGGTGAGATCCAAAAGTGATCATATATAGAGGTCTTGTCCATTAAGATGAGGCTCCTATAGTGAGTGAACTAGTGTGTATTATTACACATTGGATATGACCCACGATGAGTTATAATATAAAGCTATTAGGTAGTCGTAACTTTACCAAGATGATATACTATATCATCTCTTCACCTTAAGAGAATACTAAGCTTGTGTCAAAGTTAACAATGACTTTGACCTATGGGTGAGATTTTAAAGTATATTCCCTATAGATTAAGACATTATTAATGGAAGCTAATAGCAACATGTATTCTCAAAAAGGTGTCATGATATCTCATAAACTTTGAGATAGTATGTCCTCTTGAGTGATCTTAAAGACATGTGATCAAGAAGTCTGTGGTTGTAGTAATTCATTTAGTAAAAGTTGACATAACTTTTTTTAAGTTAGGATATGTCATCTGATCATATAATAGGAGGATTTGCAATTAAGGATGGTAAAGGTAATCTTAAGAGGTTGATAACTTTTATATTGTTAAATTATGGGCGTGAGTTCACGAGGAGACTGTATATAGTGGATAGCGGGTCACAAACCTAAGCACTTTGTGTCTCGTTGAAATGTACATAAGATATTGAAATGTAGTTGACTCTCTATAGTGATATGTTGAGTCAACTTTAAAATTGGATTTTAAGGGAGCCAATACTATCCTACGAGTCTTAATGGTCTTTGTTCAAGCTCATATACCTTGATGACATAATTTATGAGAGTTAGATTAATTCTTAGTTCACTTATATGCATAAGAACATTTTGGTAATTACGTAATGTTGCACAAAGGTGAGTGAATAGTATATTTGGAGTGAGTTAATTAATTTATTGGAGATTTGTTGGGTTAATGAATCAATTAAGACCTTTTTGGGCTAGATTAAGTAACCTAAGCCTAAGGTGAACTCAAGTCACTTAAGCCTAGAGGAAAACTTATAAATACTCCTAAGGAGCTTCTTCTTCTCAAACTTTTCCACTCTCCCTTACATTTTAAAGAGTGAACCCTAGCCTTCACCTTCTAAATTTTCACCATCTCTGTGCCAAGCATTAAGGAAGAGTCATCGAGCAAAAGATTAGTGGCTTACAAGTGTTGGGATTGAACCCCTAAAAGTAAGACATGATGTAACAAAGTTAGACTTAACTATCCTCTTATTATCCTTTTAGTGTATTGACAATGATTCGAGCATTCAACCTATGTTCCTTACATTGTATATGACTTGTGTGCATTAGGAGTTGCACAGAAGATACAAGTCATGAGTTCCTTATAAGTAGATAACTTGTTCATAGTCGGTTCATGGATTTGGGTAATCCAGTAGAGACTATAGTATATTACCTCCTAATTAGAGGGATGCCCTGTCTTGGTCGTCAAAATGAGTTTTCCATTGTGAGTACATTATTTTATGTGATGCACATTGGACATGACCTATAGTGAATCATGACGCAAGACTATCAATTGTTATGATTCACCAAACTATTATATTGCATGAACTCTCAACCTTGAGAGGATATTGAATATGTGCCAAAATCAATAGGAGATTTTGATCTATGGGTGAGACCCTAAAGTGGTCATATATCCTTATGCATTGGGTCACTGTTGATGGATGGTGGTGACAACAAGTATTCTTAATAGAAGCACTATGATATATCATGTGATCGAGATAGTGTGTCATCTTGGGTGATCTAAAGGATATGTGATCAGAAAATCTGTCACAGTAATTCTTTGAGTGAAATTTAACATATGTTCCTTGTAGCTAAAGTATGTCATTTGATCACATAATATGTTGGATCTATAACTCAAGGATTTGAGAGGTAATCTTAATAGGTGATAACACTATCTTGTTAGATTACAGACACTAATTCATAGAGAGTTTGCATGCAGTGAATAGTAGGTCATAGACTTAAGCACTTGGTGTCTCGTTATAATATAGATAGGGTATTGGAGTGCAATTGACTTTCTATAGTAGAATGTTGAGTCAGTTTCAAAATTTGATTATGAGGGAGCCGGTACTCCTATGGGCCCTAATGATCTCACTTTAAGCTCATATATATATATATATATATTATTTTTTATAATAGGATTTATGAGTATTGGATGAGTTTTTAGTTGACTTTGGTTCACTTTCTCAAATGGTTGTTATGGGGTCATCCATTAGGAGTCTTAATAGTAAGGACCACCCTTAAATGCACATGGGGCAACCTCATAGAGCACTCCTCCATTGGACATGTGGCATGTCCTACCTTCTGTCTAGATTCCTTTAGGGGGGCATGTGACACTCTCAAACTCTTCATCCGGATGACCCACACTCCCTTGTCCGGATGTCTTGTTCGGACCCAGTGCTAGTGTCTTAAACAAAAGTCTTGGCCACGTTTTGCGGGCCATCATTATTCATACTACTAAAAGCATGCTCGACGGGACCCTCCTGAGTCACTTCAAGCAACTTGTCACGACTTGCACCCCGTCGCCTGCAGAGCGAAAAGACAGGGATGACGACAAGTCATCCCTCCCATAATTTCTGATAGCCGCCTGTAGGACAATGATGGTTCTGCCACCATCTTAGCACCATCATGACAAGCCAAAAAGTCTTCCCACCATTAAAGGGGACAAAGCTCTTGACACTATAAAAGGCCCTCACATAGTAAAAGAAGGTAAGCGTTTTTTCCCAAAAAGAGGAGGACCCAAGAGAGAATATAGAAATGTTAGAGATAAAGGCTAACAAAACCATTGGAGGGTGTGTCTAAACCCCTTGTTCGGACATCTTTTGCAGGTTGAATGAAGCGGGTACCATCTTCAGTTGAGGAGACGCGTCCATCTAGCATCTGCAGTGGTCCCAGTGACGCGAGGCCTCAACATTGGCGTCGTCTGTGGGTGTCATCGACAAAGATGTCCACACCTTCCAGGAGCCGTTCGTCAGCCAGAGGAGATGAAGGCTATTTTGAATGGCATGAAACCATGGAAAGGTGACAACTGAAGAGCGAGCGACAAATGCAAGCCCTGCTCCAAGAAACAAGGAGACTTAGAGAAGAAAACGAGGTGTTACGGATCCAGGTTTCGTCATCGGGACCTCCTCACGACCAACGGTCGAGAGGCCAAGGAGCGAATTCTAGGCGTAACCTAGAGGTAGTGTACCCTGGAACTATAGGGGTCGTCCTTGATATGTGTGATGAGTGGCCTAGGGAATGACCCATACCCACGTATCATGCTCCATAAGATGAAAGCTCGGACTCTACTCGTCTCTCATCAAAGAGACAACGTGATAAAAGACCCTAGTTGTCGGATGCAATGCGAGCAAGGCTAGGACCATAGGAACTTGGTAAGGAGACCGCCTACGACCACGACCTGGGAGACCTATCCCAACCCCCCAGTTGCACCCACCATCCGTGGCAATCCCCTACACCAAGCGGTAAGACAAGCTGGAGGGAATTCATCAAATGAACTCCCCCAGGATCCATCAGTACGCGGCTGGATGACATGCTCTCCACGCATTTTAGCTGACATATTATCCATTACAATCCCCCAAGAGGATTTGTCGTTCCAAAATTTTCTACGTATGACTGGTCTAGCGATCCGTTTGATCATATCATGCACTACCGGCAACTCATGACTCTCGATATAGGGAATGACGCGTTGCTATGCAAGGTATTCCCTGCCAGCCTACAAGGCTAAGCTCTTTCATGGTTTCGCCGACTCCCTCTGAATTCTGTTGATAACTTTCGGGATCTATCAAAAGCTTTTGTGGGGCAATACCTGTGCTCTGCACGACATAAACAGAATATCGGCACCCTATAAAACATAAAAATACAGGAAAATGAGTATTTGAGGGAATTCGTGAAACGGTTTGGTCAGGCTGTATTGCAAGTAAAGGCCTACAACATGGATGATGTCCTCCAAATCTTCAAATGAAGCAAATGCCCGGGTACGCCATTCTTTGAATCACTTGCTAAAAAGCCTCCCACAACTATGGATGACCTATTCCGGCGTGCGAACAAATATTCAATGCTGGAAGATGATGTGCGCACAACCACCCAACAAATTCTGGTTACCGAACAGTCAGCCAGAAATGACGCGGAAAGAAGTTCCAAACTTTCGAACCAGCAAAGGTCGTCTAGCCGCAGACAAGGAAAGCAAAGTCACCTGGAGCTGCCACCACTCACACCCCTTACTATGTCATATGAGAAGCTTCTTCCCATGATCCGCGAGCTGTTCGACTTCAGGTGGCCCAGACCCATCAGAGCGGACCCAGCCAAGAGGGATCATAGCAAGAAGTGTGCTTATAATAAAGAACATGGGCATACTACGGAGCAATGCAGGAGTCTCCATTACTTGGTAGAAAGACTCATAAAAGCGGGGCACTTGAAACAGTACATTCGCTCAGAAGCTAGAGTTGGGGATACTTCCCGGAGTCGAAACTTTGGGACCCCCAGGGCCCCAATTGCTCCTAGAGCCGTAATCAACTACATCAACGAGGGACCCCTGGACAAGGAGTATGACTCCAAATGAAAGAGGCAAAGGCTGCTGCGAGCAGCATCGGTACGTGAACGTGTCAATTCCATCCAGCCCGGATTAACTAGCGGGAGCGCCCACCCAATAGATGGGACAATCATTTTTCCTCCAGTGGATCCCACACGAATATTACAACCACACCGTGATGCTCTCATCATATCTCTTAGGATTGGAGACTTCGACATGAGACGGATCCTAGTCGACTTAGGCAGCTCGGCGGACCTCTTATAGGTGTCAGTAATAAAACAAATGGGACTCGAGCTCTCCGGCCTAGAAAACCTTGGGCGGAATTTGTCAGGATTCAATGGAGCGGCAACCACCTCCCTTGGAGACGTTGTATTGCTGATCCAAGCAGACCCGATCATTCTTAGCGTACAATTTTTAGTAGTAGAAGATTTGTCCCCCTTCAACGCCATCTTGGGACGCACCTGGTTATATTACATGAAAGCCATCCCTTCCACGTATCATCAGAATGTAAGCTTCCTCACCAAAGATGGACAAATCGATCTATACGGTAGCCAGCTAGCAGCCCGCCAGTGCTATCAAATAGCATGAGAAGCCGAAACCAGCAAAGATAGTGACCCATTCCCCGAACCCGCCAACACACCTGGCCAATAGCAATCACTGAACCTGACGGATAAGGATCCCCCGGTGGCAGACCCCTTGCGGACAATCCAAATCTTGGAGGAAAACACTCATCTCACTCATATTAGTTCCCTCTTGACACTCAAAGAGGCTCAAAGTATCGAGGAAGTGCTCCGGCAGAACCATGACGTTTTTGCATGGGCACATTCTGACATGACAGGAATCCATCCTTTAGTTGCCTCCCATCGGCTTAACATCTTGCCTTCATCAATACCTATATGGTAAAAGGTTAGGTGATTTCACCCGGACAAACAAAAGATAATTTGAGATGAGGTTGACAAATTGTTGGAAGTCAGATTTATTAGAGAAGTTGAGTATCTAGATTGGCTGGAAAATGTGGTGGTGGTCCCCAAAAAGGAAGGGAAGTGGCGAGTGTACGTCGATTACACCAATCTCAACAATGCATGCCCAAAAGACAGTTTCCCTTTGTCGCGGATATATCAAATTGTGGACTCCACTACCGGGCAGGGAATGCTCTCCTTCCTAAATGCTTTCTCCAGATACCACCAGATCCCCATGGCCCCTGCGGACGAAGAAAAGACAGCCTTTATAACGCCGCATGGGCTTTATTGTTACAAAGTCATGCCATTCAGACTCAAAAACGCCGGCGCCACCTATCAGAGACTGATGACAAAGATCTTCAGACCCCTGGTTGGCCGCACAGTGGAAATATACATTGATGATATAGTGGTCAAAAGTAAAACCAGAGAAGATCATGCGCACCACTTGCAAGAAGTTTTCCACCTACTAAGGAGGTACGACATGAAGCTGAATCCATCCAAATGCGCATTTGTCGTAAGTGCAGAGAAATTCTTGGGGTTCATGGTCACCCAAAGAGGGATAGAAGTTAGCCTTGATCAAATTAAGGCAGTCATGGAGGCACCCGCCCCCAGGAACAAAAATGAGTTGCAACACCTCACGGGCAAACTCGTCGCACTGGGATGGTTCATAGCCCGATTCACTGACAAATTACAACCCTTCTTCCTAGTACTACGGAAAGCTGGCGTGACTAGATGGACATATAATTGTCAAAGCTCCTTCGAGAAGATTAAACATTACCTTACACAACCACCCATCCTGAGCAGTCCCCAGCTTGGAGAGAGGTTGTACATGTATTTGGTTGTGTCGGATTGGGCAGTTAGCGTTGTTTTGTTTCATTGCCCAACACATAAGGAGCAGAAACCTGTTTATTATGTCAGTAAAGCAATGATCGATGCAGAAACAAGGTATTCAAAGATAGAGCAAACTGCCTTAGCCTTGCAAAGTGCTGCTTAGAAACTTCGTCCATATTTCCAATCTCACCCGGTAGTCATACTTACTGATCAACCCCTCCGCAACATCCTGCAGAAGCTAGATCTGTCCAGAAGAATGCTCCAATGGGCCATAGAATTAAGTGAGTATGGGATCGAATACTGATTGAGATTGTCCATGAAAAGGTAGGTAATGACTGACTTTGTGGTAGAATCTCCCCAACGACTTGCTCGAGATGGGGAACCGGACAAGGAGAAGTGGTGAACCTTACAAGTTGATGGAGCCTCTCGATCGTCAGGATCCGGAGTGGGATTGCTACTATAATCCCTAACTAGTGAACAACTGGAACAGGCCATCCTATCTAGATTGGACCTCGCACTCGCACTATCAGTCTCTAAGCTCCAAATCTATAGCGATTCTCAACTCGTTGTGAGACACGTACAAGAGGAATACAGAGCTAAGGACGAGCGCATGATGCGATATCTAACAAAAGTGAGAGACACCCTACAGCGGTTGGGCAAGTGGACCATCGAAAAAAATCCCCTGGGCTGACAACGTACGTGCCGACGCCCTGGCAGGAATAGCTACCTCGCTTCCCATCAAAGAGGCCATACTATTGTCCATATATGTACAGACTAGTCCCTCCATCACAGAAGCGTCCACTTGCAATACTATTGAAGAGAGCCAAGAAGAAAGCCAAGAGTGGAAGAGAGTCATAGTAGAGTACCTCCGAATAGGCGCTCTACCTGATGAACCCAAGCAGACGCATAAGATCTAGGCGCAGGCTGCCCGTTTCGTCCTGATCGGGGAATGCCTTTACAAACGATCTTTCACAGGCCCTTACCTTAGGTGTCTAGACCGCTTAGAAGCCCAATATGTATTAGCAGAGTTACACGAGGGTGTATACGGCAATCACTCTAAAGGACGATCTTTGGCACATCGGGCGTACTCATAAGGATACTATTGGCCTACTATGAAGAAGGACGCAACTGCTTATGTCAAGAAATGTGACAAATGCCAAAGGCATGCACCCGTCCTGCATGTGCCATTTGAAACGTTGAAGCCGATATCCAGCCCTTAACCGTTTGCACAGTAGGGGATGGACATAGTGGGACCTTTACCCATCGCAGCTGCCCAAAAGAAATTCTTGCTCGTTGCCACATATTACATAGTAAATGGGTAGAAGCAGAAGCGTATTGTCACGGACATAGTCGTTCACTAAGCTCGTGAGGCACTTAGACAAGTCAAGATGCTTGATCTTGCTAAGTCAGCCGTACTCCCCAATGCTTAGCTTGCTAGGCTAAGACACTCGCGACTCAAAAGCTTAAGAAGCTTGGTAGGCAACTCTTTAAAGAATGGAAGCTCTTATTAACTCAAGAAAGCCTTTACAAGTGCTTGGATGCTCACTTGCTTGGTTAGGAAGTGATTTGGGTGGTGCCTTGGCCAAATGAGGGTTTCACCTATTTATAGGCACCAATGGAACTCTCTGGAACCTTGGAGGGTTCCTTACAAATCAAGAATATTCTAGAACTCCCTACACTAATCTATGTACAACCCTATGTACAAGAATATGCAAGAGATATTTAGAATCTTCTAGAAAGCCTTGGACTCCTCTCATGCCGTCCACCATAGTGTAGAGATGTGTGGACATCTCTAGGCATCTCTAGAAGCTTCCATACTCTTCCCACCAATGGCTTAGTGTAGATGGCTCTAGGAGTCTCTAGAAGCTTCCCTTCTCCTATATAAGCCCATGGGGAGGGTCATTTGAAGCATCCTGTGACAGTATGCTAACATCAAGGACAAAGATATCATGAAATTCGTTTGGAAGAACATCATTTGTCGGTTTGGAATCCCTCAAGCAATCATAGCCAACAACGGTCTGCAATTTGACAGCATTGCCTTCTAGAATTTTTGCTCGGAACTCAAAATCCAAAATTTGTACTCAACACCACGCTACCTCCAAAGCAATGGACAGGCAGGAGCGACAAACAAAACCTTATTGACTGCCTTAAAGAAGAGGCTGGAGTAAGCCAAAGGAAAGTGGGTGGAGGAATTGCCCGGCGTCTTATGGGCCTACCGGACCACGCCTGGGCAACCCATGGGAAACACTCCCTTCGCTCTTGCATACAGCATGGATGCAGTCATCCTCATGGAAATAGGCTTGCTCACGATTCGGACTATCGTCCGAGGATAGAATGATGAAAGTATGGAACTAGGAAAGAACCTAGACTAAGCGGATGAAGTAAGAGAAAATGTGTCCATTCGGATGACCAACTACCAGCAAAGAGCGACTGCTCATTACAACCGCAAGGCACAACCCCGAGTTTTCAAGATCGGAACACTTGTCCTTAGGAAAGTTTTTGAAAACACCGCAAAAAAAAGAGCCGGGAAGTTCCAAGCAAATTGGGAAGACCCTTACACTATCTCTAAAGCAGGTGAAAACGGGGCTTATCATCTACAAAAGTTAGACGGAACCCCATTACTCCGTCCATGGAATGTATCTAACCTTAAGCAATATTATCAGTAAAGAGAAACAAAGGATGAAGAAAAGCAAAGGAGCGTAAATATTTATAAATGACTGTAAAAATTGTCTTTACAAAATTGGCCGCACTGCATACGGCAAAAAGAGGAAAACTATAAGGAAGGTTACATGTAAAGAAATCTCATCGTGGAGGGCCTTCGGGTATCGCATCCTCATCATCAGAAGGGAGAGAAGGAATATCGTGCATGATGCCATTCTTCTTCATACAGCAACGGTAGCCGAAGAAATACATCTCGTCTACCTACCTCTAATATTCCGTCTCCAACTCCTTCTTCTGAGCGGCAAATCTGGCCTCCATTTCATTCCTTTGAGCAACCAAGCCCATTTGCAGTTCCTCCGTCTCCTTCTTTTGAGCCACGAGACTAGCCTGGAGTTCGTCCATCTCCTTCTTGAGCTGAGAATTCTCCTGCTCCTCTCCCTTGACTTGACCTTCCAAGGCTTCCTTTTCCCCATTCAGCTGGTCCGCTTCAACCCGGATAGTCCCCTTTTCTCCCTCAGCCAGCTTTAGCATCTCTGCCTCATCCGCTACAACATTCTGAGTAGTGGCCAAGTCAGCCTCCATTCTCTCTAACCTTGAGCGCATTTCCTCAAAGTCGCCCGGGTGGTAGGAGATGAAGGCCCGCATAGCCTCTGCCACCTCTAGCCGCTTGAAAAGCTGTTCATGTGTACGCATCATATAACGGATGCCAGCCACAACCTGGACAAGACAACAACAATTGAAGATAACACCAGGCGATGGAGTAAGTATTGCTAAAAAAAAAAAAAAGGAAGAAGAAGAAGGAGAAGGCAGCATAAAAGAGATTACCACTTCTATAGTCTCTGGGATCGTCCATTCCTACAGATGCTGGATGCAAGATATGGAAGACTCAGGGATGCCAAAAGGAAGCCGAGCCTTAACAAAAGCAGGAGGATCACCACCCATGTTTATAGAAACCCGCTTGGTGAGTGGGAAGAAGTCGAACATCTTCGTGGAGGGAGCCTCCGCGTCCGTGAAGCACAACACTCCCTTCAACATCTCCATCATTTCCTCCTCGCTTGGAGGAGCAGCAGGAGCTGGATTACTTTTCTCGTCCGTGGCCTCCTCGGCGACTGCGGCATCCAAATCCCCATTAGTCCCACGAACCTCTTCTGCAGCCGGGGCATTGTTGGGGACAACTACGTCTGGCTGAACCACAGCCACTGCCGTTATGCTAGGACCCGCCTCGTCTGGTTGGGGCATAGTTGATGGAGAAGCCTCCGTCACCGGATCTTTCTCAGCCCTCTCTAGGCAAACCCTCTTGGCTGGGGGAGGGACAATGTCGATAGCCTTATGCAACCGCTTACGATGCCTCTCCAGGAACCTGGTTCTGAGATCGTTCATATCTCTTTCTTCATTCGGCTCATTCACGACTCTCAAGCTAACGAAATCCGGCTGAGGCTGGGAAGGGCCAGTCCCTGGATGGAAAATGTCAAGTTGCGGGGAGCTAGAAGTGTCCTCAAGCACCTGTGCAGGGCTATCCAGTCGGCTAGACGTGGAATTTGAGGATGAAGACGAAAGATCAGGAGCGGGAGACACGATCTTGAGAGCCTATGCAATGGTCTTCTTTTTCTTCTTCGCAGTCGGAGGGCGGACCGTAGGAGAAGAACCGCGCCCTTTCTCGCTAGGCCCTTTCTCACTAGGCGCTTTCCTCAGCGTCCCCTCTTGCCTCTTCTCCTCCCGCTGGTCAAGACGCTCCTAGCATATCTCTGCGTCAGCCTCGCGGGCCCTTTCGTAAAAGGGGAGGTTTTTCAACACAAAATATTCCCCGGAAACCACAACCTTTGGTAGCCGCCTAGGGAGGATGTTGAGGACGTATGGCTAAGGTTCCTGGACGACCGCCAAGAGGTTCCGGGCAGTAAGGAGCGTCTGGTAGTGTCTTTCGATGGTAGTAATCTTGAACAGCTTGTTTAAGCGATCGAAGGAAGCCTTATCCACCCACTCGACCAAGCGGCCCCTCTTATGTGTACCTACATTAGCTAGATCAAATGAGGTTAGTCATCTGATAAAATTAACTCAAGAGTCAATAACCAACATGAAACAAACACTAAAAGTTACCCCTACCCGGAAGCTTCAACGAATAGTTGGGGCAAAAATCCATTTCCGGATGCTCCGACAAACCGGCCTATGGTCCCCTGACCAGTACGTGCCCTTTGGCTCCCCCCTTGTTCAAATCCGGAAGGTTAGTCACCAACTGAAGAGACGAGATATGGGCAAACATGCTGAAGATGTCTTTTTTCCCTTTCTTGATGGTGTAAACAAAGAGGACCTTCAACAGGGAGAGGTCCAAGTTGAATATCATATTTAGGATGCTGCACCCCATTAACACTCGAACGATATTGGGATGGACATAAGCTGGAGGAATCTGAGTGTAGTGGAGGAATTCTTTAAAAAGAGACGGAAGAGGAAAACGAAGCCTCGCATTGAACTGCTCATTGGAGAAGGAAATAACATTGTGCGTGATTTTCTCTGTGTTCATAGCATCCCCATCCACTAGCTGAACGGAGATGTCGTTCGGGAAGCAGAAACGTTCACGGAACTCCCTCTCGTTCAGCTTGTCAGTGGGCTTCCTCGAGTAGGATTGTCCGGATGCACTTTTCCCGCTTAACCCAGCCGCTCTGGATGAAGCTACATCATTTTTCATAGGCATGGTGGAGCGTGGGGCCAAGACAAAACCTACATGGCGAAATGCCAATAGTTAAAACAGAGTCACCCGACCCCACAACCCTAAGAACAACTCCCCAGAAGGCCTAAAATAACCAAACTCCCCAAGCCCAACCCCTAATTGTACCCAAAAGATGATTCAGCCATTCATAGAGCCAACAGGGGGCAACATAAGCTACAGTGGGCTCAAAGTAAAGCAAATCCCCCAACCCCCCGAAAACCCCCAAACATCACCCCTAACCCTCAATTGCAAGCAAACACCCAACAAGCCAAGGAAAATCGAAGAAACATGAAACTGGAGATGAAATGATAGAAACAAAAAACAAGCATGGCACAAGCTTGCAATTGGAACGAAAGTCGAGACCCAATCGCCCAAATACATTGGTCAAGAAATCGCGAGAGGAACACCACTGACGGAAACCCTAGGAAGCAATGCTCAGTCATTGACCAGATGAACGAGAAGCAGAAGGAAAAATGCAGCCATGGGGGTTGGATTCCCTATTTATGGGATGAGACTCCTCAGAACTCCAAACGATCAGGCGCCCAACCGCACTGCTATCGAAACGACACACCGCCTGGTAACCATCCCAAGGACGGCGGCTCACTATAAATGCCTCCCCTACTTCAGCACCATGTGTCACACAAACCTCAAAAAAGAAACGAATGGGCTAAAGACATCATTTTTAACCCGCCTTTTCTGCCCGAGCAAAATAGTTTAAAAGGGGGGCATTGTAGGGACCATCCCTAAATGCACACATGGCAGCCTCATAGAGCACTCCTCCATTAGACACATGGCACGTCCAACCTTTTGTTCGGATTCCCTCGGGGGGCACGTGACACTTTCAAACTCTTCATCCGGATGACCCACACTCCCTTGTCCGGACGTCTTGTCTGGACCCAGTGCTAGCGTCTTAGACAAAAGTCTTGGCCGCGTTTTGTGGGCCATCATTATTCATACTACTAAAAGCATGCTCGACGGGACCCTCCTGAGTCACTTCAAGCAACTTGTCACGACCTGCACCCCGTCGCCTGTAGAGCGAAAAGACAGAGATGACGGCAAGTCATCCCTCCCATAATTTCTAACAGTCGCCTATAGGACAATGATGGCTCTGCCACCATCTTATCACCATCATGACAAGCCAAAAAGTCTTCCCACCATTAAAGGGGACAAAGCTCCTGACACTATAAAAGGCCCTCACACAGTAAAAGAAGGTAAGCGTTCTTTCCCAAAAAGAAGAGGACCCAAGATAGAATATAGGAATGTTAGAGATAAAGGCTAATAAAACCATCGGAGGGTGTGTCTGGACCCCTTGTCCGGACATCTTTTGCAGGTCGAATGAAGCGGGTACCATCTTCAGTTGAGGAGACGCGTCCATCTGGCATCTGTAGTGGTCTCGGTGACGTGAGGCCTCAACATTAATGTATTGATTGCTAGTAGTCATTATGTCCTTTGATGGGGATGCGGCCCATGGGGGTGGCCTCCATTAGATGGTGGTCCATAATTATAGTAAAGACATGGCCTTAGGATGGTGCACCACTGGTATAATCTTTGGATGAATTTATGTGTCAGTGAATTTTCGTACCCTTACATGATCTCCAAAATTTCCTATTTTAGTACATAAATATTTAATTGTCCTCCTTGCCATGTTTTGGCAAATTTCATTCTTTTGACACCTTCATCCAGTGTCATTCAATATTTTTAAAACTAAACTGGTTATTGAATAAAAAAAGTTATCGTTTCACCATTTAATAATTAAACTAATAATGTCATAAATATATTTTATTATTTAAAATATATATAAATAAATTTAAAATAAATAATATTTATTTTTTATTTGTGATATTATCAAATATAACTATACATACATTAATATTTTAAATTTTATTAAATAAAATATGCATAATATTTAAAAGTAAATATATTCAAAATAAAAGAAATTTTAATTATTTAATTTTAACTAATTTTATAATTCTAGAAAATATTATATGATTTTTATTGAATAGTATAAATCCTTTTAGAAATGAATATAGATTTGTTTATTTGCTATATATGCTAAACAACAAAGCGTGGTAGCCAAGTAGTGCCGATGTCCTTCGTTCAGGTCTTGGGTTTAGATCCATTAAGTGGGTTTTTCTTAAACTAAATTACCAACCCCACATCGGATATATGGCTTATCCAAGGACGCCCTTGTATACATGGCTTATCCAAGCTTTGTGCATGGATTGAGAAATCCATTTCATTTGTCATTCCTTGCTTTACTCATTACTTAGATTACTTATTAAAATGAAAATAAGAATTAAAAAAAACATTGATAAAAATTAAAACCCACTATTATTAAAATTCTGATTTATCTCATTTATTATGTCATACATTTCCCTCAATTTCTATTTCTGTTGTCATACTTTTCTCCATAGTCAATTATATGTTAATTAAATTTAAGACATGTGAGTTCCAAAGAGTTCACAACATCCACCCTTATTGCTAATTAAATCCTTGATAAATACAATGGTACTTAACTTTTTGTTAGAATTTTATATCTTCTCTAGAAAACTTGTATTGATAGAGAACTCAAATTCTTCCAAATCTAGGTGGGGTAGGCTGGAAAAATCGAAAACTTAAAGCACAATGCCTCAAGCTATCAATCAAATTAAAACCACCGGTATTTGTGATAGAAGAGGATGCATTACACAAGAATCAACCCCACATGGACCTGTCATCAAAACCCATCTTTCTACCTTCCATTGCAGTACTGCTTTTCTTTGCCTGTTCTGGGTTCTTGGTGCGACATATTGAAGCTGCTTCAGGCTACAGCAACTTAGTATACAATAGTTGTGCAAACCAGACACTTACAGATCCCATTGAGTCTTACTCCCAAACTCTCTCATCACTTCTTGGAATTCTTACTGCAAAATCTCTGCATTCCAGCTTCTTTAAGGGCAGTGTAGGCGATGATCACGCGGCCTTTTTCGGTCTCTTCCAGTGCAGAGGCGATCTCAGTAATGCCAACTGCTACAACTGCGTGAGCAGGCTTCCTGCACTGTCAAAGAGACTATGTGGAGAAAGTTTGGGTGCTCGGGTTCAGCTTTCTGGGTGCTACATACAGTATGAGGCTGATGGAGTTGCTGAGAATTCTGAACCTGAGTTGCTGTACAAGTTGTGCAGTGAAACAGAAGCAAGAGGAAGTGGGTTTGAGGAGATGAGGACTGAGGCTTTTGCCGCAGTTGAAATGGGTGTGAAGAGCAGCGGCAATAATGGGTTCTATCAAGAGACCAGTGGAGAGGTGAATTTGATGGCGCAGTGCCAGAGGGATTTGGATATCTGTGAGTGCGGTGAGTGCGTGACTAATGCAGTGCAGGTGGCTCAGGAAGAATGTAAATCTTCAGTTTCAGGGCAAATTTATATGGGCAAGTGCTCTTTGAGCTATACCTTCTATCCAAATGGGATACCGTCAACTAACTCACACCATGGTAAAGGTCATCAT
Source organism: Vitis cinerea var. helleri x Vitis riparia (assembly GCA_946000715.1). Classification (NCBI taxonomy): domain Eukaryota; kingdom Viridiplantae; phylum Streptophyta; class Magnoliopsida; order Vitales; family Vitaceae; genus Vitis; species Vitis cinerea var. helleri x Vitis riparia. Next base: position 14,590,073 of record OX253995.1, read on the forward strand.
GGTACCTGATTTTGCTTTTGCTTTTTCTCTTTTCTAGGCCATCATGATTGAGGAAGAAGATGATAAGGCGCGCGCGCGCACACACGTATATATATATATATTTTTTTTGTCTAATTAATTTCTTTTAATCAACGGCACTCCTGCATCTTTTGACATTAATTGTACAGAAAAAATGAAAAATGTTTCTTTTTCTTTGTTTCTTTGGTTAGGTCACACGAATTGTTTTCTTCAAAATGAGCATGACTTTTCCCAAGCTTACCAATCGCCTTTGTTTTTACCCATAATTTCTTTGTGATTTTAATAGCATTAGTATTTGGTTCTATAAATTTCACCCTGTTAATGCTATACCTTTTGTGTGTTGAACACAGAGAAAGGGACGGAAACAAGTACAACAAAAATGGCAGCAATAGCGGTGGGAGCAGCAGCTGCCTTGTTTTTTGGATTTTTTTTTTTAAAGCTCATTAAGTCGTGGGTCAAGAAAGGTGATGATGGTAAGCATACATTGCACTCCTCTCTCTCTCTCTCTCTCTCTCCCATTTTCTTTTGCCTTTCCTTGTGCTGCAACTTTCCTAATCCAAGGAGTCTCATGACATAAGAGATTTGGTGAGTGAATGAGCTAACCGAGGATGCCTTCTGCGTTTGATAACTGCTCCACTTCGTTATGTTGACTTGGGGGGTTTATGTATTATTTTTATTTTTATTTTTTGCTGCAGATTTCTGAAAGGCGAAGAGGAGAGCTTGGAAAGTGGCATAATTTTCTGTGGTGGGTGAGAGTTGTTGGTGAGAGAATGGAGTATTTAATTTCTCAAATTCGTACTTGTTGAGTGGAAATTGATCTTATTAATTATTTAAAAAAAATAAAATTGCAAGGTTATTATGTCATAGAGCAATTATTTAGGAAATAGAGATAAGCAAATGGAGAAGATATATCAAGTCTAGCACTTCCGTGATTGGATAGATGCTAAGCTAAAATATTGTATGGGTGATTTCAATTTAAATTTGAAGGATTGTATTATGTAGTGAATTGCATTGGGATTGATATTAGAATTGAAAATATTGTTGAAAGCAGTATTATCTTCTCCCTAGTCATTGTGAGTTGCAACAAATGTGGGCATGTAATGAGATCCATATTTGACAAATTACTTTTTTTTTTTCTTTTTAACTTGTCAAACATCCTAAATATGATACTTTAAACCTTAATCAGTCTTCACTATATTGTGACAATACTTGGTTATTAATTTGAGTATTTTTCATGTACATCCCCATTTGAAAAGATGATACTCATTTTATTTGTGTCACCATTTATTTTAGTTTTTATTTATTTATTTTTTTAAAAGAAAAACAAAATAAAAAAGAAAACCTTATATGACTCCCTATTTGTAAAAGACATATTTATAAAATTCGAGTTTAAATTCAGGAGTCGAGTTACCTATCGAGTAGATATAACAAAAAGTCGTAGTACCCCTCTAAACTCGTATACCTACGAGTCTCTACTAAACAAATTAAGAAAATTTTGATAATTAATTAATTAATCATGTATACCAAAATTAATGTACAAGTGAATATATATGGAAATAATCATAGAAACATATTTACAAGAATATATGAGATAAATAACAAAAGATTTAATTTACTAAACCAATTAAAAGAAATGTTTCAATAATTATTTTTTCAAGAAATTCTAAAAGAGTTTATTAACAACATTTTCAAATTAACGATTTCATTTTATTTATTTACTAGCAAAGAAAATGAATTTATATTCAACAAATGATTCAATTTAATTTTATTTGTATTTAATTTTCAAAAAGGTTATTTACATTTATTGCTACTAAAAGAAAGAAAGAAATAAATAAAAAGAATTGACAGGAAAATGATTCTTATTTATCTTTGTTAGGAAAAGAATTGTTACAGTTTTATTCACAAAACTATTTTTTAACTTCTATTTAATAAAAGTGATTTTTAAACATTTTAAAGAAAAATATTTTTTTTATAAATGTATTTACAAAGTATATCTCGATTCAATTTTATTTACACTAAAAGTGATTTTTATTATTATTATTATTATTTTATTGAAAGCATGACTTCTACAATTTATTTGAAAATTCAACTCAATTTTATTAAAATAAACAAATTCAAAGTTACTGTTAAGAAAAAAAAAAGGTTTCAAATTTATATTAAAAGGGTCATTAATAACAAAAAGATTTTCATAATTTTATTTACAAAAGAAATATTCCAAGTTAATTTTTTTTTATTCATTTTAAAAAAGGAAATTTTAAGACTTCGATTTTAAGAGAATTTGTCTAATCTTTTATAGTAAAAGATTTGTATTCTTATTAGGTAAAGATTTTCACATATCCATTTAAAAAAAAAAGAAAAAAAAAAGAGGTTTTGATGGTTCAAAAAGAAATATAAAATAAAATAAAATAAAATAAAATAAAAAAAAAAAAAAAGATTTTTATCATTATGAGGTTTTATTAAAAAAACTTTTTGTTTTATTTGTATTTATTAATTTTATTTAAAATAATTTTTGCAAGCTAATTTAATTTTTTGATAAAAATATCAAACTAAAAAAGAGAGAAAAAAAAGGAAAAAAAAAAAGATGATGTCAATTAAAAAAAAGTTTTCAATCTATTAATAACATGATTTCGGATTATTAAAAAAAATTTCAATTTTATCTAAAACGACTTTATATTTTTATTTAAAAAGAAAATTCAATTCTTTATTTACTTTTTTATTTCTTCTTTTATATATATATATATATATAAAATAAAAAATTCAGTTTGTAGTTTTATTAAAAAGAAACGATTTTAATTTTTGTTTTTAAAAAAGAGTTTGGATTTATTTTTGGGAAAAAAAAAAGAGAAATTTAGATTTTAATAAAAATATAATAAAAACTAAAAAGGAAACTTTACAAATTTATGTATATGTATAAAAAAAGAAGTTTTACAGGTTATTGAAGAAATCATTTTTGGTTTAATAAAAAAAAAGGTTTTAAGTTTTATCTTTAAAAAAAATTATTTCAAATTTTGATTTATCCAATAATAATAATAATAATAATAATAATAATAATAATGATAAAAAAGTAAAACATACAAACTTTAATAATATATATATTTTTTCTTGTGGTTTGATTAATTACGGAAAGAATTATTGGGGAGATTCTGTAAATGTTAATTTTAACTAATTTTAAAAATGACATTAGTAATTTACCGAAAAAGGATTTGTGTTTATATTAATATAAATTAAAATAAATAAACAAATAATTTAAGATTTTCATTTCATTTAAACACTCGATGAGAAAAATCAATAAATGTTTAAATAAGAAATAAAAGAAATAAATAAATTATTAAAATGAAATAGATAAGTTGATAAATATATATATATATATATATATGGCAAAGCAGAACAAACCAACATTCACAGTCAACTTGCATAGCAACATTTGCAAATTCACACTTATAGGATCAAGAGAATGAAAATAGGCATAGCATTTGTCATATTTATTGAGTTAAGACAATAAAAATAAACATGAAGCTTAAACATAAAATTAAGTGGACAGGGGAATATACCTATATACGATTAATTCATGGCTCATTCAACAAAACATAGTCCTTCACTCTTAGAACACTAGTAACACAGGGAGTCATCCTAGAGCTCTCACCACCCCCCCCCCCCCCCTTCCTCTTTAGATTTTGCCTCCACAAAAAATAAATAGCCCCCCAAACGAAAAATAAATAAATAAATAAGCATCAGGAGCACCTTGTTAAGTCGTTTTCTGCTTCCCATCAAGCCATCCTCTTGTCAGTCTCTCGCCTTTGTCAATCTCATTGCCTTCAATTGTCATCTCTCAGTCAATCAAACCATACAAAACTAGAGAGAGAGAGAGAGAGAGAGAAAGAGAAAGAGAAAGAGAGGTGAGAGCCCATGTACTAGAGATGGTATAAGCCTAATAAGTAAACAAAGGCTTGAGCCCAAATCCAAACCATTAGCCTAACTAAAAAATTCAACAAGTAAAGCCCGAATGAAATGTATAAACAAATCAAGGCCCAGATCGAGGCCTGAAAACAAAACCCAACAATCTAATAAATTGGCCTAAATCAAACACCTAACCCAAATGGAGGGTTAAACTAAACAGGGGTCTAAATCTTAAATGCAAAACCTAAAGCTAAGCCCAAAAATAGACCCAAGTATGCAAATGGTTATTGTAGAGATTAGAAAAAGAAAACTTACCAAATTTTGAAGAACCTTAAAGGAAAAAAGAATGCAATGGATGTGGTGTGGATGGTGATGATGGTCTTGCGAGAGTTGAACTGGGTGTCAATGGGAAGCCTCGTCTTAGAAGGATGATACTCTAATTCTCTAATTCATTATCGAAGCGTAGGGAGAGATCATGAAGGAATACTTAGAGAGAGAAAGTAAGGAGATTAGGGTTAAAGATAAAGATGGGTGAGTCGAGTGAGGGTGGGTTTAGAGAGAAAGAGAGGGGGAGAGAAGAGGCAAGAAGCGGTCGGTGAGTGTCACTGACATTGGAGAAAGATCATTGGTAGTGGGTCAACAATGAGTTCGTCGTGGGTTAGGGAGAAGAAAAGAGGAAAAAAGAAAATAAAAAATGAAGAGAAAAAAAATATAAAGAAAAGAAAGTGGGGTATGGATGAGGTATGAATGAGAAAAATTAGGCTGCAAAATTGGGGTCAATAAATATGCTCTTCTTTGATAAGGTCCACAAGTGAGGCGAAGTGGGCTCTACCAAATAACTAAAGAGACCATCAATTTTTTTTTAAAAATTTTTTCATGAGTTCTAAGATCACAAAATATGCTCATTAATCTACCTATAAGGGAAACATGTAAACATCCACCTGGATCTCAAGGAAGGATTTATTGAATGAGACAGTGACAATGTCTATATGAAACAAGGGATCAGACTATGCCATAAAAAAAAGGAAGGAAAGGTATCCAAGATGATGAAAAAGAAAAGAAAGGAAATTGTAGAGCGACTCTAAGAAACATAAACAGGAAAGGTCATATAATTAGGGTGTGGCCCTAAACAACAATAGAAAGGTCAAATAGTCAGGGTGTGACTTGAAGAAATAAGATCAAACAATCAAGGTACAACTTTAAAGAAACATAAAGGAGGTTGGACAGTCAAAGCGTAGCTCTAAAAAAACATGGGAAGGTTGGATATTCAAGACGTGACTCTATGAAAACATAAAAGAGGCTGAACAATCATGGCATAGATCTAAAGAGACATGGGAAGGTTGGATAGTCAAAGCAAACTCTAGGAAATAATAAATGAGACCAGATAGTCAAGGTGCGACTCTAAAGAGACATGGGAAGGTCGAACAGTCGAGGTGCAACTCTTTGAGACATAAATAAGTCGAACAGTCAAGGCACGACTCTAGGAAACATAGGAAGACGAATAGTCAAGGTGAGACTTTAGGAAAAAAAACCGGCTAAATAGTAAAGACACACCTTTAAGAAACATAAAGGAGGTCGAACAGTCAGGGCACGACTTTAAAGAAACACGAGAAAGTTGGATAGTCGAGGCGCAACTCTAGGATGTTAGGATAGAGCCCTTGAAAGCATGACATGATGTAATAAAATTGGAATTCATGATTTCTTTAATGACGTTCTAGTTTCACTTTTATCTATCTTTATTCCATGTATTATACTTTATGAGCATTCTTGTCTGTATCTTTTATATTGTATGTGACTTAGGTGCATTACGAGTTGCATAGAAGATCTAAGTCTTGGGTTCCTTGCAAATAGATGACTTGTTCATAATTGATTCATGAGCTTAGGTAACCTATTAGAGACTATAGTGCACCACCTCCTAATTGGAGGGATGACTGGTCTGTCTTGGCTATTAGGATGGGTTTCCAATGATGAGTGCACTAGTCATGTGTACATTGGATAGGACCAATGGTAAGTTATGACTTAAGGCTATCAAGTAGTCATGACTCCACCAAGCTGCTTCATTGTGTTGTCTCTTAACCTTGAGAGAATATTGAGTTAGTAGTGGCTTTGACCTACGAGTGAGATCGTAAGTTGGTCATATATTCCTTATGGATTGAATCACTATTGATGGAAGCCTATACTAGTAGGTATTCTTAATAGAGGCACCATGATATCTCTTAGGATTGAGACAATGTGTCCTCTTGGGTGATCCTAAGGAGGTGTGCTCATGAACACTATGGCCATAATAGTTCTTTAAGTGGAACTTGACATAAGCTCTTTGAGAGTTAAGATATGTCAATTGAACACACAATATAAGGATCTATAAATCAAGGATGGTAGAGGTAGTCTTGAAAGGTTGACAATTTTCACCTTGTTAGACTACAGACACCAATTTATGAGGAGACTAAACACAATGAATAGCAGGTCACGGACATAAGCACTTAGGGTCTCATTGTTATTTACATAGAATACTAGAGTTCAATCGATTCTCTATAGTGGGATATTGAATCAACTTTAAAATTGGATTTTGAGGGAGCCAATATTCCTATGGGTCCTAGTGGTCCCTACTCTGAGCTCAAATACCTTATTGGCATGGGGTATGTGGATCGAATTAGCTCTAGGTTCACTTTTATACATAATGGCATTTAGATGATTACACAAGGTTGCATAGGGGTAAGTGAACCAGGTCTCTCGATTAGGTTAATTGATTAATTAGTAGGCCATGTTCAGTTAATTAATTAATTAGGACCCGTTTTTGGGTTAGATTAAGTGACCTAAGCTCTTAGTGGGCTCAAGTCACTTAAGCCCAATAAGACACCCTATAAATACCCCTTAGGGGTTAGGGTTCCTATAGTTTTTTTCTAGAGAGTTGTCTTCCATCTCCAGAGAGAGAGAGAAAAATTCATAGCCTCTACCCTCCCTTCCATCCTCATCGGAAGTGTGTCAAGATCAAGGTTTGAGTCATCGGCCATAAGACTTCAGGTTTACGAGACTTTTACGATTTTGTTCATCTTTACCACATGGATTTATTTCGAGAACATTCAAATATGAGGTATGGATTTTGTTAGCACTTTTTGAATCCCTTTAAAGTTTAAAAAAGCTTTTTTTTTTTTTTTTGCTATGCATATGGGTTTAGAAAAGGCTTAGGATAGTTATGCATGCTCCTAACCTAATTTGGGCTTAGGAAATAGAGAAATCTGGGATTTTCCCATCAATTGGTATCAGAGCCATAGGTTAGTAATTGTTTTAGAGCCATTCTAGGATGTGCTAACTTGGTTTTATAGGGGTTTTTGTTTATCCCATGGCCTTAGAGATAATTAATGTGCATTCTTTATTATGATCTTGTTATAATACGATGGTTATTATTGTGATTGCTTTTTTGGGATGTAATAATTACTTGGATTGTTGTTTACTTTTCCTAGATGGGTTGCAAGTCTTATAAGAGGCATAGGATTTTTGTTCTTTTATAAAAATCTCATTTTATCTTAGAATGATATGTAAACTCCAAATCTTTGGAGTATAGGATTTTGTTGTAAAAATCCATTTTTTTTCCATCATTCTTTGTAACCTATGGAGAGTATGGAAGTAATCCGAAGCATCACAAAGTATTCACACACATTCTTTTGCCAGAAAAGAGAAAAGAAGGCTTCTTGAAGTTTCTTTTATAAGTTCCAATGGTGTTTTAAGGGAGAAGAAAGATTCTTGGAAAATCTTGATTTGAGATCCTTAGCAGCATAGTTTTGTCATTTTTAACTTAAAATTGGGATAGCTTCCCATGAGATTTTTAGGGTAAAACACATACGGTTTTGAATCTCAGGAAGTCAGGAATCCAAGGCTTCAAATGGATTGTAGTTCCTAGTTGAAATGAGGGAGTTATAGTTGATTGAAGCAAGGTTACGCAAAAAGCATGGAAGCACAGTGATGCTGACTTCAACTCAAAATTGGGGCTACCTCTCATGAGATTTTAAGGGCAAACCACATATGGTTTTGAAGCTTAAGAAATCAAGAATCAAGTGCTTCAAACATATTTCAATTCAAAGTTGAAACGAGGGAGATATGACTAATTAAGGCAAGGCTACTCAAAGAGCATGCAATTATGGGATTGAGTTCGAGCCAAATTGTTTTTGATTGTGTGGGCTTAATTTTTAGACCTTTTTTTGGGCTCTTTTTGTGGCAATTGTGCCTGTTGGGTTTTCTTTTTTTAGTAACCCTATCTTTGATTGTAGAGTTATTTTGGTAATTTGGATTTTATCCAAGTTTTAGTTACCAAATTTGCATTAGGATCCTTAAGGCCAAGAAAATTATTTATTTAATTTCCTTTTATTTATTTTATACTTTTTATTTTTGGCATATAATATATTTTGGTATTTTTAAGTAAATTAGATAATTTATTAAATTGGAATGTGCTAGGTATTAGGAAAATTTTATTTTAGGAAAAGACAAGTTGAAAAGAAATAAAAACTTACTTCCTTTTCAAAATTAAGCTCTTAGAGATTTTTTTTTTTAAATAAATCTTTTTAGATTTTAGATCTCTAAGAATTTTTTTTATTTATTTTAAGGAAGAAGTTTTATTTTTTCAAGTATTTATGAAATAAAATCTTTCTCATTTAGCACAAGATTCTAATTTAAAGAAATAAATTATTTTTGAAAAAATATGTGATAGAAAATTCATGATTAAGATAACTTACCAATGTATTATTTCAAATAAAATAAATTATAATGATAATTTTGGATTTTCTTAAAAGAATAAATTTTCATGAGTTTTATTTCCATTATTATTTATTTAAGAAATTGATTGTTGTGATTTGGAATTTCATATTTTGTTTGAAACTTTCTTTTTGTACACATCTCTTTTTGGAGTGATAGACATTTGCTTTTTATTACTATTATTTATTTTATTTTATTTTATTTTTTTCTCTCACTTTCTTACCACTTGGAAGTTTTGTCTTTTTGTTGGATAGTGGAGACCTTCTCTATATAGGGAGTGGCGACACTCATTCTCTCTCCCTAACTAACCTAGAAAGGAATCCATCCTGCAAAATCTCCCCTATGCTTTTTGGGGGCTTTTTTTTTTTTTTAACTTTTGCAGCAATTTTATAAAATAATTATTAAAAAATGGTAGTTGGGAAAATATTGATAGATCTACAGCAGTTTTGACTACGTGGAAGGTGTCTTTTGAAGAGACACCTTCCACCATTTTCAAAATCATGAAAGAACTGAATTTAAGATAAAAATGTCTCTTCAAGAGACACCTTCTATAATTCCAGAAAATTGGATTTATATTAAAGGTGTCTCTTAAAGAGACACTTTCCACAATTTGACAAATTTGAATGTCTCATGATTTTAAAGCTAAAGATGTCTCTTGAAGAGACACCTTCTACAATTCCTAAAAATTTTAATTTATACAAAAGATGTCACTTGAAGAGACACTTTCCACAATTCCACAATTCCACAATTCCACAATTCCACAATTCCATAAATTCCAATATATACTAAAGGTGTCGCTTCAAGAGACACCTTCTACAATTCCAAAAAATTGGATTTATACTAAAGGTGTCTTTTGAAAAGACACTTTCCACAATTCCACAAAATCCAATATGTATTAAAAATTGTGGAAATGATTTTAAAGCTAAAGATGTCTCTCTTCAACATAAATTCGAAATTTTCTACTATGTATGAAAATTATGGAAAGTGTCTCTTAAAGAGACACTTTCAGTATAAACCCAATTTCTTTAAAATTATGGAAGGTGTCTCTTCAAGTGACACCTTCAATATAATTCCATTTTTTGGGAATTGTGAAAGGTGTCTTTTGACACCTTCCACAATTTAAAAAAACAGGGTTTATATTGCTTTCCACAATTTCCATTCAAACAATGGAAAATTTCAAATTTATGCTGAAGGTGTCTCTTCAAGAGACACCTTCCACAGTTCCTAAAAAAATGGAATTATACTTGGACGCCTTTCATAATTTAAAAAAAATTGGATTTATACTGAAAGTGTCTTTTCAAGAGACACTTTGCACAATTTTCATACATAGTAGAAAATTTCAAATTTATGTTGAAGAGATACATCTTTAGCTTTTCCACAATTTTTAATACATATTGGATTTTGTGGAATTGTGAAAAGTGTCTTTTCAAGAGACATCTTTAGTATAAATCCAATTTTTTGTAATTGTAAAAGGTGTCTCTTTAGTATATATTGGAATTTGTGGAATTGTGGAAAGTGTCTCTTCAAGTGACACTTTTTGTATAAATTAAAATTTTTAGGAATTGGTAGAAGGTGTCTCTTCAAGAGACATCTTTAGCTTTAAAATCATGAGACATTAAAATTTGTCAAATTGTGGAAGTTGTCTCTTCAAAAGACACATTTAATATAAATCCAATTTTCTGGAATTGTAGAAGGTGTTTCTCGAAGAGAAACCTTTAGCTTAAATTCAATTTTTTCATGATTTTGAAAATGGTGGAAGGTGTCTCTTCAAAAGACACCTTCCACGTGGTCAAAACTGCCATAGATCTATCAATATTTTCCCAACTACCATTTTTTAATAATTATTTTTTAAAATTGCTGCAAAAGTTAAAAAAAAGCCCCTAAAAAGCAGAGGGGAGATTTTGTAGGGTGGATTCCTTTCTAGGTTAGTTAGGGAGAGAGAATTAGTGTCATCGAGAGGGGGACACATGGAAAAGTTTTTGACAGACCCTTTCTTTAGAGAGAAAGATAGTGAGGTGCAAAAGGGGATCAATGAGTGTTCGTAGGGTGGAATGAGGAAAGAACAGGAAGAAAAGAAAAGCTAAGAAGAAGGGTAAGGATTTAGAGGAGGTGGGGTGAGACACGTTTGAAGAAGAGAAAACAGGGATATTTTGGGTCTAAGGGAGGTGTCGGGAATAGCAAGAAAAATCGAGGAGTAGAGAGAAATGAAGGTGTAGGAAAAAGAACTATAGTGGGAGAACCAGAGAAAGAGAACATGGAAGAGTATTCTGGGTTTTCAGTAGAAGTTTTGGACAGTAAAGACCAGAGAAAGAAGATGGTGAGCTGGGTAAGATACGTTTGAGGGGAGGAATACTGAGTGAGAGGGAGTTGGAGAATATTCAAAGAAGAAAATGGGGGGAGATCTTGCTGATTCATGGGAAGAAAACTAGAGCTTGAAGCCAAGCATATTCTTGCTTGAGAGAAGGATCTTCAAGTACGTTTGTTGTGATTTCCTAGCTTGTCTTCATTTATTGTTTTTTTTTTTGATCCTCTCATGTGGTCCCTGAACACTATCATTTGTTTGGTTGTGAATGTGTGTTAATGCTTTGCTTTTCCCACATTTTCTTCTAATTTTCATATGAGGATAAGTCGGGGTAGTTTCAATTTTGCCACTGACCTCGGAGCCCATTGATTTCAACATGAAATGAGTTTCTATTTAATAGGTCTTTTGTTTGTTCTTTTGGATCATACTCTGTTTTTTGGGGCATTTCATTTCTCCACATTGGGTATCTTAAATCTCATCTCGATTCATTTCTCATTTATTGTGCATTCTTCAAATTGTTTTGTTTTGCTCTGTGGGAGTTTCTGGTTTCTGTGTTCATAGAGGGCAGTTGAAGTTCATTTGGGTGGTAAGGTTTAAGCAACTGAAAAGAAGAGGAAGAGATTGAATGAAGTGGAGGTAATTAGAGGTAATGTGATAATCTCGTTCAATAAGCCCAAGAATTGAAGATCTTAATGTAGGATTAGTTGGACAGTCCAAAATTGAGAAAAAAGAAGAACTCTTTTGCTATGGTGATGAAAGTTATGGGTCAAATTGTATCGAGGGGTCGGTGAATAACACTCTCAAAATGTTGAAGCTCAGTTTCTGCATGCATGGTCATCTTACTATTTCATGTGTTAGTGGTTTTTCAAAACTGCATAGCCACCTTTCAGTGTGCCACATTTTTTTTGTAAAGGTTGTGTATCCTAGCGATTTGACAAAGGACTACATGAAAATTGAGGGCAGACAAAGGGTAGACTGGATTGACATTGAGCCACATTGGAATATGGAAGATCCTATTTAATTGTTTGGGCCATCATAGAACATAGAAGCAGGAATTAATAAAAGAGGAAGTTATGCTTCAATATGAAGACAAATGGGTGGTTATAGATGGATACTTTCTTAGTCTCTTGGTTCACAACCATTCTTGGGAAATTGTTCAAAACTTGGGCTCTCAAGTGGTGGCCCCAAAATTTGAGCATGATGACAATGCTTGAGCATGAGGCCATATTCAAGGACCGGCTCTACTGCCTCAACCATACATGAAAGAGAATTTCAGCTCGTGGGCAACGAAGTATATCAACATAAATTGATGTTATAAACTTTTACTGTGCTAAAGGAACTGCTGCTAGCATATTTGAAGACCTTGAGCAAGGAGTTTTAACGTTTACATCCAGCTTGCCTAAATCAGACTAAGAGTTTTAAATTATAACTGAAATTCTCTATCACTTCATTCTTCCTTCTTCCTTTTTCTCCGATGAGATACACAAACACTACCTATTCTTTTTCTCTGAATAGACACTACATATCCTAAATTTCATTAGGAATTCTCTTAAATCTTCCTATTTTAGAATTTTTGCTCTAATGACCTGTACTTTCTACCCTACTCAAAAGGTCTTAGGTTCTCTTGCTACTATTGTGGGTGATTTTGAAAAGGGAGGGAAATCTAATCCAACTTAACTATTTCTGTCTGAAATGCATCTCACCCAAAACTAATAACAAGAAATTTCACCTAGTTGTTTACTTTGTTGCATTTTTTGTTAGATACCATTAATGTAATTTTTCTTGCTTATAAAAAAAATATATATTGCGAGCTACCCACCTCTCTCAAATTCTTTATTTCTAGAACTGATATACTCTTTCACAACTAGGGCATCATCAAGAATCTTTCTGCCTTAACAAACATTATTATGAGATTCTAAGATCATCTCACCAATGCCCCTTTTTAGCCTTTGAACAATTTTTCCATGAGTTTATAATGGTCCTTTACCAACCTAATTGGCCTAAAATATTTTGTATTCTCTGCCCATCTTTATTTGGTATCAAAAGTAGAAAAGTAGTGTTAGACTTCTCTCAAAAGATGCAACCTCATAAGGCTCCTCAGGAAATCATGTTACTTTCTCTTTCACTATCAGCATAAAATTTTGCTAGAAATCCATTGAGAGACCATGATGCTCCTATTCTTTTTTCTTGGAGCACTTGGATAATCCTATAGATATTTCACATGTCTTTCCAAGAAAAGGATCAGTACTTTTAGTACATCTAATTTGGAGAAAACCAGCTGATTAGTTTTAGGAGCAATCTATTTTAAAAGAAGTGCAATATAGAATTTATGAAATAACTCTATTTAAAATATAAAAGGTAGCACAAGGACAGTCTTGGCCCAACCTTGGACAAGTGGATCCTTGTTCTAAAACCTTCTCTAAGATAGAAAATCAAGTTCCCCAATCACTTTATGAAAAGATGGAGAAAAAAAAAATAGAAGTAGCATAAATATGTAGTTACTCTGTCTAGAAGGAACAGAGAAATACTTATTGTAAATAATAAAGTTTTCTTTATGAAGTTTGGTTGCATAAGGATCCAACTTAGCTTCTTTATGTGCTTACTGTGAAATTATTTTGTCAATTTCTTGCATATGTAGCTTTGGTGCTCTTGAATTGCTATTGCAGGTTTATTTCATGGTCACACATCTTTTATAGCCTCATCTTGTTGCTACTAAAACTAATATCGATGTTATTGTCAGTGAGTTTGATTCTAGATCTCTTCCAGTTATAGCTGCTTTACCAACACCAGTAGGAAGTTGAGAGCATTCTGCAGTCTATGTAGTTGAGAGGGAACTGAAGTTTGCTTAATTTTCAGTTGTCTAGCACAACAAATCCCTTTTTAGGAAGTAATAGCTTCTTGTTTGAAACAGGAAGATTCAAGGGAGAGTCATTAGAACCTTTACAGGACAAGCATTATTAAACAAGAATTCTCTTAAAAGCATCCCTTCTATAAGTATCTACATTATCCCAAAGAAGATTCAAAGCTTAGCCATTTACATTGTATTTAACTTTTGAGGCTAAAAAGACCTTGCTTCATACTGAAATTCCCTTTTTAATTCAATCATCTTGTTCTAAATATCATGTTGTGATATACAACCATATTCTAATAACTAGGAAGCATTTGGTTGGAAGACTTAACTTTGGAGGATATCACTATGACACAAGGGAAATGCTCAAAATTGTAAATAGAAACTCTCTACAGTTTAGTATTTCTTGGTAAATAACTCAAAACCCCATTTAGAAAATTTTTTTTCTATTCCTCTTGAATGGCCAAAACCTTAAGAAAAAAAAATAAAAATAGAAAGAACCGGTCCTCTTCTTCATCCTGGAGATTTTTGTGATGATTAGATTGATATTCTTTTCCTAACTTCTTCTGCAAAAATTGATCCTTATTACGATCGATCATGTCGTTGTCCTATTTACTTTTTGTCATAGAATGTACTCGTTCTGATTGATCATGATAGCTCAATTTTATTTTTGATATAAACCACACCTATACGGTCGGTCTTGTCGTTGTCCTGTCTAGTTTTAGTAACAAATCGCACTCGATTTGATAAGTTCTGTTAGTTCAGATTCGATTTTGTCATAGAACACACTTATATAATCGGTCACGTCATTATCCTGTTTAGTTTTTGTCACAGACTGCAGCTAGTCAGATAAACCATATCTATATAATCGGTCACGTCATTGTTCGATCTAATTTTCTTCATAGATTGCACTCAATCTGATCAATCATGACAACTTAGTATCGTTTTCGGTGTAGATGACACCTGTATGATCGTTCATGTCGTTGTCTTGTATGGTTTTCATGGCAGACGACACTTGATCTGATTGGTCATGGTAGCATAGTTTTGTTTTTGATGTAGACAACACGTGGAAGATTGGTCACATCATTGTCCCATCACAAATCGCATACGATCCGATAGATCCTGATAATTTAGTATTGTTTTTGGCATAGACCAGACCTATACGATCAATCATGTCGTTATCCTGTTAGATTTTCGTCACAAACTGCATCAAGTTCGATTGATCACAACAACTCAGTTTTGTTTTCGATGTAAACTGTACCTGTACGACAAATCATGTCATTATCATGTCTAGTTTTGGTAACATACCACACATAGTCCGATAGGTCTCAATAGTTCAGTTTTAAATTTGGCGTAGACCACACCTATACAATTAGTCATGTCATTGTCTTGTCTGGGTTTCGTCATAGACTGCACCCGGTTGAATAGGTTTTGATTATTCATTATTGTTTTCGACCTAGAACAAACCTATATGATCTGTCACATCGTTGTCCTATGTGGTTTCATCACAGATCGTACCCAGTTCGATAAGTCTCAATAGTTCAATAACATTTTTGGTGTAAACCAGACCTATTCTATATGTCATGTCATTGTCCTATCTAGTTTCATCTCATTTTGTACTTGGTCCGATAGGTCTCGACAATTTAGAATTCTTTTCGGTGTAGACTAGACCTATATGATTGGTCAAATTGTTATCCTATCTGGTTTTCATCACAGACTGAACAGAGTCCGATAGGTCTCAACAGTTCAATTTTGGTTTCGGCATAAACCAAACCTATAAAATCGATCACGTCGTTGTCCTATTTAGTTTTTGTTATAGACTGCACATGGTCAGATAGGTCCCGGCTATTAAGTTTCATTTCAGCATAGACCACACATATACAATCAGTCACATTGTTGTCCTTTTTGGTTTCATCATAGACTACAACCAGTCCGATCAGTCTCGACAGCTCAATATCGTTTTCGACATAGAGTGCACATATACAAACATTCATGTTGTTGTCTTATCTGGTTTTCTTGATAGACTGCAACCGATTTGATTGATCATGACGACTCCGTTTCATTTTCGACATAGATCACTCATGGAAGATTGGTCACATCATTGTTCTGTCTTGTTTTGTCACAAACCACACCCAATAAAATAGGTCCCGATAGTTTAGCATCGTTTTCGATGTAGACCAAACCTATATGATTGGTCATGTCATTGTCCTATCTGGTTTCGTCACAAATTGCACTTAGTCCGATAAGTCCCAACAGTTCAGTATCGTTTTTGGCGTATACCAAACCTATTCAATCGATCACGTCGTTGTCCTGACTGGTTTTCATCATAAACCGTACCTAATCAAATCGATCACGACCACTCGATTTTGTTTTTAGAGTAGGTTGTACTAGTATGATCGATTAGGTCATTGTACTGTCTAGTTTTCATGACAAACCGCACCCGATTTGATCGATCAAGGCAACTCAGTTTTGTTTTCGACAAGACCACATTTATATAATCGGTCATGTCATTGTCTTGTCTGGTTTTCGTCATAGATTGCACCCAATCAAATAAGTCTTGACAATTCCATATTGTTTTCAACGTAGACTAAACCTATATGATCAGTCTCATCATTGTCTTGTTTGGTTTCGTCAAAGATCACATCTAGTCCGATAAGTCCTTATAGTTCAGTATTGTTTTTGGTGTAGACCAGACCTATACGATCAGTCACGTCATTGTCCTCTCAGGCCTTCGTCACAAACTGCCTTCAGTCTAATCGAGCACGATTGTTGAGTTTCATTTTTATCATAAACTGTACTTGTACTATCGGTCATGTCGTTATCTTATCTAGTTTTCATGACAGAATGCACCTGGTCTAATCAGTCACAACAACATAGTTTCATTTTCAACATAGACCGCATGTGGAAGATCGGTCACATCATGGTCTTATTTGTTTTTGTCATTGATTGCACTCGGTTCAATAGGTCCCAACAATTCAGTATCTTTTTCAACATAAACCATAACTATACAATAAGTCACGTCGTTGTTTTGTCTAGTTTCGTCAAAGAACACACGTAGTTCGAAAGGTCCCAATAGTTTAGTATTGTTTTCGGCATAGACTAGACTTATATGATTGGTCAAGTCGTTGTCATGTTTGGTTTTATCATAGATCACACCCGATCTGATAAGTCCTAACAGTTCAGTATTGTTTTCGATGTAGACAAAACCTATATGATCGGTCACATTGTTGTCCTATCTGGTTTTCGTCAGAGACTACACCTGATCGGATAGGGCATGACTTCTAATTTTTTTTTTCAATGTAGATCGCTCCTATACTATCGATCATGTCATTGTCTTATCTAGTTTTCATGCCGAGCCTTACCCAATCCAATCGATCATGACAAAACAGTTTTGTTTTCAATATAGACCGCACATGGAAGATCAATCACATCGTGGTCCTGATTAGTTTCATTTTCAATGTAGATAGCACCTGTACTATCGATTATGTCATTGTCTTATCTGGTTTTCATGCTAGACCTCACTCGATCCAATCGGTCATGATAAAACTATTTCATTTTCAACGTAGACCGCACATGGAAGATCGATCACATCATGGTCCTATCTAGTTTCATCACTAACCGTACCCGATCTGATAGGTCCCAACAGTTTAGTATCATTTTTGGCCTAGACAAGACCCATACGATTGGTCACATCATTGTCTTATCTAGTTTCGTCAGAGACCACACCCTGTCCGATAGGTCCCAATAGTTTAGTATTGTTTTCAGCGTAGACCAAACCTATACGATCAGTCACATCATTGTCCTGTCTGATTTTTTTCATAGATCACACTCAGTCTGATAGGTCCTGACAGTTCAGTATTGTTTTCAACGTAGATAAGACATATATAATTGGTTACATTGTTGTCCTGTCTCGTTTCATCATAGACTATATCCGATCCAATTGATCATCAGAGTTTATTTCAGTTTTTATGTAAACCGCAACTATATAGTCAATCACGTCGTTGTCCTGTCTAGTTTTCATCATAGATTGCACACAATTCGATCAATCACAACAATAGAGTTTCTTTTTCAATGTAGATCACACGTGGAAGATTGATCACATCGATATTGTCTAGTTCCATCACAGATCGCATATGATCTAATAGGTCCCGATAGTTCAATATTTTTTTCGACATAGACTAGACTTATATGATTGGTCATATCATTGTCCTGTCTAGTTTTCATCATAGATTGCATCTGATCCGATCAGTCATGATAACTCGGTTTTGTTTTTGGTGTAAACCGTACCTGTACGAGCAGTCACGTTGTTGTCCTGTCTGGTTTTGGTAACATACTACACCTGGTTCGATAGGTCCCCACAATTCAATTTCAATTTCAACATAGACCACACCTATACATCGGTCACGTCATTGTCCTGTTTGGTTTTTGTCACATACCACACTCGGTCAATTAGGTCCTGACTATTCAGTATCATTTTTGGCATAGAACAAACCTATACAATCGATCACATTGTTGTCCTATGTGGTTTCGTCATAGATTGCACCCGGTCCGATAGGTCCCGACCGTTCATTATCATTTTTTATGTAGATTAGACCTATATTATCTATCACGTCGTTGTCATGTCTGGTTTTGTCATATTTTGTACCCCGTCCGATAGGTCCCAACAACTCAGTATTCTTTTCGCCATAGACCATACCTATATGATCGTTCACGTTGTTGCCCTGTCTAGTTTTCATCACAGACTGCATCCAATTCGATAGATCCCAATAGTTTAGCTTTGGTTTTGGCATAGACCAAACCTATAAATTTAATCATGTTGTTGTCTTATCTGGTTTTCATCATATATTGCATGCGGTCAGATAGGTCTTGACTATCAAGTTTTTGTTTCAGCGTAGACCACACATATACAATCAGTCACGTAGTTGTCTTGTTTAGTTTTCGTGACATGGACCCAGTCTAATTAGCCTCGACAACTCAATATCCTTTTCGGCGTAGAACACACTTCTATGATCATTCATGTCATTGGCTTGTTTGGTTTTCATGACAAATAGCACCCAGTCTAATTGAGTGTAACAACACAGTTTTGTTTTCGACATAGACCACATGTGGAAGATTGGTCACATCATTGTCATGTTTGGTTTCGTCATAGACCGCATTTGGTCCAATAGGTCTCGATAGTTTAGTATCATTTTTGACGTAAACCAGACCTATGTGATCGACCAGGTCGTTGTCCTGTCTGGTTTTGTCATAGATTACACCTAGTCTGATAGGTTCGGACAATTCAGTATCGTTTTCGACGTAGACCAGACCTATACAATCGATCATGTCATTGTCCTATCTGGTTTTCATCATAGACCGCACCCGATCAGATCGATCACAACAACTCAGTTTCATTTTCGGCATAGATTGTACCAATACAATCGGTCAAGTCGTTGTACTATCTAGTTTTTATGACATACCGCACTTGATCTGATTGATCAAGGTACCTCATTTTTATTTTCTACGAGACCACACCTATACAATCGGTCCTGTCATTGTCTTGTCTGGTTTTCATCATAGATCACACCTGGTTAGATAGGTCTCAACAATTCAGTATCATTTTCGGCGTAGACTAGACCTATACAATCGGTTAATCAGTTGCATTGTTGTCCTGTCTGGTTTCTGTTAGGATAAAGCCCTTAAGAGTATGATATGATGTAATAAATATGGAATTCATTCTTTATTTAATGATGTTCCAATTTCACTTTAATATGTCCTTAATTCCATATATTATACTTTATGAGCATTCTTACCTACATCTTTTGCATTGTATGTGACTTAGGTGTATTAGGAGTAGCACATAAAATCTAAGTCATGGGTTCCTTGCAAATAGATGAATTGTTCACAATCAGTTCATGGGTCTAGACAACCCATTAGAGGTTGTAGGGCACCACCTCCTAATTGGATGGATGGCTGGTCTTGGCTATTGGGATGTGTTTCCCATGGTGAGTGCACTAGAGTGTATAGTTACACATTGGACAGGACCTAGGGTGAGTCATGAATTAAGGCTATCAAGTAGTCATGACCTCACCAAGCTGCTTCAATGTGTTGTCTCTTAACCTTAAGAGAATAGTAAGCTTATGCTAAAGTTAGCAATGACTTTGACCTACAGTGAGATCATAAGTTGATCATATATTCCCTATGGATTGGATCATTGTTGATGGAAGCCTATAGTAATAGGTATTCTCAATAGAGGCACCATGATATCTCTTGGGATTGAGATAGTGTGTCCTCTTAGCTGATCTTAAGGAGGTGTCTTCATGGAAACTATGACCATAGTAGTTCCTTAAGTGGAACTTGACATAGACTCTTTTAGAGCTAAGATAGGTCAATTGAACACACAATATGAGGATCTGTAAATCAAGGATGGTAGAGCTAGTCTTGAAAGGCAGATAACTTTCACCTTGTTAGACTACGGACACTAGTTCATGGGAAGACTGAACACAATGGATAGCAAGTCATAAACTTGAGCACTTGGTGTCTCATTGTTATTTACATAGGATACTAGAGTTTAGTTGATTCTTTGTAATGAGATGTTAAATCAACTTTAGAATTGGATTATAAGGGAGACAATATTCCTATGGGTCCCAATGGTCCCCACTTTAAGCTCATATACCTTATTGACACAGATTATGAGGGTCGAATTGGCTCTAAGTTCACTTTTGTGCATAAGGGTGTTTTGATAATTAAATAAAGTTGTATAGGGGTAAGTGAGCAAGGTATATGGATTGGGCTAATTGATTAATTAGTAATCCCTATTGGGTTAATTAATCAATTAGAATCCATTTTGAGCTAGATTAAGTGACCTAAGCCCATGTGGGCTCAAGTCACTTAAGCTCGCTTAGAAACCCTATAAATACCCCCTAAGAGTTAGGGTTTCCATTGCTTTTGTCTTCCACCATCCAGAGAGATAGAGAGCCATAGTCTCCACTCTTTTTTCATTCCCATCGGATGTGTGCCAAGAATAAGGTTGAGTCATTGGACGAAATATTGTGGGTTTACGAGACTTCTGCAATTTTGTTCTTCATTTTCACCACATGGATTTGATTCAAGAACATCCAAATCTAAGGTGTGTTTTTCGTTAGCACTTTCTGAATCTTTTTAAAATATAAAAATGTTATTTTTCTATTCTGCATAGGATTTAGAAAAAGCCTAGGATAGTTATGCATGTTCCTAACCTGATCCAATCTTGAAAAATGGAGATATCCGGGTTTTTCCCATTTATTTCAACATAGATCACACCTGGTCCAATATGTCTTAATAGTTCAGTATTTTTTTCGGCGTAGACCAGACATATATGATTGGTCACGTTGTTTTCCTATATGATTTTCATCACCGACTGTATCTGGTCTGTTCGACCATGACAACTCAGTTTCGTTTTCGGTGTAAACCACACTTGTACGGTTGAGCAAGTCGTTGTCTTGTTTGGTTTTAGTAACAAACTACACCTGGTCCTATAGGTCCCAACAGTTCAGTATCATTTTTAGTGTAGATTAGACCTATACGATCAGTCACATCGTTATCCTGTCTAGTTTCATCACAGACCGTACTCGGTCTAATAGGTCCCGATAGTTTAGTAGAATTTTCGAAGTAGGCCAGACCTATATGATTGATCACGTTGTTGTCCTATCTAGTTTTTTCATAGATCGTACCCAATCCAATAGGTCCTAATAGTTCAGTATTGTTTTCGGCGTACACCAGACCTATACGATAAGTCACGTTGTTATCCTGTTAGGTTTTCTCACAAATTGCACCTAGTCCAATAAGGCATGACATTTCAATATTGTTGTCGGCGTAGACCAGACCTATAATATCGATCACGTCATTATCCTATCTAGTTTTAGTCACAGATTGCAACCAGTCCAATCTGTTACAATAGCTCAATTTCATTTTTGGTGTAAACCGCACCTATATGGTCAGCCATGTTGTTGTTTTGTCTGGTTTTCTTCACAGACCGCACTTGATTTGATCCATCATAACAACTCAGTTTCATTTTCGGCGTAAACAATACTTGTACGATCGATTAGGTTGTTGTCTTGTTTGGTTTTCATGATAGACCACACCTAATCTAATCGATCATGAAAACTTAGTTTCATTTTTAGCATAAACCACACCTATACAATCAGTCACATCATTCTCCTATCTAGTTTTCATAATAAACTGCACCCGGTCAGATAAGTCCCGATAGCTCAGTATCATTTTTGTTGTAAACCAGACCTATATGATCGGTCACATTGTTGTCCTATCTAGTTTTTGTCATAGATTGCACTTGATTTGATTGGCCACGACACCTCAGTTTTGTTTTCGATGTAGACTGCACTTGTATGATCAATCATGCCATTATCCTATCTAGTTTTTGTGATAGAATGCACACGATCTGATCAATCATGACAACTTAGTTTAGTTATTAGTATAAGCCATGTCTGTATAATCGGTCACATGGTTGTCCTGTCTTGTTTTTGTCATAGATTACACCCGGTCCGATTGGTCACGATACCTTAATTTCATTTTCAGTGTAAATCGCACTAATACGGTAGCTAACGTTGTTGTCTTGTCTGGTTTTTGTCACATACCGTACCCGATTTGATTGGTCATGACAACTCAATTTCTTTTTCGGTGTAGACCAAACCTATATGATATGTCACATCATTGTCTTTTCTGGTTTGATCACAGATTACATCCAATCTAATCAATCATAAAATCTTAGTTTTGTTTTCGGCATAAACCATACCTATGTGTTCAGTTAGATCGTTGTCCTGACTGGTTTTCATGATAGACCACACCCGACCCAATCAGTCACGACAGTTAAGTTTTATTTTCGGCATAGACCACCCTTATACAATTAGTCACATCATTCGCTTGTCTGGTTTTTGTCACTTACCACACCTAGTCAAATAGGTCCCGATTGTGCAATATCGTTTTTAGCATAGACTAGACCTATACGATCAGTCTGTCGTTGTCCTGTCTGGTTTCATCACAGATCACACCCCGTTCGATAGGTCTTGACAATTCAGTATCATTTTTGACGTAGATCAAACCTATATGATCAATTACGTCATTGTCTTGTGATTACTACTCAAAAAGTGCTATTTTGTAGCTTGTAATTAACTCTTTTAAACACTCTTGAGTAGTAATTATTACCTTTTAACTCAATTGACATGTTAAGGACCCTTGCAATCGTTTCTAATCAAATTGTGTTAAGTTTTGGTGTTTTTGATAGCTTTTAGCTACACCAAAGCAATCCAAGAATGAGGGAGAGCTGTATATAGTTCATGGCAAAGCTTTTGGAAGCTCAAATTCGTGAAGAACCAAGCTTTGGAGCTCCATAGCCCTTTGCCAAAGTCGTTCAAAGTATGCAAGGAAAGAACAACGGAGAGAGGAAAAACAGAGTGAAGAAAACAGAGGACAGCAGCTGCAGTCTTCTTTCACACTTTTGGAGCACTTCCTAAAGTCCATTTCTACATGCTATATACCATTTCAAAGCTCAGGAAGTCAAGAATCCAACGCTTCAAACGGTGTATGAATTGGAGCTGAAATGAAGAAGATATGGCCTTCGCAAGACAACTGCATCCAGCTGAAGGACAAATTTGCATCTTGCGAATTTGGAACTCCAACGTGCGAAATTAAAGCCTACCTTGCGAAATGGAAATGGAATACAACCGCACAATCACAGAGAAGCCCAACTTGCGAAAGTGATTTTGCAACTTGCGAACTTGGAGCTCAACGTGCGAAAATGGATTCCAAGTTGCGAAATCAACTTGCGAGATTTTCGCAAGTCACCATGCAACGTGCGAAATCTACATGTGAACTGGGATATTTGTGCACCGACTCTTTTAGATCTTTTCTTCAGATATTTTTGTATAAATTTCCATTCTTCTCCTTGTAATCCACCAACCATAAGATTTCTTAGCTAGGAAGGTTGGAAAAACTTCTCTATATATATTCCCTTGCATCCATTGTAAAAGATATAGATATCATATATGTAATCGACGAACAGAGCACTTGCTCTGTTTTTTCTATATATTTTTGTTTTCTCGTTATTTTTCTTTCTAGCCAATCAAACTCTGAGGATTTTTCCTCAGAGGATGAGAGGCTAGGCTCTTTGTCTCTTGGAGTGAAGAAAGCCGGGTAAGTTTCCGAATGAAAAATTGGAAGTTTTGTTGTTTTAGTTTTTAATGAAGAGAAAGTGTGACCCGTTAATGGTTTTTATTTTTTTTAGTTAACTTAAAACGCCTTTAAATCACCTGGGCCAACACTTGGTAAGGCAAGTGATCTCCGTTCATGGAGATTCACTAGTTTACCCCTTGCGAGCCTTTGGGAGGTGACTTGAAGGTAGGATTTTCTAGAATTGCCAACACTTGGTAAGCTTTTGGACTCCAAGGAGACATCCATTAGTTATCTCTTGCGAGCTTTTGACGGGTAATCCAAGGTTAAAGATCACCTTGAATGGCAAGTGCTAGGTGAGAGGTATGAGCCATTGCAAAGTGCATCAGTGAGAGGGATTTAATGTTTGAACCCATTAATGGGAAGCATCTGTACAATACCGGTTGGAGAAGGAACTATATGTTAATTCTCTAATGCGAAGAAAAGAAACAAGTGACCGGAACTCCCTTTTTGTATGAGGAATCTAAGCCTAGTGATCTGAAACTCCAAGAAACACTTTTCTTTGTAAGTAAAATCAGTTACTATTTTTGGTTAGTTTAAAACCAAACCTTTTTCATTCAAACATCTTTATGTTTTCTTTTAAAGCTAACCTTGAAATGAAAAGGCACCAATTCAGCTTTGAATTAATATCATTTGCAAAGTGAAAACCCATCCCAGTGAACGATCCTAGAGCCACTATGCTATAGTAGCTTTGTCTTTGCTACCCTAGTTCATGGTGTAATAGGTTATAAATTTTGTTGATTACTCCCTCAATCAAGGAGCACTAGCTGGACACGAATCAGCTGAGACACCAATTGGGCACGAATCATCTTGTTGGGTTTTATCACAGTTTGCACCTAGTCCAATAGGCCCTAATAGTTCAACATCATTTTTGACATAGACTAGAACTATAAAATTAGTCATGTTGTTGTCCTATCTGGTTTCATCACAGACCGCACCCGCTCCGATAGATTTTGATAGTTAAATATCGTTTTTGGCGTAAACCAGACCTATATGATCAATCACATTGTTGTCCTATCTCATTTTCGCCATAGACTGTACTTAGTCCGATCGGTTACAACAACTTAATTTCATTTTCGGCATAGACTATAGTTGTACTATCCTTCACGTTGTTGTCCTGTCTGGTTTTCGTTGCAAACCGCACCCAATCCTATCGGTCATGACAACCAAGTTTCATTTTCGGCATAGACCACATCTATACGATTGGTCACATTGTTGTCTTATCTAGTTTTCCTCACATACTACACCCGATCCGATCGGTCATGATAGCTCAATTTCGTTGATGTTGTAAACTGCACCTGTACGGTTGGTTATGTCGTTGTGTTTCTTGGTTTTGGCAACATACTGCACATGGTTCCATATAGTTCAGTTTCGATTTTGGCATAGACAAGGCCTATATAATTGATCTCATCGTTGTCTTATCCAAATTTCATCATAGACAACACCTGGTCAAATAGGTTCTAATTGTTTAGTTTCGATTTTAATGTAAACCACACCTATACAATCAGTCACGTTGCTGTCCTCTCTAGTTTTTGTCATAGATTATACCCGGTTCGATTAGTCATAGCATCTTAATATCATTTTCTGTGTTGACAGCACCTATATGATCAATCATGTCATTGACTTGTCTAGTTTTCATGATAGACCATACCTGGTCTGATTGGTTACGACAACTCAATTTCATTTTCGACGTAAACCACATGTGGAAGAACGATCACATTGTTGTCCTATCTGGTTTTTTTCATAGACCGCATCCGATTCGATCGGTCATGCATCTTAGTTTCATTTTTGATGTAGACCACATTTGTAAGATTGATCATGTCGTTGTCCTGTTAGGTTTTCATCATAGACTACACCCGGTTCGATCGTTCATGATAGCTCAACTTCATTTTCAATGTAAACCACACCTATACGGTTGGTCATGTCATTGTCCTGTCTTGTTTTGGTGGCATACCACACCCAATTCGATAGCTCCTGATAATTCATTTTTGGTTTCAACATAGACCACACCTATAAATTGGTCACGTCATTGTCCTGTTTGGTTTTCATCATAGATCGCACCTAGT
The DNA here is from genome assembly GCA_946000715.1 of Vitis cinerea var. helleri x Vitis riparia. Classification (NCBI taxonomy): domain Eukaryota; kingdom Viridiplantae; phylum Streptophyta; class Magnoliopsida; order Vitales; family Vitaceae; genus Vitis; species Vitis cinerea var. helleri x Vitis riparia. Next base: position 14,616,153 of record OX253995.1, read on the forward strand.
AAGATAGGTCTTAACTGTTCAGTCTCGGTTTCAGCATAGACCACACCTATATAATTGATCATATTGTTGTCCTGTCTAGTTTTCATCACAGACTACATCGAGTTTGATCAATCACAATAGCGTAGTATTGCTTTTGGCGTATATCGTACATATACGATCGACCAGGTCATTGTCCTAACTGATTTTCATCACAAGCCACACCTAATCAGATAGGTCTCGATAGTTCAATTTTAGTTTCAGAGTAGACCAGACCTATATGATTGGTCACGTCGTTGTTTTATCTGGTTTTCATCACAAACTACACCCAGTTCAATTGGTCACGACAACTCGATTTCATTTTTTATGTACACCGAACCTATATTCTTGGTCATTTCGTTGTTCTATCTTATTTTGGTAACATACCGCATCTAGTTTGATAGGCCCCCAACAAGTCAGTTTCAGTTTTGACATACACACACCTATACAATTGGTCACGTCATTGTTCTATCTAGTTTTCATGACAGACTGCACCTAGTCAAGTAAGTCCCAATAGGCCAATTTCAGTTTTGGCATAGACAAAACCTATACAATCAGTCACGTCGTTGTCTTGTCTGGTTTCATCACAAATCACACTCGGTTTAATATGTCCTGACAAATCAATATTGTTTTTAGTGTAGATTAGACTTATACGATCGATCATGTCGTTGTCTTTTCTGGTTTCATCATAGATTACACCTGGTCTGATAGGTCCTGATAGTTCAATATTGTTTTTAGTGTAGATTAGAACTATACGATCGGTCAAGTCATTATCCTGTCTAGTTTTCGTCATAGACTGCACCTGGTTCACTCAATCATGATAACTCAATTTCATTTTCGGTGTAGACTACATTGGTACGATTAGTCACGTCGTTGTCCTGTTTGGTTTTCATCATAAACCACACATAGTTCAATCAACCACGATAGCTTAATTTCATTTTCGTTGTAAACCGCACCTATATAATAGGTCACGTCATTGTACTGTCTTGTTTTAGTCATAGACCGCACTTGATCCAATCTATCATGACAACTCAATTTCACTTTTAGTGTAGATCGTACCTATATAATCGGTTAGGACGTTGTCCTGTCTAGTTTTCGTGACAAACCTCACACAATCCAATCGATGATGGAAACTTAGTTTCATTTTCGGCGTAGACCACACCTATACAATCGGTCATATCATTGTTCTGTCTGGTTTTCCTCAACGACCGTATTAGGTCATATAGGTCTTGATTGTTCAGTATCGCTTTCAGCGAAAACTAGACCTATACGATCGGTCACATGGTTGTCCTATCTGATTTCATCACATATCACACCCGATCCAATAGGTCTTGACTATTCAGTATTATTTTAGGCATAGATTAGACCCATACAATCGATCATGTCATTGTCATGTCATTGTCCTGTCTAATTTTCATGACAAACTGCACCCGATTTGATCAATCATGATAGCTTAGTTTCGTTATCGACATAGACTTCACCTAGATGATCGATCATGTCTTTGTCCTATCTTATTTTTGTCTGAAATTGCTCACAGTCTGATCAATCATGATAACTCAGTTTCGTTTACGGTGTAAATTGCACTTATACGGTTGATCATGTCATTGTCCTGTCTTGTTTTGGTAACATATCACACTTAGTTCGATTGGTCCCAATAGTTCAATTTTGGTTTTGGCCTAGACTAGATCTATATAATCAGTCATGTCATTCTCATTTCTGGTTTTCATCACAGATTGAACCCAGTCAGATAGGTCCCAACTATTCAGTTTCAATTTCGGCGTAGACCGTCCCTATATAATCAGTCACATTGTTGTCCTCTCTGGTTTTCGTCATAGACTGCACCCAGTCTGATCAGTCACTATAGCTCAGTATCATTTTCGGTGTTGACCACACTTGTACAATTAGTCATGTTATTGATCTATCTAATTTTCATGATAGATTTCACCCAATTCAATTAGTCATAATAGCTCAGTTTCATTTTCGATGTAAATCACATGTGGAAGATCAGTCACATCGTTGTCCTTTCTGATTTCATCAAAGACCGTACCCGGTCTAATAAGTCCCAAAAGTTCATAATCATTTTCAGCATAGACCATACCTATATGATTAGTCAAGTCTTTGTCCTGTCTAGTTTTGTCACAGACTACATCTGATCTAATAAGTCCCGATAGTTCATTATCATTTTTGACGTAGACCAGACCTATACGATCGATCAAGTCGTTGTCCTATCTGGTTTTTGTCATAGACTGAACCCGATCCGATTTATCACGACAACTCAGTTTTGTTTTCACTATAGACCGTACATGTATGATCAGTCAGGTTGTTGTCCTATCTAGTTTTTATGACAGACCGCAGCTAATTCAATTGATCATGACAACTCAGTTTCATTTTTAGCATAGACCATACCTATACAATCGATCACATCATTGTCCTGTCTAGTTTTCGTCAACGACCGTATTGGGTCAGATAAGTCCCAACTGTTCAATATCGCTTTCGGCGAAGACTAAACCTATACGATCGATCACATGGTTGCCCTATTTGGTTTCGTTACATAACACACTTGATCTAATAGGTCTTGATTGTTTATTATTATTTTAGGCGTAGACTAGATCGATACAATTGGTCATATCGTTGTTTTGTCTGGTTTTCGTGACAAACTACACCTGGTTTGATGAGTCATGACAACTTAGTTTCGTTTTCGACGTAGACTGCACCTAGATGATCAGTCATGTCATTGTCCTATCTTGTTTTCGTCACAAACTGTTAACGGTTTGATCAATCATGATGGCTCAATTTCGTTTATGGTGTAAACCACACCTATATGGTCAGTCATGTTGTTTTGTCTTGTTTTGGTAACATATCACACTCAGTTCAATTAGTCTCAAGAGTTTAATTCCAGTTTTGGCGTAGACCAAACCTATATAATCAGTCACGTCATTCGCCTTTCTGGTTTTCATCATAGACTGCACCCGATTAGGTAGGTCCTAACTATTGACTTTCAGTTTTAGCGTAGACCACATCTATAAAATCGATCACATTATTGTCCTCTTTGGTTTTTATCATAGACTGCACTAGTCCGATCAGTCACAACAACTCAGTACCGTTTTCGGTGTTGACCACACTTGTACAATTAGTCATGTTGTTGACCTATTTGATTTTCATGATAGATCATAGCCGGTCCAATCGGTTAGAGCAACTCAATTTTGTTTTCGACATAGACCGCATGTCGAAGATTGGTCATATCCTTGTCTTGTCTAGTTTCGATCAAAGACCGCACCTAGTCCGATAAGCCCCGAAAGTTCATAATGATTTTTGGTGTAGACAAAACCTATATGATTAGTAACATAGTTGTCTTGTCTGATTTTGTCATAGACCATACCTAGTCCGATAGGTCCCGATAGTTCATTATTGTTTTCGGCATAGACCCAGACCTATATGATTGATCACGTCATTATCTTATCTAGTTTTTGTCATAGACCGTACCGGATCCGATAAGCCACGATAACTTAGTTTCATTTTCGGAGTAGACCACATCTGTACGATCAGTCACATTGTTGTCCTATTTGGTTTTCCTCATAGATTTCACCCAATTCGATTGTTCACGATAGCTCAATTTCATTTTTAGTGTAAACTATACTTATATAGTTGGTCATGTCGTTGTGCTATTTGGTTTTGGTAACATATCACACTTGGTTCGATAACTCACAATGATTCAGTTTCTATTTTGGCATAGACCACACCTATACACTTGGTCACGTCGTTATCTTGTTTGGTTTTTCATCACAAATCACACTCGGTCCCATCGATCATGATAACTAAACTTCATATTTGGTGTAGACCGTACTTGTACGATTGGTCAGGTTATTGTCCTATCTGGTTTTTGTCATAGATCACACTCGATCAGATAGATCCCGACAATTCAATTTTGGTTTTGGAGTAAACCAGACCTATAATATGGTTCACATTGTTGTCTTATCTAGTTTTCATCATAGACTGCACTCGGTCTGATCGATCTTGACAACTTAGTTTCATTTTTGGTGTAAACCACACCTGTACTGTCGATCAGGTCATCGTCCTATTTGGTTTTGGTAACAAATTACACCCAGTTTGATAGGTCCCGAAAGTTTAGTTTCGGTTTTGATGTAGACCTTTACAATCGTTCATGTCATTGTCTTGTCTGCTTTTCATCACAAACCACATAGGATCTGATAGGCCCCGATAGTTTAGTTTTGATTTCAGCGTAGTCCACACCTATACAATAGATCACGTTGTTGTTTTATCTTATTTTCGTCACATACTACACCCTATATAATCGGTCGTGTTGTTGTCCTATCTAGTTTTTGTCATAAACTGCACCCAGTTTGAACGATCACAACAACTCAGTTTCGTTTTTGGTGTAAACTGCACCTATACTGTTGGTTAGGTTGTTGTCTTGTCTAGGTTTGGTAACAAACCTAACCTAGTTCGATAGGTCCTAATGGTTCATTTTTGGTTTCGACGTAGACCACACCTTTACAATCGTTCTCATCATTGTCTTGTCTGGTTTTCATCATAGACCACAATGGGTCAAACAGGCCTTGACAGTTTAATTTCAGTTTTGATGTAGACCACACCTATACAATTGGTCAGGTCGTTGTTCTGTCTAGTTTCCATCATAGACAACACCTAGTTTAATCAGTCACAATAGCTTAGCTTTGTTTTCGGCGTAGGCCACACGTGGAAGATCGATCACATAGTTGTCTTGCTTGGTTTCATAAAAAACCGCTCCTAGTCCGATAGGTCCCGATAGTTAATATCATTTTCAATGTAGACTAGACCTATACGATCGATCATGTTGTTGTCCTGTTTGGTTTTCATCATAGACCGCACACTTTTTGATCGCTCATGACAGCTTAGTTTCATTTTCGACATAGACTCCACTTGTACGATCAGTCACGTCATTGTCATGTCTAGTTTGCGTCACAGATTGAACATAGTTTGATTGGTCATGGCAACTTAGTTTCGTTTTCAGCGTAGACCATATCTATGTGATTACTCACGTCATTGTCCTATCTAGCTTTCATCACATCGGCACCTTGTCCGATCGATCACAATAGTTCAGTTTCAATTTCAACGTAGATTTCTCATGTAAGATCAGTTACGTCGTTGTCCTGTTCGATTTTTGTCCTAGACATCACTCGGTCCAATCTATAACGAAAGTTTAGTTTCCTTTTCGATGTAGACCACACTTGTAAGACCAACCACATTGTTGTCTTGTCTACTTTTCATTATAGACCGCACCTGGTTTGATAGGTCCCAACAGTTTAATATAGTTTTTGGTGTATACCGCACTTGTACAATCAATAATGAAAATTCAGTTTCCTTTTTGACGTAGACCGCACCTATAAGATTGGTCACATAAAATTTTTATCTTGTTTTCGTATAGACCACACCCAGTTCGATAGGTCCCGATAATTTAGTATAGTTTTCAGCGTAAATCGCACCTATATGATCAAGCAGGTCATTGTCCAGTCTGGTTTTCATCACCGACCGCACCCAGTTCAATCGATAACGACATCTCAGTTTCGTTTTCGGTGTAGACCATACCTATACGATCGGTTAGGTCATTGTCTTGTTTAGATTTAATCACAGATAACACCCAGTCAGATAGATCTTTACAATTTAATTTTGGTTTTGGAGTAGACCATACCTATACAATCAATCATGTCGTTATCCTGTTTAGTTTTTGTGAAAATTACATCCGATCTAATCGACTAAGATAACTCAGTTTCATTTTTGGTATAGATTGCACTTGTATAATCGGTCATGTTGTTGTTCTATCTTCTTTTTGTAACATAACGCACCTGATTCGATAGGTCAAGATAGCTTGTTATCATTTTTGGTGTAGACCACACCTCTACAATCAATCACATCGTTGTCTTGTTCATTTTCATCACAGACTGCACTTGGTCTGAATAGTCACGACTACTCAGTATCGTTTTCATTGTAGACCACACCTTGTACGATCGATCACCTTGTTATCATTTCCAATTTTTGTCACAGACCACACCTTTTACGATCAATCACCTTGTTGTCCTATCTGGTTTTTGTCACAAACCACACTCGGTCTGATCGATCATAATAACTCAATGTCATTTTTGGTATAGACTCCACCTATACGATTAGTTATGTAGTTGTCTTGTCTGGTTTTAGTCATAAACCAGGCCCGATTCGATTGATCATGACATCTTAGTTTTGTTTCCAACGTTGACAAGACCTATACGATCAGTCATATCATTGTTTCGTCTTCTTTTCATCACAAACTATATCTTGTATGATCGATCATGACGGTTCACTATCGTTTTCAATGTAGACTGCACCTATATGATCAATCATGTCATTATTTGTCTTGTTTTCATCATAGATTGCACCCAATCTGATCGGTCATGCCAACTCAATTTCGTTTTCGGCATACACTTCACTTGTATGATGATTACTACTCAAAAAGTACTCTTTTATAGCTTGAAACTAACTGTTTTAAACACTTTTGAGTAGTAGTTAATACTTTTTAACTCAATTGGCACATTAAGGAACCTAGCAAGGGTTACTAATCAGTTTTTGGTAGCTATTTGATCATTGAAACAAGCCAAGAATGAGGGAGAATTTTGTGAAATCCATGGCAATGCAAGTTGAAACTCAAATACATGAAGAATCTGAGCTTTGGAGCACTTCATAGCCCTTTTCCAAGCTTGGCAATAGGTTGCCAAGCTTGGCAATTGGTTGCCAAGCTTAGCAATTGGTTGCCAAGCCAATCAGAGATGCAAGGAAGAAAACCAGAGGAAGAAATCCAACAACCAGCATTTTTGCATGGCTATGTGAAACTTTAGAGGAGGAGTAGCTGTAGGACTGAGTGAAGAACAAATTTTGCACACTGTGCGAAATTTCGCACATCCTGTGAAACCATAAGAGGCAACCAAAGAATTTTGCATACTATGCGAAATTTTCCTGTGCACCGACTCCGTTAGATTTTTATCTCCAGATATTTTGTGTAATTTCCTATTTTCTCCTTGTAATCAACCTAGATATTTTATTTTATATTTTTTTATATCTTTTGGGTAACATCTTTGGTAGACACAGAGAGACACTGAGATGGATGGAATTCATTGAACACTCGTAAATTCCCATAGTAAGAAATATATAGAGCTTTTGCTCTGCCTTTCCTTCTCATTTTGTTTTCACTTTTCTTTCTAACCAAACAACCTCTGAGGATGATTTCTCAGGGGATAAGTGGCTAGGTTTTACGTTTCTTGGAGTGATGGAAGCTAGGTGAAGGACCCGAATGCAAATGTGGGAGTTGTCCTTGCTTTAAATGAAAGTAGTTGTTAACCATTAATGGTTTTTATTTCAAGGTTTAGCTTTAAATCCCTTAAAATCACCTTGATTGGCCAATACTTGGTAAACTTTTCGGATTCTATGGATGCTTATTGCTAGATCCATGGATGTCTATTAGTTATCATTTACGAGCCATTGGAAGGTGGTTGAAGGTGAGGGTCTTTAGTGTTTGAAGCCATTAATGGGAAGCAATTACCATTTTTCATGAACCCTTTGGATCAAATCTTAATTGCTAAATACAAAACCGGTTCAGGAGATAACCATCCTTTATGTTATTATCCCCAATGCGAGGAGAAGATCCGGAATCTCCCCATTTGCCTAAGGAACCCGATCCTAGTGACCTAAAGCTTTAAGAGACATTTTCTTTGTAGTTAACTTCACTTATTATTTTTGCTTAACTTAAAATCAATCTTTGCAACCACAATTCCATTTTCTTTAAAAGCTAATTTTCATAAGGAAAAACATCATTTTATTTCATTCACTAAAGTCAACTGTACGATGAAAACCCATCCTTGTGGACGATCCTAGAGCCACTATACTATGTTAGCTATGCTACCCTAGTGTAAGTCAACTATGCTAGGTTTTATAAATTTTGTTGATAATACCCGTCTGGGCCAGAATCAAATGGCACGACTACAATGGAGACGAATCAAATGGCGTCGTTTCCGGGGATGGTGCCAAAGTACATTGACATGACCTTTGGTGAACACTTGTGATCTTCATCACAAGTTTGGTGATTTTTCTTTTACTAATTGTTTTTCTTTTTCTCTATTTTAACTTATCTTTTATTTAGTTTTTAGCTAACCTTAACCTCTTCCTAGAATTCTATTTCTTTTATTTTCTTTGTTTTTGTTTCAGTGATATCTAGTTGTGCATGCCCTATTGGATACGAGATAGTGAGGGAAGACTTGTGAAGATTGAAACTCCTAAGTTGGAAGTGTGCTTGAACATCATGGATGTTCCACCTGAAGACTAGAATAACCAACATGGTCAAGAGGATAATTTTAATGCATATCTATCCATGAGGGACCACATGCATCCACCTCGTATGAGTGCACCGTCATGCATAGTGCCTCCCACTGAGCAGCTAGTAATCCGACCTCACATTGTGCCACTCTTACCTACTTTCCATGGGATGGAAAGTGAGAATCCTTACTCGCATATTAAGGAATTCGAGGAGGTTTGTAATACATTCCAAGAAGGAGGAGCTTCAATTAACTTGATGAGGCTCAAGCTATTTCCTTTCACCTTGAATGATAAGGCCAAGATTTGGCCTAATTCTCTAAGGCCAAGATTTGGCCTAATTCTCTAAGGCCAAGGAGTATCCGAACTTGGACTGATTTGCAAGCTGAGTTTCTCAAGAAGTTCTTCCCTACTCATAAGACCAATGGTTTGAAAAGGCAAATTTCAAACTTCTCAGCTAAGGAGAATGAGAAATTCTATGAGTGTTGGGAGAGGTACATGGAAGCTATTAATGCTTGTCCTCACCATGGCATTGACACATGGCTCTTAGTGAGTTGTTTTTACGATGGTATGTCTTCTTCAATGAAGCAACTCCTAGAAAGTATGTGTGGAGGAGACTTCATGAGTAAGAATCCGGAGGAAGCCATGGACTTTTTGAGTTATATGGCTGAAGTTTCAAGAGGATGGGATGAACCAAATGCTAGAGAGGTGGGAAGAATGAAGTCTCAACCTAATACTAAGGGTGGGATGTATGTTTTGAATGAAGACATTGACATGAAGGCAAAGGTTGTAGCTATGGCAAGGAGATTGGAAGAGCTAGAAATGAAGAAGGTATAAGAAGTGCAAGCCATTTCTGAGACACCAGTGCAAGCTATGCCTCGTTCCATTTGTCAATCTTATGAGCACAGGGTGGAGGAGTGTCCTACAATTCCAATAGTGAGAGAGATGTTTGGTGATCAAGCAAATGTTATTGGTCAATTCAAGCCTAATAACAATGCTTCATATGACAACACCTACAATTCAAATTGGAGGAACCATCCAAATTTCTCTTGGAAACCAAAGCCACCTCAGTACACACAACCTACTCAAGCACCTCTGCAAGCCTCGAATCTTGAACAAGCTATTGTGAACCTTAGCAAGGTTGTGGGAGACTTTGTGGGAGATCAGAAGTCCATCAATGCTCAATTGAATCAGAGAATTGATAGTGTGGAGAGTACATTGAACAAAAGGATGGATGGGGTGCAAAATGATCTGTCTCATAAGATAGAAAATGTCCAATATGCAATCTCAAGGCTTACAAACCTTAACATAGTGCAATAGAAAGGAAAGTTTCCTTCTCAACCTCATCAAAATCCTAAGGGTATCCATGAAGTGGAGGATCAAGAGGGAGAATCTTCAAAGGTTAGGGAAATCAAAGCAGTTATCACCTTGAGGAATGGTAAAGAGGTTGATCAGCTCACATCCAAGCCAAACCATGATGAAGAGAGTGTAGCAGAAAAAGAAAAGAGTGAGGAAATTAAAGGAAAGAGAAAAGGGAAAAGTACAAAGAAAGATGACCATGATTCTAGTGTGGATGAAGAACCCGAGATGATAGTCATAAAGGAGATATGATGAAGAAACACATGCCTCCATCTTTCCCCCAAGCTTTGCATGGCAAAAAGGGAACCAATAATGCATCAAAATTTTTTGAAGTGTTGAGGCAAGTGAAGGTCAATATCCCTTTGCTAGACATGATAAAACAAGTGCCGACATATGCAAAATTCTTGAAGGACTTATGCACTGTAAAGAGAGGGTTGGATGTGAACAAGAAAGCCTTCTTGACTGAGCAAGTGAGTGCCATCATATAGTGCAAGTCTCTAGTGAAGTACAAATATCTGGGCTGCCCTACTATCTCAGTGAGTATTGGAGGGACTTGTGTGGAGAAAGCTTTGTTGGACTTGGGAGCAAGTGTGAATTTGCTACCCTACTTTGTCTACAAGCAGTTGGGACTTGGAGAGTTGAAACCAACATCCATCACTCTATCTCTAGTAGATAGATCAATGAAGATTTCAAGAGGGATGATTGAAGATGTCTTGGTTCAAGTTCACAAATTCTACTATCCAGTGGATTTTGTTGTTCTTGATACGGATCCAGTTGTCAAAGGAACTAATTATGTTCCTATCATACTTGAAAGACCATTCCTAGCTACATCAAATGCAATCATCAATTGTAGGAATGGAGTCAGGCAACTCACATTTGGCAACATGACATTAGAGCTCAACATCTTCCATTTGTGTAAGAAGCATATCCATCCGGAAGAAGAAGAAGGTCTAGAGGAAGTGTGCATGATCGACACTTTAGTGGAGGAGCATTGCGATAAGAGAATGCAAGAGGATTTGATTGAGAGTTTTAGGGATCTTGATGAAGGGTTACCTGAACCCTCAGATTTACTTGCTACCCTGCCCCTTTGGAGGAGGAGAAAAGAAATTCTACCCTTATTCAATGAGGAGGAGACACAAAGAGCTGCTAAGGAGGAGCCCCTAAAGCTTATTCTTAAGCCACTACCCATAGAGTTGAAGTATGCATACTTGGAAGAAGACAAGAAGTGCCCTGTTGTTATATCTTCAGCTCTTACCATTAATCAGGAGGATTGTTTACTTGAAGTCCTTAAAAGATGTAAGAAAGCAATAGGATGGCAAATTGCTGATTTGAAAGGGACCAGTCCTTTAGTCTGCACCCATCATATTTACATGGAAGATGAAGCTAAGCCAGTTTGTCAACCTTAGAGAAGGTTGAACCCTCACATGCAAGAGGTGGTGCGAGCTGAAGTTCTTAAGCTACTTCAGGCTGGTATTATTTACCTCATATCAGATAGCCCATGGGTAAGTCCTACTCAAGTTGTGCCAAAGAAGTCGGGGATAATGGTGGTGCAAAATGATAAGGGAGAAGTGGTCTCTACAATCCTCACTACAAGTTGGAGGGTGTGTATCGATTATAGGAGGTTGAATGCGGTGACAAGGAAGGACCATTTCTCGTTGCCCTTTATTGATCAGGTGCTTGAGAGAGTCTCTAGGCATCCTTTTTATTGTTTCTTGGATGGCTAATCCAGGTACTTTCAGATAGAAATTGATGTTGAAGACCAGGAGAAGACCACTTTCACGTGCCCATTTGGAACCTATGCATATAGGAGAATGCCTTTCGGCTTATGCAATGCACCCACAACTTTCCAAAGATGCATGTTAAGGATTTTCAGTGATGTGGTGGAGCGTATTATGGAAGACTTTATGGATGATATCACCATATATGGAAGTGCATTTGATGAATGCTTGGTCAACTTAGAAGTTGTTCTGAACCGATGCATTGAGAAATACTTAGTGCTTAATTGGGAGAAGTGCCATTTCATGGTACACCAAGGGATTGTCCTTGGGCACATCATCTCCAAGAAATGCATTGAAGTTGACAAAGCAAAGGCTGAACTCATTGTTAAGTTGCCATCCTCAACAAATGTCAAAGGAGTAAGGCAATTCCTTGGCCATGCCGGGTTCTATAGGAGGTTTATCAAGGATTTCTCTAAGCTTGCAAGGCCTCTTTGTGAACTATTGGTGAAGGATGCTAAATTCATATGGGATGATAGATGCCAAAGGAGTTTTGAAGAATTGAAGCTATTTTTGACAACCGCACCAATAGTGAGGGCTCCCAACTGGCAACTACCCTTTGAGGTAATGTGTGATGCCAGTGACTTTGCTATAGGAGTTATTCTTGGGCAAAGAGAAGATGGAAAACCCTATGTGATCTACAATATGAGCAAGACATTGAATAAGGTGCAAAGAAACTACACAACAACCGAGAAAGAATTGTTAGCTGTAGTTTTTGCCTTGGATAAGTTTCATGCTTACTTGATGGGGTCCTTCATTGCGGTTTTCACTGATCACTCTACTTTGAAGTATCTCTTGACTAAGCAAGATGCTAAAGCAAGGCTGATTAGATGGATCCTCTTGCTTCAAGAGTTCAATCTCCAGATCAAAGACAAGAAAAGAGTGGAGAATGTGGTAGTAGACCACCTTTCAAGGCTAGCTATCCCACATAATTCCCATGGTTTGCTCATTAATGATGATTTTCTAGAGGAGTCTTTCATGTTGGTGGAAGTTGCTCCTTGGTATGCTCACATTGTGAACTACCTGGTCACAGGAGAAGTTCCAAGTGAGTGGAAATCACAAGATAAGAAGCACTTCTTTGCAAAAATTCATGCCTACTATTGGGAAGAGCCATTTCTATTCAAGTATTGTGTGGATCAGATAATAAGGAAGTGCGTTCCTGAAGAAGAGCAAAAGGGGATCCTCACTCATTGCCATGAAAATGCATGTGGAGGCCACTTTGTTCTCAGAAGACAACCATAAGGGTGTTGCAATCAGGTTTATGTTGGCCATCACTTTTCAAAGATGCCGACACCATGTGCAAGAGTTGTGATCAATGCCAGAGGCTTGGAAAGTTGACACGTAGGAACATGATGCCTTTGAACCCCATTTTGATAGTTGATATTTTTTATGTTTGGGGCATTGACTTCATGGGACCTTTCCCTATGTTTTTTTGGCTACTCTTACATCTTGGTGGGAGTAGATTATGTTTCTAAGTGGGTTGAGGCAGTCCCATGCAAGCACAATGACCATAGAGTGGTTTTCAAATTTATCAAGGAGAACATCTTCTCAAGATTTGGGGTGCCTAAAGCCATAATTAGTGATGGGGGTACTCATTTTTGCAACAAGCCTTTTGAAACTCTCCTAGCCAAGTATGGGGTGAAGCATAAGGTAGCTACACCTTACCACCCTTAAACTAGTGGGCAAGTTGAGTTAGCAAACCAGGAGATTAAAAACATATTGATGAAGGTGGTGAACACAAACAGAAAAGATTGGTCAGTCAAGCTCCTTGACTCACTATGGGTATATAGAACATCTTACAAGACCATTTTTGGGATGTCTCCTTATTGCCTAGTCTATGGCAAAGCATGCCATATCCCTGTTGAATTGGAATACAAGGCTTGGTGGGCAATCAAGAAGCTCAACATGGATTTGAGCAGAGCTGGGTTGAAAAGGTTTTTAGACCTCAATGAGTTGGAGAAATTGAGAAATGATGCCTACATTAATTCAAAAATTGAAAAAGAGAAATTGAAGAGGTGACATGATCAGTTGATTTCCCGCAAGAATTTTCAAAAGGGACAAAGAGACTTGCTTTATGACTCTAAGCTCCACATCTTTTCGGGCAAGCTGAAATTAAGGTGGATAGGTCCTTTTACCATTCGCCAAGTGCATTCAAATGGAGTAGTGGAACTACTCAACTCCAACATCATCGGGAGCTTCAAAGTGAATGGCCATCGTCTCAAGCCCTTTGATGAGCCTTTTTCCTGTGACAAGGAGGAATTCATCCTCCTTGATCCACATCAAGCTTGATAAGACCAGCTTTTTTTTTATGGGCTTAGTCTTTTTAAAGACTATCGAGTCCATATATTTTTGTTTTATTTTTTATTTGAGAGTTTTCTTGTATTATTACTTGTTTTGATTTTGATTTCTCGTTTTAATTTTATTTTGGTTTGATTTAACTTAGGTTTTTAATGATCAATTGCAGGGAGGACATCAAAGCAGTTGGACGTGTACTTAAAGATTCTTGGCAGAGGAAAAACCAAGACAATTCGCACATCCTGCGAAATTCATGGCTCATTTCGCATGGGGTGCGAAAATTTCTTACACCATGCGAACCAATTTCGCACACCCTGCGAACCAATTTCGCACACTATGCGAAAATAAATTAACCTTGCGAACTCATTTCGCAGAGCATGCGAAATTTTCGCACATCCAACACTGTGCGAAACACTGTGGGAAAACCTAAGGGGTCTGTGAACCCATTTCGCACCCCTAATGCCATTTCGTACGCTGTGCAAAAATCAAAAGACGGTATGAGAAAACCAAAAGACACTCTGCCGTCTTTTTTTAAACCCCCGAGCCTTAATTTCCCCATTTCGCAAACACCCCTATCATTGCGAATCCCTCATTTTCCTCTACCACCTTGCAACCTTATCTCTTCATAGTGTCACCTTGTCCCTCTCCATTCAACACCCCACCTTGCACATCTCACTTCAAAGAGTCGCACTTCGAGCCCCCTTCGAGCACGGACCTGAGGCCCACCTTCCATTTCCAACATGGCACGGACCCGAGGAGCCCTTCCCGCTCCTTTAAAGAGTCGCACTCCGGGGTAGAGAGCCTCTTCTGCTCGGGTGCCTCGTGATTCTCCATCTCAGGCCATGGAGGCCCCGCAAATTCCACATTTTGAGAGTGGAACGCCCACTAGTCCTTCCTCTCCTGCTCCTCAGTGCAGATATGAGACGAGGAGACCACCTACTACACCAAGGGCGACTAATTTGCACCCTGAGAGTTCAATGCGGCGCCCTTCTGCCAAGAGGGCTAGGACTTCAGGCCCAGGCGAGTCATCCAGAGCTTCACAGCCTGAGCCTCCTGCAAATTCTAAGTTTCCTTCTAACATGTCATCGGAGTCTATTATCAAACTGCCGATGCTCACAGCACTGCCCATTGAAGGCAACTCAGATTGTAGAGTGAGAACTTTCGACTCGGAGTTATATTTTGATCAGGAGGCCATGCGACAGCAGCCTGAGCACTGAGACTCTTATGGCCTACTACAGAAGTACCGTCTTGAACACCTTATGACTCCTCGTGAGTTCTTTTATCCCAGAGTAGCATTAGACTTTTACTAGTCCATGACTACTTGTGGCGTCCCGAGTCCTACCACGATTCACTTCACCATTGATGGACGTCATGGGATCCTCAAGACCAGAGGTATCGCAGAGGCTTTATAGATTCCTTTCAAGCTAGTGGATCCATTTTTTTTTCTCCAATGGTCCCTAGTATCTCAAAGGCACATGGTCCACATTTTATCTAGGGGGACCTCTACAAATTCGATCATTCTACGGAAGGAGCTTCCACTTGGGATGCTCCTCGTAGATGTGGTGCTATGCTCCAACCTCTTTCCCCTACAACATTCGGTACAAAGGCGATGAATTATTTTGGATGCTTTATTCCGTATATCAAAGGGCTTCTACTTTAGCCCACACCACTTGATCATGGCCTTCCTTATCCACTTTGAGGAGAAGGTCCATAGGAAGAAGCTTTAGAGGGCGGACACCATTCCATTACTATTCCCGAGGTTGGTTTGCCAGATCTTGGAATATATGGGCTTTCCTATCGAGCCTCGGCTCGAGCGTCGCCGCTTTTGTCGAGAGCGATTCACTCTCGACAAATGGAATCAGTTGGTGGGCTATTATGCACCTCCAGGAGCCCCTCCCATGGTAGCATCTCCAGTGCCCCCACAGACAAAGCATGGCGAGCTTTCGACCAAGACTATACCACCTGCCCCTACATCACCTACTTCAGCACCACCAGTGCCCATGCTTGAGGCTACTTCTACTGTTCCCCCTATGACTCCTATTGTTCCACCAGTTGCTCATACTACATCCGAGCCTTCCATCACCATCTCTGCTTCAGAGTTAGTGGTCGAAAGATCCTTAAAGCTTGATGCCCTAAACCTTGATTGGTTGGGAGTCATTGATGGATCCCCATTACATGGACACTTTAGAAAACATTACCTTTAGCATTGCACTCCTACAATGAAAAAAAAAATGAAATAAAAGAGGTGCGTTCTTAGCCTATTGGAGGTTGGTCAGTTTACTAAGGTTTGAGAAATAACTAGGTTGGGGGGAGAGAATAGTTCGACATACTATAATCGGAAACTAATAAGCTTAACACTTAGATTTTTGTGGAAGAGTAAGGATTGGACCTTTGGGAGTGGAAATTCTTTTGATGCTTAAATTTGCATAATGCCTACTCTTTATAAATTGTGATTAGGCAAGAGATTTTATGACTCTTGTTGAAGGTTGGGTTTTGCCTCTTTGATGTTCCATGAGAGAGTATAATTCGCATCATGCCACTTGAAATTTTTTTGGAGTGATCAACATGATTTTGTAAATTATTTTACTGTCTATTTTTCTTTATCTCTCCTTCATTGCTAAGGGACTAGCAATATGTCGGTTGGGAGAGTGATTACTACTAAAAAAGTACTCTTTTATAGCTTGAAACTAACTATTTTAAACACTTTTGAGTAGTAGTTAATACCTTTTAACTCAATTGGCACATTAAGGAACCTAGCAAGGGTTACTAATCAGTTTTTGGCAAGTTTTGGTGTTTTTGGTAGCTATTTGATCATTGAAACAAGCCAAGAATGAGGGAGAATTTTGTGAAATCCATGGCAATGCAAGTTGAAGCTCAAATACATGAAGAATCCGAGCTTTGGCGCACTTCATAGCCCTTTGCCAAGCTTGGCAATAGGTTGCCAAGCCAATCAGAGATGCAAGGAAGAAAACCAGAGGAAGAAATCCAACAACCAACATTTTTGCATGGCTATGAGAAAATTTCGCATAGCATGTGAAAATTTAGAGGATGAGCAGCTGTAGGACTGAGTGAAGGACAAATTCCGCACACCCTGCGAAACCACAAGAGGCAACCAAACAATTTCGCACACCATGTGAAATCTTCCTATGCACCGACTCCATTAGATTTTTATCTCCAGATATTTTGTGTTATTTCCTATTTTCTCCTTGTAATCAACCTAGATATTTTCCTTTATATTTTTTTATATCTTTTGGTTAACATCTTTGGTAGACACATAGAGACACTGAGATGGATGGAATTCATTGAACACTCGTAAATTCCTGTAGTAAGAAATATACAGAGCTTTTGCTTTGCTTTTCCTTCTCATTTTGTTTTCACTTTTCTTTCCAACCAAACAACCTTTGAAGATGATTTCTTAGGGGATGAGTGGCTAGGTTTTACGTTTCTTGGAGTGATGAAAGCTAGGTGAAGGACCCGAATGCAAAGGTGGGAGTTGTATTTGCTTTAAATGAAAGTAGTTGTTAACCATTAATGGTTTTTATTTCAAGGTTTAGCTTTAAATCCCTTAAAATCACCTTGAATGGCCAATACTTGGTAAGCTTTTCGGATTCTATGGATGCTTATTGCTAGATCCATGGATGTCTATTAGTTATCATTTACGAGCCATTGGAAGGTGGTTGAAGGTGAGGGTCTTTAGTGTTTGAAGCCATTAATGGGAAGCAATTACCATTTTTCATGAACCCTTTGGATCAAATCTTAATTGCTAAATACAAAACCGGTTTGGGAGATAACCATCCTTTATGTTATCGTCCCCAACATGAGGAGAAGATCCGAAATCTCCCCATTTGCCTAAGGAACCCGATCCTAGTGACTTAAAGCTTTAAGAGACCTTTTCTTTGCAGTTAACTTCACTTATTATTTTTGCTTAACTTAAAATCAATCTTTGTAACCACAATTCCATCTTCTTTAAAAGCTAATTTTCATAAGGAAAAACACTATTTTATTTCCTTCACTAAAGTCAACTGTACGATGAAAACCCATCCTTGTGGACGATCCTAGAGCCACTATACTATGTTAGCTATGCTACTCTAGTGTAAGGTGATTTAGGTTTTATAAATTTTGTTGATAACACCTGTCTGGGCAAGAATCAAATGACACATCTGCAATGGGGATGAATCATATGATCAGTCACGTCATTGTCCTGTTTGGTTTTCGTCACAAATCATACCTGGTCCGATCGATCACGACAACTCAGTTTCGTTTTCAATGTAGACCACACCTCTATAATCGGTCACGTCGTTGTCTTGTCTAGTATTCGTCACAAATTGCACTTGGTCCGAATAGTCAAGATAGCTCAGAATCTTTTTCGGCATAGACTACTCCTGTACAATTAGTCATATCGTTATCCTGTCTAGTTTTCATCACAAACAACACCTTATTTGATGGGTTAGGATCAACGATGAAAATATCGGTAATCACGGATATATCGGTACTTCGATTTTACGGATATATCGGATATATCGGAGATATATCGGTGGATATTGGAAAAAAATATTGGTAGACTTAAAATTATTAAAAACTCATAGAAATTCAAGGAAAACCTCATAATAATATAATTAGAAGTATAATGGATATTTTAAGTTGTTTTATTGAAAAATTTGATATATATATGATATAATTTGCGATATTAGATATAATTATATCATGTTGATCTATAAAAAATGTTAATTTTGTAATTGTTCTCATTATAAAGTCACATAAAATACTTTATTTCATTAAATATCAATAATTTGTACACATTAAATTCATTAAATAAACATATTTCATATTCAAAATATACTAGTTCATGTTAATTAAATTAATTAAATAATTTAGCATATTAATTAAATTAATTAAATAATTTAGCATATTAATTAAATTAATTAAATAATTTAGCTAAGTTAACTAGTTTAATTTAATTCTAAATGTGAAAATAAATCACAAATAATAATCTAAAATAAACATATCAATTTATAATTAAATAATCAAATTAACCTAAGTTAATTCAATAAAAATATAAAAATTAATTACAATTGAATGTAAAAATAGCATTAAATCATCCATATTGCAAACATACTAATTAATTGAAAATACATGAGCTAATTACAATTGCAAACAAAATTAATTACAATTTAAATTAAATGTACCTTAAAATGATTAAATAATTGAGCAACCTTAATAAAAATTGGAGTAATAAGAGAGCAAATGAAGAATGAAAGAAAAAATGGATGAAATAGATGAAATTTGAGCTATTTATAGAAGAAATTTGGGCCAAAATAGCCGTTGGAACATTAATTTACCATTGAAAATCAATTTTGATTGTTGGATCAAAATCTGGGAGCAATCTGGCCGTTGGATTGCCATATTACCATTGGAATCACATCTAAGCCGTCGGATCAACACGGATGTGATTTGGGCCATCAGATCACATTGCATGAAGGAGGGGAAATATCACAAAAAAATCAGCGATATATCTCCGATATATCGCCGATATATCTCCCCGAACCGATATATCGCCGATATTTTGGCGATATTTACGGAAATATCTCCCCTCCGATTTTTCTTCACGAAATATCGTGTCGACTCCTCCCAATACACGATATATCAGCGATATATCCCGATATTTTCCTCTTTGGTTAGGATAAGTTAGTTTCATTTTTGGCATAGTCCACACTTACATGATCAGTCACGTCATTATCCTATTTGGTTTTCACTACTAACTGCACCCTGTTCGATTGGTCATGACATCTCAATTTTGTTTTCAACGTAGACCGCACTTGTATAATTGGTCACATCATTGCCATGTCTAGTTTTCATTACAGACTGCACCTGATCTGATCGATCATGACAACTCAATTTTGTTTTTGGCATAAACCGCACTTGTACGATTGGTCACATCGTAGTCCTATTTGGTTTTCGTCATAGACCATACCTAATCCAATCGATCACGGTAACTCAATTTCATTTTTGGCATAGACCACACCTCTACAATTGGTCATGTCGTTGTCCTATCTAGTTTTTTTCACAAACTACACCTGGTCTAAATAGTCACAACAACTCAGTATCGTTTTTGGCGAAGATTGCACCTATACAATCGATCATGTCATTATCCTGTTTGGTTTTCATCCCATGCCGTACCCCATCTGATCTATCATGAAAGTTCAATTTCCTTTTCTGTGTAGACCGCACCTGTAAGATCAGTCACATTGTTGTCTTGTTTGATTTTCGTTACAAATCGTACCCTCTCCAATAAGTCTCAATAGTTTAGTATAGTTTCAACATAAACCACACCTGTATGATCGGTCATGATAGTTCAATTTCCTTTTCGGTGTAAACCACACCTGTAAGATCGATCACATAGTTGTTCTGTCTCATTTTCATATGGACCACATCTGGTCTGATAGGTTTTGACAACTCAATATATTTTTCGGCATAGATCGCACCTATACGATCAATCAGATCGTTGTTCATCTAGTTTTCATCACAAACCACACCCTATTCAATCGGTCATGACAACTCAATTTTGTTTTCGTGCAAATAGTACCTGTACGATCGGTAAGGCTGTTGTCCTGTCAAGTTTTCATCATAGACCGCACCCGATTATATAGGTCTTAATAGTTCAATTTTGATTTAGAGTAGACAAGACTTATATGATCGGTTACTTCGTTATCCTATCTAGTTTTTCTCAAAAAATGCACCCGATTCAATAGTTCATGATAGCTCAATATCATTTTTGACGTAGACCACACCTCTTTAATTAGTCACATCGTTGTCCTGTCTCTTTTTCATCATAGACTACACCTGGTCTAAACAATCATGACCGCTCAATATCATTTTTGTTGTAGATCGCACCTATATGATCGGTCACGTAGTTATGTTGTATGGTTTTCGTCATAGACCATACTCGATTTGATTGGTGATTACTACTCAAAAAGTGCTATTTTATAGCTTTTAATTAACTCTTTTAAACACTTTTGAGTAGTAGTTATTGCCTTTTAACCCAATTAACATATTAAGGACCTTTGCAATCATTTCTAATCAAAGTGTGTAAGTTTTGGTGTTTTTGTTAGTAATTTGATCACCAGAGCAATATGAGATTGAGGAGAGTTCTTTGGAATCCATGGCAAAGCAATGGAAAGCTCAGAAACATGAAGAACCAAAGCTTTGAAGTCCTTTGCCATAAGCAAATCCGGAATGCAAGGAGGGGAAGCAAAGAGAAATCTAACATGAAGCATTCTAGATGACAGTCGTGTCAGCCACTTTTGGAGTACTTTCTGGAGTTCAATTTATGCATACTATATGTCGTTTCAAAGCTCAGGAAGTCAACAATCCAATGCTTTAAATGGTGCGCGATTCGGAGTTGAAATGAAGGAGTTACAGCCATTGGAAGCCGACCACTCCAAGCTAAAGGAAGATTTTTGCACGACTGCGAAATCAGCCTTGGGCTGCGAAAATGTTGTCCTTTTGCTGCGAAATTTCGTAGCCCTCTTACAGTGGAATTTCTTCTGAAGCTTCCCGATATTTGCGACCGACATTTTGTGATATTTTGCTTTAGATATTTGATGTCTAAATCCCCAAACTCTCCTTGTAACCCACCTATCATAGGATTCCTTAGTCTTTAAGTAAGAACAAAGGGTGAATAACCTCTTATATATAGTTTGTAATTTTCTTTACACGATATCATCATGTAATTGGCGAAAGGAAGAAATATATTTTACAGGGCACTTGCTCTGTTTTTCCTTCATATTTTTGTTTTCTCGTTAGTTTTCTTTCTAGCCAATCAAACTCTGAGGATTTTTCCTCAGAGGATGAGCGGCTAGGCTCTTCGTCTCTTGGAGTGAAGAAAGCCGAGTAAGTTTCCTCATGCATAAATTTGAAGTTTTGTTGTTTTAGTTTTTAATGAAGAGAAAGTGTGACCCGTTAATGGTTTTTATCTTTTTAGTTAACTTAAAACGCCTTTAAATCACCTGGGCCAACACTTGGTAAGGCAAGTGATCTCCGTCCATTGAGATGCACTAGTTTATCTCTTGCGAGCCTTTGGGAGGTGGTTTGAAGGTAGGATTTTCTAGAATAGCCAACACTTGGTAAGCTTTTGGACTCCACGGAGACATCCATTAGTTATCTCTTGCGAGCTTTTGATAGGTAATCCAAGGTTAAAGATCACCTTGAATGGCAAGTGTTAGGTGAGAGGCACGAGCCATTACAAGATGCATCAGTGAGAGGGATTTAGTGTTTGAACCCATTAAGGGGAAGCATCTGTACCACACCGGTTAGAGAATTAACTATATGTTAATTCTCTAATGCGAGGAAAAGAAACAAGTGACCGGAACTCCCTTTTTGTACAAGGAACCTGAGCCTAGTGATCTAAGCTCTAAGAAACACTTTTCTTTGTAATTAAAATCAGTTACTATTTTTGGTTAGCTTAAAACCAATCATTTTTCCACCAAAGATTATGTTTTCTTTTAAAGCTAACCTTGAAATGAAAAGACACCAATTCAACTTTGAATTAATATCAATTGTGAAGTGAAAACCCATCCCAGTGAACGACCCTAGAGCCACTATGCCATGCTAGCTAAGGCTATCCTAGTACATGGTGTAATAGGTTATAAATTTTGTTGATTACTCCCTTCTGAGGACCACAATCAAGGAACACCAGCTGGACACGAATCAAATGGCACCACTGTCAGG
This sequence comes from Vitis cinerea var. helleri x Vitis riparia, assembly GCA_946000715.1. Taxonomy (NCBI): domain Eukaryota; kingdom Viridiplantae; phylum Streptophyta; class Magnoliopsida; order Vitales; family Vitaceae; genus Vitis; species Vitis cinerea var. helleri x Vitis riparia. The sequence continues at coordinate 14,638,658 of OX253995.1, forward strand.
GACTATTGAGAGGACATGAATCAGCTGAGACACCAATTGGGAACGTATCAATTGGTCATGACAACATAGTTTTGTTTTCGACGTAGACAAGACCTATATGATCAATCACATCGTTGTCTTGTTTGGTTTTTGTCACAAACTACATCTTGTCCAATCGGTCATGACAGTTTAATATCATTTTCAGCATAGACTACACCTATACGATCGGTCAAGTCGTTGTACGTCTTATTTTTGTCACAGATCACACCCGATCCAATTGGTCATGCTAGGTTAATTTCATTTTCGACATACACTCCACTTGTACGATCGACCACGTTGTTATCCTATTTGGTTTTTATCATAGACTACACCCTATCCGAACAGTCACGACAACTTAGTATCATTTTCGATGTAGACCGTCCTTGTACGAGCAGTCATGTCATTGACCTGTCTAGTTTTCATCACAGACTGCACCCGATTCGATGGGTCATGACAACTTTGTTTCATTTTTGGCATAGACAACACTTTGTACGATTGGTCACGTTGTTGTCTTATCTCATTTTTGTCATAAACTGCACCCGTTTCGATTGGTCACGACAACTCAATTTTGTTTTCAGTGTAGACTCCACCTGTAGTATCAGTCACGTCGTTGTCCTGTCTCATTTTCATCACAGGCCATACTCGATCTGATCATTCACGACAACTCAATTTCGTTTTTGGCATAGGCCACACCTCTACAATCGATCATGTTGTTATCCTGTTTGGTTTTCGTCACATACTACACACGGTCCGAATAGTCACAATAACTCAATATCATTTTCAGCGTATACCACTCTTGTATGATCGATCATTTCATTGTCCTCTCTGTTTTTCATCATAAATCTTACCCGATTTGATTGGTCACGTAATTGTTCTGTCTTGTCTTTGTCACAAACCATATCTTGTCTGATCGATCACGACATCTCAGTTTTGTTTTCGGCATAGACAAGACTTATACAATCAATCACGACATTGTCCTATTTGGTTTTCATCATAGAATCCATCTTATTTGATTGATCACAATAGTTCAATATCGTTTTTGGCGTAGATTGCATATGTATAATTGGTCACATCATTGTCTTATTTGATTTTCATTACAGACCATACCCGATCTGATCAGTCATGATAACTTAGTTTCATTTTCGACATAGACTTACTTATACGATTGGTCATGTCGTTGTCCTGTTTGGTTTTAGTCACAGACCATACCCAATTCGATTGGTCATGGTAGCTCATTTTCATTTTTGATGTAGACTACATCTTTACAATCGGTCATGTCATTGTCTTGTCATGTTTTCTTCACAGATTTCACCTGATCTAAATAGTCATGACAACTTAATATCATTTTCGGCATAGACTGCTTTTATACAATCGGTCACGTCATTCTCTTGTTTGGTTTTCGTCACAGACTGAACCTAGTCTGAATAGTCACAATAACTTAACATCATTTTCGGCATAGAATACTTCTGTTTGATCGGTCACGTCGTTGTCTTGTCTGGTTTCATCATAGACTGCACCTAGTCTGAATAATCATGATAGCTCAGTTTCATTTTCAACGTAGATTACTCCTATTCAATCGGTCATGACAACTTAGTTTTTTTTTTCATCGTAAACCACACCTCTATAATCGATCAGATCGTTGTCTGGTCTGGTTTTCATCACAGACCACATTTGGTGCAATTAGTCACGACAACTCAGTTTTGTTTTCGTTGTAGATCGCACCTGTACAATCGATCACGTCATTGTCTTGTATGGTTTTGGTCATAAACCGCACCCATTTCGATCGGTCACAATAACTCAATTTTGTTTTTAGCGTAGACTCCACTTGTAGCTTCGGTGACGTTGTTGTCTTGTCTGGTTTTCATAACAGACCATACCTGGTCCAATTGATCATGGTAGCTCAGTTTTGTTTTCGGCATAGACCACACCTCTACAATTGGTCATGTTGTTGTCCTATATGGTTTTCATCACATATTACACCTGGTTTGAATAGTCACAACAACTTAGTATTGTTTTCAACGTAGACCGCCATTGTATTAGCAGTCATGTCATTGTCCTGTCTGGTTTTCGTCACAGACCATATCGGGTCTGATTGGCCATGATAGCTCAGTTTTATTTTTGGCATAGACCATATTTGTATGATCGGTCACATCGTTGTCCTATCTAGTTTTCATCACAGTCAGCACCAGGTCTGATCGGTCATGATAATGTAGTATGGTTTTTAGTATCGATCACTCTTATAAGATCGATCACATCGTTGACCTATCTAGTTTTTTTCATAGACTGCACCCGGTCTGATCGATCACTACAACTCAATTTTATTTTCAACGTAGACCATACCTATACAATCGGTTAGGTCGTTGTCCCGTCTGGTTTTTGTCAAAGATCACACCCAATCAGATAGTTCCCGAAAGTTCAATTTAGGTTTTAGAGTAGACTTGAACTATACGATCTGTAACATCATTGTCATGTTTGGTTTTCGTCACAAACTACAACTAGTTTGATCGATTAAGACAGTTGAGTATCGTTTTCAACGTAGACCGCACCTATACAATCGAACATTTCGTTGCTATGTCCAATAGGTCCCGACAGTTTAGTATCATTTTCGACGTAAACTAAACCTATACGATTGGTCATATCGTTATCTTGTCTAGTTTTTATCATGAACCATACTAGTCTAATTGGTTAATGTAGCTCGATTTTGTTTTTGGCATAAACCCCATTTGTATGATTAATCACGTCGTTGTCCTATCTGGTTTTTGTCACAATTGACACTGAGTTCGATAGGTCATGAAAATTCAATATCATTTTTGACATAGACCGCACCTATAAAATCGATCACGTCGTTGTCCTGTTTCGTTTTCATCATAGACCCCATCCAGTCTGATCAGTCACGACAACCCAATTTCGTTTTTGGCATAGACTACACCTGTATGATCAGTCACGTCGTTCTCCTGTTTGGTTTTCGTCACAAACCGCATTGAATTTGATTGGTCATAATGGCTCAATTTCATTTTTGGCATAGACCACATCTGTACAATCAATCATGTCATTATCCTCTTTGGTTTTCGTCATAGGTGCCACCCAAACCCATTGGTTATGATTGTTTAGTATCGTTTTTGGCTTAGACTGCACTTGTATGATCGATCATATCGTTGTCCTGTCTGGTTTTCGTCATCGACCACACCCGGTCCGATCGGTCATAACACCTTAGTTTTGTTTTCAATGTTGACTGCACCTATACAATCGGTCATATCATTCTCCTGTTTGAATTTCACCACAGACTACATTCGATTCGATTAGTCATGGCAACTTAGTTTTGTTTTAGACGTAGACCACATCTATATGATTAGTCACATCGTTGACCTATTTGGCTCTCATCACAGTTAGTACCCAATTGATTGGTCACGATAGCTCAATTTTGTTTTCGGTGTAGATCGTATTAATACGATCGATCAAGTCATTGTCCTGTCATGTTTTCATCAATGACCGCACCCGATTCGATAGGTCCCAATAGTTCAGTTTCAATTTCGGAGTAGGCCAATTCTATATGATCGATAACATTATTCTCCTATATGGTTTTCGTCATAGACTACACCCAGTCTAATTGAACACAACAACTCAGAATCGTTTTTAGTGTAGACTACACCTATATGATCGGTCATGTTGTTGCCATGTCTGGTTTTCATGATAGACCGCACTCGATCTGATCGGTTATGACTACTCGATTTCATTTTTGGTGTATTCCACACATGAAAGATTGGTCACATCATTGTCCTATCTTGTTTTGTAACTGAACACATCCTATCCGATAGGTCCTGATAATTCAGTATAGTTTTCAATGTAAACTAGACCTATATGATTAGTCACGTTGTTGTCCTGTTTAGTTTTCCTCCTTGATCGTACCTGATCTGATTGGTCATAGTAGCTCAATTTTATTTTTGGTGTAGACCTTATTTGTACGACCAGTCATGTCATTTTCTGTTTGGTTTTCATCATAAACCACATCTAGTCTGATCAGTCATGACAACTTAGTTTCATTTTTAACATTGACTGCACCTATCAATCACGTTGTTGTCCTATCTAGTTTTCGTCACAAACCGCACCAAGTCTAATTGTCATGATAACTTAATTTCATTTCGGTGTAGACTGCACTTGTACAATTAGTCACGTCTTTGTCCTCTAGTTTTTGTCACCAACCACACCTGATCTGATCAGTTATAATAGTCTAGCTTCGTTTTCAGCGTAGATTGTACCTGTACAATTGATCACGTAGTTCATTTGTGTGAATTTTGTCACAAACCACTCGATTCAATTGGTCATGGTAGTTCAGTTTTGTTTTCGGCGCAGACCGTACTTGTATGATCAGTTAGGTCGTTGTATTGTCTGGTTTTCATCATAGATCTCACCCAATTAGATAGGTCTTGACTGTTCAATTTCGATTTCGGAGTAGACCAAACCTATATGATCAACAACGTTGTTGTCTTGTCTGGTTTTCATCATAGAGTGCATCCAATCAAATCGAGTATGAAAACTCAAAATCATTTTCGACATAGAGCGCATTTATAAGATTGGTCATGTCTTTGTCATGTCTAGTTTTCATGATAGACCACACCCGATCCAATCTATCACGATTGCTCAATTTTGTTTTCAGCATAGATTGTACCTGTATGTTCAGCCAAGTCGTTGTCCTATTTGGTTTTCATAACAAATCGCACATAGTTTGATAGGTCTCGACAATTTAGTTTCAGTTTTAGAGTAAACCAGACCTAATACGATTGGTCATGTCATTTTTCTGTTCAATTTTTGTCACATATTACACTCGGTCTGATTGTTCATGATAGCTTTGTTTCATTTTCAATGTAAATTGCACCTGTATGATCGGTCATATCGTTGGTCCTATCTGGGTTTGGCAACATACCGCACTAGGTTTGATAGGTCCCAATAGTTCAGTTTCGGTTTTGGTGTAGACTACACTAATACAATTGATCATGTCATTGTCCTGTCTAGTTTTCATCATAGACCGCACACATTCAAATAGGTCCCAACAGCTCAGTATCGTTTTTGGTATAGACCATACCTATACAATCAATCATCTCGTTGTCTTGTTTGGTTTACATGATAAACCGCACCCTGTCCGATTGGTTATGACGACTCAGTTTCATTTTCAGTGTAGACCGCATATGGAAGATCGATCGCATCGTTGTCCTGTCTAATTTCGTCATAAACCACACTCGGTCCAATAGAACCCAACAACTTAGTATTATTTTCAGCATAGACCAGACCTATACAATTGGTCATGTCATTGTCCTATCTGGTTTTTATCATTCAACGTACCTAATTCGATTTGTCACAACAACTCAGTTTCATTTTCTACATAGACCACGTCTATACAATCAATCACATCATTGTCCTATCTGGTTTTCGTCACAATCAGCATCCTGTCCGATTGATTACAACATTGTCCTATTTGGTTTTCGTCATAGATTGCACCCTATCCGATCAGTCACTACATCTCAGTTTCGTTTTCACTATAGGTTGCACCTTATAATTCGTCATGTCGTTGTCCTATCTAGTTTTAGTTAGAGACTACACCTGGTCTGATTGGTCATGACAACTCAGTTTAGTTTTTGGCATAGACCACATCTATACGATCAGTCACGACATTGTCCTATATGGTTTTCGTCATAGTTGGCACCGGGTCTAATCGATCATGATAACTCAATTTCATTTTTGGCATAGATCACACTTATATAATTAGTCATGACATTGTCCTGTCTGGTTTTCACCATAGGTCACTCCCGGTTTAATCGATAATGGTAGCTCAATTTCTTTTTCGGTATAGACCATACCTATACAATCGGTCACACCGTTGTCCTATCTGGTTTTCGTCACAGACCACACCCGATCAAATAGGTCCCAATAGTTCAGTATCGTTTTTGGCATAGACCAGACCTATATGATCGGTCATGTCATTGTCTAGTATAGTTTTCTTCATAGACTACACCCGATTTGATTGATCATGACAACTCAGTTTCGTTTTCGCTATAGACTACACCTATATGATCAACCATATCACTGTCTTGTCTGATTGTAGTCATAGATCACACTCACTCTGATCAACAATGATTGATCAGGTTCGTTTTCAAATTAGACCACATCTGTATGATTAGTCACATCGTTGTCCTATCTAGTTTTTGTCATAGACTGCACCCGATTCGATTGGTCACGATAGCTCAGTTTCGTTTTCGGTGTAAACTACACCTATACCATTGGTCATTTTGTTGTCTTGTTTGGTTTTGGTAACATACTGCACCCGGTTTGATAGGTCCCAATAGTTCAATTTCAATTTTGGTAGAGACTACACCTATACAATCGGTCACCTCGTTGTCCTATTCGGTTTTCATCACAAACCGCATATAGTCAAATAGGCCTTGATATTTTAGTTTTGTTTTGGCGTAGACCACACCTATATAATCGGTCACATCATTGTATTGTCTAGTTTTCGTCACAAACTGCACCCGGTTCGATTAGTCACAATAGCTCGATATTGTTTTTGATGTAAACCGTACCTTTACGATCAATCATGTCATTGTTCTATTTGGTTTTCATGACATACTACCCTCGATCTGATCGATCATGATAACTTAGTTTCGCTTTCAGCATAAACTGCATGTGGAAGATCAGTCACATCAATGTCTTGTCTGGCTTCGTCATAGACCGCACCTAGTCCAATAGGTCCCGATAGTTCAGTATCATTTTCAATGTAGACTAGACCTATACTATCGGCATCACAAACCGCACTCGGTCCAATTGTTCATGTAACTTTGTTTAATTTTTGGCAAAGATCACATATATACGATTAGTCATGTCGTTGTCTTCTTTGGTTTTCGTCACAGTCGACACCCGATCCGATTGATCACGATAGTTAAGTTTCAGTTTTGACGTAAACAATTCTTGTATGATCGGTCACATAGTTGTCCTATCTGGTTTTCATTATAGTCAGCACCCGCTTCGATCAGTCACGACATTTTAGTTTTGATTTTGGCATAGACCGCTCCATTCTGATCGATCATATTGTTGTCCTATATGTTTTCGTCACTAACCACACCGATCCTAATAGTTCAATATAGTTTTCAATGTAGACTTCTCCCGTACTATCGGTTAGGTTGTTGTCTTGTCTAGTTTTCATGACAGACCACACCTAGTTTGATCAGTCACAACAACTCAATTTTGTTTTCAGCATAGACCGCATGTGGAACATCGATCACATTGTTGTCTTGTCTGGTTTCACCATATACTGCACCCAGTCTAATAGGTCGCAATAATTTAATATCTTTTTCAACATAAACCAGATCTCTACGATCGGTCACATCGTTGTCTTGTTGGTTTTCATCACAGACCGTACCTAGTCCGATTGATGATGACAACTCTGTTTTGTTTTCGACATAAACTGCACTTGTGCGAGCAGTCACGTTGTTTTCCCGTCTGGTTTTCATCATAGACCGCACTTGGTTTGATCATTCATGGTAACTCAATTTCATTTTTGGTGTAGACCACATCTATACAAATAGTCACGTCATTGTCCTATTTGGTTTTCATCACAATCGACACCCAATCTGATCGATCACAATAGTTAAGTTTCAATTTCAGCATAGACTGCTCTTGTACAATCGGTCACATAGTTGTCTTATTTCGTTTTCATAACAGTCGGCACCCGGTCCGATCGGTGACGACATTTCAATTTCAATTTCGGCATAGATCACTCCATTATGATTTGTCATGTCGTTGTCTTATCTACTTTTTATCATAGACCACACCTGGTCTGATCAGTCCCAATAGTTGAGTATAGTTTTGGGCATACGTCACTCCTATATGATTGGTCAGGTTGTTTTCCTCTTTGGTTTTCATCTCAGACTGCACCCAGTTTGATCAGTCATGATAGTTCATTTTTAGTTTTGGAGTAGACTAGACCTATACGATTGGACACGTCGTTATCCTGTCTAGTTTTTGTCATAGACTACACCGGATCAAATTGATCATGACAATTCAATTTCGTTTTTGGTATAAGTTGTACTTGTACGGTCAGTTATGTCATTGTCCTATCTAGTTTTCATAATGTATCACACTCGATTTGATGGCTCTCGATAATTCAGTTTCAGTTTCAGCGTAGACCACACCTATACAATCATTCATGTCGTTGTTCTGTCTGGTTTTTTTCATAGACCACACCCAATCAGATAGTCTCGATAGTTCAACTTTGGTTTCAACATAGACCACACCTATATAATCAGTCACGTCGTTGTGTTGTCTGGTTTTCGTTATAGATTGTATCTAATCGGATCAGTCACGATAACTCAGTTTCGTTTTTAGTGTTGACCACATACAGAAGATTGGTCACATCGTTGTCCAGATAGTTCAATATCATTTTCAATGTAAACCAGACCTATATGATCGGTCACATCATTATGTTGTTTGGTTTTTATCACAGATTGCACCCGACCTAATAAGTCACGACAACTCAATTTCATTTTCGGCATAGACTGTACCTATATGACTAATCACATCATTGTGTTGTCTAATTTTCATCACAGGTCGTATCCAATTCGATCAATGATAGCATCTCATTTATGTTTTCGGCGTAGACCACGTCTGTATGACCAGTCACGTCATTGTCCTATTTGGTTTTCGTCATAGTTCACACTCTATCTGATCGGTCACAACAGTTGAGTATCATTTTTGGTATATATTAGACTTATATGATTAGTCATGTCGTTGTCCTATTTGGTTTTCGTCACAGACTGCACCCAGTTTGATTGGTCATGAAAGCTTAGTTTCCTTTTCAATGTAGATTGCACCTATAAGATCGTTGTCCTATATGGTTTTCATCACAAACCACACCCGATCTGATATGTCCCAATTGTTCATTATAGTTTTCAGAATAGACCGTACCCATAGGATTAGTCAAGTCATTGTCCAATTTGGTTTTTATCATAAACCACATCCAGTCTGATTGGTCATGATAGTTCAATAAGTCCAATCAATTTAGTAATGTTTTTTGGCGTAGACCACACCTATATGATTGGTTAGGTTGTTATGTTATCTAGTTTTCATGACAGACCGTACTCGATCTGATTGGTTTCGATAACTCTGTTTCATTTTTGGCATAAATCGCACTTATACAATCGGTCATGTCATTGTCTTGTATGGTTTTCATAACGTACCACATCTGATTTGATAGATCCCGACAATTCAGTTTCATTTTCGGCATAGACTGTACCTATACGATCGATCACGTCATTGTCCTATCTGATTTTCATCACAAACCACACCCAGTTTGATCAATGACAGTTCATTTTCATATTCAACATATACCACATTTGTATGATCAATCACGTTGTTGTTCTATCTAGTTTTTATCATAGTCGACACCCAGTCTGATCGGTCCCGATAGTTTAGTATCATTTTCGGCGTACACTAATCTATATGATTGGTCACATCATTGTCCTATCTTGTTTTTGTCACAAACTGCACCCAATTTGATTGGTTATGACAACTCAGTTTCGTTTTCTGCATAGACCACATCGCTATGATCAATCACATTGTTGTTATTAGGATAGAGCCCTTAAAAGCATGACATGATGTACAAACTCTTAGTTTTTATTATTTATTTAATAAAGTTTTAGCTCAATTTTATTTATCATTTTTCCATGCATTATATCTTGTAAGCATTCTGGCATACATCTTTTACATTGTACGTGACTTAGGAGCATTAGGAGTTGCACGGAAGATCCAAGTCATGGGTTCCTTACAAATAGATGACTTGTTCACATTCGATTCATGGGTCTAGGAAACCCATTAGAGGTTGTAGTGCACCACCTTTTAATCAGAGGGATGACTAATCTTGGCTATTAGGATGGGTTTCCCATGGTGAGTGCACTAGTGTGTATGGTTACACATTGGACAAGACATAGGGAAAGTTATGACTTAAGGTTATCAAGTAGTCATGGCTTCACCAAGTTGCTTCATTGTGTTGTCTCTTAACCTTGAGAAAATATTGAGTTTATGCTGAAGTTAGCAATGGCTTTGACCTATAGGTGAGATCGTAAGTTGATCATATATTCCATTTGGATTGGTTCACTATTGATGGAAGCTTGTATCAATAGGTATTCTCAATAGAGGCACCATTATATCTCTTGGGATTGAGACAGTGTGTCCCCTTAGGTGATCCCAAGGAGATGTTCATGGAGACTATGGCCATAGTAGCTCCTTAAGTGGAACTTGACATAGGCTCCTTGAGAGTAATATGTCAATTGAACACACAATAGGAGGATCTATAACTCAAAGATGGTAGAGGTAGTCTTGAAAGGCTGATTGCTTTCACCTTGTTAGATTATGGACACCAGTTCATAGGGAGACTGAACACAATGGATAGCATGTCACGAACCCGAGCACTTGATGTTTTGTTGTTATTTACATAGGATACTAGAGTTCAATTGATTCTCTATAGTGGGATGTTTAATGAACTTCAGAATTGGATTCTAAGGGAGCTAGTATTCCTATGGGTCCCAGTGGTCCTCACTCTAAGCTCATATACCTTGTTGGCATAGATTATGAGGGTTGAATTGGCTCTAGATTCACTTTTGTGCATAAGGATGTTTTGATAATTACACAAGATTGCATGAGGGTAAGTGAATAAGGTCTCTAGATTGGGTTAATTGATTAATTCGTAGGCCCTGTTGGGTTAATTAATTAATTAGGAACCGTTTTGGGCTAGATTAAGTGACCCAAGCCCTTAATGGTCTCAAGTCTCTTAAGCCAAGTAGGAAACCCTATAAATACCCCCTTAGGGGTAACGGTTCACATAGGTTTTTCTAGAGAGTCATCTTCCATCTTTAAAGAGAGGGAGAGAGTCATTGTTGTTTGCGTCTTAGATCTAAGCAATGGAAGCAATAACAATTTTTTTAAAATTGATCTTTTAGGGTTAAAGATCTAACCTTTAGGTTTGGATGTTCCCAAGCCTTAAATTCCAAGTGTTGAAGACGGTCTTCAAGTTTTTGGAAGTCTTGAAAACCCACGATCTTCTGCCCTTTGACTCAACCTTATTCTTGGCACACTTTCAGTGGGGAGGAAAGGAGGGTAAAGATTATAACTCTCTTTCTCTCTGGATGGTGGAAAATAAAAGTTATGGAAACCCTAACCCCTATGGGGTATTTATAAGGTTCTAATTGGGCTTAAGTGACTTGAGCCCACATGGGGTTGGGTCACTTAATCTAGCCCAAAATGGGTCCTAATTGATTAATTAACCCAATAGGGCCTACTAATTAATCAATTAGCCCAATCCAGAGACTTTGTTCACTTACCCCTATGCAACCTTACATAATTATCAAAACACCCTTATGCACAAAAGTGAACCTAGAGTTAATTCGACCCTCATAATCCATGCTAACAAGGTATATGAGCTCAGAGTGGGGACCACTAGACCCACAGGAGTATTGGCTCCCTTAGAATCCAATTCTAAAGTTGATTCAACATTCCACTATAGAGAATCAACTGAACTCTAGTATCCTATGTAAATAACAAGAAGACACTACATGGTCGGGTTCATGACCTGTTATTCATTGTGTTCAGTCTCCCCATGAACTGGTGTCCATAATCTAACAAAGTGAAAGTTATTAGCCATTCAAGACCACCTCTACTATCCTTGAGTTACAAATCCTCCTATTGTGTATTCAACTGACATATCTTAGTTCTCAAAGAGCTTATGTCAAGTACCACTTTAGAAACTACTATGGCCATAGTTTCCATGAACACACCTCCTTAAAATCACCTAAGAGAACACATTATCTCAATCCCATGAGATATCATAGTGCCTCTATTAAGAATACCTATTGCTATCGACTTTCATCAACAGTGACCCAATCCATAGGGAATATATGATCAACTTATGATCTCACCCGTAGGTCAAATCCACTGCTAACTTTAGCATGAGCTCAATGTTCTCTCAACATTGAGAGACAACACAATGAAGTAACTTGATGAGGTCAAGACTACTTGACAGCCTTCAGTCATGACTCATCATAGGTCCTGTCTAATGAGTAACCATACACACTAGTGCACTCATCATGGAAAATCACCCCGATAGCCAAGATTAATCATCCCTCCAATTAGGTGGTGCACTACAACCTCTAATGGGTTGCCTAGACCCATGAACCGGTTGTGAACAAGTCATCTATTTGCAAAAAAACTCATGACTTAGATCTTCTATGGAACTCCTAATGCACCTAAGTCACGTACAATGCAAAAAGATGTAGACAAGAATGTTCATAAAGTATAATACATGGAATAAGGATAGATAAAAGTGAAACTAGAACATCATTAAATAAATAACGAATTCCAAATTTATTACATCATGTTACTGTTTTAAGGGCTTTATCCTAGCAATTTCCTCCACATTCTCTTCCATCCTCATCAGAAGTGTGTCAAGATCAAGATTCAAGTCTTCAGCCGGAAGACTTTGGGTTTAGAGATTTCTGTGATTTCGTTCTTCATTTTTACCACGCAGATTTGATTCAGGAACATCTAAATTTAAGGTATGGTTTTCATTAGCACTTCCTGAATCCTTTTAACATTTCTTTGTTGTGCACAATACTTAAAAAAAAACCTAAGATAGTTATGCATGTTCCAAATCTATACGATCGGTCATGTCATTGTCCTGTCTAGCTTTGGTAACATACCTTATCCGATTCAATAGGTCCCAATAGTTAAGTTCCAATTTCAACATAGACCACATTTATACAACTGGTCACATCATTGTCCTGTCTAGTTTTCGTCATAAATCGCACCTGGTCAGATAGGTCCCAACTGTTCAGTTTTAGTTTCGGCGTAGACCATCCCTATACAATCGGTCACGTCGTTATCCTATTTGGTTTTCGTCATAGACTGCACCCAATCTGATAGTCACGACAACTCAATATCCTTTTTGGCATATATCACACCTATGTGATCGGTCATGTCATTGCCCCTGTCTAGTTTAGATGACAGACTACACCCGATCCGATCTGTTATGACAACACAATTCCATTTTCGGCGTAAACCACATGTGGATGATCGGTCACATTGTTATCTTGTTTGGTTTCGTCATAAAGCGCACTCAGTTCGATAGGTCCCGACATTCACTATTATTTTTTAAATAGACTAGACCTATACAACTGGTCACGTTGTTGTCCTACTTGGTTTCGTCATAGATCACACCCAATCTGATATGTCTCGACAGTTAAGTATTGTTTTCAGTGTACACCAAACCTAAATGATCAGTCATGTTGTTATTTTGTCTAGTTTCGTCATAGATCACACCTAGTCCAATAGGTCCTAACATTTCAATATCTTTTTCGGTGTAGACCAGACCTTTTTGATCGGTCACGTTGTTGTCCTGTATGGTTTTTGTCACATACTTCATTTGATCCATTCAGTTATGACAACTCAATTTCATTTTCAACATAGACTACACCTATACGATCACATCATTATCCTATCTGGTTTTCGTAATAGACTACGCCTGTTTTGATTGATCACGATAGCTCAATTTTGTTTTTAGTATAAACCGCACCTATATGATTGATCATGTCATTGTCCTCTCTAGTTTTGGTAACAAACTGTACCTAGTTCGATAGGCCTCTACAATTCAATTTTTGTTTCGTCGTAAACCACACCTATACAATAGGTCACATTGTTGTCTTTTCTGGTTTTCCTCATAGACCGCACTTGGTCAGATAGGTTCCAACTATTCAATTTCAGTTTTGGCGTAGACCACACCTATACAATTGGTCACGTCATTATCTTAACTGGCTTTTGTCACATATTACACCTGGTCTGATGAGTAATGACAATTTAGTATCATTTTCGGCATAAACCACACCTAGTCCAATCAGTGATGACAATTCAGTTTTGTTTTCGGCATAGACCACACGTGGAAGATCGGTCACATTATTGTCCTATCTGGTTTCGTCATAGACCGTACCCAGTTTGATAGGTTGCAAAAGTTTAATATCTTTTTCTACGTAGACCAAACCTATACGATCGATCACATCATGGTCTTGTCTAGTTTCATCACAGATCACACCCGATCCGATAGGTCCCGATAGTTCAGTAACATAGACCAGACTTATATGATCAGTCACATCATTGTCCTGTCTGGTTTTATCACAGATCGCACCCGGTCCGATAGGTCTTGACATTTAAGTATCATTGTCGGTATAGATTAGACCTATATGATTGGTCACGTCATTATCTTATCTGATTTTCATGACAAAATAAACCTAATCCGATCGGTCATGACATTGCAGTTTCCTTTTCGGTGTAGACCACATCTATACGATCAGTCATGTCGTCATCCTATTTGGTTTTTGTCACAAATTTCACTTGGTCTAATCGGTCACAATGGCTCAATTTCATTTTTGATGTAACAACACCTGTACAGTCGGTCACATCATTGTCCTATCCGATTTTTGTCACAAACCGCACTCGATTTGTTGAATAAGGACTACTCAATTTCATTTTCGACGTAAATCGTACCTGTTTGATCAATCAGGTCATTGTCTTGTCTAGTTTTCATGATAGATCGCACCTGATTCAATCTGTCACGACAACTCAGTTTCATTTTTGGCATAGACCACACCTATACAATCGGTCTCATCATTGTCCTGTCTAGTTTTCATCATAGACCACACCTGGTCACATAGGTCCTGACTATTCAGTATCTTTTTCAGCATAGATTGCCCCTATACAATTGGTCACGTTGTTTTTTTGTCTATTTTTCATCACATATTGCACTTAGTCCTATCACTCACGACAACTCTATCATTTTCGACGTAGATCGCACCTATATGATCAGTCATATTAATGTCCTATCTGGTTTTCATCCCAAACTGCACTGAATTCGGTCTATCATAACAACTCAATATGTTTTTGGTGTAGTTCATTTTTGTACGATCGGTCACATCGTTGTCTTGTCTTGTTTTCATCACAAACCGCACCTGATTCGATCAGTCACGAAAACTCAATTTCATTTTTCATGTAGATTGTACCTATATAATTGATCAGATTGTTATCCTATCTAATTTTCATCATAGACCGCACCTAGTCAGATAGGTCCCGACAATTCAGTTTTAGTTTTGGAGTAGACCAGATCCATACGATTAGTCACATCATTGTCCTATCTAGTTTTTATCACAGACTACACATGGTTCGATTGATTACAACAACTCAGTTAAGTTTTTAATGTATACCGAACTTGTACGATTGGTCATGTCATTGTTCTGCCTGGTTTTGGTAACATATCACACCCAGTTCGATAGGTCTTGACAGTTTAATTTCAGTTTTGGTGTAGACCACACCTATACAATTGATCACGTCATTTTCCTGTCTGGTATTCGTCATAGACCACACCCGGTCAAATAGGTACCGATAGTTTAGTTTAGGTTTCGGTGTAGAACACACCTATACAATCGGTAACGTTGTTGTCCTATCTGGTTTTTGTCACATACATCACCCGATTCGATCAGTCACGATAGCTCAGTATCATTTTTGGCGTAGACCACACTTGTATAATTGGTTATATCTTTGTCTTGTCTAGTTTTCATGATATACCGCACTCGGTCCGATTGGTGACAATAGCTCAGTTTCATTTTCGGCATAGACTACATCTGTACTATTGGTCACGTCATTGTCATGTCTAGTTTTTGTCATAGATTGCACCTAATCCGACAAATCATGACAACTCAATTTTGTTTTCAATGTAGTCCATTTTGATACTATTGGTGATGTCATTGTTTTGTCTTGTTTTCGTAATAGACCATACTTGGTCCGATCGGTCATGAGAGCTTAATTTTGTTTTTGGCATAGGACGTACTTGTACAATCGGTCAACTCGTTGTCCTTTCTAGTTTTCATCATAGGCCGTGCCCAGTCAGATAGGTTCCGACAGTTCAGTTTTGATTTTAGAGTAGGCCAGACCTATACAATTGGTCACTTCATTATCCAATCTGGTTTTCATCATAAATTATACTCGATCTAATCGATCACGACAAGTCTGTTTCATTTTCGATGTAAACTGCACTATGACGATCGGTCATATCATTGCCTTTTTGGTTTTGGTAACATACCACACCCAGTTTGATAGGCCCCGATAGTTTAGTTTTAGTTTCAATGTAGATCATACCTATACAATCGATTATATCACTGTCCTGATTGGTTTTCGTCACAGACTACACCCGGTCCGATCAGTCACATAAGCTCAGTATCAGTTTAAGTGTAGACTGCACCTGTACAATCGATCATGTTGTTGTCCTGCCTAGTTTTCATGATAGACCGCACATGGTCCGATTGGTCATGAGAGCTTAGTTTGATTTTCGACATAGATTACACTTGTATGATCGGTCATGTCATTGTCCTATCTGGTTTCATCACAAACCTCACTGTCTTATTAGTCACGATAGCTTTGTTTCATTTTTCGCATTGATCATACTTATATGATCGGTAATGTAGTTGTCCTATTTGGTTTTCATCGTAGACTACACTTGGCCAGATAGGTCCTGAAAATTCAATTTCAGTTTCGGCATTGACCAGACCTATACTATTGATCATGTCATTGTCCTGTTTGGTTTTCGTCACAAACGGTGCCCGGTCCGATCAGTCACAATAGTTGAATTTCATTTTCGGTGTAAACTGCACATGTACGATCAATCATGTTGTTGTCCTATCTGGTTTTTGTCACAAACTGCACCCGATCCGATCTATTACAACAACTCAGTTTCATTTTTGGGATAGATCGTACCTGTACCATCAATCAGGTCATTGTCCTGTCTAGTTTTCCTCATAGAACCCACTCAATCAAATAGGTCCTAATAATTTAGTTTCGATTTTAGAGTAGACCAAGCCTATATGATCAATCATGTTGTTGTTCTGTTTGGCTTTCATCATATACTGCACTTGGTCTGTCTGATCACAGTAGCTCAGTTTGGTTTTTGATGTAAACTATACCGTACAATCAGCCATGTTGTTGTCTTGTCTACTTTTGGTAACATACAACACCTAATTCGATAGGTCCCAACATTTTAGTTTTGATTTCGATCATAGACCACACCCGATTAGATTAATCACAATAACTCAATTTCATTTTCGGTGCAAACCGCACCTATACAATCGATCACGTCATTGTCTTGGTTGGTTTTCGTCACAGTCAACACTAGGTCTAATAAATCACGATAGTTTAGTTTCACTTTTGACGTAGATCACACATGTATGATCAGTTGCATCGTTGTTCTATCTTATTTATACATAGATCACATCTTATCTAATAAGTCCAAATAGTTCAGTATATTTTTCGGTGTAAACCGCACCTATTTGATCAGGTCATTGTTCTGTTTGGTTTTCATGACAGACCACACCCGATCCGATCAGTTATTTCATTTTCAACGTAGCCCGCACGTGGATGATTGATCACATCATTGTCCTATTTGGTTTCGTCATAGATCACACTAGGTCTGATAGGTCCTAACAATTTAGTATCGCTTTTAGTGGAGACCAAACCGTTACAATCGGTCACATCATTGTGTTGTTTGGTTTTCATCACAAATCACCTTAGGTCTGATCGATCACAACAACTCAATTTTGCTTTTGGAGTACATTGCAATTGTATGATCCGTCATGTCATTGTCCTATCTAGTTTTTATCACATACCGCACCCGATTCGATTGGTCATGACAACTCAATTTCGTTTTCAACGTTGACCACATTTGTACAATCTATCATGTCATTGTCCTATCAAGTTTTTGTCATAGTCGGCACCCAATTCGATCGCTCATGATAATTCAATTTCGATTGTAATGTAGACCATTCCTATACAATTAGTCACATTGTTATCCTATTTAGTTTTCGTCATAGACCGTACCTAATTCAGTTTTGGTTTAGGCATAGACCCACCTGTAAGATAGATCACATAATTATTTTATTTTCTTTTCATCACAAACCGCACTTGTCTGGTCGATCAGGTTATTGTCCTGTCTGGTTTTCATCATAGATTACACCTAGTCCGATTGATCATGATAATTCAATTCCTTTTTTAGCCTAGACTACACTTATAAGATCAGTCATATTGTCATTCTGTCTTATTTTTGTGTAGGTCGCACCTGGTCCGATAGGTCCTAATAATTCAATACAGTTTTTGGTGTAAATCGTACCTATACGATTAGTCAGGTTTTTGTCCCATTTGGTTTTCATCACAAACTGCACCCGACCCAATCAGTGACGACAACTTAGTTTTTTTTCAACATAGACCACACCTATATGATTAGTCACATCATTGTCCTATCTGGTTTTCATCACAAACTGCACCCGCTTCAATCGATGAAGACAACGTAGTTTCATTTTTGGCATAGACCGTACTTGCATGATCAATTAGGTCATAGTCTTGTTTGGTTTTCATCACAAATCGCACCCATTCAAATAGGTCCCAATAGTTCAGTTTCAGTTTTGGAGTAGACCAAACCTATACAATCAATCACATCAATATCCTGTCTTGTTTTCATCACATAATGTACCCAATCCGATCGATCACAATTGCTCAGTTTTGTTTTTTATGAAGACCACACCTATACGATCAGTCATATGGTTGTCCTGTTTAGTTTTCATAACATGTCGCACTCGGTTCCATCGGTCTCGATAGTACAATTTTGGTTTCGGCATAGACCACACCTGTACAATTAGTCACATCGATGTCCTATTTAGTTTTTGTCACAAATTGCCCCCAATGTAATTGGTCACGATAGTTCAGTTTTCTTTTTGGTGTAGACTGCACCTTTACAATTGGTCACGTCGTTGTCCTGTCTGGTTTTCATCACAGACTGCACTTGGTTAGATCGATCACAGTAGATCAATATCATTTTCGAGGTAGACCACATCCGTATGATCCATCACGTTGTTGTCCTATCTAGTTTTCATCACAATCAGTACCCAGTCTAATCTATCATAACAATTCAATTTCAGTTTCGATGTAAACCACTCCTATAGGATCGGTAACGTCGTTGTCCTTTCTAGTTTTCATTATAAATCACACCCAGTTCGATCCCTTATGACAACTTAATTTCATTTTCAGTGTACGATGCGCCTGTACAATTGGTTAGGTCGATGTTCTGTTTGGTTTTCTTCACAGACCGCACTTGGTCAGATAGGTCTCAACAAATTAGTTTCAGTTTTGGAGTAGACTAGACCTATACGATCAATCACGTTATTGTCCTATCTGGTTTTCGTCATAGATTGCACACAGTTTGATCAATCAGGACATCTCTATTTCCTTTTCAATGTAGACCGTACCTATATGATCGATCAAGTCATTGTCTTGTCTAGTTTTCATCATAGATAGTACTCGGTCAGATAGCTCTCGACAATTTAGTTTCAGTTTCAGAGTAAACCACACCTATACAATCAGTCACATCATTGTCCAATATGGGTTTCATCACTGACTACACTGGGTCTGATTGTTCACGATAACTTAATATCACTTTTAGCATTGAACACACATATACGATTAGTCATGTTGTTGCCATGTCTGGTTTTCATGACAAACCGCACTCGATCAAAGAGCTGACAGTTCAGTTTCTATTTTGAAGTAGACTAAACCTATATGATCGATCATGTTGTCTTGTCTGGTTTTGTCACGACCGTACTCGGTTCGATAGGTGCCAACAATTCAATATTATTTTTGGCATAGACTAGATGTATACAATCTATCACATCATTGTCTTGTCTTGTTTTTGTCACAGACAACACCCGGTCAGATCGATCACGACAATTCAGTTTTATTTTTGGCACATACCTCATTTGTATGATCAATCATGTCATTGTCTTATTTGGTTTTCTAGTCAACACCTAGTTCGATCGGTCATGATAGTTCAATTTCAATTTTGACGTAGACCGTTCCTTTACAATGGGTCACGTTGTTGTCCTGTCTGGTTTTCATCAATGATCGCACCCGGTCTGATCTGTCCTGACAGTTCAATTTCCTTTTGGACGTAAACCACACCTATAAGATTGGTCACATCATTGTCTTGTTTGCTTTTCATCATAGACTGCACCTAATCCAGTAGGTCCTAGCAGTTTATTATAGTTTTTGGCGTAGACCGTACCCATATGATCGTCAATTCGTTGTCCTGTCTGGTTTTTATCACATACTACACATAATCCAATCAGTCAAGATAGTTCGGTTTGCTTTTCGGCGTAGACCACACCTGTAAGATCGGTCACATCGTTGTTCAATCTTTTTTTTCCATCATAGACTTCAACCAGTCCAATCGATCATGACAACTTAGTTTCAATTTTGGTGTAAACCACACCTACACGATCGATCATGTCATTGTCTTATTTGGTTTTCGTCATAGTCAACACCTAGTTCGATCGATCATGACAGTTCAATTTCAATTTCGACGTAGACCGTTCCTTTACAATGGGTCACGTTGTTGTCCTGTCTGGTTTTCATTAATGATCACACTCGGTCTGATCTGTCATGACAGTTCAATTTCCTTCTCGGCATAAACTACACCTATAAGATTGGTCACATCATTGTCTTGATTTCTTTTCTTCACAGACTGCGCCTAATCCAATAGGTCCTAACAGTTTATTATAGTTTTTGGCATAGACCGTACCCATATGATCGTCAATTCATTGTCATGTCTGGTTTTTATCATAGACTACACATAGTCCAATCAGTCATGATAGTTCAATTTGCTTTTCGGTGTAGACCACACCTGTAAGATCGGTCACATCGTTGTTCAATCTTTTTTTTTTTTGGTCATAGACTTCAACCAGTCCAATCGATCATGACAAGTTAGTTTCATTTTTGGTGTAAACCACACTTGTACGATCGATCATGTCGTTGTGCTGTTTGATTTTAGTAACATATCACACCCAGTTTGATAGTTCTCGATAGTTCGGTTTCAGTTTCGACGTAAACCATACCTATACTATTGGTCACGTAATTATCTTGTCTGGTTTTTGTCACAAATCACATATGGACAGATAGGTCTTGATAGTTCAGTTTCGATTTTGACGTAGACCTCACCTATACCATCAGCCATGTCATTGCTCTATTTGGTTTTCATCACATATTGCACCCAGTCTCATTAGTCATGACAACTTAGTATCGTTTTCGACGTAGACTGCACTTGTATGATCAGTCATGTCGTTGTCCTATTTGGTTTTCATAATAGACCACACCTGATCTGATTGATCACGACAGCTCAATTTCATTTTTGACATAGACCGCACATGGTAGATCAGCCACAATGTTGTCTTGTTTGGTTTCGTCACAGACCGTACCCGGTTTGATAGGTGCCAACAGTTCAATATTATTTTTGGCATAGACTAGATGCATATAATCTATCACGTTATTATCTTGTTTTGTTTTTGTCACAGACAACACTCGGTCAGATCGATCATGACAACTCAATTTTATTTTTGGCACATACCACATTTGTATGATCAATCATGTCATTGTCTTATTTGGTTTTCTAGTCAACACCTAGTTCGATCGGTCATGATAGTTCAATTTCAATTTTGACGTAGACCGTTCCTTTACAATGGGTCACGTTGTTGTCTTGTCTGGTTTTCATCAATGATCGCACCCGGTCTGATCTATCATGACAGTTCAATTTCCTTTTCGGCGTAAACCATACCTATAAGATTAGTCACATTATTGTCTTATTTGTTTTCCATCATAGACTGCACCTAATCCAGTAGGTCCCAACAGTTTATTATAGTTTTTGGCGTAGACCGTACCCATATGATCGTCAATTCGTTATCCTGTCTGGTTTTTATCACATACTACACATAGTCCAATCAGTCATGATAGTTCAGTTTGCTTTTCGGCGTAGACCACACCTGTAAGATCGGTCACATCGTTGTTCAATCTTTTTTTTTTTTTTTTGTTTAGATAGCACTTGGTCCAATAGGTCTTGACATTTTAGTATAGTTTTCGGCGTATACCGCATGTGTAGGATTGGTTAGGTCATTGTCCTATCTTGTTTTCATCACAAATCGTACCTGATTGATCTATCACAACAATTCAATTTTATTTTTAGCGTAGACTACATTTGTAATATCGGTCACATCTTTGTCCTGTCTGGTTTTGTCATTGACCACACCCAGTCCTGATAGTTATTTTTCAATTTTAGTGTAGACCAGACCTATAAGATTGGTCACATCATTGTCCTGTGTGGTTTTCGTCACAAATCGCACTCGGTCTGATCAAACAAGGTAGCTTCATTTCATTTTCGGCGTAGACCGCATATGTATGATCGATCATGTTGTTGTCCTTTTGTTACAAATGACACTCGTTCGAATTGGTAACGATAATTTAATATCATTTTCGATGTAGACCGCACTTGTACGATCAGTCACATTATTGTCTTCTCTGACTTTCATCACCAACCACACCCATTTTAATGGGACACAGTTGCTTAGTTTTGTTTTAAGTGTAGACCATGTCTATACTATCAATCACATAGTTTTCATATCTAGTTTTCATCACAATTGGCACCCGATTCGATCGATCACAATAGTTCAGTATTGTTTTCAATGTACAACACACAAGTATGATCTATCACGTTGTTGTCCTATCTGGTTTTCGTCATAGACTGCACCCGGTCTAATTGGTCACGACATTTGATTATCGTTTTCAACATAGACCACACTTGTACGATTGGTCACATCATTGTCCAGTTTGGTTTTCATCATAGTTCACACCTGATCAGATAGGTCCAGACAATTTAGTTTCAATTTTGGCATATACCAAACCTATATGATTGGTCACATTGTTATTCTATGTGGTTTTCATCACAAAGTGTACCCGGTCCAATCAAAGACGATAACTTAGTTTGGTTTTGGGCATAAACCACATATGTATAGTCAGTCACGTCGTTGTTTTGTCTAGTTTTCATGACAAACCACACCCGATTCTATCGATCACGACAACTCAGTTTCATTTTTAGCGTAGGCTATATGTGTAAGACCGGTCATATCATTGTCCTATTTGGTTTTCCTCATAGACCGCACCTTGTCTCATTGGTCATGATAGTTTAGTTTCCTTTTTGGTCAAGATTACACTTGTAAGATCAGTCATATCATTGTCCTGTCTAGTTTTCATCACTAACTGCACTTGGTGTGATAGGTCCTGATCATTCAATTTTAGTTTTGATGTAGACTAAACATATACGATAGGTCATGTCATTTACCTATTTGGTCTCAACCATTCAATTTTCGTTTTGGTGTAGACCACACCTATACGATGGGTCACGTCATTGTCTTGTCTGGTTTTCATCATAGATCGCACCCTTTCTAATATGACACAGTAGCACTACTTCATTTTCAACATAGATTGCATATGTACGATCAATCACATAGTTTTCTTATTTGGTTTTTGTCATGGTCGACGATGGTTCGATTGGTCACGATAGTTCATTATTTTTTTCGACACATACCACACTTAGACTGCCGGTCACGTCGTTGTTCTATCTGATTTTCAGCATAGACTGCACCTGGTCCGATCGGTTATGATATTTCAGTATTGTTTTCGGTGTAGACTGTACCTATACGATCGATAACCTCATTGTCTTGTCTGGTTTTCATCATAGACTTCACCTGGTCAGATAGGTCCCGATAATTCTATTTCGATTTCAATGTAGACCAGACGTATAATATTAGTTGCATCGTTGTCTTGTATGATTTTCGTCACAGATCACACCTAGTATGATTGGACAAGGTATCTCAGTTTTGTTTTTGATTTAAACTACATCTATACAATCGATCATGCGATTCTCCTGTCTTGTTTTTGCCACAAATGACACCTAGTTTGATCGATCACAGCAATTCAATATTATTTTTGGTGCATCCCGCACTTTTACAATCGGTCATATCATTATCTTGTCTGATTTTCATCACAAACTGCACCTGGTTCGATCGGTCATGACATTTCAATATCGTTTTTGGTGTAGACTGTACTTGTATGATCGGTAACATCATTGTCTTGTGTGGTTTTCATCACAAACCTCACCTGGTCAGATAGGTCCCGACGGTTCTAGTTTAGTTTCAGCATAGACTAAACTTATAAGATTGGGCCTATCGTTGATTCGTTCCCAATTGGTGTCTCAGTTGATTCATGTCCAGCTGGTGTCCCTTGATTTTGGTCCTCAGGGAGTAATCAACAAAATTTATAACCTATTACACCATCTACTAAGATAGCCTTAGCTAGCATAGGATAGTGGCTCTAGGGTTGTTCACTGGGATGGGTTTTCACTTGACAATTGATATTAATTCAAATATGAATTGGTGCCTTTTCATTTCAAGGTTAGCTTTAAAAGAAAACATAAAGATGTTTGAGTGAAAAGGGTTTGGTTTTAAACTAACCAAAAATAGTAACTGATTTTAATTACAAAGAAAAGTGTTTCTTGGAGTTTAGATCACTAAGCTCAGGTTCCTTGTACAAAAAGGGAGTTTCGGTCACTTTTTTTTCCTCGCATTAGAGAATTAACATATAGTTAATTCTCTAATCGGTGTGGTACAGATGCTTCCCCTTAATGGGTTCAAACACTAAATCCCTCTCACTGATGCACCTTGCAATGACTCGTGCCTCTCACCTAACGTTTGCCATCCAAGGTGATCCTTAACCTTGGATTACCCATTAAAAGCTCGCAAGAGATAACTAATGGATGTCTCCTTGGAGTCCAAAAGCTTACCAAGTGTTGGCTATTCTAGAAAATTCTACCTCTAAACCACCTCCCAAAGACTCGTAAGAGATAAACTAGTGCATCTCCATGGACGGAGATCACATGCCTTACCAAGTGTTGGCTCAAGTGATTTAGAGGCATTTTAAGTTAACTAAAAAGATAAAAACCATTAACAGTTCACACTTTCTCTTTAGTAAAAACTAAAACAACAAAACTTCCAATTTATGCATGTGGAAACTTACCCGACTTTCTTCACTCCAAGAGACTAAGAGCCTAGCCTCTCATCCTTTGAGGAAAAATCCTCAGAGTTTGATTGGCTAGAAAGAAAAATAACGAGAAAACAAAAATATATATGAAAAGCAGAGCAAGTGCTCTACAGATATATTACTTATACAAAAGGTTGTCTCCAAGAACAAGCTCCCGAGAGATTGATCATTCCCCCCTTCTTTCTTTCTAAAGAAAATTACAAACTATATATAAGAGGTTATTCACCCTTTTGTTCTTACTTAGAGACTAAGAAATCCTATGATAGGTGGGTTACAAGGAGAGTTTGGGGATTTAGACATCAAATATCTAAAGCAAAATATCTCAAAAAGTCTGTCGGAAATATCAGGAAGCTTCAAGAGAAATTCCGTTGCACTATGCAAAATGGAGACTTGGTCGTCAGTATTATCAGAGTTTGCTTTTTGATTGTGGGCGGAAATGGATCCGACGAATCGCGAGTGTCTGATGAGCCAAGCTGTCCGGGGAATCTGAATTGTCAACTGCGGATGCTCTCTGGGTAAGCGCTATCAGAAGATTCGGACATGTCTGACCAGGAAAGTTGAAACGCCCTCCTCTCCCATCCGGCGTCAGGCGCCGGATGTGAAATATCCGATCAGAGGATCCGGACATGTCTGACCAGACAGAATTCCGGAAGTGAGATATCCCGCGCGTCGCAAGGGGGACCGTCTGCATGTGCAAGGTGTAGGGACCCCTCCCCCTGATGACATGGAGTGCGCATCGCTATCCGGAGCAACTCCATCCGGATTCCCCAAGAGGACACGTGGCGCGCTCCCCTATCCGGACTCCCTCAGGGAGAAGCACACGGCACTCGTGAACATCACACCCCGGACGATAGCATATCCTATCCGGATATGTTGTCCGGATCATTGACTAAAGTGAGCAAGCCTTGCTACGTCATTTCGACAGGTTGCCACAGCCCACGTTTCGCCACCCTCCGATGGTGTCTCCGGACTCCCTGTCCTGACATCTTTTGCAAGGAAGACTGAACCAGAACTCAATCTGGGTTGAAAGCGTGCGTCCACTTGGCAGCTACGTGGATCACTGGGACGCAAGGCATCAACACAAGGGAGAGAGAGCCACGTGGCATTTTTTTAGGGAGGATCCCACACTCCTTGTATTCCGGATTTGCTTATGGTAAAGGACTTCAAAGCTTCAGTTCTTCATGTTTCTGAGCTTTCCATTGCTTTGCCATGGATTCCAAAGAACTCTTCTCAATCTCGGATTGCTTTGGTGATAAAAAAGCTATCAAAACACCAAAACTTAACACAATTTTATTAGAATTGATTGCAAGGGTCCTTAATATGTTAATTGGGTTAAAAGGTGAGAACTACTACTCAAAAGTGTTTAAAAGAGTTAATTACAAGCTATCAAATAGCACTTTTTGAGTAGTAATCAATCGTTGTCCTGTGTGGTTTTCGTCACACATCACACTCAATCTGATCGTACAAGGTAGCTCAGTTTCATTTTCAGTGTAGACCACATCTATACGATCAATCATGTTGTTGTCCAATCTTCTTTTCATCACAAATGACACCTAGTCTGATCAACGTAGAACGCACCTGTACAATCTGTCACGTTGTTATCCTATCTAGTTTTCATCACAGGCTATACCCAATGTGATTAGTCATGAAATTTCATTATTGTTTTCAACTCCCTATATGATTGATCATGTCGTTGTCCTATCCAGTTTTTATCACAGTTTGCACCCAATTAGATAGATCCAAATAGTTTAATTTCTATTTTGTCGTAGACCAGACCTATATGATTGGTCACGTCATTATCATGTGTAGTTTTTATCACAGAGCGTACTCGGTCCAATCGAACACAGTAGCTTCGTTTTAGTCACGTCGTTGTCCTATCTAGTTTTCATCATAGACTATGCTCAATCTGATCGATCACGATATTTCAGTATCGTTTTCTACGTCGATTGAACCTATATGATTCGTTACATTATTGTCTTGTCTGGTTTTTCTCATAGATTGTACCCAATCTAGTCCGTCACGATTGTTAAGTATTGGTTTCAATGTAGACTAGACTTATACGATTGGTCACGTTGTTGTCTTGTTTGGTTTTCATCACATATCGTACCCAGTTTGATCAGTCCAGGTAACTCAATTTCATTTTCAGTATAGACTGCATTTGTATGATCAATCATGTAGTTGTCATATCTGGTTTTCATCATAAATTGCACCCGATCCAATCAGTTCAGTATCATTTTCGACGTAGACCACACCTGTATGATCGATCATGTTGTTATCCCATCTAGTTTTCATCACAGACGGCACCAAGTGAGATAGGTCCCAAAAATTTAGTTTTAGTTTTAGCGTAGACCAAACCTGTATGATTGGTCACATAGTTGTCCTTTGTGCTTTCATCCTAGACCAGACCCAATCCAATCAACAACAATAGCTCAATTCTGTTTTCGATATAGTCTACATCAGTACGATCAGTTATGTCATTGTCTAGTCTGGTTTTCCTCACTAACAACACCTGGTTGATCGGTCTTGATAATTCAATATTGCTTTCGCCATAAACCATACTTATATGATTGATCACGAAACTCAGTTTTATTTTCAACATAATCCGTACTTGTAAGATCGATTATATTGTTGTCCTATCTAGTTTTCGTCACAGACCACATTCGGTCGGATTGGTCAAGATAGTTCAATTTTTTTTTTCATGTAAACTGCACCTGTTAGATTGGTCATATCGTTGTCCTATTTGGTTTCGTCATAGACCGTACCCAATCTGATTGGTGCTGATAGTTCAGTATCATTTTCGATATAGACCAGACCTATACGATGGGTCACATCGTTGTCCTGTCTGGTTTTTGTAACAAACTACACCCAATCCGATCGGTTAGAACTGCTCAATATTTTTTTGTGGTATATTGCACCTGTACGATCGATCATGTCATTGTCCTGTTTGGTTTTCACTATAGACCACACCCGATCTAATCGGTAACAATAGGTTAGTATCATTTTTGGTGTAGATGGCACGTGGAAGATTAGTCACATTATTGTCCTATTTGGTTTTGTCATAGACCGCACCCTATCTAATAAGTCCCAATAGTTCAGTATTGTTGTTGGCATAGACCAGACATATACGATGGGTCACGTTATTGTCTTGTCTAGTTTCCCAATCGGATCGACTATGATAGTTCAATATCGTTTTCCACATAGATTGCACTTGTACGATTTATCACGTCGTTGTCTTGGTAGGTTTTCATCACATATTGCACCCAATCCAATTTGATACAATAGCTTAGTTTAGTTTTTGGCGTAAACTGCATCTATATTATCGATCACATCATTGTCCTGTCTAGTTTTCATCACACACAACACCTGATTCAATCGATCACAATAGTTCAATATTGTTTTTAGGGTAAACCACATTTGTACGATAGATCACATCGTTTTCTTGTAAAGCTTTCATCATAGAGCACACCCATTTCGATCGGACATGGTAGGTCAGTTTCGTTTTTGGCATAGACCGCATCTGTATGATCAGTCACATAGTTGTCCTATTTAGTTTTTGTTATAATCGGCACCCGGTTTGATCGATCATGATAGTTTCATATTGTTTTCTACGTAGACCACACCTGTATGATTGGTTACATCATTGTCCTATTTGGTTTTTGTCACAGACTATACCCGGTTAGATCACTAACGACAGTTAAGTATCAGTTTCAGCATAGACCAGACTTATACAATTGGTCACGTTGTATTCTTGTCTGGTTTTTGTCACAAACTGTAATCGGTTTGATCAGTCATGACAACTCAGTTTCATTTTTAGTGTAGACCGTATATGTATAATTAGTCACGTAGTTGTCCTATCTAGTTTTCACCACAAATCGCATCCAGTCAGATTGGTCAAGACATATTGGTTTCCTTTTTTGCTTAGACCCAACATGTTAGATCAGTCACATTGTTGTCTTGTCTAGTTTCTTCATAGACTACACCTAATCTGCTTGGTCCCAACAATTTAGTATCATTTTCAACTTAAACTAAACCTGTATGATGGATCACATCGTCGTCTTATCTGGTTTTCATCACAAACTACACCCGATCCAATTGGTCATAACTGCTCGGTATAGTTTTCGTGGTAGAATGGACCTATACGATTGGTCATGTCATTGTCCTATCTGGTTTTCATGACAGACCACATTCATTTCGATCAGTAACGATAACTTCGTTTTGTTTTCTATGTAGACCGCAAGTAGAAGATCGGTCACATTGTTGTCCTGTCTAGTTTTCTCACAAACCGGACCCGATCTGATAGGTCTCGATAGTTCAGTATCATTTTTCAGTGTAGACTAGACCTATACGATGAGTCACATTGTTCTGTTGTTTGGTTTTCATCATAGATCTACCACGATAATTCAATATCGTTTTCGGCATAGACTGCACTTGTACAATAGGTCATATCGTTGTTCTGTCTGGGTTTCGTCACAGATTGCACCCGATCTAATAGGTCCCGACAGTTCAGTATAGTTTTTGACATGGACCATATCTATACCATCAGTCATGTCATTGTCCTATATGGTTTTCATCATAGTAGGTACTCGGTCAAATCAGTCATGACAGTTCAGTTTCATTTTTGGCTTAGATTGTACTTATATGATTAGTCACGTCGTTGCCCTGTTTGGTTTTCATCACAAACTACACCCGGTCCGATTAGCCAAAATAGCTCAGTATTGTTTTCGACATAGACTGTGCCTATATGACTGCTTATGCTATTGTCCTGTCTGATTTTCATCACAGACCGCTCTCAGTCAAATAGGTCCCATTAATTCAGTTTCAGATTTGGCATAGACTAGACTTATACATTCAATCATGTTGTTGTCCTGTCTAGTTTTTCATCAAAGATCGCACCTGGTCTGTTTAGTCACAACAACTCAATTTCCTTTTCGGTGTAGACCACATCTGTATGATCAGTCACGTAGTTGTCCTATATGGTTTTAGTCATAATCAGCACTTAGTCTAATCAGTCGTGTCGTTGTCTTATCTGGTTTTCATTAGAGACCATACCCGATCCGATTTATGACCACAACTCAGTTTTGTTTTCGACATAAATTGCATTTGTATGATCAATCATGTCATTGTCTTGTATGGTTTTCATCACAAATCGCACCCAGTTCGATAGGTCCCGATAATTAAGTTTTGGTTTCGACGTAGACCAAACCTATACAATTTGTCACATCATTATCCAACCTTGTTTTTGTCACAGATTCCACCCACTCCAATCGATGGCAATAGCTTAGTACTGTTTTCGGTGTAGATATCACTTGTATGATCGATTGTGTTGTTATCTGTCTGGTTTTCATGACAAACTACACCCAGTCCAATCGGTTTTACACCAAAAAAGAGACTGAGCTACCGTGATTGATTGAATGGGGTGAGCTCTGTGACTAAAACTGAGCTACGTTCAAAATGATATTGAACTATCGGGACCTATCTGACCTAGTGTGGTTTATGATGAAAACCAGATTTGACAACGATGTCACTAATTGTATATGTGTGGTCTACGTTGAAAGCGAAACTAAATTATCGGGACCTATCAAATCGGGTGCGATTTGTCACCAAAACCAAATAGGATAACAACATGATTGACCGTATAGGTGCGGTTTACATTGAAAATGAAACTGAGTTGTCATAACTGATCAGACCAGGTGCGGTCTATGTTAAAAACCTAATAAGATAACGACGTGACCGATTGTACATGAGTAGTCTACACCGAAAATGAAAGTGAGTTGTTGTGACTGATCAGAGCGAGTGCGATATGTGACGAAAATTAGATAGGATAACGACATGAACAATTGTATAAGTGTTGTCTACATTGAAAATGAAACAAAGCTATCGTGACTGATAGGATTGGGTGCAGTCTATAAGAAAAACCAGACAAGACAACGACGTGACCGATTTTATGTGTGGTTTACGCTGACATTAAAACTCAACTGTCAAGACATATCGAATCGGGTGTAGTATGTTACTAAAGACAGATAGGACAACGATATGACCAATCGTATAGGTGTGATTTACACCGAAAATGAAAATGAGTTGTGGTTACCGATAGGATTGGGTGCGGTATATGATGAAAACCAAACTAGAAACGAAACTGTGTTGTTGTGACAGATTAGACCTAGTGCGGTTTATCATAAAAACTAAATAGGACAATGACATGACTGATCATACAAGTGTTGTCTACGTTGAAAACGATACTGAGATTTTGTGATTAATCGAATTAGGTACAGTTTGTGATGAAAACCAAATAGGATAATGTCATGACCGATTGTATAGGTGTCATCCATGTCGAAACCAAAATTGAACAGTTTGGACCTATCTAATCGAGTACGATCTATAATGAAAACTAGATAGGACAATAATGTGACCGATTACATAGGTGTGTGGTCTACGATGAAACCAAAATTGAATTGTCAGGATCTATCGAAATGGGTACTGTATGTTACCAAAACCAAACAGGACAACGTCATAATCGATTGTTTAGGTGAGGTTTACACCAAAAAATGAAACTATAAATCTTTCCACCTGTCTATCTATCTATTAGAATACTAATACTGCTGATCCTAGTCTGCTCATTTCATTTAAGACACTAAATTGGA
Source organism: Vitis cinerea var. helleri x Vitis riparia (assembly GCA_946000715.1). Classification (NCBI taxonomy): domain Eukaryota; kingdom Viridiplantae; phylum Streptophyta; class Magnoliopsida; order Vitales; family Vitaceae; genus Vitis; species Vitis cinerea var. helleri x Vitis riparia. The sequence goes on from OX253995.1 coordinate 14,670,358, forward strand.
ATGGAATCCTTTTCATTTTATTTCTTCAATTATTGATAAGGACTAAGAAGTTCAATTTCATTCAAATTAATTATTTTGACTAACTGTTTTTACATAAATGATAAGTAAAAAAGCAGTAGGAACTAGAATGAACAGTGCAGTAGCAATAAATGTGAGAATATTTACTTTCATAATATAATCATTTAATTTTTTTTTCGCAATAGTTTCATTCCAGACCGCACCCGATCAGATAAGTCCCAATAGTTCAATTTCAATTTTGGAGTATACCAGACCTATACAATCGGTCATGTCGTTGTTCTATTTGGTTTTCGTCACAGACTACACCCAATCTAATAGGTCATTATAGTTCAGTTTTTGTTTTCGACGTAGACCACTCATGTAGAATTGGTTAGGTCATTCTCTAGTCTGGTTTTCATCACAAACCAAACCCAATCTGATTGATCACGACAGCTCAATTTGATTTTGGCATAATCCATACCTATATGATCGATCATGTCATTGTTGATGTCACCTTAGATCTAAGCAACGGAAGCAATACCAATTTTTTTTAAATTGATCTTTTAGGGTTAAAGTACTAACCTTTAGGTTTGGATGTTCCCAAACCTCAAAATCCAAGTGTTAAAGACGACCTTGAAGTTGTTGGAAGTCTCGTAAACCCACAATCTTCTACCCAATGACTCAACCTTGTTCTAGGCACACTTTCAGTGGGGAAGAAAGAAGGGTGGAGGCTATGACTCTCTTTCTCTCTGGATGGTGGAAGACAAAAGTTATGGAAATCCTAACCCCTAGGGGGTATTTATAGGGTTCCTAATTGAGCTTAAGTGACTTGAGCCCACATGGGCTTAGGTCACTTAATTTAGCCCAAAATGGGTCCTGATTGATTAATTAACCCAATAAGGCCTACAAATTAATCAATTAGCCCAATCCAGAGACCTTATTCACTTACCCAAGTGCAACCTTACGTAATTACCAAAACGCCCTTATGCACAAAAGTGGACTTAGAGCTAATCCGACTCTCATAATCCATGCCAACAAGGTATATGAGCTCAGAGGGAGGACTACTAGGACCCATAGGAGTACTAGCTCCCTTATAATCCAATTCTAAAGTTAATTCAACATCCCACTATAGATAATCAACTGAACTCCAACATCCTATGTAAATAACAACGAGACACTACGTACTCGAGTCCATGACCTGCTATCCATTGTGTTCAGTCTCCCCATGAACTAGTATCCATAGTTTAACAAGGTGAAAGCTATCAGCTTTTTAAGACTACCTCTACTATCATTGAGTTACAAATCGTCCTATTATGTATTCAACTGACATGCCTTAACTCTCAAAGAGCCTATGCCAAGTTCCACTTAAGGAACTACTATGACCATAGTTTCCATGAACACACCTCCTTAGGATCACCCAAGGGGACACACTATCTCAATCTTATGAGATATCATGGTGCCTCTATTGAGAATACCTATTGCTACCAGCTTCCATCAATAGTGACCCAATCCATATGGAATATATGATCAGTTGACTATCTCATCTGTAGGTCAAAGCCACTGCTAACTTTAGCACAAACTCAATATTCTCTCAAGGTTGAGAGACAACACAATGAAGCAGCTTGGTGAGGTCATGACTATTTGATAGCCTTTAGTCATGACTCACCGTAGGTCCTATCCAATGTGTAACCATACACACTAGTGCACTCACCATCCCAATAGCCAAGACCAATCATTCCTCCAATTAGGAGGTGGTGCATTACAACCTCTAATGGGTTGCCTAAACCCATGAACCGGTTGTGAACAAGTCATCTATTTGCAAGGAACCCATGACTTAGATTTTCTATGCAACTCCTAAGGCACCTAAGTCAAATGCAATGCAAAAAATGCAGGCAAGAATACTCATAAAGTATAATACATGGAATAAGGATAGATAAAAATGAAACTAGAACATCATTAAATAAATAACGAATTTCAACTTTATCATATCATGTTATGCTTGTAAAGGCTCTATCCTAACTGTTGTTCTGTTTGGTTTTCGTCATATACTACACCTGGTTTGATCGATCACAACAACTTTGTTTGGTTTTCGATGTAAACCACACCTGTATAATCGATTAACTCATTGTCTTGTTTGGTTTTCATCACAGACCGCACCTAGCCTGATACATCATGAGAATTCAGTTTCAGTTTCGAAGTATACCAGACCTATATGATCGGTTACATCGTTGTCCTGTCTAGTTTTCATCACAGACTCCATCGGGTCTTATCAATCATGATAGCTTAATTAGGTTTTTAGTGTAGACCACACCTGTACTATTAGTAATGTCGTTATCCTATTTGGTTTTGGTAACATACTACACCCGATTCGATAGGTCCTAATAGTTCAATTTTGGTTTTTGGCGTAAACCACACCTATTCAATTGGTCATATCATTTTCCTGACTAGTTTTCGTCACATACCGCACCCTATTTGATAGGTCTCAATAGTTCAATTTTAGCTTCGATGTAGACCACACCTATACAATCGATAACGTTGTTGTTTGTTTGATTTTAGTCACAAACTCCACCCTGGTCCGATTAGTCACGACAACTCAATATGGTTTTTGGTGTAGACCGCACTTGTATAATCGGTCATTTAATTGTCCTTTCCAGTTTTCATGACAAATCACACCCGATTTGATTGGTCACGATAGCACAATTTCGTTATTAGCATAGGGTGCACCTGTACAATTGATCACATCATTGTCCTATCTAATTTCTTCATAGATCTCACCCAGTCCGATAAGTCTTGAAAATTCGGTATAGATCAAACTTATATGATTGGTCACGTCATTGTCTTGTCTGGTTTTCATAACAGACTACACCTGGTCTAATTGGTCACTATAATTCAGTTTTGTTTTCAGCGTAGACCACTCTTGTATGATTGGTCAAGTCATTCTTCAATCTTATTTTCATCACAGACCACAATTGATTTGTTCGATCATAATAGCTCATTTTCGTTTTCGTCATAGTCGGTACCTGTACGATCAGTCACATCATTATTTTGTCTAGTTTTCATCACAAATCTCACCCGATTCAATCAATCATGACAACTTTGTTTCGTTTTCGGTGTAGACCGCACCTGTATGATCGATCAGCCCGTTGTCCTGTCTGATTTTCATCACATACCACACCTAGTTAGATACATCTTGATAGTTCAATTTTGGTTTCCGAGTGGTCCAAACCTATACGCTCGGTCACGTTATTGTTTGGTCTAATTTTCATCACAGACAACACTTAGTCTAATCGATCATGACAACTCAATTTCATTTTCGATGTGGATTGCACCTATACGATTAGTAATGTCATTGTCTTATCTGGTTTTGGTAACATACCACACCTGATTCAATAGGTCCCGACAATTCAATTTCGGTTTTGGTGTATACCACACATATACAATCGATCATATCGTTTTCCTGTCTGGTTTTCATCATACATATCACTTGGTCTGATAGGTCCCAACATTTTAGTTTTTGTTTCGGTGTAAACCACACCTATATAATCGATAATGTCGTTACCTGTCTGGTTTTCATCACAGATTACACTTGGTCCTATCATTAAGGACAACTCAGTATCGTTTTCGACATAGACCGCATTAGTACAATCAGTCATGTCATTGTCCTATTTGGTTTTCATGATAAAGCACACATAATCCGATTGAAAATGACAACTTAGTTTCGTTTTCGACATAGAGTGCACCTGTACAATCTATCACGTCATTGTCCTATCTGGTTTCATCATAGACTGCACCCGATCTGATCAGTCTCGATGGTTCAATATTGTTTTTGGAGTAAACTGCACCTGTATGATCAATCACGTCATTGTCCTATCTGGTTTTAATCATAGACCGCACATAGTCCGATCGGTTAAGACAACTAAGTTTCATTTTTTATGTAAACCGTATCTATACAATCAGTCATGTCGTTGTCCTATCAGGTTTTCGTCTTCAACTACACTTGATTTGATCGGTCATGACAGTTGAGTTTTGTTTTCGGTGTAGATGCACCTATACAATCGATCATCTTGTTCTCCTATTTATTTTTCATCATAGACCTCACCCGGTCAGATATGTCCTAACAGTTCAATTTCAACTTTGGTGTAGATGAAACCTATATGATTGATCACATCGTTGTTCTTTCTTCTTTTCGTCATAGACTACACCCGGTTTGTAGAGTCACGACAACTTCGTATTGTTTTCAGCTTAGATCGCATTTGTACAATCAATCATGTCATTATCTTGTATGGTTTTTGTCACAGATCGTATTGGGGCCAATCAGTCACGACAGCTCAATTTCATTTTCGGTGTAGACTGTACCTGTATGATTAGTCACATTATTGTCCTATCTGGTTTTCATCACAAATCACACTCAGTCATATGAGTCCTAACAATTCAGTTTTCGTTTCGACGCTGACCAGACCTATACGATTAGCCATGTCATTATCATGTCTGGTTTACATCACAAATGGCACCCAGTTCAATCAGTCATGACAACATAGTTTCCTTTTTAGCGTAGACCACACCTGTACGATCAATCACATCATTGTCCTATTTGGTTTTTGTCATAGACCGTCTGATCAGTCACGATAACTTAATTTCATTTTCAACTTAGACCGCAATTGTAGGATCGGACATGTCGTTGTTCTATTTGGTTTTCATCACAAACCACACCTGGTCAAGTTGGTCCCGATAATTCAATTTCAGTTTCGACGTAGACCATACCTATACGATCAGTCACTTTGTTGTTCGGTCTGGTGTTCGTCACAGATTGAATATGGTCTGATCAGTCATGACAGTTGAGTATCATTTTTGGTGTGGACTACACATGTTCGATCTGTCATGTCGTTGTTCTATTTTTTTTTCATGACATACCACACCCGGTTCAATTAACCAGGACAACTTAATTTCTTTTTCGACATAGACTGCACATGGAAGATTGTTGACATCGTTGTCTTGTCTGGTTTTTATCATAGACAGCACCCTGTCTGATCGATCATGATAGTTCGGTTTCCTTTTTGGCATAAACCACACTTGTAAAGTCAGTCACATCATTGTCCTTTCTTATTTCATCACAGATTGCACCTGGTCTGATAGGTCCTGATAGTTTAATATCATTTTCAACATAGATCAGACCTAAAAGATCAATCACATTAGTATCCTATCTTGTTTTCATTGGAGACTCCACTTGGTCCAATTGGGAATGGTAGCTCAATTTCATTTTCAGCGTAGACCACATCCATACGATCAATCATATTGTTGTCCTGTCTGGTTTTTGTCATAAATTGCACCCTATTCGATTGGTCATGACAACTCAATTTTGTTTCCAACGTAGGCTACACCTATAAGATTGGACATGTCATTGTCCTGTCTAGTTTTCAACACAAACTGCACCCACTAAGATAGGTCCTAATAATTTAGTTTCGAATTCAATGTAGATTATACCTATATGATCGATCAATTCATTGTCCTGTCTGGTTTTTATCATAGACTGCACACAGTTCGATCGGTCATGACAACTCAGTATCGTGCTCAAAGTATACCGCACATGTACAACTGGTCATGTTGTTGTCCTTTCTAGTTTTCATGACAAACCGTACCCAATTCGATAGGTCACAAAAACTCAGTTTTGTTTTCGGCGTAAATCGCATGTGAAATATTTGTCACAATGTTGTCCTCTCTGGTTTTCATCACAATTAGCCCTCGGTTCAATTAGTCACCATAATTCAGTATTGTTTTCAGTGTAGACCACACTTGTACAATCAGTCATGTTGTTATCCTATCTGGTTTTCATCATAGACCGCACCCATTCTGATCGGTCATGACAATTTAGTTTCATTTTTAGTGTAGACCACACTTGCATGATCAATCATGTCGTTGTCCTGTCTGGTTTTCATAAAAGATCACACCCAGTTCGATAGGCCCCAACATTTTAGTTTCAATTTTGGTGTAGACCACACTTATACAATTTGTAACGTTCTTCTTCTATTTGGTTTTCATCATAGATTGCACCCAGTCCAAATAGTCACGAAAGCTTAGTATAGTTTTTGGTATAAACTATACCTGTATGATCAGTCATGTCATTTTCCTATCTGGTTGTTATCATAGATAGCCTCTGGTCCAATCGGTCACGACAACTCAGTTTTGCTTTCAACATAAACCATACCTATAGGCTTGAACACGTCATTGTTCTATCTGGTTTTCATCATAGACCACACTCAATTACATAGCTCCCAACAATTCAATTTCGATTTCGATGTAGACCAGACTTATATGATCAATCACTTCATTGTCCTATCTAGTTTTCATCATAGACTGCACACGATTCAATCGGCCATGACAACTGAGTATTGTTTTTGGTATGGACTGTAGATGTATGATCGATCATGTCGTTGTCTTTTTCATTTTTCATGATGGACTGCACCTGGTCCGATCAATCATGACAGTTAAGTTTTTTTTTTTCGGTGTAGATCTCATGTGGAAGATTGGTCACATCATTGTCTTATCTGGTCTTCGTCACATACTTCACCTAATTTGATCGGCCACAATAATTCAATTTCCTTTTCAACGTAAACTACACCTATAAGGTCGATCACATCATTGTCTTGTCTTGTTTCGTCATAAACAGCATTTGGTCCGATAAGTCCCGACTATACAACCAGTCACGTCGTTGTCTTGTCTGGTTTTCATCACATACTCCACCCGATCCAATTGGTTATGCCTAATGGGAAAAAAACCTGGATCTCTTCATTTCCCAAGTCCAGATCAAGTTAGAAATATGCATAACTATCCTAGGCTTTTTCTAAATCCTATGCATAGTGAAAAGATAACATTTTTATACTTTAAAAAGATTAAAAATTTTCTAACAAAAACCATACCTTAGATTCGGATGTTCCCGAATCAAATCCCCATGGTGAAGATGAAGATTGAAATCACAGAAGTCTCATAAACACGAAGTCTTCCACTCGATGACTCGAACCTTGATCTTGGAACACTTCCGAAGAGGAAGAAAAGAGGGTGGAGGCTATGGTTCTCTATCTCTCTAGATGGTGGAAGACAAAAGCTATTGAAACCCTAAACCCTAGGGGGTATTTTTAAGGTTCCTAAGTGGACTTAAGTGGCTTGAGCCCATATGGGCTTAGGTCACTTAATCTAGCCCAAAATTAGTTTTAATTTATTAATTAACCTAATAGATCCTACTAATTAATCAATTAGCCCAATCCAGAGACCTTGTTCACTTACCCTATGCAACCTTGCGTAATTACCAAAAACACCCTTATGCACAAAAGTGAACCTGGAGCCAATCCGACCCTCATAACCCATGCCAACAAGGTATGTGAGCTCAAAGTGGGGACCACTAGGACCTATAGGAATATTGGCTTCCTCATAATCCCATTCTAAAGTTGATTCAACATCCCATTATAGAGAATCAATTGAACTCCAATATGCTATGTAAATAACAACAAGACACCAAGTGCTCAAATCAGCAACCTGCTATCCATTGTGTTCAATTTCCCCATGAACTAGTGTCTATAATCTAACAAGGTGAAAGCTATCAGCCTTTCAAGACTACCTGTACAATCCTTGAGTTACAGATCCTCCTATTGTGTGCTCAATTAACATATCTTAGTTCTTAAAGAGCCTATGTCAAGCTCCACTTAAGGAACTACTATGGCCATAGTTTCCATGAAGACATTCCTTAGGATCACCCAAGAGGATACACTGTCTCAATCCCAGGATATATCATGGTGCCTTTATTGAGAATACCTATTGCTACCAACTTTCATCAATAATGACCTAATCCATAGGGAATATATGATCAGCTTACATTCTCACCTATAAGTCAAAGTCATTGCTAGCTTCAGTACAAGCTCAATATTCTCTCAAGATTGAGAGACAATACAATGAAGCAGCTTGGTGGAGTCATGACTACTTGATAACCTTAATTCATAACTCACCATAGGTTCTGTCCAATGTGCAACCATATACACTAGTGCACTCACCATGGGAAACTCATCCCAATAGCCAAGACCAACCATCCCTCCAATTATGAGGTGGTGTACTACAACCTCTAATAGGTTGCCTAGGCCCATGAATCGACTATGAACTAGTCATCTATTTGCAAGGAACACATGACTTAGATATTCTGTGCAACTCCTAATACACATAAGTCAAATACAATGCAAAAGATGCATGCAAGAATGCTCATAAAGTATAATACATGGAATAAGGATAGATAAAAGTGAACCTAGAACATCATTAAATAAATAATGAATTCTAAATTTATTACATTATGTCATGGTAAAGGCAGTTCGGTTTTGTTTTCAACGTAGACCACATTTGTATGATTCATCATGCCATTGTCCTATTTGGTTTTCATCACAGTTGGCACTTAGTCTAATTAGTCACAACAATTCAGTTTTGTTTCCAATATAGACCATTCCTGTACAATCAATCAAGTCATTTTACTGTCTAGTTTTCGTCATAGACCATACCCCATTTGATCAATCACGATAACTTAATTTCATTTTTGGCGTAGGTCGTACCTGTATGATCAATCAGGTCATTGTCTTGTTTGGTTTTCATCATAAACCACACCGATCAGATAGGTCATGACAATTCCATTTTGGTTTTGGAGTAAATCAGATCTATATGATCAATCACATCATTGTCCTATCTAGATTTCATCACAGATTACACCCAATTTGAGCGGTCAAGACAACTCAGTTTCATTTTTAGTTAAACTATGCATGCACAATCAGTCATGTTGTTGTCTTATATGGTTTTGGTAACATACTACACTAAGTTTGATAGGTCCCGACAATTTAGTTTTTATTTTCATGTATACCACACCTATATCATCGGTCACGTCATTGTCCTATTTGGCTTTCGTCACAAACCGCACTTAGTTCCATTGATCACGACAACTTAAATTCATTTTTGGATCAAACCACATATGTACGATCAATCATGTCATTGTCCTATCCGATTTTGGTCATAGTCGACACCAGGTTCAATCGGTCACTATAGTTCAATATCATTTTCGACATAGATCGCACCTTTACGATTAGTCACATTGTTGTCTTATCTGGTTTTCATCACAGACTGCACTCAGTCCGATCGGTCATGACAACTTAGTTTCATTTTTGGTGTAGATTGCACTTTTACGATTGGCCACTTCGTTATCCTATTTGGTTTTCGTCACAAATTGCACCCGGTAAGATCTATCACGATAGCTCAATTTCATTTTCGACGTAAAACACATCTCTACAATCTGTCATATCTAGTTTTCGTCAAAGTTGGCACACGATTTGATTGGTCACAATAATTTAGTTTCGTTTTCAGCATAGATCACTCTTGTACGATCAATCACGTCGTTGTCATGTTTGGTATTCATCACAAATCACACTTGGTCCAATCTATCATGACAATTTAGTTTCCTTTTCTACGTAGACTGCTCCTGTATGATTAGTTACGTCGTTGTCCTGTTTGGCTTTTATCACAGACCACATTCGATCCGATCTGTCATGACACTTAGGTTTCCTTTTCAGTGTAGACCACAACCATACAATAAATCAGTTAGTTGTCATGTCTTATTTTCATCTAAGACCACACCTCGTCTAATTGATCATGATAATTCAATTTTGTTTCTGATGTATACCGCACCTATACAATTGGTCACGTCATTGTCCTGTCTGGTTTTCGTCACAAACCACACCTTGTTAGATAGGTCCCGACAGTTCAGTATCATTTTCGGCATAGACTTGACCTATACGATCGGTCATGTCATTGTCTTGTTTGGTTTCTATTAGGATATAACCCTTAAAAGAATGACATGATGTAATAAATTTGGAATTCATTATTTATTTAATGATGTTCAAGTTTCACTTTAATCTATCCTTATTCCATATATTATACTTTATGAGCATTCTTACTCGCATTTTTTGCATTGTACTTAACTTAGGTGCATTAAGAGTTGCACATAAGATCTAAGTCATGGGTTCCTTGCAAATAGATGACTAGTTCACAATTGGTTCATGGGTCTAGGCAACCCACTAGAGATTGTAGTACATCACCTCGTAATTGAAGGGATGGCTGCTCTTGGCTATTGAAATGGGTTTCTCATGGTGAGTGTACTAGTGAGTATGGTTACACATTGGATAAGACCTACCATGAGTCATGACTTAAGGCTTTCAAGTAGTCATGACCTCACCAAGATGCTTCATTGTGAAGTCTCTCTATAATAAGAGAATATTGAGCTTATGCTAAAGTTAGCAATGACTTTGACCTACGGGTGAGATCGTAAGTTGATCATATATTCCTTATGGATTGGATCATTGTTGATGGAAGTTAGTAGCAATAGGTATTTGATTGAAGCCAAAATATGTGCTCAAAAGGGACATATTAGATATGATTTATGCACCAAAGGACACTCAAATCACCCAACTTGACTTAAATCGATGCTAAGGCCCTAGCCATGAGTTTAACTTGTACTTTGGAGATTTATCTCAAGTTCAAGGGAAGAAAAGGGTACAAGTTGAATTACTTTAGATTTTGAAAGATCAAGAAAGGGTTAAATGAGGAAATAAGCGAGTCAAGACTCATGGACCATGAGGAAAGGCAAGACAAGGATATCATAAGTTTAGAAGATGAGAAATAACCATTATGGAGTAAGAAAGAAGGCAAGAAAACATGGGAAATGAGGCATGAAGCAAGATTCAGCTACATGAAAATTTAGAACTCAAAATCTACGACAACATGTACTCTGACTTTGAGGAAAATTTTGGAGCACTTACTAGAGTCCATTTTAGAAATACTATACATTGTTTCAAAACTCTAGAAGTTAGGAGTTCAACACTTCAAACAGTGTGTAAATTGGAGTTGAAATGAAGAAGTTATGGCCATTTGAAGACAACTATGCAAAGCTAAAGGACCATTTCGAAATTCAATATATGAATTCGAAATCTAATTCAAAATTACCCCAATTTTGAATTAACCCATTGCCACTTTGATGTTTTGCCTCCTCCACCTCGGGAATTACATCTAGGGCACTTCATCCACCCTAAGTGGACCCTACACAACTAGAAATCACCATTTTATTATTTTTAATCATTTTTAGGTAATTATTTTGTAATAAGTGGCCAATGAGAGCATGTCACATGTTAGGTTATTGATGTGATTATATAAACTCTCTTAGTTCTAGGGTTTAGAGATCTTGGATATTTTTTTAGAGAGTTTGACATTGAAGGTGGAAGGAGAAGATCTTTGGTTTGTTTTCTTTTCTTCTTTATCAAATATATTGTTTTTAGTTTCTTTTTATTCAAATTATGGATTTTTACCCTACTATGGATTTTGAATGTGACATCACCCCCATGAAAGGCTAAAAAGCTAACTTGGGGCTTGAAGCATGAAAACCTATGGGCTAGGAAACCTATAGAAACAATGGGTAAATTCTTATAATAATGAGATTAATTATTAGTTGGGTGACAATTTATCATTTTTTTTATCCTATCATTGTGAGTTTGTTTAGGGAATGGTATAGTAGGTTATTACCTGATACTAGTGATTCTGGGTAACTCTTGATCATTAGTTATCCTCGTCTTCGTTATCGTTATTTGCCCCAAAACAAAGTTATAAGGAGTAGGAAGGGTTAAAAATCCAAATCTTAAATTGGTTATCAATCTCATTAATTTGATGGTTTTAGGAACCAGTTTTAAAAGGAAAAATTAGGCTTTGGATGTAATTTTAAGTTATAGAATTCAAGTTGATCGCAAGCAGCCAAGGACCCCAAAACCCTAAGATCATATTACTTAAAAAACCCTTGTTTTCTCTAATTTCTATACCCTAAGTTGGATTGTGGAAAGCCCCAAACTTGAATCAATCGAATTTAAAATCAATATTCATTTTATTATTAATTTAACTTTTTTTACTTAGTTTCACATTATTCACATATCATTTTCCACTTCAGAATTCAAACAAAAGCAATTCATTTACCCTAGTGTTGACAAATCCCATAAGTTAGTCCTTGAGGACGATACCCAAAATAGTACAAAAGTTGTTGTAGCTTTTTCTCTAATCTTACTTGGCCAAAGCTATTACATATTAAGCTTAAGTATTTTGGTACAATAGAGAAGTTTGGTTAGTATTATCAATAGAGGCACCATGATATCTCATAAGATTGAGACAATGTGTCCCCTTGGGTGATCCTAAGATGTGTTCATGGAAACTATGGTCATAGTTGTTCCTTAAGTGAAACTTGACATAGGCTCTTTGAGAGCTAAGATATTGCAATTGAACACACAATAAGAGGATCTATAACTCAAGGATGGTAGAAGTAGTCTTGAAAGACTGGTAGTTTTCACCTTGTTAGACTACGGACACTAGTTTATGGGGAGACTCAACACAATGGATAGTAGGTCATGGACCCGAGCACTTGGTGTCTTGTTGTTATTTACATAAGATACTGGAGTTCAGTTGATTATTTATAGTGGGATGTTGAATCAACTTTAGAATTGGATTCTAAGGGAGACAGTATTCTTATGGGTCCCAATGGTCCCCACTTTGAGCTCATATATCTTATTAGCATGGATTATGAGGGTCGAATTGGCTCTAAGTTCTCTTTTGTGCATAAGAGCATTTTGGTAATTACGTAAAGTTGCATAGGGGTAAGTGAACAAGGTATCTGGATTGGGCTAATTGACTAATTAGTAGGCCTTATTAGGTGAATTAATCAATTAGAACCCATTTTGGGCTAGATTAAGTGACCCAAGCCCATGTGGGCTCAAGTCACTTAAGCCCACTTGGAAACCCTATAAAAACCCCTTAGAGGTTAGGGTTTCCATAAATTTTATCTTCCACCATCTAGAGAGATAGAGAACCATAGCCTCCTCTCTGTTTTCCTCTCCACCAGAAGTGTGCCAAGAACAAGGTTGAGTCATTGGACGGAATATCGTGGGCTTACGAGACTTCTACAATTTCATTCTTCATCTTTGCCACATGGATTTGATTCGAGAACATCCAAATCTAAGGTAAGTTTTTTCATTAGCACTTTCTAAATCCTTTTAAAGTATAAAAATGTTGTTTTTTTTGTTGTGCACAAAATTTAGAAAAAGCCTAGGATAGTTATGCATGTTCCTAACCTAATCCAGGCTTGGGAAATGAAGAGATTTGGGTTTTTCCCATCAATTTCGTCACATATCACACCTAGTCCGATAAGTCTCGACAATTCAGTATTGTTTTCGGCGTAGACCAGACCTATAAGATTAATCATGTCTTTGTTATGTCTAGTTTTTATCATAGATTGCATCCCATTTGATCAGTCACAATAGCTTAGTTTCATTTTCAGTGTAAACTGCACCTATATGGTTGAGCAAGTCACTAACCTGCCTTGTTTTTAGTAACAAACTGCACTTGGTCCGATAAGTCTCAATAGTTCAATATTGTTTTTGACCAAGACTGGACCTGTACGATCGGTCATATCGTTGTCCTATCTAGTTTCATCACAAACTGCACCCGGTCCACTAGGTCCCTATAGTTCAGTTCGTTATCTGCGTAGACTAAACCTATACGATTGGTCACGTCATTGTCCTATTTGGTTCATCACATATTGTACCCTGTTCGATAGGTCCTGATAATTCAATATTGTTTTCGACGTACATGTAACCTATACGATAGGTCACATCGTTATCCTGTCTGATTTCCTCACAAATTGCACCCAGTCCGATCAGGCACGACATTTTAGTTTTATTGTCAACGTAGACCAAACCTATATGATCGGTCACATCGTTGTCCTGTCTAGTTTTCATCACAGATTGCACCTAGTCTAATAAGTCACGATAGCTCAATTTCATTTTTGGTGTAAACAGCAACTGTACGATCGGTCACATCGTTGTCTTGTTTGGTTTTCTTCACAAACCGCATCTGATCTGATCGATCATGACAACTCAGTTTCGTTTTTAGAATAGACCATACCTGTACAATCGGTCAAGTCGTTGTTATGTCTAGTTTTCATGAAAAATCGTACTCGATCTAATCAATCACAATAGCTTAGTTTCATTTTCGGTGTAAAAACCACACCTATATAATCGGTCACATTATTCTCTTATCTGGTTTTCATCATAGACTCCACCCGGTCAGATAGGTCCCAACAGCTTAGTATCGTTTTCGGTGTAGACCAGACCTATATGACTGATCACGTTGTTGTTTTATTTGGTTTTCGCCATAGATTGCACTCGATCCAATCAATCACAACAACTCAGTTTCATTTTCGACGTAGACTACACTTATATGATCGGTCACGTCATTGTCCTATCTGGTTTTCGTGACAAACCACACACCATCTAATCGATCATGGTAACTCAATTTAGTTATCGATGTAGGCTACATCTACATGATTGGTCACGTCGTTGTCCTATCTTGTTTTTGTCATAGACTGCACTAGGTCCGATTGGTCATAATACTTCAATTCCATTTTCAGTGTAAACCACACCAATATAGTCGATCACGACATTGTCCTATTTGGTTTTTGTCATAGACCGCACCCAATCCAATTGATCAAGATAACTTAGTTTTGTTTTTAGCGTAGACAAGACCTATAAGATCGGTCACATCATTGTCCTGTCTGGTTTCATCATAGATTGCACCTGATTCGATCGATTAGAAAATCTTAGTTTTTTTTTCGGTGTAGACCATACTTATGTGATCGATCAGATCATTGTCCTATATGGTTTTTATGGTAGATTGCATCCCGCTTAATCAGTCACAAAAACTTAATTTTGTTTTCGACGTAAACCATACCTATACATCATTCTCTTGTCTGGTTTTTGTCACATATCGCACCCAGTCAGATAGGTCTCGATTGTTTAGTATCATTTTTTATGTAAACTAGACCTATACGATCGGTCATGTCATTGTCCTATTTGGTTTCATAACAGATCGTACCCGGTCCAATAGATCTTAATAGTTCAGTATCATTTTCGACATAGATCATATCCATATGATTGGTTACACCGTTGTCTTGTTTAGTTTCTTTACAGTTCAAACTCGGTCTATTAGGTCTCGATAGTTCAGTATTATTTTTTGTGTATACCAAACCTATACAATCGGTCACATTGTTGTCCTGTCTAGTTTTCATCATAAACTACACTCAGTCCAATCGGTCACATTACTCGATTTCATTTTCGATGTACATTGCACCTATACAATCAGTCACATTGATGTCCTATTTGGTTTTCATCATAGACTACACACTTTTTGATCAGTCATGATGACTTAATTTGGTTTTTAGTGTAAACCGCACCTGTACAATCAGTCATGTCGTTGTCTTGTCTGGTTTTAGTAATAGACCGAACTTGATCTGATCGGTCACAATAGCTTAGTTTCATTTTTGGCATGGACCACATTTGTATGATCAGTCACATCATTATCTTGTCAAGTTTTTGTCATAGACCATACCCGATCTGATCAATCATGACAACTTAGTTTCGTTTTCAGGGTAGACCACACCTATACAATCAATCATGTCATTGTCGTGTCTAGTTTTCATCATAGATAACAGTCGGTACGATATGTCCTGACTATTCAGTATTGTTTTTGACGTAGACTAGACATATACGATCGGTCATGTCATTGTCATATTCGGTTTTGTCTTAGATCATACCAGGTCTTATAGGTCCTAACAGTTTAGTATCATTTTTCATGTAAACCATACCTATACGATCAGTCACGTCGTTGCCCTTTTTGGTTTTATCAAAGATTGCACTAGGTCTGATAGGTCTTGATAGTTCTGTATCATTTTCGGTGTAGACTAGACTTATATAATTGGTCACATCATTGTCCTGTCTGATTTTTGTCACAAACTGCACTCGGTCCAATCGGTCACAATAACTCAGTTTCGTTTCCGCTGTAGACTGCACTTGTACAAAAGGTCACGTCATTTTCCTATCTAGTTTTTGTGACAGATCGCACCCAATCCGATCAGTCATAACAACTCAATTTTGTTTTCATTTTAGACCACATTTATACGATCAATCACATCGTTGTTCTATATGGTTTTCATCACAGACTCCACTCGGTTTGATCAATTACAATAGCTCAATTTCATTTTTGATATAAATCGCACATGTACAGTCAGTCACGTCGTTGTCCTATCTTATTATGGTAACATACTAAACCTGATCTGGTCGGTCACCATAGCTTAGTTTCATTTTTGGCATAGATCACACCTACATAATTGGTCACGTCTTTGTCCGGTCTGATTTTTTTCATAGACCATACTCGGTCCGATCAGATACGACAACTCAGTTTCATTTTCAGAATAGACTGCACGTAGAAGATCAGTCACATCATTGTCATGTCTGGTTTTCATGATAAAGAACACCTGATCCGATAGGTCTCGAAAGTTTAGTATTGTTTTTTATGTAGACCAAACCTATACGATCGGTCACATCATTGTTCTATCTGGTTTTCGTCACATACTGCACCCAGTCCAATTAGTCATGATAGGTAAGTTTCATTTTCGACATAGACTATACCTGTAAGATCGATCATGTTCTGCACTCGATCCAATCGGTCATGATAGCTTAGTTTCATTTTTTATGTACACCACATATGTACAATCGATCATGTTGTTGTCCAATTTGGTTTTTGTCACAGATTGCACCTAATCCAATCGATCACAAAATCTCACTTTTGTTTCCATCATAGAACGTACTTGTGTGATCGGTCAAGTCGTTATCCTGTCTGGGTTTCATGACAGGCTGGACCTAATCCGATCAGTCACGGTAACTCAATTTTGTTTACGACATAGACCACACCTATACAATTGGTGAAGTCATTGTCTTGTTTGGTTTTCGTCATAAACCTCACCCAGTCAGATAGGTCTTGACTTTTCAGTATTGCTTTCGATGTAGACCATACCTATATGATCGATCATGTCATTGTCTTGTCTGGTTTCATCATAAATCACACTTTATCTTATAGGTCCTAACAGTTTAGTATAGTTTTTGGTGTAGACTAGATCTATACGATCAGTCACATCATTGTCGTGTTTGGTTTTCATCAAAGATTACACCTAGTCCAATCGGTCATGACAATTGAGTTTCTTTTTCAACGTAGATTGCACCTATATGATCGATCATGTCATTGTCCTATATGGTTTTCATGATAGACCGAAACCCAATCTAATCGATTACGACAACATAGTTTCATTTTCGACGTAGACCACACATTGAAGATCAGTCACATCGTTGTCTTGTCTGCTTTCGTCACAGATCGTACCTAGTTCAATAGGTTCCGACAGTTCAATATCACTTTCGGTTTAGACTAAACCTATATGATTGATCACATCGTTGTCCTATCTGGTTTTTGTCACAAACTAAACCCGATCTGATCGATCACGACAACTCAGTTCATTTTCGATAGAGACCGCAAGTGGAAGATTAGTCACATTATTGTCCTATTTGGTTTTTTCAAAGAAACCACCAAGTTCGGTAGGTTTCGAAAGTTCCGTATCACTTTTGGTGTAGACCATACAGATAGGATCAGTCACATTGTTGTCCTATTTGGCTTTATCATAGACTACACCCAGTCCGGTAGGTTCCTATAGTTCAGTATCATTTTCAACGTAGACTAGACCTATACAATTGATCACATCGTTGTTATTTTTTGTCATAAACTATACTCAATCTGATCGGTTATGATAACTTAGTTTCATTTTTGGCGTAGACTACAGCTATATTATCATTCACGTTGTTGTCTTATCTAGTTTTCATCATAAACCGCACCTGATTCGATCGGTCATAGCAACTCGATTTCACTTTCAGCGTAGACCACATTTATACTATCGGTCATGTCATTGTCTTGTATAGTTTTTCTCACATACTGCACTCGGTCCGACAGGTCACGATAGCTCAGTTTCGTTTTTGATGTAAACTGCACTTGTACGGTTGGTCATATCGTTGTACTGTCTGGTTTTAGTCATAGACCACATTCGAACCGGTCGATCACAATAGCTTAGTTTCATTTTCAACATAGATCGCACTTGTAAAATCGGTCACGTTGTAGTACTATCTGGTTTTAGTCACAAACTGCACCCAATCAGATTGATCACGATAGCTTAGTTCGTTTTCAGTGGAGACTACACCTATATGATCGATCATGTTATTATATTGTCTAGTTCTCTAGATAGACCGCACACGATCCGATCGATCATGGCAACTCAGTTTCATTTTCGATATAGACCACATCTGTAGGATCGATCACATCGTTGTCCAATTTGGTTTTTGTCATAGACTACATCTAGTCAGATCGGTCCCGATAACTCTTTTTTTTTTATGTAAACCACATCTGTTCGATTGGTTATGCCGTTGTCTTGTCTTTTTTTCGATAACATACCGTAAATGGTCAAATAGGTCTCAACTATTCATTTTTGGTTTCGGCATAGACCACACTTATAAAATTGATCACGTTGATGTTCTGTCTGGTTTTTGTCATAAACTGGACCTGATATGATCAATCATGATAACTTAGTATTGTTTTTTCGTAGACCGCATTTGTACAATCAGTTATGTCATTGTTCTGTCTGGTTTTCATGACAGATCGCACTCGATCTAATAGGTCATGACAACTCTATTTTGCTTTTGGTGTAGATCACACGTACAAGATCGATCACATCAATGTCCTGTTTGGTTTTGTCACAGACCGCACCCTCTCCGATAGATCCCAAAAGTTTAGTATCGTTTTTGGTGTAGACAAAACCTATATGATTGGCATCACAAATCGCACTTGATCTGATTCGTGCCCGATTGGTGTTCCAATTGATTCCACTCAATTGATGTGCTTTGATCTCAATCCTCAGATGGGAGTAATCAACAAAATTTATAAACCTATTTCACCATATACCGGGGTAGCATTTAGCTAGCATAGTATAGTGGCTCTAGGATCTTCCACAGAGATGGGTTTTCACTTCGCAATTGATATTAGTTCAAAAACTGAATTGGTGTTTTTTCTTTTCTTTGTTAGCTTTAAAAGAAGACATAAGTTTGAATGAAAATGGATGGTATTAAGCTAACCTAACATAAAGTAACTAAAATTAACTAGAAAGAAATTAGAAAGAAAGGTGTTTCTTGGGATTTCAGGTTACTAGGATCAGGTGCCAACTATAAAGTGGGAAATTCCGGATTTTTCTCCTCGCATTGGGGATTTAACCTATAGTTATTTCCTGAATCGGTGTAGGTTTAACAATGAAGATTTAATCCATAAAAAGTCAATATAAATGGTAGTCGAGTTCCATTAATGGCTTTAGACACTATGGATCTTCACCTTGAACCACTTTCCAATGGCTCGTATATGATAACTAATGGACTGATATGGATCTAGCAATAAGCATCCACAGAGACCTGAAGCTTACCATGTATTGGCCATTCAAAGTGATTCTAAGGGATTTAAAGCAAAACTTTAGATTTAGAAGCCATTTATGAACTCCAACTACCTATATTTAACGCACGAGAGTTTTCCACTTTTGCATTTGGACTTTTCACCTAGCTTCCTTTACTCCAAGAAACCAAAAGCCTAGCCTCTCATCCTCTGAGAAAACATCTCAGAGAATGTTTGGCTAGCAAGAAAATGAAAATGAAAGAGAAGGAAAAACAGAGCCAGGCTCTGTTCGCCGATTTTATATAATTCAATATCTATATATTTTACAATGGATGCACGGGAATATATATATAGAGAAGTTTTTCCAACCTTCCTAGCTAAGAAATCTTATGGTTGGTGGATTACAAGGAGAAGAATGGAAATTTATACAAAAATATCTAAAAGAAAAGATCTAAAGTAGAGTCGGCAGAACAGAGGAGAATTCGCACCACGCATGGGCTGGTGCGAATTTTCAAGGTGTTGTGCGAATTTCGCACAACCTGAAGGTGTTGTGCGAATTTCAAGGTGTTGTGCGAATTTCGCACAAGCCTGGAGCAGTTGTCTTCCGAAGGCCATATCTTCCTCATTTCTGCTCCAAATTGTACACGGTTTGAAACGTTGGATTCTTGACTTCCTGAGCTTTGAAATGGTATATAGCATGTAAAAAATAGACTTCGGGAAGTGCTGAAAAAGTGCAAAGGAAGACTACAGCTGCTGTCCTCTGTTTTCTTCACTTTGCTTGTTTTTCCTCTTTGCTTCTCTCCTTTACTTGGCTTGTCTTAATGATCCAAAAAGTTGTCAAAACACTAAAACTAGCCACAAATATGATTAGAAGTCATTGCTAGGTCCTTAACATGCCAATTGGAATAAAGATGGAGAACTACTACACAAAAGTGCTTAAAACATAATGACTTAAAGGTGTAAAATAGCACTTTTTGGGTAGTAATCACTCAGTATTGTTTTTTCCTAGACCACATTTGTACAATTAGTTATGTCATTGTTCTGTCTGGTTTTCATGACAGATCGCACTCGATCCAATAGGTCATGACAACTCTATTTTGCTTTTGGTGTAGATCACACGTACAAGATCGATCACATCAATGTCCTGTTTGGTTTTGTCACAGACCGCATCCTCTCTGATAGATCCCAAAAGTTTAGTATCGTTTTTGGCGTAGACAAAACCTATATGATTGGCATCACAAATTGCACTCGATCTGATTGTTCATGGCAACTTTGTTTTGTTTTTGGCGTAGACCACATCTATACGATCAGTCACGTCATTGTCTTATCTGATTTTCATCACAGTCAGCACCTTGTCCGATCGATCACAAAAATTAAGTTTTGGTTTCGGCATAGACCGCTCCTATACGATCAATCACATAGTTTTCCTATTTGGTTTTCATCACAATTGACACCCAATCCAATTGGTCACGACATGTTAATTTCGGTTTCGACATAAACCGCTCTATTATGATCGATCATATCATTGTCTTATCTGCTTTTTTTCACAAACTACACCCGGTCTGATCGGTCCCAACGGTTCAGTATAGTTTTCAGCTTAGATTGCTCTCATACGATCAATTATGTCATTGTCTTGTCTTGTTTTCATCACAGACCGCACTTGGTCTGATCGGCCACAACAACTTAATGTCATTTTTTATGTAGACCACATCTTTACAATCGGTGACATCATTGTCCTATCTAGTTTTTGACACAAACTACACCCTGTCCAATTGGTCACGACAAGTCAAAATTTTTTTTCAATCTAAACCACACTCATAAGGTCGGTCATGTTGTTGTCTTGTTTGGTTTTTGTAATGTACTGCACCCGGTTCGATAGATCCCAACAGTTCGATTTCAGTTTCGACGTAAACCACACCTATAATCGATCATGTCATTATCCTATCTAGTTTTCATCACAAATCGCACATAATCATATAGGTCCTAAAAATTCAGTTTCAGTTTTAGCATAGACCACACCTATAGAATTGGTCACATAGTTGTCTTGTTTGGTTTTCTTTACAGACAACACTTGGTTTGATTAATCATGAAAACTTAATATCATTTTTTACGTAGACCGTACTTGTACAATCAATCAGGCCATTGTCCTATCTGATTTTCACGACATACTGCACCTACTCTGATCGGTCACAACAGCTCATGTCGTGGTCCTGTCTGGTTTTCATCATAGATTGTGCCCGATCAGATAGGTCTCAATAGTTAAATTTTGGTTTCGATGTAGACCACACCTATACAATTGGTCATGTCATTGTGACGTCTAGTTTTTGTCATAGATTGTACCCAGTCTGATCAATCATGACAGTTCAGTTTCATTTTTAGCGTAAACGACATGTGGAAGATTGGTACATCGTTGTTCGTATAGTTCAATATCATTTTTAGTGTAAACTAGACCTATAAGATCGGTTACATCATTGTGTTGTATTTTTTTTGTCACAGATCGCACTCGGCCTGATCAGTCACGACAACTTGATTTCGTTTTCGGCATAAACTGTACTTGTACTTGTACGATCGATCACATCATTGTCCTATCTGATTTTTGTCACAAAGCGTACCCAATTCGATCGGTGACATCATTTCATTTATGTTTTTGGTATAGACCATATTTGTACGATCAATCACATTGTTGTCCTATTTGGTTTTTGTCATAGTCAGCACCCGGTCTAATTGGGTCCAACAATTCAATATCATTTTTGGCATATATTAGACCTATACAATCAGTCACGTCATTGTCCTGTTTGGTTTTCGTCACAAACCGCACCTAATCTGATCAGTCACAAAAGCTCATGCTAATAAACTCTCTTTTAGATTCTTACCATTTATATTTTTCTCTTTGCATACTTTTGCTACTAATCTTGTTGCTTTTGTGCAAGACTAGTTTATATGAAGTCCTCATAACAAACTTTTCACTTGATGATCTTGAGGTAACATCTTCCTTTTTCCTTTCTGTTGACCCATTATCCTACACATTGAGGACAATGTGTAATTTAGGTTGAGTGGGGAAGGTCTATTAACCCTAATATATATATATATATATATATATATATATATATATCAAAAGTTTGCATGTTATCTTTCGTTAGTTAATGAGATTCTTGATTTACCTTGGTAACTAATGGTTTATTTTGCATGAGAATGCTTTAAGCAGTATTATTTCTTTAGAATTTGAGAAAAAATATAGTTAGAGCAAGAGTATTAGTTCACTTACCTTATCTTTCTATACCTTTAAGTGCAAAAATAGTTAGGTTGAATCCTTGGAATACCTTCACTTTTTCTTTGATGGTTATTTTCTATTTAAGACTCAAAGCACACACAAAGCAATGTACCCTTATGGTATCTTAATTAAGACAATTTATTTAGCTTGAAAGGAGTTGTTCTTAAGCAATAAGAGGAGGAAATGAAAAAAAAAAACAAATTGATGAAAAAAATTTAAAAAATGAAAATGACTGATTTAAGCTTGAGCAATTATCTGAGGGGGTAATGGCCTTGTGTCTTCAAGCCCTGGTGCCCAAAACCAACTGGTTAGGATTCATCAGTATCTTGCTCGTTACACAAGCTAAACTCAATTATGAAAAATAATAATAATAATAATAAATGTTAATTCGACCTTATTCTATGTTGAGCTAGGGTGATACCTGAGGAGTAAGTGGCCTATGAAGGTCCTCAATACCTAGTACCTTGGGTGAAAACTCAAGAGTTGTTGGTGGATCCCTATTAATCCGTATAGAAGGAGATTTCCTAAACTAAGAAAGAAAAATCAAATAATTTTCCTCCCTCTTTAACTTAAAGAATGATGAAATTTGAGTTTAAGAAAAGTCTTAAGAAAAATACTATGAGGGGACACCAAAATTAAGCACATCAGGTTTAGGTGGAAAGAACCAATCAAAGGACAATCAAAAGACACTAAGGGGAATGCTAAACACGGATGCATATTTATGTATGCGAAGATAAGGTGAGAAAACTAAGAAATTACATATCTTGTGTCAACTTGCTCAATTGTAGGAAATTTAACTACTTGGGTATCTTGTGTGTGAAACATGTTATGTTGATTCAAAATGGTTTCATGAATCTCATTACATATTTTTCATTCTTTTTTACTCTTTTTATTTGCTAGGGACTACCAAAGTTTAGCTTGAAGGGGATGATTGGAGCCAAAATATGTGCTCTAATGGCACATATTCGATACGATTTGTGCACCAAAGGACATTCAAATCACCCAACTTGACCTAAATCAATGCTAAAGCCCTAACCATGATTTTAATTTGTACATTGGAGACTTGTCTCAGGTTCAAGGGAAGAAAATGGTGCAAGTTGAATCACTTTAGATTTTGAAAGATCAAGAAAGGGCTAAATGAGGAAAAAAGTAAGTCAAGACTCATGGACCATGAGAAAAGGCAAGACAAGGATATCATCAATTTGGAATATGAGAAATTACCATTATGAAGTAAGAAAGAAGGCAAGAAAACACGAGAAATGAAGCATGAAGCAAGATTCAGTTGCATGGAAATTTGGAACTCAAAATTTGGTGGCAACTTGTACTCTAATTTTGAGGATAAGTTTGGAGTACTTACTAAAGTCTATTTTAGACATACTATATATCATTTCGAAGCTTAGGAAGTCAGAAGTCCAACATTTTAAACATTGTATAAATCAGAGCTAAAATGAAGAAGTTATGGACATTTAAAGACAGTTGTGCAAAGTTGAAGGGCCATTTCGAAATGATTTCGAAATTCAACTTATAATTCGAAATGATTTCAAAATTCAACTTATGAATTCGAAATCCAATTTGAAATCACCCCAATTTCGAATTCACCCACTACCACTTTGATGTTTCGCCTCCTCTACCTCGAGAATTGCATTTAGGGCACTCCATCTACCTAAGTGGGCCTCACATGACTAGAAATCACATTTTATTATTTTTTATTCATTTTTAGATAATTATTTTTGTAATAAGTGACCAATGAGAGTGTGCCTTATATAAACTCTCTTAGTTCTAGGTTTGAGGGATCTTAGATCTTTTTCTGGAGAGTGACCTTCTCCTAGGAACTCTGGGTCATTGTCCTTTCCATCATTTCATTCATTATTGATGTGACTACACATCATGCTTGATTTGAGTTTATCATCACTTTTTTTTCATATATTTATTGTTTCGCTATCATCCTTGTCATTGCTTTTGATTCATCATCTTTGTTTCACCCCCTTGTTCTTTTCTTACACTGATCTATTCCAAGTTTGATATTTCCCTTACATCATTCTTGCATATCTCATTATTAGTTCAATCTGTTTCATTTGCCTTCTCACCGATATTATGTTCACATTGGGCACTCTTAGTTCCATGGCTCACAAGCTTTTCTATACATGTTGCATTGTATACATGAGGGCATGGGCTTTTTATTATTGGGTATTTGAGTCTAGTTTCCCTTCATTTCTATTACTTTTTCACCCTAGACTACATTACGTCCCATGTCTTAAAATCACCTTGAGGTCATGGGATCAAGTGTTGTCTTCAACAGCCCCTACTTGGACAGGTGTATGAGATTTGGTTGATATTTAGATATCATCATGCTTCTTCTTCTGGGTGACGCCTCTTTGAAGTTTAGACCCGATTCAGTTGTGGATATGTGATTCGTTCCCAATTGGTGTCTCAGCTGATTCATGTCCTCTCAATGGTCCCTGACAGTGGTGCCATTTGATTCGTGTCCAGCTGGTGTCTTGATTTCAATCCTCAGACGGGAGCAATCAACAAAATTTATAACCTATTACACCATGTACTAGGATAGCCTTAGCTAGCATAGCATAGTGGCTCTAGGGTCGTTCACTGGGATGGGTTTTCACTTCACAATTGATATTAATTCAAAGCTGAATTGGTGCCTTTTCATTTCAAGGTTAGCTTTAAAAGAAAACATAAAGATGTTTAAATGAAAAAGGTTTGGTTTTAAACTAACCAAAAATAGTAACTGATTTTACTTGCAAAGAAAAGTGTTTCTTGGAGTTTAGATCACTAGGCTCAGGTTCCTCATACAAAAATGAGAGTTTCGGTCACTTGTTTCTTTTCCTCGCATTAGAGAGTTAACATATAGTTAATTCTCTAACCGGTGCGGTACAGATGCTTCCCTTTAATGGGTTCAAACACTAAATCCCTCTCACTGATGCACCTTGCAATGGCTCGTGCCTCTCACCTAGCATTTGCCATTCAAGGTGATCTTTAACCTTGGATTTCCCTTCAAAAGTGAACAAGAGATAACAATTAGACCTCCATGGAGCAAAATTGCAAGCAATAAGAATCCATGGAATCCGAAAGCTTACCAAGTATTGGCTATTCTAGAAAATCCTACCTCTAAACCACCTCCCAAAGGCTCGCAAGAGATAAACAAGTGCATCTCAATGGATGGAGATCACGTGCCTTACCAAGTGTTGGCCTAGGTGAGTTAAAGGCGTTTTAAGTTAACTAAAAAGATAAAAACCATTAACGGGTCACACTTTCTCTTCATTAAAAACTAAAACAACAAAACTTCCAATTTATGCATGAGGAAACTTACCCGGCTTTCTTTACTCCAAGAGACAAAGAGCCTAGCCTCTCATCCTCTGAGGAAAAATCCTCAGAGTTTGATTGGCTAGAAAGAAAATTAACCAGAAAACAAATATATGAAAGAAGAACAGAGCAAGTGCTCTGTTCGTCGATTCTATATATGATATATTATATGATGGATCTCTTTTACAATGGATGCAAGGGAATATATATAGAGAAGTTTTTTCAACCTTCCTAGCTAAGAAATCTTATGGTTGGTGGATTACAAGGAGAATAATGGAAATTTATACAAAAATATCTGAAGAAAAGATCTAAAAGAGTCAGTGCACAAATATCCCAGTTCGCATGTAGATTTCGCACGTTGCATGGTGACTTGCGAAAATCTCACAAGTTGATTTCGCAACTTGGAATCCATTTTCACACGTTGAGCTCCAAGTTCGCAAGTTGCAAAATCACTTTCGCAAGTTGGGCTTCTCTATGACTGTGCGGCTGTATTCCATTTCCATTTCGCAAGGTAGGCTTTAATTTCGCATGTTGGAGTTCCAAATTCGCAAGATGCGAATTTGTCCTTTAGCTGGATGCAGTTGTCTTGCAAAGGCCATATATTCCTCATTTCAGCTCCAATTCGTACACCGTTTGAAGCGTTGGATTCTTGACTTCCTGAGATTTGAAATGGTATATAGAATGTAGAAAATGGACTTCGGGAAGTGCTCCAAAAGTGCAAAAGAAGACTGAAACTGCTGTCCTCTGTTTTCTTCACTCTGTTTTTCCTCTCTCCGTTGTTCTTTCCTTGCATACTTTGAACGACTTTGGCAAAGGGCTATGGAGCTCCAAATCTTGGTTCTTCATGAATTTGAGCTTCCAAAAGCTTTGCCATGAACTATATACAGCTCTCCCTCATTCTTGGATTGCTTTGGTGTAGCTAAAAGCTATCAAAAACACCAAAACTTAACACAATTTGATTAGAAATGATTGCAAGGGTCCTTAACATGTCAATTGAGTTAAAAGGTAATAATTACTACTCAAGAGTGTTTAAAAGAGTTAATTACAAGCTACAAAATAGCACTTTTTGAGTAGTAATCAATATGGATGACCAGGATTGCACATTAGATGATGGATGATTCGATGTTGTTTGATTTTCCGATCTACCATACATTTGATGCCATATTGGGGCATATTTCCTTTTCGATTGAGATTTGTAGATCTTCATGGAGTCACATGATCCTCATCGCTCACGAGATGCATGTCGAGTTGATGGTCTATTGTTATCTTATCATGATCCCTCAATGGAGTCTCTCTTGAGTCATTCAGTTTGACCCCACACCTTTCGGCATTTGGATGTCACCATGCTTCTTCTTCTAGGAGATGCTTCTTTGATATGTGAATATGATTCAATTATGAATGTAGATGACTAGAATTACACACTTGGTGATGGATGATTTGGCGCCATCTAATTTTTCGACCTACCATACATCTGATGTCATACTGGGGCATATTTCCATTTTGGTTGAGATTTGTAGATCTCCATTGATTTACAAGATCATCCCATTTATGAGATACACGTTGAGTTGATGATCTGTTTTCATTTTACGATGATTCCCTAGTGGATTCTTTGCTTGAGTCATTCAGTTAGGCTCATACTCTCTGATATTGTCGTGATTTTGTGATGGAGTTATCTCAAGCGCTTACACTCCCATATCATCATTTCAGTAGAGTAGATGTCAGATCTCTTATACATCCATATGGAGTCATTCTCGAGTTATCAGGACACACTAGATGAACTATTTGCTATACTAGGGCATATTTTCCTCTTTTAGTTGTGGAGATGATTGTTTTCTCACAGACTTGTTACAGTCTTCGTTACTCAGCCGAGTGATGTTTATTCGCATTATTGATCACCATTTCGATGATTTTTATCGAGATGAGCCTCCAAAGGAGCACAACCTTTGGGTTTTAGCTGTCCCACTATCCATGACTCTTCTATAAATTGTTGTGTTGAGGTCGCGGTAGTTACCCTAGCAGACTATTCTCTTGAGACTCCCCAGTGGATCATTCATTTGAGATGACGATGGACTCATCTATAAGAGCATTTTGAGTTAGAGGCGTTTGACTTATTGTGACTCATCATCAGGCCTCGTGATTTAGTCAAATTGATTGTGAGGTCGTACTTATAGTCGATTTGATCATTCCGACTCGCTAGCGGAGCATTTTTTGAGACTCAAGGAGCCTCTTTCAGACCCTTTCAGTGGACTGAGAGTTATAATGGCACGCTACATTGGGGCATATTCCCCCTCTCATCATTTCTTCGCAGATCAGCCTTTCAAAGCCACTGTCTATTCTCAGTTACGATGTTCGGAGTCATCATTCTCAATTTGGCATTTAAAGCCACCATCCCTTTACAGTTTTGGCATTCAGAGCCACTATTCTCTTCTCAGTTTGGGCATTCAGAGCCACCATCCCTTCTCAGTTCAGCATTAAGAGCCACCATCTTTTCTCAGTTTTGGCGTTCAAAGCCACCGTCTCTTCTTAGTTTGGGCCTTTAGAGCCACCATCTCTTTTTAGTTTGGCATTCAGAGCCACCATCCCTTCTTAGTTACGGCGTTCAGAGCCGTCATATCTTCTCAGTTATGACGTTTAGAGTCGTCCTTCACAGTTTACCGTTCGGAGCCACCATCTCTTCTCAGTTTCGGTGTTCAGAGCCACCATGTCTTCTCAATTTGGGCATTCAGAGCCACCATCCCTTATTAGTTACGACGTTCAGAGCCGCCATATCTTCTCAATTATGATGCTCAGAGTCGTCTTTCACAGTTTGGCGTTCAGAGCCACCATCTCTTCTTAGTTTGGGTGTTTAGAGCCACCATCCCTTCTCAGTTATGGCATTCAGAGCCACCATTCTCTTCTCAATTTGGGCGTTCAGAGCCACTATCTCTTCTTAGTTTCGGCGTTCAAAGCCACCATCTCTTCTTACTTTCGGCATTTAAAGCCACCATCTATTCTCAATTTGGCAATTAGAGCCACTATCTCTTCTCAGTTTCGGCATTTAGAGCCACCACCTCTTTTTAGTTTCGCATTCAGAGCCACCATCCCTTCTTAGTTACGGCATTCAAAGCCACCATATCTTCTTAGTTACGACGTTCAGAGTCGTCCTTCATAGTTTGGCATTCAGAGCCACTATCTCTTCTCAGTTTTGGCGTTCAAAGCCACCATCTTTTTTCAGTTTGGCGTTTAGAGCTACCATCCCTTCTTAGTTATGGCATTCAGAGCAGCCATCTCTTTACAACTTAGCATTCAAAGCCGCCATATCTTCTCATTTACGACATTCAGAGTCGTCCTCCTTAGTTTGGTGTTCAAAGCCACTATCTCTTCTTAGTTTCGGCGTTCAGAGCCACCATCTCTTCTCAGTTTTGGCATTCAGAGCCACCATCTCTTCTTAGTTTGGAAGTTTAGAGCCACCATCTCTTCTCAGTTTTGGCATTCAAAGCCACATCCCTTCTCATTTCGGCGTTCAGAGCCATTATCTCTTCTCAGTTTCGGCGTTCAGAGCCATCATCTCTTCTCAGTTTGGGCATTTAGAGCTACCATCTCTTTTCAGTTTGGTGTTCAGAGCCACCATCCCTTCTTAGTTATGGCGTTCAGAGCTGTCACATCTTCTCAGTTACTACGTTCAGAGTCATCCTTCACTGTTTGGCGTTCAAAGCCACCATATCTTCTTAGTTTCGACGTTCAAAGCCACCATGTCTTTTTAGTTTGGGCATTCAGAGCCACCATCCCTTCTTAGTTACGACGTTCAAAGCCATCATATCTTCTCAGTTACAACGTTTAAAGTTGTCCTTCACAGTTTAACGTTCAAAGCCACCATCTCTTCTCAATTTTGGTGTTTAGAGCCACCATCTCTTCTCAATTTAGGCGTTCCGAGCCACCATCCCTTCTTAGTTACGGCGTTTAAAGCCGCCATATCTTCTCAGTTATGATGTTCAGAGTCGTCCTTCACAATTTGGCATTTAGAGCCACTATCTCTTCTCAATTTCGGTGTTTAGAGCCACCATCTCTTTTCAGTTTGGCATTCAAAGCCACCATCCCTTCTTAGTTACCGCGTTCAGAGCCACCATATCTTCTCAGTTGCAATGTTCAGAGTCTTTCTTCACAGTTTAACGTTCAGAGCCACTATCTCTTCTCAGTTTCGGCGTTTAGAGCCACCATCTCTTCTCAGATTTGGAGTTCAAAGCCACCATCCCTTTTTAGTTATGGCGTTTAGAGTCGTCATCTCTTTATAGCTCAGCATTCAGAGCCATCATATCTTCTCAGTTTCGACATTCAAAATCGTCCTCCTCAGTTTGGCATTCAGAGCCATTATCTCTTCTCAATTTTGA
Organism: Vitis cinerea var. helleri x Vitis riparia; assembly: GCA_946000715.1. Taxonomy (NCBI): domain Eukaryota; kingdom Viridiplantae; phylum Streptophyta; class Magnoliopsida; order Vitales; family Vitaceae; genus Vitis; species Vitis cinerea var. helleri x Vitis riparia. The sequence continues at coordinate 14,700,721 of OX253995.1, forward strand.
CGTTCAGAGCTACCATCTCTTCTCAATTTGGATGTTCAGAGCCACCATTTCTTCTTAGTTTGGGCATTCAAAGCCACCATCCCTTCTCAGTTCGGCGTTCAGAGCCACCATATCTTCTCAATTTTGGCCTTCAGAGCCACTATCTCTTCTCTGTTTTGGCCTTCAGAGCCACCATCTCTTCTCAATTTGGGCTTCAGAACCACCATATCATTTTCAATTTGGCGTTCAGAGCCACCATCCCTTCTTAGTTACGATGTTCAGAGCTGCCATATCTTCTCAGTTACGACGTTCAGAGTCATCCTTCACAGTTTGGCGTTCAAAGCCATATTTTTAGTTTGGCATTCAGAGCCATCATATCTCTAGTTTAGGCCTTCAGAGCCACCATTCTCTTTTAGTTCGATGTTCAGAGCCACATTGCTAGCATTTAGACTTGTCATTTTCTTTTAGTTTAGCATTCAGAGTCATCTTCTTCACTTTAGATGTTTAGAACCCTGAGCTCACGACCTAGAGTCATTCTTCTCATTTGTGACCCAATGTCATTCTTAGCATTTAGAGCCTTAAGCTCATGATCCAGAGCCATTTCTTCCAGTTTTAGGCATTCAAAGCCACTTTCAACAGTTTTAAGCGTTCAGAGCCATGTCTTCAGTTTGGCATTTAGAGTCATCGTCTTCTTCATGTTGGCGTTCAGAGCCATTATCCAACTTAGCATTCGGTGCCACCATCTTCCTTTAGTTTTGGCGTTTAGAGCTATTGTGCATACTCATTCAGGCATTTAGAGTCACCATCTTTCCTCATTTTTGGTGTTTAGAGTCATAGCTCCTAGTATTCATATTCATCGGCATTACACATCTTGCCTTCACAATTTTACATTCGTCCTCATCTCCCTCACCTCTTTACTTCGTGCTTATTGCTTCTTCACCATGTTCTTCTATATTTCCCCTTCCATTGCACATGACATAGTCCTTTGAGTTCGTGGCACATATTTCGATCATGTTGTTGGGCACCTTACACTTAGCGTTCTCATGTAGTTCACATAGGGCAATCCCCTTTGGACACATTCTTTCCTGTACTCCAAGGTGGTTCGACCGTTACTCATCTTTAACATCGATTTTCGAGTCACTTTTGGAGAAATCTTAAACAGAGTTTAGATCCCTAGTGCAGCTTTGGAGGCACTCTGAGAGCTACCTTTCTCTTAGGATTTTAGAGCCTTAAGCAAGCTTGTGTTCTACTTATGTACCCTTAAGGGTCTTTCTTTTTTTTTCGGTAAAGTCCACTTCATTTCACTCACTTTTCACACTTTCTTCACTTCACTGTTCATATTCCTTGCACTCGTGAACTCTACCGAAGAGGGGCATATTTGTAGACCCCCTCAGATAGAAGTTTTATTTATTTATTTCTCTCTTAGCACCCCGAGAATGAGTTGTTTTGAGCGGCCAGATGGGACTGGAAGTGAAAGAAAAACAGAGCATGGGTGAGCTGTTTTGGGTGGCCAGATGGGACTGAAAATGAAAGAAAAACAAGGCATGGGTGAGCTGTTTTGAGGGGCCAGATGGGACGAAAAGAGATAGAGCAGGGAGCGGGGAAAAAGAAAACGAAGCAAGAGAGGTTGAGAGGTAAAACCGAGGAACTCGGTTTGGAAGGAGACACAACTCACTTGAAGCCAAGATAGCACCTTATTGGGAATGAGACTTTCAGAGATGCTGAATGTGCTTTAGTTTATTGTTTCATATTTGAGGAGCTCATTGCATTTTATGCTTTACTCTAGAAAACCTTTTCTATAGTGCAACCCACTGATTGTTAAACCCATGGATAAAATAACAAAATGGGTTCAGCATGTATGTTAAATTTTTCCTATTCTATTCCCATTTTGATTCTCTAGCTTCTCTGTTTTCCCCTGCATGTGCACTCAAAGCTTTAAGACTTGAAATCTGTGTTGATGCATTGATGGAGAATGAATCAATATGAAGAATATTTAATGGGTAAAAAGGCAACTCCAACTACAGATGTCTGCAAATCTGGGTATATGAGTGGGATATGGGGGTATTAAATCGATGCAGCCGAGTATCAATTTCCTATGAATGATCAATGGCTCCAATCAAAAGGCCAAGTTGACTCAGGCCAAGGTCTATGCTCCTAGGTCGCTTCAGCTATGGCGAACACTCTGCAACTGGCTGGCTTTCTTCTTCCAAATCTTTTTTCAGATCCTCTGAGGCATGCCGTCCGTGACTCAAGTCCTCTCTTGTGTCGACCTCCACCACCATTCTCTTCTTCGCTCAGTCTCCTTGCCTAGCCTGCCATTGTTGTGCGGTGTAGTTGCAAAGGGTGGAGAAAAATGAAGACCATATTGTCTTCTGAGGTGATGGACATACCTGAAGGCATGAAGATCAAAGTGAAGGCGAAGATCATTGAGGTGAAGGGCCCAAGAGGCAAGCTCAGCCATAACTTCAAGCATCTGAATCTTGATTTCCAACTCATCCAGGACGAGTCTGGCAAGCGCAAGCTCAAGATCGGCGCTTAGTTCGGCTCTCGCAAGACCACCGTCGCAATCCGGCCACCCTCCAACGGCAGCAACCACATGCCATCCTGTTGTTTTTTTTATCTTTTAATGTTAAAAGTTTTATTTCTTTATTTATTTTTTTTTTTTTCTATTCTCAAATAATTCTTTAAAATTTCCCAAATTTTCAAAGTTTCAAATTTATTTATTTATTTATTTTTATTTTATTTAAATACCATTTTTGAAATAATATTCCAAATTTTAATTTTAAATTTAGTTTACAAAACTTTAATTCTCGAGATTCGATTTTCCAAAACTCTAATTTTGAATTTACTTTTTTAAATACCATTTTCAAAATAATTTTCCAAAATTTAATTTTAAATTTAGTTTACAAAACTTTAATTCTCTAAATTCAATTTTCCAAAACTTCAATTTTTTAAATTTAATTTTTCAAAATACCATTTTCGAAATAATTTTCTAAAATTTAATTTTAAATTTAGTTTACAAAACTTTAATTCTCGAAATTCAATTTTCTAAAACTCCAATTTTTAAATTTAATTTTTATAAAAATTCTATTCCCAAATAATTTTCCAAAATTCATATTTTTTTAAATTTAATTTTCAAGAAAAACCCAATTCTCAAACTATTTTCCGAAATTCCCATTTTCATAATTTCCATTTTTAAATTTAATTTTCAAAACTTCAATTCTCAAATAATTTTCAAAATGCTAATTTCTTTCAAATTTAATTTCCAAAATTCCCATTCTTAAATTTAATTTTTTTAAACTTCAATTTTCCAATAATTTTCCCAAATTCCAATTTTCAAATTTAATTTTCCAAACTTCCATTTTTTTAATAATTTCCAAGATTCCAATTTTCATAATTTAATTTTTTAAAGCTCCAATTTCACAATAATTTTTCAAGATTCCAATTTCTAAATATAATTTCCAAAACTTCTATTTTCAAATAATTGTCCAAAATTCCGATTTTCAAATAATTTTCAAAACTTCAATTCCTTAATTTAATCTTCAAAACTCCAATTTTCAAATAATTTTCAAAAACTCCAATTTCTTTTAAATTTAATTTCCAAAACTCCATTTCTTAAATTTAATTTTCAAAACTTCAAATTTCAAATAATTTTCGAGACTTCAATTTTCAAATAAATTTCAAAACTTTACTTTTCTTTTTAACAGTTTTAATTCCACTCCAATTTTCAAATATTTTTTAATTCTACAACTTTTCATCCTTTTTTTTTTTGTTTTAGGTCGCCAAAAATCTTGATTTTAATAAGTTTACTGCCATTCTCATTTTGATATGCACTTGTACAAATTTTCTTTGATTATTCAAATAATTTTTTGTTTCTCTTGATTTTAAATAAGCAAGAATGAATTTTTCATAATTCCAAAATAATGGAATTTGTGAAACTAATTCATGCAAAATAAATTGGGCTTTGGTGGAGGCCCTCCTACATATGAGTTTTCTCTTCTAATTGTCAACTGCTATGTTTAACGAATATTGCTTGATTTTTGTTTTGATCTTTGATATGCATGCAACAATTCTGTACTTGAACTAACCTTGTTTCCATGATAGGGCACTATTATTTGCTGCTAAGGTACGTTCTCACTCCTACTGCATTTATTTATTCGTTCTCATGCTCGATTTGTTTCGTTATTCGATCATTTTATTGGTATCCATTAATCTCCTAGTTAATTGTCGTACTTGTTTCACCTTATTTAGTAGAGACCCTTTTTTAGGGGCTTAGATGGATGCTACGGCTCACCACCGTACCTTTCCAATAATTAACCTAACCCCCGAACCCAGACTCGGTTTTTCACAGACCTGTTTTTTCCTTCAGAAGTCACACTTAGGGTTTTTCTTTCTTATTTTGTTTTTCCCTTAAAAATTAAAACAAAAATAAGTGGTGACTCCAAATCTTTTTCTAAAAATTAAATTTTCACTAAACAAATAAAAAGTGAGTTTCAGCATTAAGTGGGAACGCATCGAGCGAAAATGCGGGGTCCACATGACCAAATTTTGAACGCGAGAAATATATTTTGAAGACATCTACATGACTTCAAATCTTAAAATATATATATTGTTCGAAGAATTTTTCTTTTTAACTATTTTTTTCTTTTTTTGGTCTTCCTCTAGTTTTCTAAAAAAAGTAAAGAAAGAAGTAACATATTTGCATAATAAGGGTGTAATTATAACATTCTTTACCATGAAAAATATTTTTCTTCTAATTGAATTGCTCCATTCTAATGTAAATAAGATGTAAATGGTTAACAAATGAAGAATTACTAATAATAAAAGAAAAAGTACAAATAGAATTAAAATAGAGAAAGAGAAAATGTGTGTGAAAGTGAAAAGGATATTATTATGTCAAAGGCTAAAAAAACAAAGTAAAGAAAGGAAGGGGAAGATAAAAAAAAATTATGTGTACATTTGGATACATTTTTTGAAAGAAAATTATGTGTACTTTTGGATACACTTTTTGCTTTATATTTTTAAAATAGGATATTTTTATATAAGATAGAACATCTTCTAAAAAAATTGAGGTGGTAAATTTTTTTATTTTTTTTTTTTAAAAAAAAATGAAGAGTTTTGAAACTATTACTTTTTCAATGTAAACCTCTAAAATTCCTAAAATCTTATACAAAAGTCACTGTTATTTTCTAATTTACAAACAGACAACAACTGGAAGTATATCCAATGCATACTATGAAAATAAACCCAATTTTTAAAAAAATTACATTTGCATTCGCTAAAACTCTTTCCAAATCTATTTTAATAATGAACTTTTTTAGGACAAAAACACTCATAAATAAAAAGATTGAAATACCCTTGCATATCAATAGTCAACCACGTTTTTCCTTTTCTTTCTCAAGTTCTTTTACTTCAACCTATCCATAACACTAATAAATTTAAAATAATTTTTTAGAATATTTAAATTTTCAAAAATTAAAAAAAAAAATTAAAGTACAATTTTTTTTCAAAATTAAAACTTTCAATAAGTTCAAATTAAAAAATGGACTTTTTAATAAACAAATTTAAACTTATAAATTAACTTATAGGTTTAACCTTTCAAGTGTAGAAACCCCATATCATTTTTATTTTTATTTTTATTTTTACTTTTTCATATGCTTTTCACATTTAAATTACTTCTAAATTCATCATAAATGCTTCCAAAATATTTTTACCAATGTTTTAAAAACCACCACCAATTAGACCAGCTGAACACAATTGATCGATCAAACCATCGACCATTAATTGGACCTTAATTTGGTTCAATTCACTTAATTGGACTGGAATAAAGTTGAATGGACATTGAACTAATCCATACAACAATCAAACTAATAAATCAATGGATTGACTCAATATATTCATCAATTGAACTAATAAATCAATGGATTGACTCAATCAATTCATCAATTGAAATACTTTTTTTTTTTAAACTCATACCATAGACCCAATGTTAGGCCCAATCCTCGCCTTTGAAATGACGTCACCAATGCGATCATAAATGGTCTTTTTATAGGATAAACCCATCTACAAAGGTTCATGAAACACTTTTTTTTTCTCCAAAATTCACACCATGGGCCCAACATCCAACCTTTTAAATGAGGCCACTGATGTGATGATAATGGCCTTTTTATAGGATAAAGTCATCGTCACAACGAGAGTGGACAGGATTGAACTAGGCTTAGGTGGAAAAATTCAAAGGGTGCATGACCAAGTTGTGTCAACATTCTTGCATTGAAAACCATTTAGTATATATTATTCAAAAACTTAAAAATAGATATAAATATTTAAAATCTATTTATAGGATAATAAATATCAAGATAATATAAATAAATAAAAACTAATAATTTTAAAAATAATAAAATATATGTTAAAATCTAAAATGACTTTAAATAATAAAATCTTACTTTATATTAATAATTAAAATTTAAATAAATTTAATAAAATTAGAAATACTAATAATTTAATAAATCTTCATGCTATCCTTTTCATACTTCCAACTATTAGTATTAATGATAAAATAATTAAATGTATTTAAAATTTATAATTATTTATATTTTTGAAATATTTATATGATTATTTTTAATTTGAATAATATATAAATTATATATTTATGATATTACCAGTTTGACTACCGATTAATCACTAATCAAACCATTAAATCATGAATTATTAATTTTTTTGGTTTAATGACCGGTTTGGTTATAATGAAACATTGATTTTTATTTTACAATAATTTTTTTAACAAAAAATTACATAAACAGAACTCTAAATATATTCATGTAAAATAAGCTTAATATTATTGTTTTGATTTCAAAAAAAAAAAAACACATTTCAAAAAGATTAGAATTAGCTTGGAAATTATATCCCAAACATTTTTTTTTTTCTTTTTGTGATAAAGAAACTTGGTATAAGAGAATTTTCGCCTTCAGGTTTGGTTGAAAAGAAGAATAAATTAGGAAAGAAAGTGGGCATGAAAGAAAAGAATGAGAAATGATATTTTAGAAATAATTGTATGGATGTGTTAACGTAATTTATGCTTTAATGTGGATATGTAAATATAGTTTATGATGTACTAAGTTTAGTAGGTGGATACAAATATAAATTCACAAAAAATAATATTTAATATCCCTACTTTAAAGCATTCTAACTTTAAACCCCAAAACTTGTCCCAACATTTTTTTTCATTTTTTTATTTTATTTATTTATTTTTATTTTTGTTTATTTTATTTATTTTAGGACTTTTGGTTAATATTTATTTGACTTATTCTTTTTAACTTTTAAACCAAGTTTGATTGGAGAATTAATCTTGGCCTTCTTTTTTTCCATCAAATCCCCATCACCCATTTCAAACAAAATCCTAAGCTTCTCATTTCTCTCTTCATCTCAACCCAAGACAGCTTCCTCACCCACATTTTCCTTCATATTCTCTTTATGCACTCTCTTTCTTTTTCTCCAGTTTTTTTTTTCTTTATTTCCTTTTCTTTCTTCTTCATCTCATTTTTTTCTCTCTAACCCATGGTCGCCTCTCACCATTGACAACACTACTGCAAACGACCCATTGCCAACGAGCCATTACTAGTGGCACCATTGCCGATAGTGCTACTACCAATCAACAGCCATCTCCAATGCGATAATCCTCTCCATCACATCATTTCTCTCTCTCTCTCTTCTTTCTCTTCTTTCTCTTCTTTCCTACCCAACATCATCCACCATCTCTGTCATCCTAAACCTCCCAATCGCCACCCTAATAGTCATGGTTGTGCTGCTTGGCCGCCTCAAAAAATTATACGACAGCAACCTTCCCCGTCTCCAGATCTACACCAACGTCAAGTTGAACCCTTCTCGGGTTGATTCGCCTACATGGGTTCTTCAAAGGAATGTAAGTTCTCTCTCCATTGATTCGAACAATAATGGTTTGTGGGATTTGGGTATTTGCTTTGGATAACTGGATTTGGGTTATTGGATTTCTTATTGGGCCTTTGATTTATTCATTAGGGCTTATATTGGGTTGATTTATGTCTTCTATTTATTGGTGTTGGACCTTGGCTTGTTGGATTGATGTTTGGTTTGATTTGGGTCGAATTGCATTTGCTTTATTATTCTTTTGGGTCCCCTGTTTTCGAGTTGGTATCTTGACACTGTGCTGAGAGCGGGAAGAGGCACAATATATTGGGAGCAGTTTGGGGTGGTTGAAGAAAGCATGGGCAATGGCAGGTTAGAAAGGACGACTCCCTAAAGAGTTGGAGATTTTTCTTTTTGTATATATTAGGATATCTTCTGTAAAAATGGAGTGGGAGATAGGCATAGGAAATCCCAATTCTCTCTTCTCTTTCTCGATTTTGTTTTGTATATATTTACTATAAGGAGAGATTTATTTTGGGATATTTTTGGAGCTACTAAGAGACTGCAATTTTTGTTGGGGCATTATTGTGTAGGCATATTAAGATCTTTCCCCTCATTTTGTTATATTTTTCATCTTTCATTTTATTCTGGGAACCGGTTCAACCAGTTCAGCACCATAGCTGGCTGCCACTGTCAGCCATGAGGAACCCCTGACCTTTCTTTGTCCGGTTCTCACTCATCCGGGCTCGGAATTGAGAACCGTTTCTTTTGTTTGTTTCCTTATTTAGTTAGAAGCTTCTTGGCCAAATTTGGGATTTTTTTTTCAACCGTCTGAACCGGTTCAACCGGTACAGCGCCAAAAGCTGGCTGCCTCTGTCAGCCATGAGGAACCCCTGACCTTTCTTTGTCCGGTTCTCACTCATCCGGGCTCGGAATTGAGAACCGTTTCTTTTTTTTATTTCCTTATTAAGTTAGAAACTTCCTGGACAAATTTGGGATTTTTTTATCAACCGTCTGAACTGGTTGGGAACCGGTTCAACCGGTTCAGCACCATAGTTGGCTGCCTCTGTCAGCCATGAGGAACCCCTGACCTTTCTTTGTCTGGTTCTCACTCATCCGGGTTTGAAATTGAGAACCGTTTTTTTTGTTTGAATCCTCACTCATTTAGGAGTTTTCTAGAAAAATTTGGGAATTCTTCTCAATAGGTTGTACCAATTGAGAACTAGTTCAACCTGTTCTGCTGGAGGACTTCAGGTAGCCCTCGATTTTGGCATTTTTCGAGCCCTTATCCATTGGGGCTCAAACACATTTGCTATAAGGCACTTGTGAGCCATCTTGAAGGTTTAAGTCAGTGTTTGATTTCAGTTAGTATGGGCAATTTTGAAGTTATGGGCGGTATGGTCTAGGTAAGTCTAGTTTGATTTGTATGACATTTGGGAAGTCCATTACCTGATTTCAACCAGCTTTCTTCCTTTTTGGCACAAGCTTTGATGCTTGATTTTGAACACATGTTGTGTGGCTGACTCACCCTCTGCTATAGCACATGGCTAGGGACCACAGGTATGCATCGTTGGTTTTGATTGTTGAATCATATGCATGCATGGTGCTTAATCCTGAATGTTTGTTATGTGTTTATCTGTGTTTGGCTTACCTTTTTATGCAGCACATGGCTGGGGACCACAGGTACGCACCCATTGTTTTGGTTGGTTGAATTCATATGCATGCCAAATACCAATTAGGATTGTGTGATTCATGACATCTATTTAGCCTAGGGTTTCATCTTTGACCCATATGCTCCCACATACCCAATTCATTAGTAGAGACCGAGTTCCGGGCCTAGAGGGGTGCTACCTCGCATGAGGTACCTTCCCAATGGGTAACCTGATCCTCGGACCCAGAATCTAGTTTTCGCAGACCACTTTTTCCATACTAGGGTCATTAGGGGTTTTTGTTCTTACTTAATTTTCCCCATTTTAAAAATAAAAATAAAAAGTAAGTGGCGACTCCATACAACACCGTTCCTCACCGGGGGGCGGGTTTTTCAAAACTGGAAAACACAAAATTTTTTATTTCTTTCTTTTCTTTTAAAAGCGAGTCGCGCCGATCCGATGGATCGGGTGAGGGTCCACAGTACTTTTTACAGATTTTGGATCTTTGGTCATGGCCTTTTTCAATGTAGAGGACGGTCTTGCGAGAAGATTATGGACAAATTCTTTCTCTATTGGCTTTAAGGAGAATGAGCCATCAAAAGAGCAGATGTCAAATGTCAGTATTATTTCTCCTACTAGACAGAGAACCTTCAGATGTCACTATTCAACCTCACATGCTATCAAGGGATATTCTCCTAACCCCGATATCAGTATAGACAATCGGTTCCACCTCAACCTTTTAATTGGACATACTCATATTCTACTCTCCCATAGACATAATATGTTGCTCAGTTTATAGGAATACCTTATACCTCTATTCCTAAAGCTAGACCTCCACAAACTTGTACTTCTTTTGCTTAGAGGATATCACGATGCTTCTCTCAGTTAGGGATGCCGTTGAGCCAGGCTCTTCGAAAACTCATGGATGCTAGATTATTGACCCCGTTGGAGCCGAAGCCTCTCCCTCAGCCAATCTCACCACAATTTAGGATGGACCTATATTGTTCCTACCACCAGAGACAAGGACATGACATAAATCTGTGAACTACTCTTGGACGTACAATTCAGGATATTATTGATCAAGGTTATATTAGCTTGGATCAGTTAAGCGTGACTTCCGACCCTATGACTACTCATTCTACTCATGTGGTTCCCCCCTCTAAAGTTAGTATTCATTCCATTGATCATGTTGATGATGATGATGTACAGATGATGAGATCAGAGGATACTGAGTCAAAGCCTATCATACTGGATGAGGGATCTCATGGAGGATACTAGTGTTTTCTCTAAGACTAGAGACATGGTAGACAAGGCGGTTCTTTATGATGAGTTTGAGATGGATATATTAGATGTCAGTTAGATGGTTAGCATTGATTAGCAGAGACGGTCCACTTTTTATTATTATTATTATTATTATTATTATTATTATTATTATTATTATTATTATTATTATTATTATTATTATTATTATTATATATATATATATATATATATATATATATATATATATTTTGGGTCTTCATCGTCAAGAGTTCAAAGAAGATTAAGTTTCACCTACTTCAAAGTTGATATAGTTCTTTTTGCTTACTTTGATGATGTATTTGAGGGCATTGCTAGCCCGGTTATGGTATAGTCCAACCTTGTGGGCTAACCATTTTCATTAGATGTATTATTGGGTTTTGTCTCCTATTTTGACAATGTTCCTACTTTTTTTTACATATGGATTTGAGTTTTTTTTTTTTTTTTAGTACTTGTGTGGCTCTTGTGATGACTTTTTTCTTGCACATCCTATTCATCTCACCTCACAGGTCATTGAGATTCATCTGTTCGAGGAGATCCTCAAGGGACATTTAAACACAATTGAGATGGACCCCATGTCATTAGAGAGTTTACCTTAGAGATACCAACATGATTGACATATCTAGATAAAAATCGATTCTTAGACCCAATCGATGTAGATTAGCTGAAGAAATATCATGTTTGAGATCATGGTCGTAGGATGGGTGGCCTTCATTTTGGTTAGCTTTATACCTTATCACCCCTATTGACATATAGACCATTGTTAGCCCATTGAGCCTCGCACGCGCATCATAGCCTTTCATTTCTTATTGCCTTGCTCACATTTCTACACCAAGATAGGGGCCCTTTAGTGTATGCATGCTTTGTTTAAGAGTTTCATGAGCCTTGGACCTATGAGAACATTTTCACCATCATTTGTTACCATCACATCACCGTACTTCATAAAATCTTATTGTCTATGTCATTCATCTTCTTCTTGTCCTTTTTACTACTTGTTTCTCTTCATCTTCTCTCCATCCTAGGTGGTGATCATTCATATTTCACTTCATGGAAGATAGTCATGTCATTTTTATTATCCATTCCATGGACATTGTTCAAAGATCCTTAGTTTGAGAAGTTATCTCATCAAAGAGGATTTTTATATTGCCTCAATGTTTGAGGGTGTATTCATTTATCATGTTTTCTCATTGGAGTTCATTTGTTCATTTTCAGAGTATGCACATGTATTATGTAAAAAAAAAGATAGATAAAAAATAAAAAATAAATAAATAAGTGCATTGTGTGTATGTACATAGTACTCTTCTCCTTTGGGGCATATATATACATTTGAGGGTCACTTCATTGATGAGAGCTCATACGTGAGCTTTCTGAGATCCTCCTCATTGTGATGACTTTGTTGTATCCTTCTAAATATGAGAGATGAGTGCCTTCTCTTAAGGACTCCGGGTCATTGTCTTCTCCATCATCTCATCCGTTGATGATGTGGCTTGCCTCCATGTTCTAATTTGAGTTGATCATCATTCCTTTCATCTATTCATAGTTTCATTATCATCCCTATTATCACTTTTGATCATTCCTATTTATGTCACCATCATATTTTTCTTTCACATCGATGCACATTGCAAGTTAGATTGATATTTTCTTCACATCACTCTTACACATTTCATTATTGGTTTGATCTTCATTATTTCCTCCTTATCACCACTGCATTAGCATTGGACACTCTCAAATCAATGGTTCATGGGATTTTCTATACATATGCATTTTTTATACACGAGAGTATGGGTTTGGATCATCGGGTATTTGAGCCTAGTTTCCCTTCATTTCTATTATCTTATCACCCTAGCCTACGTTTCGTCCCATGTCTAAGACCACCCTGAGGACATGGGATCATATGTCATATTTGACAATCTCTACTGGGCAAGAGTTTGAGGTTCAGTTGATATTTAGATGTCATCATGCTTTCTCTTCTAGGATGCGTCTCTTTGATGTTTGGATTCGATTCAATTATGGGTATGGATGATTGGTAGATTACACATTTGATGATGGATGATTCAATATTGTCTAGATTCCCATTCCATTGTGCATTAGATGTTACACTGGGGCATACCCCCTCTTCGTGAGATAGTCGATTTTTCATTGATTTAACAGCCTGATTTTATCATTATTCCCTAGTAGAACCTTCCTTGAGCTAGTGAGTTGTTCCCATACTTTCTTGATATCACCATGATTCCCGATGGAGTTGTATTGATGAGATGGAGATAGTCTTCAATGGAGTATTGTCGGGTTTATTGATAGTTTTCATCATTTCAAGTTTCTCATGTAAAACACTTTTGAGATGGATCATCCATTTGGATTGTTGTTGAGTTGGAGATAGTTCTTAGAGCAGTGGGTAGATCTTGTATACTGGGGCATATTTCCCCACTTCGAGATTACCAAATTCACATCAGATTGAGTTGGGCTCTATCAAAGACATATTTCCATTCTTAATATTATCAAACCTCCTGGCATTTTGGTTGTCCTTTTGATATTTGATTTGGAGTATTTTCCTTGGGACATTGATAGATTTATCATTCTGATTTCTTAGTGGATTATCATTGAGTCGGAGTCATCTCTAATTACCATAGTCCCTCGAGGAGTATTTTGAGCCAGTCAGTTGCGTGATGATGTTTATGTTTTTAAGTAGAGTGGATCAGTTTTGTTTCTCATTAGCAGATCTTCTTGGACAGTATATCGATATTTCATCAGAGTGTTCAATTCGATGTCATCTTTATTAGAGTATTTGATCAGCATCCTATTTTTCTCAATTGGACATCTCATATGTTGTGTTGGCAGTTGCAGTTTGAGTGTTGGACAGAGTTTTGGTACAATTCATGCTTTTACAACAGTTCTGAGTGACAGTGATTTTCTTTAGTATTGGACCATATTTTGGATTCGTTATTAGACACATCTTTGAGACATGCAAACTTTAGACACATTAATGATTGATCTTTTCAGATGATAGCGGACATGGGCTCATAGCCATTGTTCAGTTGGGTATTTGTGATATAGAGATCTTTTAGTGACATTTGTGTGACATTCTGTTGGCCCTACGCACTTGCACATTTATATTAGGGTGTTGTGTTAGATAGACCCGGAGACACGATTGATCCTTCTGACATTGGGACATACCCTCTTCATCAAGATTATCAGGTCTTTTATTGACGTCATGGATGCTTGATCCATCTGTTGATCCTTATGAGTTATCACACTAGGGCATACCCCATTCATTGAGATTGTCATATATTTGTTGACTTCATGGCCATTCATCCCATTTGTTGATCTTTACGAGTTATCATCTTGGGCGTGTACCCCTTCTCATGGAGTTCATTATCCCAGTCATTCCTTTCTTCTGAGTCCATTTTAATTATTTTGGCTATAAATCATATTCATTTGTTCTCGTTTTTGTTTCAAGTGTTCTTGGTTGCAGACCTCATGTTTCTTCTTCATTTAGTTTGTTAGATTATCATTTTTTTTCCTTAAGCATCATCTAAGCCATACCCTCATCCTTGAGTCATCTCGATCTTCCCTGTTAGTGAATTGATATTTTCCTCATCTTGGTCACCCATTGGTGATTTGACTTGGAGTCGTAGACCACAATCTCCCTCTTTGGGCGTATAGTGCCCACTTTTTGGAGTTTGTTCATTTCATTACAGCCTAGTGTTGTTCATTGCATCCACATCTTAGAGCGATTCATTTTATCTTAGTTTTGAGTTTGTTATTGCTTCTGTTTCATTTGTAGTATCCTCTCATTTTAGTTTCATTTGTGTCATCCTTTTATTGTTGAGTTTCATCTAGGGCATACCCCCATCCTTGAGTCATTTCGATTTTCCTTGTTAGTGAGTTGATCTTTTCCTGATCTTAGTCACCCTTTAGTGGTTTGACTTAGAGTCACAAGTCGCGATCTTTTTCTTTAGGTGTATAGTACCTACATCTTGGAGTTGTTCATTTCATTACAACTCAAAGTTGTTCATTGCATCCATAGCCCGGAGTTGTTCATTCCACCTTAGTTTTGAGTTATCATTTCAATTTCATTTGTGGCATCATTTTCTTTTGAGTTTCATCTGAGGCATACCCCCATCCTTGAGTCATTTCGATTTTCTTTGTTAGTGAGTTGATTATTTCCTTATCTTAGTCACTCTTTAGTGGTTTGATTTGGAGTTGTAGACTGTGATCTCTCTCTTAGGCATACAGTGCCCCTATTCTTAGATTTGTTCATTTCATTACGACTCAATGTTGTTCTTTGCATCCATAGCCTAGAGTTGTTCATTCCATCTTAGTTCGAGTTTGTTACCATTTCAATTTCATTTGTGGCATCATTTTCTTTTGAGTTTCATCTGGGGCATTCCCTTATCCTTGAGTCATTTCGATCTTCCTTGTTAGTGAGTTGATCTTTTCCTGATCTTAGTCACCCTTTAGTGGTTTGACTTGGAGTTGCAGACCGCGATCTCCCTCTTTAGGCATACAGTGTCCCTATTCTTAGAGTTGGTCATTTCATTATAGCCCGATGTTGTTCATTGCATACACAGCCTAGAGTTATTCATTACACATTAGTTCTGAGGTTGTTATCATTTCAATTTCATTTATGGCATCCTCTCATTTTAGCTCCATTTGTGTCATCTTTTTATCCTTAAGTTTCATCTGGGGCATCCCCTCTCCCTTGAGATATTTAGATTATCCTTTTTAGTGAGTTGATCATCTTACTATAGTCGCCATTTAGTGGTTTGACATGGAGTCATAGACTACGATTTCCCTCTTTAGGCATACAGTGCCCACATCTTAGAGTTATTCATTTCATTACAGCCTAGTGCTATTCATTGCATCCACGACCTAGAGCTGTTCATTGCACTTTAGTTTTGAGTTTGTTATCCTTTCAGTTTCAGTTGTGGTATCTTTTCATTTTTTATTTTCCTTAGCGCTACTCATTTCCTTTGAGTTTCATCTGGGGCATCCCTCATTCCTTGAGACATTTAGATCCTCCTTTTAGTGAGTTGATCACCCTCATCTTGGTCACCCTTTAGTGGTTTGGCTTAGAGTCACACACCGCGATCTCCACTTTTGGGTGTACAGTACCCCTATTCTTGAGTTGTTCATGACATCCACAGCCCTGAGCTGTTCATTGCATCCACAGCCCTAAGCTGTTCATTGCATCCACAACCCTGAGTTGTTCATTGCATCATAGCCTATTGTTGTTCATTTCATATTCATTAGCAATGCACACCTTGTTCTCACAGCTTTGCATTCATCGTTCTTTCTTCATCATGCTATTCTAGAGCTTCCCTTCTTCCATGGCACATGACATAGTCTTTTAATCTCATAACATGTCTTTCGATCATATTGTTGGATACCCTATGCCTTGTGTCCTCGCATGGTAAACATATGGTTTTTCCATTTGTACTCATTCATTCCTATGCTTCTTAGTGGTTCGACTGCTACTCGACCTTGACATCGATTTTCAAGTCACTTTCGGAGACTTTTCAAAGGGAGTCTGGATCCATAGTGTAACTTTAGAGACACCTTAGGATTTTCCATTTTTGCCATTTTTGTAGGGTTTTAGAGCCTCTTTATTCTTGTTTTGGCTTAAGAGGGCCTGTGTCATAGTGAGACAAATTTAGTGGTCTTTCTTGTTCTTCGACAAAGCCCACTTCGTTTCGCTTGTGCATACATTTACTTTACTCGTGGACTCTACCGAAAAGGGGCATATTTGTAGACCCTAAAATTCGTCCCAACTTTTTTTTTTTTATTAATTTATTTATTTATTACTTTTGTTTATTTTATTTATTTTAAGACTTTTGGTTAATATTTATTAGGCTTGTTCTTTTTAACTTTTAACCCAAGTTTTATTGGAGAATTAATCTTGGACCTTCCATTTTTTCCACCAAATCCCCATTACCCATTTCAAACAAAACCCTAAGCTTCTCATTTCTCTCTCCATCTCAACCCAAGACAGCCCCCTCACCCACGTTTTCCTCCAGATTTTCTTTTTCTTTATTTCCTTTTCTTTCTTCTTCATCTCATTTTTTTTCTCTCTAACCCGTGGTTGCCTTTCACCATCAACGACACTACTACCAGTGACACACTGCCAACGGCCCATTACTAGTGATACCACTACCGATGGCGCTACTACCGACCGACAGCCATCTCCAATGTCGATAATCCTCTCTGTCACATCCTATCTCTCTCTCTCTCTCTCTCTCTCTCTCTCTCTCTCTTCTTTCCTACCCAACATCACCCACAATCTTCGTCATCCTAAACCTCCCAAACATCACTTTAACAATCATGGTTGTGCTGCTCGGCCACCTCAAAAAATTCTATGATAACAACCTTCCCCACTCCCACATCTACACCAACGTCAAGTTAAACCCTTCTCGGGTTGATTCGCCTACACGAGTTCTTCAAAAGAATGTAAGTTCTCTCTCCATTGATTTGTATAGTAATGTTTTTTGGGATTTGGGTATTTGCTTGGATAACTGGATTTGGGTTATTGGATTTCCTATTGGGCCTTTGATTTATTCATTTGTGCTTATTTTGGGTTGATTTTTGTCTTCTATTTATTGGTGTTGGACCTTGGCTTGTTGGATTACTATTTGGTTTTATTTGGGCCTAATTACATTTGCTTTATTATTCTTTTAGGTCCCTTATGTTTGGGTTCGTATCTTGACACTATGCCAAGAGCAGGAAGAGACACAATATATTGGGAGCAATTTGGGGTGGTTGAAGAAAGCATTAGCAATGGTAGGTTGGAAAGGACGGCTCCCTGAAGAGTTTGAGATTTTTTTTGTATATACTAGGATATCTTCAGTAAAAATAGAAGGGAGGATAGGCATAGGAAATCCCAATTTTCTCTTCTCTTTCTCGATTTTGTTTTGTATATATTTATTGTGAGGAAATATTTATTTTGGGATGTTTTTGGAGCTGTTGAGAAATTGCAATTTTTGTCGGGGCACTATTGTGTAAGTATATGATTAGAGCCAAAATATGTGCTCTAATGACACATATTTGATATGATTTGTGCACCAAAGGACATTCAAATCACCCAACTTGACCTAAATCAATGCTAAGGCCCTAGCCATGAGTTTAATTTGTACTTTGGAGACTTATCTCAGGTTCAAGGGAAGAAAATGGTGCAAGTTGAATCACTTTAGATTTTGAAAGATTAGGAAAGGGCTAAATGAGGAAATAAGTGAGTCAAGATGTATGGACCATAAGGAAAGGAAAGACGAGGACATCATGAGTTTGGAAGATGAGAAATGACCATTATGGAGTAAGAAAGAAGGCAAGAAAACATGGGAAATGAGGCATGAAGTAGGATTCAGCTGCATGGAAATTCATAACTCAAAAATATGATGGCAATATATGCTCTAACTTTGAGGACAAATTTGGAGTACTTTCTGGAGTTCATTTTATATATACTATATATCATTTTGAAGCTTGGGAAGCAAAAGTCCAACGCTTCAAACGGTGTGCAAATTGGAGCTAAAATGAAGAAGTTATGGCCATTTGAAGACAACTGCACCAAGCTAAAGGGTCATTTCGAAATGATTTCGAAATTCAACTTATGAATTCGAAATCCAACTTATGAATTCGAAATCTACTTCGAAATGACACCAATTTCAAATTCACCCACTGCCACTTTGATGTTTCGCCTCCTCTACCTCGGGAACTGCATCTAGGGCACTCCATCCACCCTAAGTGACCCCACACAACTAGAAATCACCACTTTATTATTTTTTTTAATTATTTTTAGGAAATTATTTTGTAATAAGTGGCTAATGAGAGTGTGCCACATGTTAGGTAATTGACGATATTATATAAACTCTCTTAATTCTAGATTTTAGGGATCTTGGATTTCTTTTCCGGAGTTTTTGACATTGAAGGTGGAAGAAGAGGCCTTTGGTTTGTTTTCTTTTTCTTATTTATTAAATATATTGTTTTTAGTTTCTTTTGATTCAAATAATGGATTTTTACCCTATTATGGATTGTGAATGTGACATCACCCCCATGAGAGGCTCAGAGCCAACTTGAGGCTTGAAGCATAAAAACCTAGGGTCTAGGAAACCTATAGGGACAATGGGTAAATTAATATAACAATGAGATTAATTATTGGTTGGGTGACAATTTATCAATTTTTTTTATCATATCCTTGTGAGTTAGTTTAGGGAATGATAGGTAGGTTATTACTCGATACTAATGATTCTTGGTAATTCTAGATCATTAGTTATCATCATCTTCCCTATCGTTATTCGCCTCAAAACAAATCTATAAGGAGTAGGAAGGGTTAAAAAGCCAAATCTTAAACTAGTAATCAATCTCATTCATTTGATGGTTTTAGGAATCTGTTTTAAAATGGAAAAATTAGGTCTTAGATGCAATTTTGAGTTATAGAACTCAACTTGGTCGCGAGCGACCAAGGATCCCAAAACCCTAAGATCATATTACTTAAAAAACCCTTGTTTTCTCTAATTTCTATGTCTTAGGTTGGATTGTGGAAAACCCCAAACTTGAATCAATTGAATTTAAAATCAATATTTTTTTATTATTAATTTAATTTCTTTTACTTAGTTTCACATTATTCACATATTGATTTTCACTTTAGGATTTAAACAAAAACAATTCATTTATTCTAGTATTGACAATTTCCATAGGCCAGTCCTTGAGGACGATACCCCGAGTACTACAAAAGTCGTAGTGACTCTTTCTCTAGTTTTTCTTGACTAGAGTTGCCACGTGAAAAGGCTAAGTATTTTGGTACAATAGAGAAGTTCAGTCAATATACTTGGATACTTCCCCTCATTTTGTTATATTTTTTATCTTTCATTTTATTTCGTTTAGTTATCTATTTATCTTTATCAATTTTATTAAAATATTGCTTTTTGATATTTAGATTTTATTCATCATTGGAGAAAATGCATGAATAGTGTAATTGTATGAGATATTATCGTTTGCTTTGAATCTTTGTTCATATCTTGTTATCTCTTTTTTTTTTAAGCTTTTTTTTTTTTTGTTATTATCATCATCATTATTCTACTTTAATTTTCATGTGTTTTATTCTTTTCATTTTTTATTTTTATTTTGTTAATAAACCTGAAATAAAACCTTTTTTTTTTTTTTTAAATGATAACATTTGAAAACTTGTTTTTATAATAAATTTGTTTTTTTTATATAAAATAAAGTAACAAAATGATTTTTATTTTTATTTTTTTACAAAATTGAAATATTTATTCCTTTTTTTTTAATAAATTGGAAAACTTTTCTATAATGAAACTTAAAAAAAAAAAATGACTTTTTATTTGAAATAAAATTCAAAGGCTTTAAATCCTTTTCTTAACTTTATTTTATTTTATTTATTTATTTTATTTTATTTTCTTTGTACCTTTTTTTAATAAAGAGTTGAGTGAAACACTTTTTTTTTTACCTTAAATAAAATCACCTCATTCCTGAAACCAAGCTCTTTTTTTTTTTCTTTATTAAAGTAATTTTCTTATAAAATTTTAAACAATTTTATATATATATATATATATATATATATACATACATAATAAAAGGCAAGCAAAAATCATCTATAAATAAAAATCAAGATACTTGTAATTAATTTCGCAAAGGTTCTTTTCCCAAATAATTTATAAAGGTCTTCCTTAAATAAAATTATGATTGGAATAATATTCTTTTTATAAAAAAAAAAAATCATTTTTTTAATAAAGTTTATGGAAAATTCCTCTAGATAATAAGTCTATAAAGAGATCTTTTAAATCAAATTTCTTCTATAAGTAAACTTGTGCAAAATTCATTTTTAAGGAAAAATTCCTTTATATTATAGGGTTTATTACACTTTACCCTCCCAACCTATACTATGTTCTGCACATTGACTCCTCGAGTTCAAAATCGAGCAATGTACCCTATATGCTTTATAATTGCATACAATATGCATTTTTTGAGACATGACATTACATTTTTGGATGGAATGACATGTGGGCAAAATGGTCATTTTTTGCTCAATCTGCAGCCCTCCTCTTCCTCATCCCCCAAGTCGAAGCCTTCCTCCTTGTTCTTCCTTCCCTTCAAAGCCCTAAAATCCAAATTCCACAAAGCTACTACCAAAAACCCCACATAATTTCTCCTTGTTCATTGTTCCTTCTTGTTTGTGGGGTGAAAATTTGCAAAATCCCCAAATAATTTCTCTAATCCTAGAATCCCTAAATTTCCCTCAAAATTTCTTCCACTTTTTTAAAACATCAAACGAAACCCTAACCCTCAATTTGGCTAAGTTTTATCCTCCCAAAATTTCTCCAAATTTGCTAAAAGATCAAAATGAAACCCTAACCCTAACCCTCTTTCCCAACATGCTTCTACTCATAAATAATTGAAAGTCAAAAAATTACCGTTAAACACCATGTCTTCTCATCAATGTCAACCCTTCATTAGATTTCTTAAGGGATGAGGGCTTCAGCTTGGGGGTTCATCAGAAACAACAAGGGAAGAAACAATTAACGGAGGAGAAGAAGAGGCGACTTGCAAAATAAGGTTAAAAATGGAATGATCCTTTTGCCCTCACTTATTAAAAAAATGACCATTTTGTCCTCGATTACGCAAAGAGCATATGTCATTCCATCCAAAAATGTAACCTTGTGACTCATAAAATATACATTGCATGCAATTATAAAATATGGATGGTACATTGCTCGATTTTGAACTCAATTGGGCAATGTGCAAAAGACGATATAGGTTAAGGGGATAAAGTGTAATAACCCTATATTATATTATGTTTATATTAAATTTGTGAAACAAATAAAAATAATAATATAAAATATATATTATTTTCAGTATTTAAAATAAAAATTATACCACACTCCAATATTTTATATTTTAAAAATGAAATTTCTCTTATATTTAACAATATTTATGATTAAAATATTTAAACTTTATAAATAAAAAAATTTTATAATATGTTATTCAATATATAAAAATAATTTATATATCATGTATTAATATTATTTTGTAAATATTTTTTAGTTTTTCTTTTTTAACCATAAATTTAATTTATAAAAAAAAAAATTATTATGCAAAATGAATATAAAAAAATAAAAAATTGATAAAAAAATAAATTTATGATACATAGGATATGCATATCTAATATCTTATTAGCATGGGATTAACATATCCCATGTAAAAAGAATTTTAAAAAAAATGGATGATATATCCCACCACTTATCCTATCTCATGTTTGGTTGAACCTAAGATAGGATATGTGAATGGATAACTTATTATATCTCATCACCAACCAAACATGGGATAGGATCATAGTTTTGAAAATTGAACCAGACCGACCGATCCAACTGTCAACCGGTAGACTTTTCGGTTTGGTCCCCCCTTTTGGACCGTTTGACCTTTAAATCGAGTGCAAACCACCTGAATGGGCAGTCGAACCACCAAACCAAATGATTCATTAGGATAGATCATGGTTTTGAAAATCGGACCGACCAATCCAACCGGTGGACTTTCTAGTCTAATCCCTTTTTTAAAATTGTTTGGTCTTTCAATTAGGTGCAGACCGCCTGAACTGGCAATTGAATGGCCAAACCGAGTGAACCGTTTGGTTCTTACATAACAAGATTGTTCAATGGCCCACTAAATCCCAAACCTGATTCACCCATTTTACCCCTCTTTTAAAGGGTCCAATTCAAAAGCCCAATACTTTGTCATTTGTAGGCTTGTTCTTGAATCCATGTGCTATCATAGAGGAATTATGTATATAAGGGCCTCCTCATTCTTATTCAAATCCAATGTGGGATTGATTTCAAGGAATCAATAAAAGAAAATCCACCACAAGACTCGAACCAAGGACTTAAATCTCAAGGAAGGCCACAAAGAACCACTAGGTTGCATGAATTTTCCTGTTGAGTATGGCAAACAAAAAAACATATTCTTTTTTGAAAAATGTATAATATTAAATAAAATAATATAATATTTTTATAAATTATAAAATTAGTTAAAATTAAACAATTTAATTTTACTTTAATTTCAATATATTTACATTTAAATACTATAAATATTGTATTTAACAATATTTAAAATATTAGTATATTTATACTTATACATGATTTAATTTGATAATATCAAAGATAAAAAATAAATATGATTGATTTTTAATTTATATATATATATATATATATATATATTAATTTTAATAATATATAAATTATATATTTATGACGTCATCGATTTGACCATAGTTCAACCATCGGTCCCACTATTGAATCGTGAATCGATAACTTTTCCAGTTCATTGTTCGATCTGATTCTAAAAACATTAGTTAAGATATAATATCCTCTCTGTTATCCTATCACATGCTATATCCAGGTAACCAAACATGGCCTGAGAGTATGATAGCTTTCATTCATTCACATTTTATGGAAGTACTAGAAGCAACTAAATAGAACATGATAAAAAACTTTGGACATTAAATGTCAAGGCTTGAAATTCCATTGCATTCTAAAATCTATGGTATTGATATATCCTGGTAGGCACACATAAGAATCAAATACTTTTATTTTTTTCCTCCTTGTTTGATTTTTTTAGTTAGTCATTTGGAATTGTCTGATGTCTTGTGTATGGATGAAGATTGAGGAAAATGCTCACATAGGAGATTGAAACTTGTGAAAGTCTTGGAAAAGCTCCAAGCCTAGGCTAAGGTACCTCTATGTTTTGTATGTTTGAAGCATTGAGTATATATTACAAATTTGTCTTAATGTTTTTCATAACCTTGCAATCTAACAAGGTTTTGTAAGTAGGATGGGGAAAACTTGTAATTTTGAACTCTTGTAATTAGGCATTGTTTTTTTTCTCCCTTTTTAGGATGATTTTATGCACATACAACCAGTCTATATAAGTGAATGTGAGGGAATTTTTATACTATACAAAGACAAAATATTTAAGTATTGGTTTTATTTTATTTTTATTTTCATTACATCTTTTGTTTTTATATAGTTTTATGGTACTGTCATTCAATTTTATATCATTGAAATTAAAATGATAATTTCATCATAAGACCAATTTTATATCATTGAAATTGAAATGATAATTTCATCATAAGCCTACTATGGTCCTATGATTTCATTCATTTGTAAATGATAATATGTGTACCATAGAGTGAGCAAGAGTTGTTATGTCAGCGGAAGCATTAATGTATACATATTAATGAAAGAGCGCAAAAATAAAACAAACCACACTGAAAGATTTATGACATTTTAACATGGTTCAACAAATCATGCTTATCTCTATGGATGAGAAATAACATTTCATTATATGACAAAGAATATTATAAAGAACAAAAAATAAATACAACTATTGGATCCCTTTGTATCTCCATCTTAAACCATGAGCCCTTTTGCTCCATTAGGTATCTCTTACTCTTCCTCACATCTACACCTTAGAGAGCCCTCTTGCTCCATCGGTGTCTCTTGTTCTTTCTCACATCTCTATCCCATCTTTCTCTCTCATAACTTTTACCCCTCATAACCTAGAATATTTATAGAGATATTCCCACTAGCTTTCCTTATTCTATAAAGACTCTAATTACAATAACATATAAACTTAAGAAATATTCTATACAATATTCCTTTTATAAAAAGAAGTATATTATGATTAAAAATTTGAGACACTTTCCAACACCTTAAATCAAATTTCATTAAGTTAATCTTCAATCTCTCCATGATCTACAATTTCCTTGTGCACATCACTTTCCTTATGTGTCGTTATTACCTTCCTACACCAAGTTCTTGTCGCATGTTACAATCTTCTTGTTTCTTGTATCACTGATGATAGAAAAATTGACTCCACCTTCAAGTAAAATTCTTTTGGTAATCTTCTTCAGTGCTCTAATCTCTTTGCTCTTCTCTATATCTTCAAAGAAGGTTTTCAAAACATCTTCAACCAAGATTCTTTCTTAGCATTTTCAACCAAGTCTCTTAGACATATTCAACCAAGGCTCTAATACCACTTGTTGTTCCAACGGAAGCATTAATGTATACATATTAGTGAAATAACACAAAAATAAAACCACCACACTGAAAGGTACACGAGATTTCAACATAGTTTGACCAATCATACTTATATCTACAGATGAGAAAGAACATTCCATTATATAATAGAGAATATTATAGATGACCAAAAATAGATACAACTACTAGGTCTCTTTGTATCTTCCTTGAACCATGAGCCCTTTTGCTCTACTAGGTGTCTCTCACTCTTCCTCACATGTACACCCTCATTAACAAATGAGAGTTAGAACAACCAAAACAAGGCATACATTTCAAAGGAATAAATCCAGAAAGGGAGGAAGCATACCTCAATAAGTGTCCAAAATGGGGTAGCATACTTACATAAGAAAGCAAGGGTTATTTTACAGGCAAGATATGAGATATAATACCAAAGCAAAGGCTACCCAACATATATAAGATGTATACTATCAAAACGAAGAATCAAAGAATGGTTAAACATGGATCAAGGTGAGTTAAAGGATAGTAAACATGCACGACGATCAAAATTGGCAACAAACATACAAGATCAAAATAAATCCAAATAAAATGGAAAAAAAAAATATGATACAAAGGTAGATTGTCCTAACATATAAAAGATGTCTATAATTCAAATAAATAATCAAAGAATCAAAAACATGCACAAGGGAATTGAAATAACACATTTATACAAGGTATACAATAAACAAAATAAATCCGAATAAAATAATTAGAGATGACATAAAATCGAAACAAAATATCTATAACATCCTCAAAGTGTCTAGAATTCAATTCAAAAACCCAAAGTACATAAACATGTACCAATTATCTCAAATTTAACCAAACTTACCATTGCTCAAAAATAGGGTAGAACAGCATATCATAAAAAGAAATAATCTATTGGCAAGCATAGAAGTGAGATAAAATCAAACTAAAAATTGTACAGTTGTTTCAAAATATCTAGATTACATGAAAAATATCTAAGGGTCTAAACATACATGGAATATCCTAGATTTCAATGAAAAAATCACAAATGTAGATTCAAGTCAACACAACAAGCAAAGAAAAATTAAATTAAATTTCAAGCTTGGAAAATTATTTTATTTTTAGATGCAATCAAAGCCTAAAACATATAAAAATATGGAAAAAAAAAAAATTAAAACCCACAAGCCAATAAAGAATTGAAAAAACATTTTTGATGTAAAAAACAAGGCATAATTTAGACATCCTGAAAAAAAAATTATTTAATTCTACTGTTTTCATAATCGGATCGATCATTGAACCAGAAAAGTTACTAATTCACAGTTCACTGGTCGGACAGGTGGTCGAACCGTTGACATCATAAATATATATTTTATATATTATTAAAACTAAAAAATTAAATAAATAAATAAATAAAATATGAAAATGATTCAAATTTCAATTGCAATAAATAAACCAACAAAAATTTCAATAAATTGAAATTTTAATATGCAATAAATAAATGAGGGATTACAAATTGTAATCAACAAAAAATTAGATCATTAAATATTAAACATAAAATATAAAAATACTAAATATTAAAGCTCAAAAATAAAAAACTTAAATGTTAAACTAATACATGGATTTGAGTCACAGCTTACAACCACAAAAAAATAAAAATAAAAAATAAAAAATAAAAATATTTGAGCCACAAAAATTATTAGTAATATTTAATAAACTCACAACCACAAAAAAATAAAAAATAAAGGATTTGACCTTATTCGGCGACAGCAAGGTGGTCAAGCGGCGGAACTACAAGGAAAGCGGTTGGGCTGCTGGGGAGCTGGAAGCCTGGAGTAAGGAGAGGGGTAGGAGCAAGGTGGTCTAGCATCAATACTACAGGCAGAGTGGCTAGGCCATCGGGGAGTTGGAAGCTTGGAGCAGGGAAAGGGGCAAAAGTAAGGTGGTCAGTATTATAGACAAAGTGGTTGGCTCGCTAGGGAGTTGAAGCAAGGAGAGGGGCAGTTTATGGGTGAGGGGAGAAGAAGGAAAGCCAATGTTTTGAACTGTTTGGTTTAGAGGGAACCGATCGGTTTGTCCAATTCATCAGTCCAACCACCAATTCACTTGGTCCGATGCCAATCCAACCCTTGGTTGACTCAACTCACTGGATCGAACTAGAACCGTGACCGATCGGACTGGCCGACGATGGAACCGGTCGGACCGACCGACGATCAGACCAGCTGATCTAGTTCGATTTTTAAATCCATGTTTAATTCACAAGCTTGAAGAAGGATTTTTAATGGAAAAAAAAATTCTTTGATACATTAAAGAAGTCTAAAACATTATCCAAGCCTCAAAATATTTTAGGATGTGTCAAAAAGTCTAAAATTAATAAAACATTCTTAGGGTTAAAAATAGGACAACAAATGGGTGATTTTTGAAAATCAAAGAATGTGGGCCTTACCAATGCTCAAATTGATTTCCATGAATAAATCCACATCTTCAACCCTCTAATGATCATGGAAGGAAGCTCATAAGCATTGGAGTTTATCCCATCAAAATTGAGATTTATGTGATTTATCTGTATATCTTAAAATTAAGAAAATATGAAAATCATGAATATGAAAAATTGGTGATTTAAGCCAAAAGAAAGATCCATAGATCAATCCACAAGACATACAATCCCTCTCAATCCTCAAATAAGTATGAAATTGAGCTCCTAAAAGGCATATAGGACCAAATTAGCACTCACACATGCAAAAGAGTGTTGAAATCACAAAGAACCCATAAATGAGGATATTCTCATATGAAATCATGCATTATGTACCAATAATCATGGAAGCCATTAATGTCCACAAAACAACCACAATTTAAAGTCCTAAATGACCATGGAAAGGGATTAAAAGGATTGAAAATGGCTCACTAAAAATCCTTCTAAAAAAGCCCATCAAAATCATATAAACCATGAGAATAGCTATTGATTTAATCAAGCATAAAAATGGGGTCAAAGCCTATAAAAGGAGATGTGATCCTTAGTCAATAAGAAAATCATTAGAGATACTTGAAATCTAAGCCAAAATAAGTTTGAAAAGGCATTTTACAATCATATTTGAAAGAAAAAACAAAAAGGGTCAAAAGAGGCCTCACAAGGCATTTTTTATTAAAAAAAAATATATTTAGTAAATGAACAAATACCTTTGTGGCTCTCAATTTTATTTTGAAATCTATCAAAAAAAACTTGCAAAAATCAGCAAAAGGTAAAGGAAAACGAAAACCTCAAAGAGCAAACCAAAGGAAAAACCAAAATTTAAAATCTAGCAAAACCTCATTTCATAAATCATCAATGGGCTTAAAAATAAGTAGAAACACTCAAAAGAAACTAAAATCAAATCAAATAGACTCTCAAAATCTACTGTATAATAGCATAAATCTAAAATAAAACCAAATCACAAGCAATCATGGTGAATCAAAAGAAGATTAGAAGAAGAACAAGTATATCTCATGAATAAAAACACCAACAATCCAATGTGTGGCCTCCAATACCCACATCCAACATATGAATAACTCCAAGAATTAGTAAGGAATGAAGAAGCACAATAAATGAAAAGGAATGAAATCAAAGTGATCTTACCAAGAATCCTCCACTCAATCAAGATTTGTTTGGCTTTTAATAAACTTTCTTCCTTTAAAAGCAAGGGAAATCTTCAAACTTCTCAAAGTTTCCCTCCTCTAGAAATTTCAATAGAGTCTCTCCTCCAAAAACCATAAAAAAAAAAATTAAAAAATAAAAAGTCCTCCAAAACAAGTCATCAAGCCCTTCTTTTATAAGGCAAAGGAGGGTGAGATTTAAACACTTGTCATCATCTCACCCTATGTTCAAAACAACTAAAAACCCATTTAAACAAGAATTAAAATCAAGGGGGCCTCTAAACCAAGCTTAAAGGTCACCAAAACACCTCTAGGAATGCAAGGAAACTAAAGGAAAAAATGGTGCTTGAATCAAAGTTAAAACGAGGGAGAAACAAACAAAATACGATGAACTTGTCAAGGAAAGCAGTTTGACCGGTTGCTACAATAACCAGTTAAGTGCTACAATAACCAGTCGAGTTGTTATAGTAAGCAATTAAACCCTCGGCATAGGCCAAAACAAGCCAAAATGAGTTTGGGGTCACTAAAAAGTGCCCAAACAAGCTTCGATTACACCAAAACTTGGAAACACCTAGGGTACCTTTAAATTCACGATATGGATCCAAAAACTCCCTCTAAAAGGTCTCCAAAAGTGATCCAAGAGTTGGTGCTAAATTGAGTAACATGTAGACCAACAAGGAGTGTGATGAACAACTAAGCAAAAAGGGATCCTATGCATATGCTATATGAAAATGCAAGATGAAGGGGGGCAAATTATGATGAATAACATGTGCTATGAGGACAAAATGGAGGGTCTATAGTCAAACCTTTGACTTAGATCACAGATTGAGTTCTAGGTGGCTCGAAATTTGGGTCATGATAATATTAGTCTAATATGTAACTGCCTTAGAGTAATTCAAATCTCAATAGTGCCTATCTAGCCTTATTTAAAGTGTTAGTCATTATCTCTAAATAACGCAATTCTTTTAGGCAGAGTGTAATGTGTTTGGAAGAATGATCTCATATCTTCCTTCCTTGAGTACTTGTGAGTGAGTTTTAGGGCTTTATGCACACACTAGGTCATTTTTTGTTCATGGACTTAGGTCTTTAAACCACGAAAGTTGTACCAAAACTAATATTAAGAGAGAAAGGATAGTAAACCATAAAAATAAACTAGCTAGGAGAATAGGCTAGTTAACTCTTTTTTAACTCTAATTTGATCTACCACAATTAAATTATAGGGGTTGATTAAGATATAATTGAAGGATTTATATTAATTTAGTAAGAAAATTACTACAAAAACATCAAATAATATTAATTAGACCATATTAGAGAGGACAATTCCCCTAAGAGTGGTCATCCTAGTGCAATACACAGGATGTTGATCTCATTCATAGCCCATCACGACACTTCACAGCAATCTTTGGAGCCAAATACCATGACATTGATCACTCCACACCTTACTAGAGAGCAGACGACATGTTTGTTAGTCTATTAGTCACTGTCTATTATTATATGTACTAAATATTGCAAAGATGGTGGTCTACTAGACAGGTGTGGCACGATCCATGCAAGAGGACATCCCCCTAGATAATTTCCTAAATAATGATACTAAGCTAGTGATTGAATATTGATTGGACTTCTTCTCCACTATCGATTTAGGATTGGATTCTACTCTTCCACTTAGTCTATTGATTCAAACTAAGGAAATAGGAAACAAGTGTTTGGATACTCCTTTATTAATGCACCCATGGTTGACTTACTTTACCTTAATCCTACACAAAAAAAAAAAAAAAAAAACAACCTACTATGATTGGCAATGAAAATAAGAATTTTCTTGAGTTATATATGTTGTATTTGTGTATTTTCTCAAACTAACAATAGAAGAAATATGATCTAAAACACTGCAAGTTGTTTAATGAAATATTTATTTCATTCATCCAGTAATAATAAGAGTACAACCGCGGGACTTTTTGGTACTACTGAAACTATCTCCTAGAAATAAGGATACAATATTTTCCTAACAACCAGATGATAAAGAAATATTTACAATTGAATATATACATTTTCTAAATATTCCTATGTTCCCCCTCAAACTGGATTGTACAGAATGTACATCCCCAATTTGTCTATCACTTTTTCAAAAAGTGGCCTACTTAGGCCTTTTGTCAACACATCAACAACCTGCTCGATTGTAGGAACATAAGTCATGCAAACAGCTCCATCAATTTTTTCTTGATAAAATGACAATCAACTTCAACATGCTTAGTTCTATCATGATAAATTGGATTATATGAAATATTTATGGTTACTTAATTGTTACAATAAACTTTCATTAGTTTCTTTATCATAACTTTTAACTCTTCAAGTATCATTTTTAGCCACAAAAGTTCACATATTCCATGTGTGACTGCTCTTAGTTCTGCTTCAGCACTACTCTTAGCAACCACAATTTGTTTCTTACTCCTCCATGATAGCTTTATCTAAAAGATTAGCACAAAGTGCCTGAACTAAGGAAGATAAGTATTCATATGCCACAAAGTTTGAAATTAGGTGAGGCATAGAAATATCTAAAACAGATAAGTCTATTTCATGACTTGATTCTTAACCATAAGGAACTCTCAGTTTATCCTCCTTTTTGAATTTTTTTCTCCATGAATAATTCAAAAGCTATTGCCGAGCATGAATATCTCCCCATTCCGTTATTGTCTCCTTGTTTGTAGGTGTCTAAAATTTCTTGATTTAAAACAGAAATATCATTTGAAACGGGGGAATGATTTGAATTTTGTGAGTCTCTAGTTTGACTTTGAGGATTACCTGAAGATTGATGAACAGAATTGTTAGGATTTTGTACAGGATTTGATAAGATTTCCAAATTTAAATTTTCTGGCTCATCTAAAGATTTGGTTGGAGTAGTTTCCCAAAAGTACTCTCATTGATTCACTATTGGACTCAAATTTCCTTCCAAGAAATCCTATGGACATGAATTTCCTTCCCAAAAATCCTTTTTGTTCAAAAAATTTCACTCAAATTCTCCCCTTGAATTTTTTCTGAAAAAATGAAGTGTCTTCAAAAAATGTTACATCTAGAGATGTGAAATATTTTCATTTTTCAAATGAATAACACCTATATCCTCTTTTAGTGACCAAATATCCAAGGAAAATACACTTGTATGCCTTAGGATCTAATTTTGTACGGTATGGATCATGATTGTGTACAAACACTAAACACTCAAAAATTTTGAAATCAAGACTTGAGAACATGCAAGACTCTAGATAGGACTCTTGAAGATTGTTTAATGGAGTTTTGTAATTTAAAACGCGACTCAACATGCAATTTATTAAATAACATGCAGTAAGTATGACATTACATTGAAACAATAATGATTCAATAGTGATATTTTGGAACATTGCATTGAAACAATAATGATTCTAACACATGATGGTTTTTTCTTTCTAAAATCCCATTTTGTTGTGGAGTGTTGACACAAGAACTTAAATGAATTATATCATATTTGATATGAAACTCATCCAATACGAAATTAAAGTATTTCGTACCATTATCAGTACAAAAAACCTTAACATCTTTGTTGTATTAAGTTTTTACCAAAATAAGAAAGTTTAAGTTTTTAAAGACTTGCTCTGCTTCAAGTTTATCTTCAAAAGATAAACCCAACACACCCGAGTATGGTCATCAGTAAATATAATAAACTAATTTTTGTTAATAAGACTCCAAACACAAGAGGACCCCAAATATCGTTATGATCAATACAAAAGGTTTCAAGCACAATATAAATGAGAAGGATATGAAACATGTTTGTATTTTGCTAATTGAAAATTTTCACATTGAAATGAGTAATTATTAAATAATGATGGAAAAAGATGTTTTAATTGGATGTTCTATGCAAAAGCATTATTTGATCTTTACGAGAGAGAGAGAGAGAGAGAGAGAGAGAGAGAGAGAGAGAGAGAGAGAGAGAGAGAGAGAGAGAGAGAGAGAGAGAGAGAGAGAGAGAGAGAGAGAGAGAGAGAGAGAGAGAGAGAGAGAGAGAGAGAGAGAGAGAGAGAGAGAGAGAGAGAGAGAGAGAGAGAGATTCCACACTATAGTATGAGCTTGACTCTTCATCGAAAAATTCTTCTCAAAGTGGTCTAATCTATTGAATTCCTTAGCACTGTCAATCGTCCTCCTCGAGATCTAGTCTTGAAAAACACAATCAGTGGGAGAAAGTTTTACCAAAAAATTCAACTCTTTAGTAATTTTACTAATAGAAATTAAATTGTAGGACAAATTTGGCACGTGAAGAACTTCCTTAAGTGAGATCATAGGACTGATCTAAACGGGGTACCAATTCCAACTATAACTATATTGGATCCATTTGCAAATTTGAATCTATGATTCTTGGGGCTTGGGGCTTGGAGTATAAGATGAGAACAATTTCTCACAGCCTGTCATGTGATCTATAGCCCCGGAGTCTATGATCCACAATTTACTTTTCTTGGTCAAAGCACTGAAAGCAGTTAGAGGAATACCTTTTTGCAGCATTAGCGAGGTACTAGATATCTTATTTTCAGAGAGTATTTTGCTAAGATACTCCATTTGTTCTTTAGCAAGTGACACCGGGTGTGCCTTTTGACGCCTCTGGTTTTTTACTTGCTTGGAAACCTTTCGTTTCATGTCATCCTCTTACACTCCTTGGTACATAATCAGTTGGTTTACCATGGATCTCCCAACAGTTATCTTTGGTATGGTGTGGTTTTTTACAATGATCACACCATAGTTGTTCCTTCCTTCAGGTGTTTGACCCATGAACAAATAAAAGTAGAATTTTACAATGTTTTCAGAATCGGATCGATCATTGAATTGAAAAAGTTACCAGTTCACAGTTTATTAGTCGGATTGATGGTCGAACTGTGTCAAACCAGTGATGTCATAAATATATAATTTATATTTTATTAAAATTAAGAATAATTTTAAGAAATTTATATATATATATATATATATATAATATTAAAATTATAACATTTCATTTTTTTTGTATTTAATATGTCTATTAATTGATAAACATAAATATAAATGTATTAATATATCAAATTTTATTAAATAGAATATGTATAATATTTAGATATGAGAAAAAAAAAATTATAAAATTTAATTTTATCTACGTATCTATGCATTTTATTATTTTAAAAATATTATATTAATTAATTTATATTATTTTCATATTTATTATTAATAATTATTATAAAAAATTACAAAAAGCATTAATATAAAATATTTTTACCCATACTTACTAAAGGGATTGTGTAGCATGATGGTTGTCTCCTCACAAATTTAATGAGCTCCATAAATAACCTACTCACTGAAGGAAGAGTAAAGCTGCCTAATGGGCTGCGTAGTGGGCTGCTGGGGGGAGACAGGGAAGATTTTGGGCCCCCAATGCTGCAAGGCCCACTTGGTAGGAGGAAGACTAGGCAGATTTTGGGCCCAACGCAACAAGACCCAATGGCGTTTTGGTTGACCCACATGTTGACTGGTTCATAGAAAATCGGACAATTCGTCCGGTTCGACTGCTCAACCGTCGGTCTGTCCGATTCGACGTCAGTCCAAAGCCCCTTCCGGCTCAAAAGCTGAATCGGACCGGATCAAGGTCCGGTCAACGGTTCAACTGGTTGAACCGGCCGGTCCGGTCCAGTTTTTAAATGATTGGAATTTTATGTGACAGGAGCTGATGAATTTTGAAGCATAACACGTTTGTGAGTTTCTTCATGTCAAACTGCTACAAAGGCTTCTTCAATGGATGGAAGTGGTTTCATTCCAACAAATCTCCCTTGAACTTCATCTAGATCCTTGTTAAGACAACTAAGAAAATCATAGACACGTTCTTTCTCTATCATCTTCCTGTATATCACAGCATCTTCAAGATCGCACCACTAGCAAGCGTTGAAGAAATCTAATTCCTGCCACAATTTGATTAAGGAATCGAAATATTGAGTCAGGTCTAGCTCACCCTATCACAAGTCAAGAGCTTTGCTTCGTAACTCAAGTATTTGAGACGAATTTTCAAGGTCGAAGTATCCCAAATTTACAGCATCCTAGATTCCTTTGGTGGTCGGATAGAACAGGTATGTGTCCCTAATCTTGTCTTCCATCGAGTGTATTAATCAAGCCATAACCATCGAGTTTTAAGCATCCCAATTGAAGAATGAGGGATAAACACTATTGGGATGGGTGATAGTACCATCTAGGTAGCCCACCTTTCCCTTACCAAGAATTACCATTTGAACAGATCGTGACCATTGAAGAAAATTCTTTCTGTTCAATTTACGTGCCATGATTTTATAGGGTCAGATTGTTAAAAATTGTAGTGGGAACAATTTTAGAGGTTGACTAAAACTCATCACCTCTACTTGCTCTTATTCTTGTTTCCTCAACTAATTGTTAGCTTCAAAAGCTCTGATACCATAAAAAACTAATAATAGGAGAAATATGATCTAAAACGAAATATATATTTCATTCATTCATACATCGGGCTTTTATAGGCTAATCAATCCCACTATTTTTTACACTACTGAAACTATACCTTAAAAATAAGGACATAGATATTTTCCTAACAACAAGATAATAAAAAGATATTTATAATTGAATATATACATTTTCAAATAACACAGATTTCAGAATTTACATTGAAGTTTAAATCATGCAGACACGATCTGACTTCCAAGACAGCCCAATATTAGTACAATTGAAATTTTCTTTAAGGATTTCAAACACCCGCTGATTCAATATATTCAAAGATCCCATTTTCCCAGATGAAAATGACAGGACTCTTTAACATTTGGCTTTAACCCTCACTTGTCAAATAAAATCTGACGAGCCCAATCCAAAGCATAAACATGGTAGTCAACATTTTCTTTTATTGACATATGAAAAGAGCTTACAACATGACATGTTTTAAAGGTCCCCAAGACAACAATTAAAGCATAACAGGCAATTTAACATAATGTGACAAATAGGAAAATGCTTAGTAACTCTTTGCATAAAAGCAATGCCTGTTCCCACTAGACACGCATTGCATATGATGATGGTATGGATATCATCATCCACCCATGCTCATCATGTCTACTCAGAAATATAAAGAGAACAGAAGGGAGAGAAAGAGAGCTGCTGTAGTCTGCTTTGTTCCAACACAGAATTATCCACTGCTTTTAAATGCCAGATTCCATACAAGGGACTTGTTTCTTACTTCCAAGACGAACCGCCAAGTCTAATCACCTCTTCACCGCTATTGTCCCTACGACTGCCTCTTTCCATGGCACTGCCCCCTTTTTGATCACCTGTGTCACCATACAGATCTCTGAGCTTCGCCAGATTGGCAGATGCAGAGGTCTTCTCTTTGCTCCCATCTGCGAGTGGACTCGAACGATGATCAATGTGGTCATTGCGAGCTTGCAAGCTTTGACTTCTACTTCTGCTCCGACTCCTACTTCTACGGGAACTAGTTTCTCTGTTGTACCTACTGCCATCACGAGAGCTTCTGTCATAGTCCCTTCTGCTTTCTCTTTCTGTATACTTGGATCTGCGATCATAATCATGCCTCCTGTCTCGGTCCCTTTCCCGCTCCCTATCTCTGTCTCTGTCCCTGTCTTTATCTTTGTCTCTGTCTCTGTCTCTGTCCCTGTCCCTGTCCCTGTCTTTGTCTCTGTCTCTGTCTCTGTCCATGGCCCTGTCTCTATCCTTATCTCTGTTTCGGGTTCTGTCTCTTTCCCTGTCCCTCTCTCGATCATGATCCCTGTCCCTGTCCAATTCCCGAGATCTGCCCCTGTCTCGATCCCTGTCCGAATATTCTCGATCAGACAACTCACGGCTTTGGCTGCGACGGCTGCTGGGAGATCTTCGCAAATCATCACTGCTATTCCTATCATAAGAAGGTGGTGGTGGTGGTAAGGTGCGACGAACAGGAGATGAGTCCCTGGTTGAAGCACGATGGGGAGCACGCTGACCAAAAGAGACAGAAAGGGCAGCTTTCACAGAAGGTGGCCGACGTGCAGTATCATCAGAACCATGACGGGTGGTATCCCCTGTGACACCAGCATGTTTGCTAGGAAGCTTCATTTTTTCAAGATTAGCCACGATCTGCCGCATAATGGGAACTGGGATTCGTGGGAAAAGGGTATCAAAGTAGTACTGCAGTAAGAACATCATACGGATTAAGTCTTTTCTCTCAGGAGGTAAATTTGACAATACTAGGAAGCTTAATACAGTTAACAGAAAGAGTAACTGAAAAACCAAGATACAAGACAGAAAAAACACATTTACTGTCCTATCATGCATAAAGGCACATCTATACAAACCACACCAAAATATAAGATCTGGCTACTTACACAGCCAATATAAGTACAGTGAGATGGAAGCTTATATTTCAATGGAAAAACACAAACAATCATGACCTACAGTCTAAAAAATACAGAGATTGGCTTCAAAGGTCACACAGAAAAAAGAGGGGCATATCTTTATCCTTTCTAAGTACAAAAGCTGATATTCATGAGGCTTTTCATTGATTGAAAAGAAACACAATATATTTGTCATGAGTAAACTGTTTCAGACAATCTGTCATGATTTACAGTGGAGAAGCTCCTCAAGAACAAGTCTCAAATTCATGCAAGGAGAGAACCTTCCACCCTTATGCAAAGTCCAAAACAAAACCAAACACACCTCCAAAACATGCATCTCTCCTTATCAGAAGCTTGGAGATAGAAATTTCATTTGTAATCAGTGCCTCCACTTAAAAGCTGAAACCAGTTCTTGAGGTTTCATACCAACCTGATTCTTGCATTACAGTTCAATTCTTACAATAAAGTCCAGGACTACCCACCCAAATAAGTTTTCAACCTTTGGAATGATCATGGACTTAATTTTTCCATCCACAAAAATTTTCCATACTCAATAGAACAATTACCCACTTCTGAGAACTGTTTGCAACACACGTGACCTGTTCAAATGCAATTTTTTCACCCATACCCATGGGTTTGTCCATCTGGAAACCCTAGATGCAGCAACAAAAAAAATGGCTCTGCCTTCATCAAAGAGAAACCCTCTTACTATCCCAGTTAGCAAGGAAATCCCAACACTTCAAAGTTATCTTCTAATCCAGCACTGCTCTCCAAACCCATTTGACATAAGAAAGGAAGACCAGCACCTATTCATGAAACCTTCCAACTTGCCCCAAAAACATGATATTACAGACTTTTACCACCAATGAGTTCTATAAATTCCCTCTTGAAATATTCTTGAATTATATCATTCAATTTTCAAGGTAGATGCATAGGGGGAAAAGAGGATTTGAATTCCAAATTCCTTAAAATCCTAAACAATGCAAAAAGGAATCTCCAGATAGCTTATTTAAGGCTAAAAGAAATTAAAAGACCTTTACTACATTCTGTTGAAACTAATCCATAAAGCCTCCTATAAATTTTAAAATGAAGGATTAAACTTCTACCAGGCAAAACTTTAGTCAAGTCATGAAATTAATCCTAAAGTGATTACAGAAAATAAAAACCTCTAGCTTGGATTAGCATGGCTCTTTCATGGGGAAGAAATAGAAAAAAAGCCTAGAGGGCCACTCCCTTATGTCTGTTTTGGACTCCTTGGAAGGAAAGGATCAGGAGGTCTTTTAACAATGTTGAGCAGTTGGACCCAACAATCAACTCCAATTTTATGTTTACTTTTGTGAACTGGGTTAGGTGTACACAGAGGATCACATAGTGACTGATAGATTTTGTAGATCAGCTGAACTTCAAGAGGGGTTTTCACTGGGTGTCTACCATATACATCATGTACACTGGTGCACCTCCTCTTAGGTGCTTTTAATATATTTTCTCATTTTTCTATCAAATATATATATATACATACACACAAGGCCTAGAAGGTTTTAAACTTCAAGTTAACATTTCAATGCTTCAGCAATCGAATTTATGATATAAACTCAACTTTTCTTTCAAAGAACTTGAAAACACAACCTAATCTTGATAAGAAGGTATTGGGAAGCAACGTATAAACCTGGTTCCTAAAAAGTGACAACATTTGGTTAAAAAATAGAAAATAAAACATTAACATTAACAACAATAACAAGCAGCGTGAGAAAATGCGGCAGATGAAGTGATCATTCAAGTCATCAATTCAGAATTGTGCCATAAATGTATTGCAACTGACCTGTCCCAGGAGTAAATCACGAACATATGCACCCATTGTGGTCATTCTACCAGTAGATCCAGGAGAGAATTCCTGAAACACAAATCATAGAGATAATACTGTGATTCTGTGAATATGTAGAAAGAAAAACCTCTTAATTATTGTCATGGATTTATGTTAGAAATCCCATTTCTTTCACAAAAAATAAGTAATAAAAAGCTATAGCAAATAAAATAGAATTAACAAGGATAGTAGCACTAAAACCCATGGCTGCTATCCTTACAAACTAGAGACTTAGATCTCAAACTGGCATTTTCAACTATCCATTTCAAAGCTATGTACAATTTTAAAGGCGATAATCAAACTTTGGTTACACTAAGGAAAAGCAAGTCTGTTCAATTCCTTCCTCAGGAAATAAGAGAACAAAAATCAAGGATTTATTGAGAATTCTAACCATATCAGCAGCAAGTAGAAAAGTTAGGGTTCAAACAGATATCCTTGAAGTTCATGGGCATTCAAGCCAATTAAAAGCTGTATTGCATAGTGCTTTTTGGACCACATTAACCAACTACAGAAAGTTTGATTAACTTCTGCCCAACATTTTCTTTACTTCAAAAAAGCGGCTGGAGCAATTCTCAAGAGTCATGTTAGCTAATTGGTATGATGCCCTGCATCTTGCCATTTGCTTCTTATTCAAGAGAGTGATTGTATTAGCCAGGGTTCTTTACAAGTTGCTCATTATTTTTTGATGGATCCTAAAAATTGTTACTATGCACTAAGAGTTGTTAATAATCCATTCCTTATTAGAACCTTTACTGTGCCGTTTTAGCAGACTTTGGAATCTAGACCCAAAGCAGTAGTTGGAGCCAATGGAATACAACTTGATGCATCTGGAATCTGAAGATTATTATTATTGAACAAGGAGACAGAATTCATCTTGTCAGTTTTAATTTAGTAAATTCCCAAATCCTTAAAACACATTCCCACAATAATTTAGTCACTAAAATTATATAAGCAATTCCTGAATCTCAAAAACATTATTTTTTTTAATATCTTATTACATGTTATAAAGTTTAAACACAAATTATCACTATGGAATGGTGTCAAGAATTCTATATTCGATTCAAAAGAATAAGCAGCAATAACCAGCTGTCAAGAAGGAAATAACAAATAAAATAGGAAGAAAATACTAACTCATAGTGAATGTAATATTTGCAAACTAGATATCATATACACTTATCAAAGGAAAAAAAAGAAAAAGTTGAAGTTAATATAAAGGAACTATTGAGAAAGCTAAATGATGCAAAACTATTGTGTACCAAAATAAACTCAGTGGCTTGTTGTGCCTCAAAGGGGAATCATAGCA
Source organism: Vitis cinerea var. helleri x Vitis riparia (assembly GCA_946000715.1). Lineage (NCBI taxonomy): Eukaryota > Viridiplantae > Streptophyta > Magnoliopsida > Vitales > Vitaceae > Vitis > Vitis cinerea var. helleri x Vitis riparia. Next base: position 14,740,725 of record OX253995.1, read on the forward strand.
TGAATAAGAACAAAAGAAAGAAAGAAAGAAAAGAAAAAAAAAAGAGGAATCCTAACAAAACAAAGCAAATTATCACAGCATAGCTCAAAGCTTCTGATTCTCATGTGAATAGTAAAATTGCTCGTGTGAATTAATAATCCTCCACCTCTTGCTACAACAACCTGCATTTTCTCTCCTAACATAAAATGTAAAAATTACCAAAAACAGATTTTTAACATATAAAGGACTCAAAATAAAGAATCTAAAGGACCTGAATTAACACCAAGTCATTTCTTCCCAAACAAAGTGTCCTAACTGGTGTGGCATCAACATTTTGGGGTTTGGGCTTCTAATGGATATATTTCCTCTACAACATTGAGTTAAGAGATTGCAAATACATGATATACTCATCATAGATGAGCTTAAGAACAATAGGAATCACAGTCCTCTCAAGCTTTACTTGAGAAAAGTCTTGGGCTGGTACATCTTCCATCTTAGCCCATGCTTGCAGGAACATGTTTATAAAAGAAAGGGGTTTTGTTCTACGTTCTACATCTCAATGGCAGAGTGCATGGAAGAGTTTCAGGTAATTGCTTCCTTGATTTTTCATATAGTTGCCATTCATATGAATCCAGCAGGTGGCCTTTGCAACGAGTAATAGGCTATATGCATACAAGAGTTTGCTTCTTATTTTTATATTTAATGACAAAAGTTCACATTATTAAGGAGCGCCTGGGAATAGCTAGTTAGTCATATATCCCCATATCCAAAAGCACAATCTCTTCATTGCATAATATCTATTATAAAAATTATGAACATCACAACACGGTGAAGGATAATATGAAATTGTAATGTCTTTCACCACACAGGCTGGTAAGAACATAAAGGGTTCACCTGTACAAATCATGTCCATCATTGAGCAAGTATGAAGCCCCTTGCATCCTAGATCAAGTATAGAAATAGAGCATAGAAAGTTTGCAGGTCAAAACCATCAGAAAAATATTTGTACGAAATGCTTTGCTTAAGAGTGAAACAGATTAATCAAGATCAGATTAAAAACAAGATTTCAGATTTCAAAAAGAGGTTAACAGCACGTAGTTAACAGTAAAATCACTTCTACATCAATATCTTGTGACATTTCTAGAATCTTTAGGCAGATGGCTGATTATCCCAAAACCATTATATTTCAGAAACCTAGGTAAAGGCAGGAAAGAAATTTTCCACATGTGAAATACATTATTAGAAAAATATATAGTTAAGGACTCATGAATTCAAGGAAGCAACCATGGGCTACAAATGGCATATTTTCTCTGCTATGTAGCTCAAATCAGCCAATAGACACATCTTTAAATAACAAGGAAACAGTTAAAGCTACAAATTGATATGAAAAGGCTACCAAAATACTACCTCTTCATCCTTCACATATGGTTCAAACCAGTTCCACAAAGTTTTTGGATCCCCAGCATATCTCAAGTAGAGGAATCCTACCTGCAAAACAACTTTCAGGTATTAATTGCAGCACATAAGAGGGTTAAAGTAAGGACTAACAAGTAAAGAGCAGATAGACAAGCAAAAGATAATTGATGCAACAAAGCAATAAAAAATTAACCCCAGCTTCAGTGCTGATGGAAAACGGGAACTAGTAGATGTAAATAAACAAACTTATAAATTCAAGAAAATAAGAAGTTTACCAAATAAAAAAACAGGCTTCGTAAAGGAAGTGGAAGTAAATATCAATTTCCAATATTGTGAAAAACAATGACCAACAAAGTAAGCCTTCATTTTGTTTAGAATACAATACCAACAATCAAAAGAAGAAACTCCTCCAATTTAAACAAATTAAGATTTCAAAATTTATATATATATATATATATATATAGAGAGAGAGAGAGAGAGAGAGAGAGAGAGAGAACATAACATAAATAAAGGATGCCAAGACAAGGGAAAAGCAACCAAGTGGTGACAAGAACCTCTTCCTGGCAAATATAAATATAAATTGATCAAGCCCATAGCCAGACATCCATTTAACTTTGACATCAAACAACCAGAGTTACAGAGAGATCAAAATGCCACTAGATGTAGTAAGTTCAGATTTCTCTAAATGCAAGGAAGCTAGAACAAATTAGGTTCACCTTTGTTTTTCTTCAACAAACAAGAAAGTAGGTTCAACTCTTCCCAATCAAGAGTACCTGCCACCATGCGGCACCTTATGATGGGATCCATGGTTCAATAATGGATCCCATAAAGTTTCCAACTTCTTGGAATGACATCATCATCACTTATATTATATTTGACTCATCTTAGACATAATAGCTTGCAACTTGTTCGGCTTCCATATAAGGAAGATCAAATGGACCTCAATTGGCTTCCACTCAATGAAAAAATGAGGAACATGACCAACTAAGGAAACAAAGAAATATTGGACCATATCTGCTTTTATTCCATGACAACCTCATTTACATTACATGTGCTACATGAATTAGTACAGTATGCAAGATCCCTGGCCTTAGATGTGGAATGAATTTATAGACATATGGACTATATCAGCAGGTAGGTACAACAATTTATGTTAGCATAATTAGGGTAAATGCAAACTGCAAGACATGTAGCTACAAATGCCACACCAGAAAGCCCTTATGCCTAACTAAATTCAACCATGGTTCTAAGTCGCGATATTGGTAATTGACTCGGAAGGTACCGAGTATCATTGAATTCGGTAACTAGGATCAATATTGGGCAATACATAAAATATTATAATTTAATAGCTCAAAATTTTCAAAAATAAAATATAATTAATGAATATGATAAAACAATTATATTTTAATGATATTTGTTATGTGAATTCATCATTTTTTTATTATTTTTCTCAATTTGCAAGTACAACAGACTCAATTATACGTCAATTAATTTATTAACAGTTCGTATTTATAACCATATAAAATTCATGTTAATACCTTTATTCCCAGAGCCATATAGATACCCCATTTATCTTCCATATCTATTTTTGAAATCCCATCCTCAGCCCCTATATCTAGTCCACAATGTCGTATAATATAATACCAAATATAATAATATAAGACCATACAGATTATTGATATGTAATAAAACACCCAATACCCAATTTTTTCCCCAATTTGAATCTTCTTCTCTGGCTAGAGGTGAATCTTGTTCTCAAGCTTTCAAGGTCAGAACCATGAAGTATGGCCGGAGATGGCCATACAAGAAAAGTCAAGGCACCACTAAGATGTCGTCACCAGCAAAAAATCCAGCACCATCCAAAATGTTGCCAATAGCAAAAAGGATTAGAAGACAACGATTGGAGGAAGAGAGATCATAGCATTGAATCATTGCTTCTCAAGTTTCAATCACCACAATAGCACCAGCAGGCAACAAAAGAGGGAAATTTCATGGATGAAGAAGAAGAAGATGGATTTGTGACCTAACTAGGGGTATTAGGGTCGAATCTGAAACTCAATCGAGTCAAACAAGTTTTTTTTCAAAAAATCAGTTGTGTTAGACGATTTGAGGTGAGTTAGCACAGAGTCAATGTTCAATGTTGTAAGTCATAACTTGAGTATCAGAATTGTCTCAGACCTAGCCAAGGCGGATATGACTCAACCGAGTCATAACCGACTTACTTTGAACCCTGAATTCAGCTCACCTTGGTCAAGAGGAAGCACATGTAGATTGCATCATAGTGCCTTAAGCTTTGCTGATGCTACTTAAAACACTGTTGAAAACCTATTGTAGGACACAAATGGACTCAAAATATCTCAAGGATTTCAAAATCAGGTGTTTTGGATTGAAACAGTATGAGGTGTTATAATCTGATTGAGAGTTCTAGGAGTCCACCAATGCATAAACATATATATGTTACATATATCTTACATATATGAAAATGAAAAAAAAAAAAAATCACTTTCATATGTTAAAAATCATAAAAAAACGGAAAGAAGAAGAAAACAAATGGGGACAGAATAAATAAATATATATATATATATGGAAAGGGGAAAAAATCCTCAAAAAAATACATAAATAAGTAATTCAAAATAAATTCACCTCATCCTTAAAAAGAAAAACAATAAAAAAGGAAAATTGGGACAGAACCAGGTTTTAAAATTAGTTTGACGTTTATTGTGAAGAAATTGGTTTGATATTTATAGCTACTAATCGAAAATCTAACCTGAATTATATGATTTGATTAGCACCTACACAGTCTATTCAAGCCATGACTGGTTTGGTTAAGGCCAGCACAAATTTTAACATTCAAAAAGGATTCTATGATCAGTTGAACAGACCTACACCATCAAGAAGAATAATAAAACAAATTGGGACACAACATGGTTTTAAAATTAGTTTGATGTTTATTGCCACTATATTCCAAAATCTAACATTCTAAAAGAATATATGATTCGATTAGCACCTAATGGTTTATTCAAAAGCCAGGCTTGGTTATGGCCTGCACAAATTTAACATTCTAAAAGGATTCTATGATTCAGTTGAGTAGACATACACTGTCTATTCAAGCCAGGAATTGTTTTGGTAAGGCCATCACCAACTGAGTTTTAAAAGCTAAAAGTATACAATGTAATAGAACTTGAACCCAAAAAAAGGAATCCATTCACACATCAATAGCATATTACAAAACATAAATTCTTTTATATATTGGGAAATTGGTGATGAAATAAGTATACATCCCCCCTCCCCCACTCTCTAATCAGTGATAAAATATATTTATTTCATTGAATATTAAATACAAATAAGAATGAGCGATCCTTACAGGATATACAATTGCTGGTCAAAATGTACAAATGTATACTACTTCACAAAACTTACTACTATTTGCACAGTACACAAGCTCTGCAAACTCAAGGAAGAAAAAAGTCTCCAATGAAAGAAACCAGTGTTTTGCTCGTTGCTTAGTGAATTGGCTCATAGCTTGATTAGCTAAGCAAGGAACTCAATAGAAGGAGCATTCCCTTCACTAGCAACATCTGTAATTTTGCAGAGCCAACTATTGAACTTCCATGAGTCTCTCTCTCTCTCTATTAGACACCTAAAAGATAACACAAGCCAAAATCTCCTACACTTAGGTTGGAGAGACACAGCGCTTTCACATGCAACAAGCCTTCTAATAAGATGAGAACACTAGAAACAACCCAAATGCCGCGCCTCCCCCCCCCCCCTCCTCTCTCTCCCTCTCCCTAGCGTTAACTTGCAAGCATATTATGTATTACCTATTTCCCCATATCATATATCATAAGCTTTTTTGCACACTGGAAATAGATGAAAAAGAACCGAGTGTACAAAGAGAACAAAAACATGACACATTCATCAATTTCATCAACCATACACTTGTATAAAACCCTATTCCAAGTTGGACAGAAGGGTCCTAAAATTTTTAATTTTAGAGGAAGCGACTAAAAAGGATTTTGGATTAGAGTTGCTTAAAACCCAAAAACATTGAAAGGAGAACTGCAACCTTTTCTCTGAGAGGAAAAAAAGAAAAAAGTAAACCAACAACAACAACAATGTAAGGCATTTTTAGCCTTTGCCCCAACCCAGCTGACTGTCATTTGCACTACTTCAGTTTAGTGCAGAAGATTCACATGAGAACATTCGATAGATTTAATAAAAGAAAAATAAATAAATAAAACACCAAAATATGAGTTACAGGCTTAGACCTATAAACCTATAATTATTTGTCTCAAGGGAAACAAACAAATAACAAAAGGGTTGTTGAGATCAAGCACAACAGTGACAATGGCACAGTACCTACCCAACCCAACACCAAAGCATGCCAAAAACTGCAAAGTGAATGGGATTGCACCTGCAACATCTTCAACCTCCAGAGCTTCTATCGGAAATCTCCTTTTGGGGGGGAAAAAATTCAAAAACAAAATCAAAAAAAAATTCAAAAACAAAAAAGGGCTTTGAACCCTATTGTGGAACCTGCAAGAGGGCTCATGGGTGCCTTCTCTTCAACCCTTTTTCCGGGGGAAAATAAAATAAAAAAGACTCCTTGCTAACATAATATACTCATAGATGATCAGACCCAACCTCCTTCATCCACACTGTACCTACCACACTAACTGATATTGCGAAAAACAGCAGCAACTGGTCCCCAAGTCGAGGGAAAGGTAAAACTGGAGAAGTTAGGTAGTATTTCAACTGATCAAGTGCCTGTTGGCATTCCTGCATCTAGACTGACTTCCCAATCTTAGAGAGGACTTTGAAGAATGGGAGCCATCTATAGGAGCTTCTGGAAATGAATCCTTGCAGTGCTGCTATTCGTCCCACCAGTTTTGGCTACCCTTTACACCAAGAAGTGGCATATCTAGGAGTGTTTGACTTGTGTTGCGTTGGCTTTGATTTGTGTTGGGTTGGCTTCTATGCCATGCTAACTCACCAGATACCTAAGAAATTAGCTCCTGCTTACTCTGAAAACACATTTCTTGGGGTTCAGTTTCATTCCATAAACATTTAGAACAATAAAACACCCTTGTAAATGTTGGCAATGGTCCTGATTGTGAAGACTTTTAACCAGCATATCATCAATATATGCGTGTACGAGTAGCCTATCAAACAATTTAGAGACCAGGTGCTGGCATGTAGCTGCAATGTTCTTTAAGTCAATTGACAGGGTACAGGTGGAAAAAGCTTCCTTTTTCTGTTATAAATGTCGTCTTCTCTGCATCTCTTGAGTCCATTTTGATCTGGTCATATCAAGGATATGCATCAATGAAGGAGAGTCTCTTGTGGCTCGTTGTTGCATCAATCGTCTAATCTATGCTTGGAAGTGGATAACAAACCTTTGGACCTACTTAAGTCAGTATAGTTGATACAGACTCTCTACTTCTCGTTTTTCTTAGGAACAACCACCGTATTTGCAAGCCAACTCGAGTATTTTACTTCCTGTCTAAAGCCTACCATCAGGAGTCACTCTATTTCTTTGCTCACAATTTCTCTCCTCTTGGACGAAGACCTTTGAATCTTTAGTTGTAAAAGAGAGCATTGTGGGACCACATTGCAACTAAGGACCACAATGGATGGATTTAAAAAATTACACTAGTTAGCTTTAAAAAAATAACAAGTTCTGATCTCTCAACTGTTGGAGTAATGTCCCTATCGGGATTGTGAAGTCTTCATGAGTCTCATCTATGCCAACTTCTTCTATATCTTCAACTGCCGAAAAGGAGTTGCCTCACTTGCAAGTGACCAGCTGTAATTGCTAGAAATGTGGCTCATTGTTTGGTCGCTTCATTGCCCCTTTCAAGACTGTAAGGTAGCACTTCATTGCAAGGACATGGTCTCCCAGCATCTACATGACACCATAATCAGTTGGAAATAGTAATTTTTTTAGGGTAAACCTCTTCTTGAGCTACTGTTGCTTCACCATTAAACCCTACCAGTGCGCTAGTACTAGCATTCAATTCAAATATTGCCACTCCTATTCAAATATGAACAGAATTTCAACAAAACTACTAGGATAGATCAAAATTCTATTAACTTCGCAGTTGGCTATCAAAGGCATCAGGACCAGTGCATTGGTATGCAGGTGTACTGGTTTCAGTTTTGTCTCAAAGGAAAAAACTAAGGGATTATTTAGGAACACTTTTGGAAATAGTTTTTTTAAGAACAATTCTTGAAAACAGTTCTCAATTGTTTTCAAGAACAAAATTATATCGGAAACATAGTTGTTAACTTGTAAAACATATCGTATATCATTTTTCTGTTTTTTTGTATCATGCAACGTATCGTATCATAAGTTTTTTATATAGTGAAAAATAAACAAAAAAATATGTATGTGTGTATATCTATTGAAAATATAAAGTATAAAGTAATATATAACCAATTTGATGGAAGATAATAGGATCTAAAGAGTTAAACTATATCATATCATATGAAAACATTAAATGTCAAAATTTTGGCAAGTTTATATTAACAAAATATGACTTCAATATATCGATTCATCACATAATTCACAAAAATAAGCTTCTTTAACTTTTAGTTTCAAATTCTAACTAGGCATATACACTCATTGTATTGTTAATTGATATATATATATATATATATATACCTTTATAAAAAATTAATATTTTAAGTAGAAATTTTTATTCACTAATCACCATCACCTTCATTGTTTTTTAATATTCATTGTAAAAATAAATTTACTTGACTTCTAATATAGCATTTAATAGCAAGAAGATATAAGATTATTTTACCTATTTCTCCTTTTTACAATCAGTTTTTAATCTTTTAGTTTATTATAAACAATTAATATAATAAATTCTTTTAACAAAAAAAATAATAATAATTTGATTTTTTTTTTAAATATATATATATATATATATATATATATATATATAGAAAATAGTTGAAGATGTATGTATCGTTGTATCATAATATCACGTATTTTATCGTGTATCATATATGTATTGTAAGATACACTTTAAAGTAAAATACGGATTGCAACACATATCAATTTCCACAAAAAAAAAAAAATGTATCATTTCGTTGTATCATATCACGTATCGTAAGTTTTTAACAACTATGATTGGAAAACTTAAATATGAAAAATAATTTCTCCATGAAGGTAACAACAAAACAAAATAAAAATAAAAATTGAGAACACCTCAAATTTGGTCTCAAAAACAATATGCTATAAAAACAAATTATCACAAATATGAAGACTCTTTGGAAACTGTTTTTCATACTTGAAAACACTTTTGACAATTTTTTGGAAAAAAAAAACAATTTTTTTGAAAATTTGTTTTAAAATCAAGGTCTTTTCTAAAAACATATTTTAATTGTTTTCACTTGTTTTCTAGGGGTTGTTTTAAAAAATAATTGTATAAACATAAAGCATGATTGAAAATAAAGCATTAAAAATAAAAGTAATTTTTATGAAATAGTTGGAAACATAGAAAATACGTTGAGAACATTCCAAATTCCTATACAAACTTTTTTCCAAAAAAAATCATAGAACTGTTTTTGAAAACTATTCTCAAAAGTTGTTTTCTGAGAGCAGTTTTTAAGAATGTTCCTAAATAGGCCCATAGTTTTTTGTCAAAAGTTTGTCAAATGTGTTTCCTAAGTCAGAAAACTGTTTTCTATTCTAAAAAACAAAAAACTATTTTGAAAAACAATTTCCAAACAAGGCCTAAGTCACACTACTAAAGAGGTCTTCCTTCAACTCGATGAATTTGTACTCCAAGTTTATTCACTTCAATTGAGTTCCTAACTTTTCTCATGTGTTGACAAGATCCCAAACTTCTAACACTTTTGGAACTCCCTACATGTATGACTGAGATTGCCCTCCATTGTGGTGCACTATGAGGACTATTAGGAGTACTCTTAAGTAATTTGCACTCCAACTCCATTTTCAAGGACAAATTGCTCTCTCTCTAGATGTGGATGTATATTTCTACAACGGATTTGAGACTCCACCATTCTTTAGTGACTTGCCTAAGAACTCAATGATGGTCATAATATTCATTCTAATCTTTCTTAGAGTGATTCCCGCTAAGGTGCTGACTTACATAACTCTTGGAACGCATTAGTGTAGCTTGTATTTAGTCGAGTGCATGTAAAATCTGAATCATAAGAACTCAGCATGCTTTGTTTGGATATTTGATCCCCTCTTTCACTACTATTGTGACACACCTTGTCATTCTCTACCAAGGTCCAACATCTCTTCTCGAATCGTTGTTGACTCTTGTTCTAAGTTGGTGTACTTATAAGCACAAGGTGAAAACATCTCCTTCTATACTTAAAAGACTTTTTCTTATAAAGGGATTTATCCAAATCTGAATCATAAGACAATCCTTCTTTAAAAGCTATTTGTAGTGTTGAATCATCAAGTCCCTCAAGTCAAACCAATGTTGCATTTAACCTTTTGACATAGTCACATAATCCCTCCTTCTCCATCATTCAAACATTGAAAATAGAATCCATATCCCATAGTTTTCGAACAGAACACATATGTTGTGAAATAAAAACGGTGCAAAATTTGGAGAATGAAGACATTGACCTTGACAGTAAGTTTGCACCTTTTCAAGGTGGAGAGTGATTATGTCAAAAGGTTTAGTGCCTTGATGGTAAGTGTACGTTGATAATATCTTACTTGCAATTCATTGAGTTTCAGCTCCAACATCCCCTTCTCCTCATAAGACTTCATGGGTCCATTTTGCACACACCTCTCTTCCTCTGTTGTAGGTGGAGAGTCTTCCTACTAGGAGCAAGGCCCCTGACATAAGGGAGGAGAAAACATTGATGCAACAGCCTGTCCAACCCTCAAAAGTGATCACAGAATCTGGTTTTCTTTGTCCAACTATTTGCTCTGTTGTAGAATCAATTGCAATCGCCAATCAGTCCTATTTTTTGCCAAGTGTACTTTGTATACATCCTGTGTGCTATTGTACACTTTTAACACTCTTAATACATTCTCTTACTTATCAAAAAAAAAAAAAAAAATTGCAATCGCCAATCGGTCCCATTGCTGGTGCAACTGATTCTAATAGTGTTAGATTGGGCCCTTCATAGGGAAAGGATTCTCCTTGTTGGCTTCCTCCTAAGAGCCTCTATATTTTTAAGCGTTGTTTCCCACAGATGATGTCAAAGTGTAGAGGCTAAAAAAATGACAGTTTGTGAATGGCCTTTAGCCTTTTCTTTTCCTCTTTATTTATATCATAAATTTTTACCCACTTCCCCTTTTGTAGGGTCCATGAAGAATTGTGGTGTGTTCCCATGCAATGTACTTCTATGCTAATTACATGTTTACACAATCATGTTCCCACCAAATTCTAGTGAGTAGTTGTATCAGAATAGTCAACTTGAACATAGTCAACTCAAATGGATTAAGAAATAATTTTTTTTTTTTTTTTATAGATAAAATGGATTAAGAAATAATCAAGGAGTACCAAATAACATGAGCCAGTTCTTTAACAAAAAGGCATTCATAGAATTCAAGTAACAAGCCAAATTGTATGTATACAAACAAACAAATCAATTCCCACAAAGGCCATTAATTCATGATATAGTTCCTTAAGAAAAAGGTTCCTAGAATTTGAAGTAGACATATGCACAAAGTTTTTGCTCACATGAACAAACAAATCACTTGCCTAAAATGACCATTAATTAATGCAAAGATACTAAGTTAAACTAAAAAAAAAAAAAGTAGTAATTGTTAAAAGCACCAAATTAATAAATTCTGAAAAAGGCTAGACTCACAGCTCTAATATAGGGAGAATCCGGGTGCTTTAGTAGTCCATGCATTTGCTTCACAGTGAGCTTCATTGTAAAAAACTTGTAAAGAAGGCAAAATGCCGTGGATGGGCCCCGACAGTTTCCAGTCATCCATGGCTCCACATGATCAACTTGATTATAGATCTCATCTATCACTTCATGGTATGTTTTCAGCCGGTAAAGCTCTTTAAAGTAATCAGATGAGAGAATGTTCATGCACAGAACCTTCTCTAACAACGAATCTATTGGCTTCCCAGATGTTTGTATCTCCATAATAGATCATCAAATATGCACACACCCACTTAGTCAAAATTGAAAAAACAAAAACTTTTCAACCATAACAGTTCAATTTAAGCCACGTAATCTCATTCCTGCAGCAAAAACAAGGTTCATATCAAAATTAAAATTTTAGAAACAAATTGGTGTACATATATATAATCAAAGAAAATGCAAAGCGAAAGCAGCCAATGCATATATATTCAAGAAAATACAAAGCGAGAACAGCCAATGCATATCTAGGAAAAAAAATTTCTATTTGGTCGGTGAGAAAATCAAATTTTTTGCTTTCTAAAAATAAAATAACCAATTCGGTAAAGCCAAATGTGATTTCTTCTACACTAAATTGAGCTAGTTTCGTTTTCCCCCGAGTCGTTTACATGGAGTTGCAGAAAACAAAAAGTAACCCAACCATGAAGCTCCGTTTAACTGGGGAGAAAATGTGGGAGAACAAAAAAGTTACCAACTTTCTGTCAACGTCTAAAATTATGATTCCTTTTCTTCGCCAACAGTTTCCAAACGGAAAACAAACCAGAATCAACGAAAGCCCCACCTAATACAAAACAAAAGATTTACGAAAAAAAAAAAACGGAAAAAGAAAAGAAGTAATAAAGTAGTTACATTCGTCCAAAGAGGACCATGGAATGCCCAAAAGAGAGCTCAGAATTAGGGCAAGAAAAGGAATAGAAACCATGCAAACTCAAAGAATAAATCAAGTCAAACGGAAGAGATTGAAGAAAAGTACCCAAAAATAGAAGATAAGCTCAAGAATTGGATAGTGGATCTATGGAAATCGAGGGCTTTGACGAATCAAGAGAGAACTTTGAAGCGCGAAGAGTATAAACCCTAAAATATGAAGAAGGCGGCCTTAGCCCTTTTGCTGATTTTCTTCCACAGAGGAACGAAAATTCAATATAGTGGGCTTGATTTTGGGTTGGGCCCGTCGAGTCCTAACCCCATCATCCCAATCTTAGCCCAGATGAGCCAAGGCTTTCCAAGCTCGGCTCATTCCAAGCGGGAAGGTTAATTTGCGTCTCAACGCTCAATCACTTCATTATTACATCGTTAATTTTATAATAAATAAATAAAAAATAGTTTCTCATATATTAATTATTTATGTTATTTCAAATTTAATCCAACATGAGACACGTGTATCCATACCTCTTATTTAGACTGGGATGATAACTCTATTTATACTCATGCTCTAAAATATATTTGTACGTAGTCTCTACACATGGCAAGCTCAAACCCTGCAGAGATGCCTAAAAAGTCTAACAAATTAATTAACTTAATTGATCATTTTTAATAAACTAATAATATATAACGCAAATATATAATTAATGTTAATATATAAGTCTATAATTGGAAAGTTTTTCCAATATAGAACAAAAAAATTCTAAAATAAGTTTAATTTTGCTAAAGAAACTTTACTTAAAACATTATTATTAATATTTATAAAAGCGAGAACAAAATTACTTTTATGGAGATCTCAAAAAATATTTTTTCGATTAATGAAATTTGTAAAATTTTCTATTTATTGTTAATCTTTCAAGCAAAAAATGAACATAAAAAAAAAAAAAAAAAAAAAAATTCATGATCCCATAAAATTTTGAATCTCATTATTTTTGTAAACATGAATATAATTAAGATATTAGGCATCCCTTAATCCGTGATCTACACCTTCCTCAAAATCATGTACGAAAAATTGACTTCTTCCTTAACCCTCTTATTTTTTTATAAAATAATAATTATTGATATGTTAATAATGAATATTTTACTTTTATATATAGAGAGACGAATAGTTTCCATTTATTCATCAAAATAAATTTCATTTTTTTAAATAAAAATATTGAAATGAAATATAATTTTAAATTTAAACATTAAAAAATAATATATAGATATATATATATATTTACAAATTAAATATAAGTATATAATAACAAATCAAATTAAATATAGTAATTGTAAGTCAAGATATAGGATATACATGACTTATGTATTATAAATTTATTTTTTTATCATTTTTTATTTTTTTTATATTACTTGTTTTATAAAATAAAAAAAATGATTAAAAATTATTTATATATTGAAGAATATAATATAAAAAATTTATTTATAAATTTTAAAATATTCTAACCATGGATATTGTTAAATATAAGATTAATTTCATATTTGTAATATTAAATATTGGAATTCAATATAATTTTTATTTTAAACAAATATTGGATATTTAAAAATAATATATATTTGTAGACCCCCATTTAGGCATGGGTCACTTTTTCTCTATTTGTTTTTGCAGATCACATTTTTAGCCAGGTGTCACTATCCCAGCGGGCCACGTGTCACATCCTTAGTGGCCATAAGGAATCAACCTCGCTTTTTGAAGCTGCAATAGGACTTTGACACGTGGAGGAACTTTCTGGAAGGGGGTCCCGCAGGCTGTTAGGGGGTGCGGATGAGAGAGAAGGAAAGGTGGCTGCAGAAGGAGTGGTGCAAGAAAGGTGGTTGCTGCAGAGATCGTTGGAGGTGACAACATGGTAGAGGAGTAGAGGGTTTTGCTTTTGGGAAAAAGGGGGGACAGTAGGGAAAAGAGAAGAAAGGAAAAACGGAGGAGTTTTTATAGAGTTCGAGAGGAAAGGAGTATGGAGGGAACTTAAAGAGGAAGCTAAGAACAGAGGAGCGTGGAGTTGCTGGGGAGTCCAGGACACAGAGCTGAGAAGGGAGATTTCCAGGTATGACCATTTGTTTTTTTGTATCTTTCCCATTTTTTTCAGACTATCCAGGTCTGATTCTCAATGATTTTTCATTTTTGCTTGTTGGGTTGTTCTGTTTTGGTGATTACTGATTAAATATTGGAAGAGTTTGTTGTGTTTTATGCCCTATTCTGACGAGTATTTTTCCATCTTAACTCACTGGATGTTGGACCCATGGATGAAATGATGAAATGGGTCCGATATGCTGGTTAAAGTCTTCATGTTCTTCTTCTTGTTGCTATCCTGTTATCTCTTTGTTTTCTTTTCCTCCCTGAGTGCATACTCAAGGCTCCAAAGTCTCAACTGCTTTCCGTGAAGCTTCAAGCCATGGCCTCCTTGTGGCTAGAATCTGGGTTTTCAGTGACGATGAGAACAGGCCTTTTCAGTTTTCTCCAAGCTTTCACAGTCAGCAAATACCCAAGGTCGCATACTACCAGGCATATTCGTCGGCTAGACGTGGAGACACATCTGCTGGTGGCCTACCCATTGTGTTTATGTCCATGCACATGTCTTCACTCTGCATGACCCCTATCCCTATTCTCATGCAAGCGTGTCGTCATCTCATCCCTATGTTTTTTCCCTTATCCACCATACCCATCGTTCGTCTATCCACCTCTCTCTCAAGGTCGTCATACCTAATTCCTCACTCAAGCTAGCAAGAATCAAGCATCCTCCACCACACCCATTTCCCTCTCATTCATTCTCCACTCCGCTCCCTCACTTACATGAAGTCTCACGGGTGCATGCTATCCTTCACTCCTTCACATACCCATTAAAACCACTCACCCAAGCTTCCATATCCATACAACCCATACCTATCCTTCATACTACTCATAACCATGTTCTACCATACCTGTGTGTACACCCATTTAACCATACCACCAAACCCGTTTCTCTCTCTAAACCTTCATCTACCTGTGGGATCCTCCCTAAAAAAATGCCACGTGGCTTTCTCCCCCCTACGACGCGCCGCATAGCTCATTCCACCCGGGGAAGAATTCTGTCCGTTGACATCCCACCTTCTCCGGATGTCTCACATCCGGAATCCTATCCGGCCAATGTCTCACCTTCTCCCAATGTCTCACCTTCTCCGGATGTCTCACATCCTAAATTCTGTCCGTCGACATCCCACCTTCTCCAGATGTCTCACATCCGGAATCCTATCTGGCCAACGTCCCACCTTCTCCGGATGCCTCACATCCGGAATTCTGTCCGCCGACATCCCACCTTCTCCGGATGTCTCACATTCGGAATTCTGTCCGCCGACATCCCACCTTCTCCAGATGTCTCACATCCGAAATTCTATCTGCGAACATTCCACCTATTCTGGATGTCTCACATCCAGAATTCTGTCCCGCCGACGTCCCACCTTCTCCGAATGTCTCACATCCGGAATTTTGTCCGACCGACGTTCCACCTTCTCCGAATATTTCACATCCGGCGCCTGACGCCGGGTGGGAGAGGGGCGATTCAACTTCCCCGGTCAAACATGTTCGGATCCTCTGATAGCGCTTACCCGGAGAGCATCCGCAGCCGACAATTTAGATTTCCCGGACAGCTTGGCTCGTTAGACACTCGTGATTCGCCGAATCCATTTCCGCCCGCAATCTTCTGCTCCTCTTGATTTTAATAGGCATGAATGTTTTCTTCATAATTCCGGAATAATGGAATCTGTGATATTAATTCATGCAAAATAATTGGGTTTTGGTGGAAGCCCGACATATGTGACTTTATAATTGATTGATTGATTGATTTAGTTGCCATGCATGATTGTTTCTATTCTGCCCTATGACATGCTTGAAATTATTCTTTAATTGTGCACTAACCTCACTTCTTGATAGCGCATTGTGGCTCGTTGCCCCAGGTACGTATCTATTCCCATTCTGGTATTTCTATATGCATGTTTTGATTTTCATATGTGCATGATAGTTCTGGGTATTCATTGTTTTACTCGTCCATTGCCATGATTGCTCCATTTTATTGGTAGAGACCCGACTTTAGGGACTTAGAGGGGCGCTACGGTCTTTACCGTACCTTCCCGATAAGTAACTTGACCCCCGAACCCGATCCGGTTTTTCGCAGACCGCCTTTTTCAAAACAAGGAGTCACACTTAGGGTTTTTCTTTCTTATTTTGTTTACCCTTTTAAAAATAAAACAAAAATAAGTGGTGACTCCAAGTCATTTTTCTTAATCAATAAAATCATTTTGCAAAATAAAAATCGAGCTCGCCTTCGAGTGGGAAACACATTGAGCCGAAATGCGGGGTCCATAATATTCTATTTTATTTTTTTTTATTTTATAAATTAAATATAAGTATAATATAACATATTGAATTACATATATTATCTTAGGATTTATCCATTAGATAAAATATTCAAAAATATCATATCCCATAAAAAAGGATATTCTATCATATGCAAATCTTCGTAACTTTTAAAGTTTAATTCATCTCAAGATCTAATCTAAGATCTGGAACATTGTTTATCAAATTATGTCATCAATGAATCAAATAGCAAGGATAAGCATTCACAAAGACTGTGTAACTATTAAGGATGTCTAGTCTTGATAGGCTTGTAGAGAATTCTCTTCTATTGATGGTTAAAATTCATAAATCTAAAGTGATGCTTCAAATTCATGAATCTACAAAATAAAATGAGAATTTTTTTACCTCAAGAGATGTATCCCTTACTAAAATTATCCTTTAGATGTACTCCTTCTATGAATAAATGAGGATTTAGCTGCAACCTTGATACCATTTCTTGCATACAAAAAAAAAAAATTATAAGAAAATAAAGTGGAAAGTAAATTCCAATATTATCCCAACATGAAGTGTCTCCTCCTAATCTATATGCTAACCTTCATGCCAAGTAGCAACATTTTAGCATACTACATAATCAAGTTTAGATGAAATACAACCGTCTAAGAAAGAGTTACATTAAAGGACATGAATTTGGAATCATGATTGCAATACTTATAGGAATAATTAAAGATTGATAGAAATGATTAATTGTAATCACACTCAATTTCTTAACCGTTCTTCAAATTTGGCCATGACAATCACAAGGTTCCTAAGGATAATTAATTGTAACAATAATCATGTAACGCCCAAGTTTTCTTTTTAAAGGGTAATTTAGGAAATTCATAATAATGATATTAAATTAATTAATTAATTAATTAATTTAATAAAATGGAAGAGGGGTGAAAAGGTAATTTTACGAATAATACCCTAGGTATAAATAGAAAATTCTCTTCTTCCTGTTCTTTTTTGAATCGCATTCCTGTTCGCAGAGAGTTTCCAGAGAACATGAAGTTGAGGTCAGATTTCAAGGTTTGAAGAACAAACCTCTATAGGTAAGATTCTAACCCCTAGATTATTATTTTAGATTCATTAGTTAATTTCAAGCACATTAAATATATTTTTTTTTTGGAAAAACCCAAATCTAGATTAGGGTTAGTTTATTATTATTATTATTTTTATTCATTTTAATATCAAATAATGAAAATTTAAGATTTTGATTTTGATAAAACAAAGGTTATGAATAATTAAGGAAAATACCCAAAAGGGGGCGTGAATTGGGTTTTTCAAAATCTTTTTCCACACAATAATATATGCACAAAATAAATAAAGGAAAGAGATAAAGTTAGAGAATTCAAACTTGGGTTTATAGTGGTTCGGCACTCCGTTGCCTACGTCCACTCTCCTCAATCTCCTAACCGAGTGAGGGTTCCACTAACTTGAAGCTTCAATCAAGCTTTCAATCTTCTTACACTTGGATTCCGGCTCCAATGGGCTCTTACACAATCTCTTCAAGATTTGAACCACTTGAAGGCTTTCACACTCAGTTTACACAAAGATGAAACTCTCAACCTAGCTTAAGGATGGCTCAAGTACAAGAGAAAGCTAGAATGAATTGCAAGAGTGCACTAAGAATATGCAAGTGATGGTTTGATGCACTTAGAAAGAAAATGAGAACTTTTTGATCAAGAACAGGTAGGTAGGCTTTGAATGCAATTGTTCTCTTAGTCATAAATGAAGAGGAGCTCTCAATTTATAGGTTTGTAAGCTCGGGAGACAAAAACAACAGAAAGTAGCCTTGATAGGACGAGCAAAGGGTCGACCGGATCACTAGCCGTTGGAGCATTTAATGCGTGGCAGGTTACTGTTGCCTCGACCGGACATCGACCGGACCTTGACCGGACAAGGGTGAGGCTCGATCGGGAAGAGAAAGCTACTGGGAGAGAGAGAAGGTTTTTGTGCCTCCCTCGACCGGATAAGGGAAACTGGTCGATCGGTTCCCCAATCGGTTGAGCCGATTGGCCATAGCCTCGACCGGTTGAGCCTTTTGGCCCCGAAAACCTATCATTTTTTATTTCTTTCTTTTCCAATACTTAGGCAAGGTTTTTAGGTGAGTTAATATGCCAATTTTGAATCAATTTGCCTAAGGTATATTTGATAAAACTCGGGTTTTAAAGAAAATCAAGTTTTAAATAATAAACCGAGTTTTCTAAGATGCATGAAAAGGTATGAACATCCTAAGTGCACTCATGCTATCATCTTACATTCATTTCCTATGATCACAAGTCTTCCAAATGATCTCGATCCCGTATTCGTTTGGTCCTTGACGAATTTTTGAGATTATGCCTAAGATTCTTAACAATTTAAAACAATTAGTCACTTAACCATGGTTTGTTATCATCAAAACCTGATTAGGAGAACCCTTGGACTTACAGATTTATTGTTGGAATTGGGGAGATCTTAAGGTTTTTTTTAGAAAAAAAAAAAAATTCCAATGAAGATTTCGATTTAGATTAGGGTTAGTTTATTATTTTTTTATTCGTTTTAATATGAAATAGTGAAAATTTAAGGTTTTGATTTATTGTTGAAATTGGGGAGATCTTAAGGTTTTTTTTTAGAAAAAAAAAAAAAAAAAGATTCCTGTGAAGATTTCGATTTAGATTAGGGTTAGTTTATTATTATTTTTTATTCGTTTTAATATCAAATAGTGAAAATTTAAGGTTTTGATTTATTGTTGGAATTTGGGAGATCTTAAGTTTTTTTTAACAAAAAAAAAAACGCATGTGCACTGGTTGCATGCGTGTGGGAACTGTGCATCCACTTTTTTTTGTAAGGATTTCATGGTTGAACTTTAGTTGGTGGATTTTCACATACTCTATTATTAGGCTTTGATGGATACTTGGGTATGTAATATTTATTAGTAACAGGACTCCGTATTGTTAGACTTTGATGGGTACTTGAGTATTGAGTATTGAGTACGTTATTATTTAATAACGGCAGGGCTTTGTGTTATTAGAAACAAATTGGGAATTTATTAATTTATTTCAATAAGAAATAAATTAGTTAAATTATAGATAAATAGTAATAGTTATTCCTCTTATATTTTGTTAGGTGAAGAGTAGATTTTCAGGATTATTTTCTCTCCAAAGTTTTTGAGGACTTCTTTTGAGGTAAGAGAAATTAATGCAGTTGTTAAATTCTTTTTTTGAAACAATTTTATATATATATATATACATTATTTGAAAACGTTTGAGTTATATTTCGTTTTATGCATGGATCAAACCAGTTTTGTATGAAAAGTATGTTAGAATTTTATATTATGTTTTTGACAAATAAATGTGGAGATATTATATGTTGTAAATTTGAATAAATGAAATAAATATTTGACTCTGGTTTGTTTGGTCTTTGTCAACAGGATATAATAGTTGACTTTTGGCCCTTGTCAATGGGATATAATAGTTGACCTTTACATTTCTTGGTGGGGAATGTAATTGATTTGAACCTCATCCTCTAGGGGTTTTGGTTAGAGGGTACTAGTACTAGTAGTGTTTGGTTCCGTTCACCTTAAAGGAACAATTTGAGGCTAGCCACCCATTTGAAAAGTCCCACCTAATTGGGCACCCTTTGATGTTTGATGACCAAAGTAAATAAATTGTTGGAGTGTTTTGACTGAATTTGATATGAAATTGTTTGAATCAGAAATAAATGCATACAGTTAGAAATTTTGAATGTATTGGCAAAAAAAAAAAAAAAAAAATTTACTCACATCTTTATGAAAATAATTGATTACAATATCTCCTATTTTGCAAGTGAGTTTGAAATATTTGATCCATGGACTGCATTAATGTTCCTTATTGGGCTGTGAGCTCATTCCCATTTTCAAGTACCCTTAGTTTGGGTGAGGAGTGATGGCTAGGCTGAGAAATGGTCATCATTAGGATTTAACTTAGGATTTTATGTTTGGAGATTTCGAAATTTGTTCTAGTACTTGAATTGTTTAAGTTTGCAAATATTTGGACAATGGATTTTGGATAGTGGATGTTTTAGTTTTGAAATTGAATTTTGAGGATTTTAGATTTTGTTCCGCTACTCTGAACATGTATTTGGTAATTGGTAACTTCCGATTACAAGATAATTGTTTAGGTCAGGTTACACTGTAAGCCTTCAGGTTTGAAATGTGAAATGACCATCACGCCCTTGGAGTGGGTCTTGGGGCGTGACAAATCATTTCTTAGACATGTAGGAAAATTAGAAGCTTCACAGTATAGGACATTCAATCACTACTCTAGCATGAAAGACAATCAACAACTCATTAATGCCAACCAATTGTAAGGTTGATCGTCTTATGCTCCAACCTAACTTTTCTTACCCTATGTTGATCACTTATAAAGGATGATTGATTGTTGTGATCGCTTATCACATATTGGGTGATCATCTTCTCATGACCATGTAATTGTTCTCTTTTTTGTATAATCATTCTCCCATTCTTCTCCTTCCTTGATTGTTTGTCTTCATTACACCTTCATCCTTCCACTTTATATGACCTCTCCATCTTCTAGATAGCCCTTGTAACCTTAGTTTATGGAATTATTAACTACAACTCCCATTCTTCATTCTTGGTCCTTTCTCAACCATGAACTCACCATGGGTTCTATGCATCCTTTAACACTATGCCAAGCTTTCCTTCAATACTACTTCACCTTAGGGCTTAAGCTTCTTTTGAAATTGGTTTCCTTTTTAGTTCTTCTTACACTCTTTTTGTTGCATTTCTCTTAAAATAAATATTAGTCCTCTAAATGGGATCTTATCAAGATTTTAAGCCAAAAGTAATGGTTTGTACTTAATTATATACTTGAAATCATGTTTTTAATCATGTTTTTAATCATCTTTTTATATTAAAATTGAGTATGAATCCATTTTCATTCCAAATCATTTCTTAGATATTACATGAAACTAAATATATCCCTTTTCTATGTAAGAGCAATTCTTGCATAACAATTTTTTATTCCAAATATTTCACGAATTCTATTAATATGTGCTTTCAAAATCAATCTCAATAATCCTTGTGATGTATCATAGAATATTTCAATTCTTATCACACAAGTTGCCTTTGCTATATCTTTTATTTCAAAGCTATATTGAAAGAAATTTCTTAGTTTCATGCAACATACCAAGATTACTATTAACAAGTTAGATATTATCAACATATATACATAATTAGAAATAAAAATTTGCTCCCATTGATTTTTAGATATATACATTAGTTAATGGTGTTTTCCTTGAATCTAAGGAAGTTATTATATCATTAAACATAAAAAACTAGTCCAAGCTTTAGATCTCTAAAGGGTGCATGCAACTTTAGATCCTAGGCGCAATGGAAACTAAATATGCCTTTAAATTTCATTTTAGTGAAATATAAAGAGGAACACATACCTCAAATTTGGATGTTTCCCAATATTTTCTAGTAAATGAAAAATAGCCTTGAAAACAAAGAGATTTTCTACCAAATGACTTTCTCCTAGATATTAGCAATGGAGAAGGGTGGACTTCTCTCTTAAGGGATGAAGGCTAAGTATTTCTTTTTGGAAGACAATAGTGAAATTGGGGTCTCAAGTGTGTTTAACCCTAAACCCTAAGAGGGTTTATATAAACCTCTTTGTGGGCTTAAGTGACTTGATCCTCATCTTAGGCTTAGGTCATTTAATTTAGTCCACTAAGTCCTATTTAATTAATTAGCCAAATTTAGTCTTAATTAATTAGCTTAATTTAGAAAGACAATTCATAAGCTCTTGTGCAACATTACATTTTTACAAAAATTTCCTTATACACACAAATGAATAAAACCTATAAATCCCTCATAATTGTTAGGATAGAACCTTCCAAAGCATCACATGATGTAACAATAAATGGATTTCATTATTATTTATATTATAATTCTAGTTTTCCATTCACTATCCTATTTATGCATTATTGATGTTGAACATTCAAATATGCACCACTTGCATTATATATGACTTAAGTGCATTATGAGTTGCATGGAAGATGCAAATCATGGGTTCCTTGCAATTATTCATAGTTGGTTCATAGACTTAGACAACCCATTTAAGGGTGTAGTGCACAACCTCCTAATTGAAGGGATAACTTGTCTTCGTCATTGGGTTGAAGCTCCCATAGTGTGTGCACTACCATGTATGGTTACTCTATTGGAAACTCTAGATTACTTGTTTGTAACACCCCAAATTAATTTCCAATGGCAAAACCTTAATTTAGAAATGAAATATAAATTAAATAAATTTAATAAGGGTAAAGAAAGTCTTTTCCCATTTAAAAGCCTTAGGTATAAATTAGCATTTAAAAAAAAAAAAACTTTTCTATACAAAAACCCTTTTACATGGAGTTTAGAGAGATAAAAAAATAATAGAGCAACATGGGATTGAAGATTCTACCCTTCGATTAGTATTTTAGATGCATTAAGTAGTTTTGAACATTTTAAAAAATCTTTGGAAGGTCTCAATCTAGATTAGTTTTTGTTTAGTTAACTTTTAGATAAAAATGATTGAAAATTTATGAACATAATTTGATTTATTGATGAAAATATGGGCATTTTGAACATTCAAATGAGTAGATGTAAACAGTAAAGAAATAAAAATAAAAATAACTAAAAGAAAAAAAATCATAAATCTTAGTTTTGAAAAAGAAAAAAAAAATCACGAGGAAATGTGTGTTGTGTGAAGATCGAGAGGTTGAAAGTTGGAAAAAAGAAAAAGAAAAAAAAAGGTTTTATAGTTGTGTGTCTCCATAGTGGGAAAAAAAAACCCAAAAAAGGTTATAGACATGCTTGTAGAAGGGTGAGATATCATGTTTTGGAGGTTGATTTTGTGAAAAAAGAAAGAGAAAAAGAGAGAGAGAGACCAAAATTACCATCGAACTTTTTCTTTCCTTAAGGGGGAACCTTATTTAACCCTAAATTTAGATTTGCTATATTGGCTACACTTAGTCTAGTAGAGTCGAGATTCTTGTGATATTTCTCAATTATAGCTTCTTGAGCCAAAAACAAGGGCTCAATTCTATCAATTGTGTAATTATTAATACATGAATTTACAATAGTAATGAAAATATCATACTCATAGGTCATTTCTTCAGAGATAGCATCTATGTGATCTTTTGTTGAAATATCATAACCTACCAATGCCAAATGATCCACTACATTATGAATATTTAACAAATGATCATTGATAGATAGAGAACATTTCTTAGTATTTTGAAGTTGAGTTTTAAATTGTGTTATCTTGGCTCATTTCTACACAAAGTATAGTTTCAAAGTTTTCCAAACTTATGTCACTATTTCATAATTAACCATGCAAAAGAGTATTTCTTCAGTCATCAAACAAAGTTACCAAGAGACTAGAAGTTGATATTTTTGTTTCCAATCCAAGAAATCCTTATCGATTTTGTCAATTGTTTCATTTTTTGCTACTAAGTACTTTAATAGAGGTAATTTTGATCTTTAATGGTAGCAATTACTTGCTTATACCAAAGAAGAAAGTTATTGTTGTTGAGTGAGATTGAGTGATTAAATATGTCTAAGAGCAAGGCAGATGAGGGATTCCCTTGGTTGACAAGTTTTTCATTGCTATAGAAGTTAGCTTTGATACCATCTTGAGGAAATTTCTAGAGTGAAGACTTCTTGAAGATTTTTTTTTATTTTTTTATTCTAGAACATGATCAAGATGATTACATCTAAATCTTAAAATAGGATTCTTGAAGCTCCAAGTAACTTTGTAATATAGCCTATAATAATTGTGTAAATAGTTGAAAACTAACCTATCTATTTACAACACTTCAATTGATAGACTAAACTAATCACTCTATGAGCTTATTAAAAACATATATCCTCATTGTGTGGTCTTAATAAGGGTTAAGTTGTTGGTCATCACTATCCTTAAAAGGATAAGTTATCTTGATATGGTTGCAAATCACCACTAGAGGAATGGTTGAGGATCATAACTTTTTAAAAATCTCACTAGACATTGTATATTAAAAATGAAAATTTTTATATTTATGCATTTGAATAGAGTTTTTTTTTTTTTTTTTTGTAATGATTAAACTACTTAATAAACAATCAATTGAATTTTTCCAAGAATAGCACATGCAATTGATACTTGTTACATATGGTTGAACTTATTTTTATTTTTTATGTATTTGATTTATACTCAAATTATAACCCTATCTGTTATATATGGATTAATTAAATATTTTACCTAATGTCATTGTTTTTAAGTACAAATATATTTGATTTATTCTCAAAATATAATCTTTATTTTGCCTTCAAGTTTAGTTCTTATTGTCAAAATCTTGTAAACCATGTTTGATTGGCAATAAGCTATGGTAAGTTGTTACATCATTTATCATATCTCATATTTAACCAAATATTTAAACTCTTTCTTATATCATCTTTATGTGAGATATGATAAACCTAAGTTTATATACCCAAGTTTATATATATATATATTAAGAAGAGTCAGTTCAATACTATTCAACAACATTTTAAAAGGCCTTTATAGTCTAATACTCCAACAATTGTTCCTCTATCTAGCTTGTTTGGATTTGGACCCACATTATCCCCTAATACTACAGTAGTTTCCCTTGTTGAACACTTCCAAAAGTTCATTGCCACAAAACCACATATTATGTCTGCCTCTTTAGGTTTGCCAATCACTAGTTCTTCGAGTATGTCTTCCTCGATATGGGTCTTGGACTCCAGAGCTTCTCACCATATGTCACGTGATTCCTTATCTTTTTCTTTTTTATCTCCTACATCTTCTACGTTTGTCTTGACTATTGATGATACTCTTTTATCCTTAGCCAATATTGGTTTTGTTATTACACCTCATTTGTCTTTTCCTTATGTTTATCATATTCTTAATCTTACATTGCATCTTGTCTCTATTAGTCAATTATGAGACTCTAGTTACTTAGTTTCCTTTTCTTCTACTTCTTGCTTTGTGTAGGATCCTCAATCCTAGAAGCTGATTTGGACAGGTTGTAGGTGACAGGCACTATATATTCTAGATGAGCTAAAAGTCCTAGTAGTTGCAACCCCTAGTCTTGATTTGTCTTGTTTTTTTTTTTTTTTTTTTTTTGAGTCATTCCTCTAGTTTTTATTTATGGCATTCTTGTTTACGACATGTTTTGACTTCTCATTTAAAGTATTTAGTTTCTATAGGAGTATTAGAAAATTTACAAATACAAGATATTTCTGATTGTAGTGGTTGTAAACTGGTAAAATTTTATGCCTTACCTTTTAATAGAAGTGTTTACCTTTTAACAGAAGTGTTTCCTCTTCTTTCGCCCCATTTGATTTAGTTCATTCTAATGTGTGGGGACCTTATCCAATTTCTACAAAACGAAGGTCTCGATATTATGTTTCCTTTATTGATGATTATACTTGTTATTTTTAGGTTTATCTTATGAAACTTCATTATGATTTTTTGAATATTTATAAAGCATTTCAATCTCATGTCAAAACTTAACATTATGCTATTATCAAGTGCTTTAGGTGTGATTTGGGCGAGGAAT
Organism: Vitis cinerea var. helleri x Vitis riparia; assembly: GCA_946000715.1. Lineage (NCBI taxonomy): Eukaryota > Viridiplantae > Streptophyta > Magnoliopsida > Vitales > Vitaceae > Vitis > Vitis cinerea var. helleri x Vitis riparia. Next base: position 14,766,856 of record OX253995.1, read on the forward strand.
ATACTTTCAATGCCTATCATGAATTACTTGCTTTACATATTCACTACATGTCTAGTACTGACACTTCAGAGCAAAATGATGCTACTGAAAGGAAACATAGGCACATTGTTGAAACTACTCGTTCTCTTTTATTATCTGCATGTGTTTCTACTAAATTTTGAGGGGAAATAATTCTTACTGTAGTTTACTTAATTAATAAATCCCCTCATTCCACACCTCTGGTCCATCACCATTTGAAAATTTATATGGATATGCTCTTGATTACTCTTCCTTAAGAGTCTTTGGTTGTACTTGTTTTGTTCTTCGTCCTCATGTGGAGTGTAGTAAGTTATTTACTAACTTTATCATTTATGTTTTTCTAAGATATGGTGAAGGTCAAAATGGATATCTTTGCTTTGATTGGATTCATCTTAAATTATATGTTTCTCATCATGGTTACTTTCTTGAGCATATACTTTCTTTTCTATTCCTGTTGAGTCTCATAATGTCTCTAAATCTGAACTTGTTCACATTGATCATTTCTTGGATGACACAGATAGTTTTCTTGCAAATACTAGTACTTTGGTTCCTGATCATCATGCTCCTTCCCTTCCTACAACTACTCCAACACCTTTTGAGACTATGGATCTTCTTTTCCCATGTTCTTCTCAATGTCTTCGTAAGTCTACTTAATTACCATATTTTGTTTAGTCCTTGTATTCAGATTCTTTTACATCAATTTTAGCTTCTATTCACAACCTTTTTGAGCCTTTATCATATAGAGAAGTTGTTCTTGATCCTCTTTGACAGTAGATTATGACTAAGAACTTTTTGCTTTACATAAGAATGATACTTAGGATTTAGTACCATTACCACCTGGTAAGAGTGCCATTGGTTCTCATTGGGTCTATAAAATCAAAACTAAGTTTGATGATTCGATTGAGTTGTACAAAGCTTAACTGGTTTCTGAGGGAATTTCTCAACAGTATGTGTAGACCCTCCATTTTGTTTTCTTAGCATATGTGATACTATGTGTCTTCCTGTACTTCTCTCTTGACTTGTAGTCATTCCTTGGTGGTCCATTGACACTCACACAACTTCTTCATGAGCTACCTTTAGAGACCCTTTGATTTAGGGACTCATTTAGGACCCACACTATGACTTTGGTAGTCTCTCGAGTTTAGTTTAGGTTTTCTTCACTTAGGCACTTTTCTAGGCTTAGTTTCACTTAGATTTGTTTTCTTGATTTTTGATTGATTGATTTTAGGATTTAGGTGAGTTTTGGCGTGATTTTGTTTTTGTGATTATAATAGTTGAATTTTTTTTATCTTTGGTTATATAGGTTTGATATTTGGACTTTTATCATTATCTTTTGCATTAGAATAATGTTTTAACTTTTTCTTCATTATGTTTGATACTTATATTTATATTTTTTCTTAGTTTTATTTATTTATTAGAAAATAATTTTAATTAATTAATTAATTATTTTTAATTCCATTAATTAATATTTTGATTTTCTTATATATGCATATGATTTATTTCTTTCATTTTTATTTTTAAATTTCATGATTTTTGATTCTACCTTTTGATTTTTATTTTTGCAGCTCGATGTTGAATACTCAAATGAAGTTCATGAGATAGTGGTCATGCATACAAGTTTTTGAAAAATGAATTTGGTGATTTAATTATGGAATTCAGTAGCCTTGTAATTGATCTTTGGTGGATGAATTTTTAAATAGAAATAATGGTGATCTTAGTGGTCGGGTAATGTGGCTTGAATGAAAATTCAATGAAGACTTCATGAGACAATGGTTGCGTAAGTGGCTATTGATGTTTAAGTTTTATATGAATTAATTCCATGTGATTCCATGCCATATGAGCGTTAGTGGAGTTTAAAGATTCAATGCATTAATGGAAATTTCAAGCGTCTATTGATGTTTAAGACTTACATGATTAATTCAATGTGATTTCATGCCATATAAAACGAAGTGGGCCATTCTAAAAATGGAAGGACAACCACACATGAAGAAAGGAAAAGCTGCCACGCACTTGGAAAGATTCCTTAGTCTAAAACTATGACAACATGTATATAGGATGGTGGGGATTTTTTCTTGAATTCGATAGCAAGAGGGCATTCAAGAGGGGATTTCCACGGGTTACAACCATTTTTTACATCTCCATAGTGTCATGACTTACTCAAATGACCCTCCCCATGGGCTTATATAAAGGGCAAGAAGCTTCTGGAGACTCTTAGAACCACTTACACTTAGCCATTGGTGGGAAGAGTGTGGAAGGTTCTAGAAAAGGCTAGAGATACCCACACTTCTCTACATCAAGGGTAGAAGACAAGGGAAACCCATGGGATGTTCTAGAAACTTCCAAAAATATCTTGTAAATACTTGTACATAGCTTTTGTATAGAGTCTTCTAGATAATTCTAGGATTGTAAGGAACCTTTGTGAGTTCCAGAGAGTTCCATTGGTGTCTACAAATAGGTGAGGGCCTCATTTGGCCAAGGTACCACCCACATCACTTCCTAACTAAGCAAGTGAGTTCCAAAGCACTTGTAAAGCATCATTTGAGAGCAATAAAGCTTCTTATTCTTCAAGTGTTGCCTACGTGTGCCTACTAGCTCTCAAGTCATGTGCATCTTAGCCTAGCAAGTCGAGCATTGGGAGTAAGGTTGACTTAGCAAGGTCAAGGGTCATGACTTGCTTAAGTGTCGCATGAGCTTAGAAAAAGACTAAGTTTATGACAATTGGTATCATAGCATGCTTGTGAAGTGGGCATTGTGAATGAAGCATGTCGGGGTCCAACATTGAGGATGCTAGTAAGCAAACTCGTGGAAGGGAGACCAAGCCTATTACATGGAGCAGGGGTAAAAATGATAAGTCTCGTGATGTCATTGCCAACATAGAGGCAAGGCTAGCCAAGGTGAAGCTAGCCATGACAGACACTTGGGAGGGGTTGGACTTGATCGAGCAAGGCATGAAGAAGGGTATAGAGGATCTTAGGAAATAGATCCAAGACCTTCATGAGGGGATGCTAGTCTCATAAGTTCATCCAGTGTCGCACGAGGAGTTTGTGTCCTTCCAAGAGAAGGTCATGAGTGTGTTTACTAGTATGGAGTCAAGGATTGAGGCCTTGGCTGCTTGAATGGAGTCCCAAGACTAAGAGGTTAGACAAGAGTTGGCCATCTACAAGGCCATTGTGTCAGCGCAAGTCATGGACACATGGGAGGCATCTAGGGTGGAGGTATTGAAGCCAACAATGTTTAGTGACAAGTGGGATGCCAAGAAGTTGGACAACTTTTTATGGCATTTGGAGCTATACTTCGAGGTTATATCACTAACTGATGAGGTAGCTAAGGTAAGGACTGCGACCCTATACCTTACTGACATAGCTACTCTATGGTGGCGTCGGAGGTTTGCCAATATGGAGAAAGACATTTGCATCATAGAGACGTGAGATGACTTCAAGAGGGAGATCAAGAGACAATTCTACCCTAAAGATGTGGCTTACTTAGCTAGGAAAAACATGAGGTATCTCAAGCACACAGGCTCTATTCATGACTATGTTAAGGAGTTCTCTTTACTCATGCTTAAGATTCCTAATATGACTGAGGAGGAGTTGGTATCAATTTTATGGATAACCTACAATGGTAGGCCAAACAGAAACTTAAGGCTTCGAGGGTTCAAGACTTAGCCACTGCTATGGCAGTAGTGGAGTCTTTAACAAATTATAAGAGGGAAGACTCTTCCAAGGTTGAGTGTTCGGAGGATAGCCACACCAAGGGTAGGAGAGACAAAAGTGCAGGAGACCATAGTGATGCTAGAATGGGATCAGGCAAGACACCTAATGTTCGAGAAGAAAATGGTGAAGTAGAAAGGAAGGAGTTTATGCTTAAAATCAAGTGCTTCCTGTGTGACGGTCCACATTGGTCACGGGATTGTCCAAAGAGGAAGGCACTTAGTGCCATAATCAAGAAGAAGTAACATGAAAATGAGGCACATATAGGTTTGATGTAGCTACTAGGTGTCCTCCAAGTCAACCCAAAGCCTAGTACGCCTAAGACCTTCTTACTATCAGGGGTGCAAGTAATGAAGGCAAAAGAGAAGTGAGTTGAGGTAGCCCACACACACATAGATAGGGTCACCAAGAGAAAGGTTAACTTAATGAGCAAGAAGAAACAACTCTCCAAGCATCGAAAATGTAGGTGCTTGCATCCATCTAAGGTCTCATGGGAGAAGAAGGTGAAAAAGATCCTAGCTGAACAGGTCACCAGGAGACTAGGGGTTTATATTGTGATAGAGTATCTAGTCCAATGGAAAAGACTACCTAATAGACAAGTAAGTTGGGAACACACAGATGCCTCAAGAAAGTTCTAGAAACATATTGAGAGATTTCATGTTGAAGCAACGACTAGGATGACAACGACATGGGTGGGGGAAAATGTCATGACCTACTCAAATGACCCTTCCCATGGGCTTATATAGAGGGTAAAAAGCTTTTGGAGACTCTTAGAACCACCTACACTTCTCCATTGGTGGGAAAAGTGTGGAAGGTTCTTGATAAGGCTAGAGACACCCACACTTCTCTACATCAAAGGTGGAAGACAAGGGAAACCTATGGGATGTTCTAGAAACTTCCAAACATGTCTTGTAAATACTTGTACATAGCTTTTGTATAAAGTCTTCTAGATAATTCTAGGATAGTAGGGAACCTTTGTGGGTTCCAAAGAGTTCCATTAGTGCTTATAAATAGGTGAGAGCCTCATTTGGCCAAGGTACCACCCACATCACTTCCTAACCAAGCAAGTGAGTTTCAAAACACTTGTAAAACATTCTTTGAGAGCAATCAAGCTTCCTATTCTTCAAGTGTTGGCTACATGTGCCTATTAGCTCCCAAGTCGTGTGCATCTTAGCCTAGCAAGCCAAGCATCAGGAGTAAGACTGACTTAGTAAGGTCAAGGGTCTTGACATGTCTAAGTGTCGCACGAGCTTAGGAAAAGACTAAGTCTTTGATAGTAGGCTACAATTATTTAGTATCAACATGGACTGCAATCATTAAGATTTTTCCATGAGATGCCTTTTTGACATGGTAGCAACATGTGCATAAGGGATTAAAGGGGGATTGGCACTTATACCACAAGTGAAGGAAACCTTTTTGGGAATTTTCCACATAATAGATGGAAAAGTACTCGTGGGATTTTAAGGAGCCAACAACCACACGGTCAATGAACAAAACACACACAACCATATGCATCATTGATAAAAAAATTGGCAGCTGCATAGTCCAAAAGATCACATAGTTATTGCCTCTTGGAAAAGACAACGCTGCCATGGGTCAGTGGCATATACTAGAATTTGAGGAAGGAGGAGCATCCACATTTTCTCCATTGATCATCAGCTTGCACCATCAATAGAGCAGAATAACACCCCGGTTTGCGAATTGAAGGTTTGGTTTATGATTTTTATTTTATTGCAAGTTGATGATTTCATGTGTATTTTAGTTTATGACTTGTTTTCAATTCTAAGATTCCAAGTTTCGATATTCTTTTAATTGTGTGACGATATTATAGATTTGAGAATTCTTGATTGATTAATTTTGATTGCAAGTTTTGATTTACATTGAGAACTTTGACTATGTATATTAATTATTATTGATTCGATTCCAAATTTTTTCCTAGTTGATTGAGTTTAAACTTAAGAATTTGATTGATTGTACGGATCATCATTGTCTTGATTCCATGTTTTAATTTTTTTTTTTAACTTTAGTTTTGATTGATCTTATTTAGTTTATGTATTTTTAGAATTTTAGTTTATTATTCCTATCGAACCTATGTGATAAAATCAATGTTTTAAAATTGTTAACTTTTGTCTTTGATTGACCCTATCTAGTTTATGTTTTTTTAGATTTTTGGGCAATTAGTCTATTACTTAATCTCATGTCATTATATCCACATTTTGAGTTTGTTAGTTTTAATTCTCGATTAATCCAATTTTAGTTTGTGTATTTTTTAGATATTTAGGCAATTAGTTTAAAAGTTATTTTGCTCATGTTTTAAGCTTGTTAATTTTAATTCTAGATTGACCTAATTTTAGTATTTCAGAGTTTTAGGTAATTAGTTTAATCGATCCTAAGTTACTTTGCTCATGTTTTAAAAAGTTTGTTAATTTTTGCTTTTGACTGATCTTGTTATAGTTTATAGTTTTTCAAATTTTTAGTTAATTTGCTTTATCCCCATGTTATTATATTCATGTATTAAAAATAATTAAATTTAGCTTTTCCATTGAGTTCATGTGTCCTTTTTAAATTTTTTTGTTATTATTTTGATTAATCCCTTGTTACTTAGGGTTTTTATTTTATTTTATTATTTTTGGAAGTCATTAATGTTTTGTTTTTGATTGATCTTACCCTAGTTTATGTGATTCTAGAATTCTAGTGGTTAGTTCTTGATTAATTTCTTGTTATTTTGTTTGATCTAGAACGTATAAGTTGCTTTGGTGAAACCCCTACAAAAAAAAAAAAAAAAAAAACCTTATTTTCCAAAAACTTTTTATTGTTAGTTTGTTTGATTCATTGCATCTCTAAAAACAGACTTTGATTTGACTTACTTGATATGCTTCTAAAATTTTTCCAATGGTTACATGATAGTGTAGACATCTTGAATATGAATTTAAAACTTTTTTTTTTTTTTTTTTAGTTCAAAGGCAATTCTAAAATGGAAGATATAAATGAGTTTTTTAAGGGTCCTATTTTCACCTAGTTCTAGACACCCAAAATGTTTTTGTAAAAATATTATTATATGACTTTTTAAAATTTGATTTGATATTTTTCCTTGATTTGAAATTTCTTGAAATTGATTTTAGACACATAAAATATTGAAAATAGTTTTTCCAATTGAAAGATATAATTTTACATTTTTTTTCACTCACTGCACTGCCCTAATTTTGAACAAAGGGGATGTTTGATTATTTTTAAAATTGATCTGTGTGTCTTATGACTTTGTCTTTATTTTTCTTGTAAAGTAGACATTTTAAAAATGTTTCATGATTTTTTAGCCCTCTATGTTAGTTTAAAAAAGAGGTTTATGCATGATATTGAATTCTACCTTGGTTTGGACCTTTTGGGGTGTTTTTGTAAATTGAATCAATTGAAGCTTTATTAAATTGTTTGGAATTTTGGATGATAATATAGACATATATAGAGGTACCTTGAAAATTTTTGCAATTAAATTCACATTCTAGATAATTTTTTAGGATTTATTTTACAAACATTTCCTATTCTAATTACATGTTGAAGCTCTTGTATAGTGCTTGCCTTATTATTTAATCTAGTATTGTTTGGCATATCTTGACTTGATTTTGACTTTTATTCTCAAATGTAGACATAATGAGGATATTATTTGATTTTTTCATGACAAAATATTGTTTTTAGATAATTGTTTAGGATTTTTCAAGTGAATGCAACTATTTTGCCCCTTGTTGCATGTTTTTGTCTTAATTACTAATTTTGATACTTATACCTATCTTGAGCATTAGTTTAAATTTAAAAATGGGCTTGTATGCATGTCCTAGGTGATAGATGATATTCCTTTGGATTCTTGCCCTTGTTTTAGCTATACATATGTAATTTATATTAGTGTTTTGTATCATAGTTGTTTGTTATCATGAATTGTTGTTCTAACCCTATTTTATTACATGTAAGCACATTGTAAGTTATGCATGCTATCCAAGTATGTTTCTCACAGTTTTTTCATTTCAATTATTCAAATATGCAAATTTTGAGTGTGGAAATTCTGATATATGCCATTGCTTTGTATGCTTTGATTATTTGAATGAGATTAAATGTGTAATGTATGCTATAATTTTTAAACTAACTTTGATGTTTTCATGAAAGTATTTGGATTATAGCTCAAGTATGCCTATCTTCATTTCCAATACGATTGATTACTTTGATATACTTGTTTGGATATGAATAGCATGTTGTTTGCCCTTAGACTTGATCACCTTTGCTTTCTTTAGTATTATTGATTTATTGATTAATTGTCATGTTTACCTCAACCTAGTTAGTAAAGACTTGTTTTTAGGGCTTAAAGGAGTGCTACCTTTTTAAGATACTTTCCTGATAGGTAACCTAATTCCTAGACTTAGACTCGAGTTTTTTAAAGACACACTTTTCCAAAAGTTTAAGGAGTCATCTTTCTTAGGGTTTTAGTTTCTTACTTTATTTTCCCTTAAAAAGGAATAAAAATAAGTGGTGACTCTAACTTTTTTTTCTATATATATATATATATTAAAATATAATTTTTCACATTTAGAAGTGAGTCTTGCCAACAAGTGGGGATGCATGTGAAAAATATGGGTCCACAATATGGTATGAATTATAAGGAGGCCTTTGCTCCAGTTACAAAGATGACTATTGTTTGTACTCTTATTGCAATTGCTTCTATTCGTTAGTGGCATATATCTTAGATGGATGTTAAAAATGCCTTCTTGAATGGTGATTTTCAAGAAGAAGTCTATATGGTTGTTTCTCATAACCCTAAAGAAGTTTGCAAGCTCTAGAAAGCTTTATACGGTCTCAAACCAGCACCTTATGTTTGGTTTGTGAAGTTCTCTCATGTGCTTACTTCTCTTGGATTTCACTCTAGTCATCACAATCTTGCACTTTTTCTAAAGTGCACCTTTGTTGGTCTTATTCTTCTTTCTCTATATGTTGATGATATGATTATTATAGGTGATGATGTTGATGAGATTGCAGTGTTGAAATCTGATTTGGCTTCCCATTTTGAAATGAAGGATTTAGATGCTCTATGATACTTTTTGGGTATTGAGGTAACCTCTTCTCTAAAAGTTTATCTTCTCTCACAGTTTAAGTATACTATTGATATTCTCGATCGATCTTGCCTTACTGATACTGAGACTATCGATACTCCTCTTAAGGTTAATGTTTAGTATTCTTCTTCTGATGGTAACCTGATGAGCTGGTTCGCAAGTATACAAATCGTTCAAGTAATATAATTGTACCTAAGTACAGATATCGAACCCACAAGGACTATGCTACTAATTACTAAAATTTATTATTTCCACTGCTATTTGATCAACTGAATTTTTAAAGTTGCAGAATAAGGTAACTTAAATAGTTAAGAAAATAAATTCAAACTCTTATGATTTAAACAATCCAGGGCTTTTGATTTCACTACAAACATTTTCATGCAATTGTTTGCTTAACCTAATTTTTGTTATGCTTTATTTGGAGATTTAATTCCCTAAGCCAACCAATATTTTCTCTCGAAATATATCATATTGCTCCTTAAATTACTAACCCAACATATCTCTATGTGAATTTAAGTCTAAAGGAGTAATTAAGATCTATGGAATTATTATAGATTTAACTATTAATCTCTTAGAACATGGTGTAATGTATCTCTACTATTCATTCATTCTAACGTAATATATTCTATGGATCTAATTTAAATTCCAACTCTCGTTATCAACCTAAATCATAAATTCAATCAAAACTTGGGTCCTTAAGAATTGAAAGCTTTAAGTGCAGAATAGATACACAAATAAATTGATGCAAAACAGAGAATTAAATTAAACTAATTAAAAACATAAATCATGATTGAGCTACATCTCAACCCTGGACAAAGGAAATTAGTTCATGTTAAGATGAAGAACAAACATCTTAAATTATAATCATAAAGAAAATGGAAGAATAAACCAGAAAAGTAGAAGGAAATCTACAAATCCCCTTCTTGTTCTCTAAGATCCTCTTTATCCTAGGTCTCTTTGATCCCCAAAATAAACCCTACTTTCGTCTATTTATAGCCTCGATATCACAAACTCAAGTCCCACCTAATTCGGATATGAACAGAATGAGATAAGAACAAATAATTTTCAAATTTTAAATATCATGTCGCGAAGCTCAATGCCTTCCGCCATGGCACTTTAGTCTTGGGTCCTGAGGATTTTTGAAATTCCTTCGAGTGCCACAACGGACAAGCTTCTCCCGATGCGACGGTTTTGGCTCGGGTCCCCAGGATTTCTGAAATTCCTTCGAGCGCCACGACGGAACAAGTTCCTCCCGCCGCGACGGTTTTGTCTCGGGTCCCCAACTATGATTTTCCACATGCGTGCGCCATGACATTTATGTCCTTCCCGCCGCAACACTTTTCTATCGGGTGAGTTACGCAAATTGTCACGTAAGAGGCTGCCGCGGTGCTTGAGAGCTCCCACTATGGCGGTTTTCACATTTTCGTCGAACTTCATATTTTTCTTCCAATTTTGCCTCGTATTGCTTCCTTTTCGTACTTTTGGCTATTTGAGACCTAAAAAAATGAAAGTAATGTTTATTAAGATAAAATTACTCTTAAACTAATGAAATATCAAGTTAAATCATAGATAATAAGTCACTCTAAATCGACTAATCATAACTCCTTGTCAAACCTTACTTTATGTCATACTATTGTTGGTAGCTTAGTCCATCTCATTATTACATGTCCGAACATTGCTTATGTTGTTCACATTATTAGTTAGTTTGTTGCTTCTCCTACTATAATTTGTTGGGTTGTTGTTCTTTGTATTCTACAATATCTTCAGGGCACTATATTTCAAAGTCTTTTATTTCCATCCACTTCCTCGTTAGAGTTGTGTGGCTATTCTGATGTTGACTAGGCTAGTGATCCTAAAGATTGCAAGTCTACTAGTGGATTTTGTATATTTTTGGAAGATTCTCTTATTTCTTGGAAGAGCAAGGAATAGACTATTGTTTCTTGATCTTCTACAAAATCTGAGTACATGCTATGGCGTCTACCATCAATGAGACAATTTGGTTATGTTAGTTACTTGTTGATACGAGTTTTCTCTTTCTTGTCCCACTCCAATGTATTGTGACAACAAGAGTGCTATTTGGATTGCTCACAACTCCGTTTTTATGAAAAGACCAAGCATATTGAGATTGATTGTCACCTTACTTATCGTCACCTTTAGCATAACACTCTTACTTTGCTCTTTTTTCCTTCTTCTCTATACATTGCAAATTTGTTTAACAAGTCACACCTACTTTCTCGTTTTTGGTTTTTATTTGGCAAACTCTCAATACTTCTTTTTGCCGCATCGTGAGGGGGGTGGTTTAGTAGTATCTAGTAGTTTTATTTAGTTACTATATCTCTTTCTTATTTAGTTACTATATTAGAATTATTGTATTTAGAATTATTCTTTCTTTTTTTTTTAGGTTATTTGGCCTATTCAAATCCTAATAGTATTGTATTTTTTTTTCAAGAGAATTCATAGTGAGAAATCCTAGATTTTCTTCTTTCTCTTTTTCTCTTTAAATCTATTTTGGATTTCAACATTAACAACATAATATAATTTTATATTTATAAAATTTAAAATTTTAATCATAAATATTATTAAAAAATAAACAAAAAATTTTGTTTAAAAATTAAATTGGGTTCAAAATAAAAAAGAACATAAAAAAAATATGCATAAAATATATTGAAAAATAACACTACCATATATTATTTAATATATACACAGTTTTTATATATTTAACAACATAAAATAATTTTTTATTTATAAAGTTTAAAATTTTAATCATAAATATTATTAAAAATAAATAAAAATTAATTATTAAATTATAAATTATATAAAAAAAATCAAATAATATTAAACATGAAATAGTCTTTTCTTCTCATAAACTTTTTTCTGAAATATCTTTTTATATTACTCATTTCGTAAAAAACAAAAAATTAAATTTTTAGTTAACAAAAGACTAATTTAAAAAAATGTGTAAGATATATGGTACAATAATAATATTTAACATATATACAAATTATTTTTATGTATTTAGCAATATGTCTGATATTTCTTATTTATACATTTAAAATTATAATACCTTAGAATGATTTTTAAATAATACCAAATATGAGAGTCATTCTAAATCTTTTTTAATAACAAATATTGTGATGCAATAGAATTATTATTTTAACCAAATATTGAACATTAAATGCAATTTATTTTAGATTCCAATTTTTGTTCTCTTTATAAAATAAACTCAAACATTGATATAATAAATCTAAATCGTAATGAATATACTATCCAACATATGATATCTCATTCAATAAGATATGATATCCTATCGAGGCCATACATATCATATCCCATGCATTGAGCAGTGATGTGGGCTTGGACGGCATACATATCCTATCCCATGCATTTCAATTATCTGTTTAGTTTAATTTCATGTTTAAGTGGAGAAACTAGTAAATTGAATGGATGATGAAAATGAAGCAGCTCCCGTCTCCAAAGAGTTACAAAAAAGAAAAAAAAAAAAGATAAAAGAAAAGATAAAAAAAAAAAAAAAGCAACTCAGTTTATTAGAATTAGCTAGAGAAGTCACTAGTTATTCACAAGCACAAGCGCAACTTCTAACACAAAACTAGTGTCCTACCACTCAAATCCCTCCCCAAAGCATGTATCATTCATCAGCTATTGTGAGAATTTAATGAGAATACATTCAAGAGTCGGGTTATTTAATGGGCTTCATAGCTGGACACTGCTGAAAAATCATCAACTCCACTGCTCCAGCATTTGCTACTCAAGTTGTGGAAACATGGCTCTTTAGGAACCGTCAAAGGCCTATTTGATCTGCAGAAAAAATTAAAAAAAAAAAAAATGCCAAATGGAAAAGGAAAAAAATGATGAGAGTTAGATGTTGGTTTCAATATGAAGTTTTGTTATATCTTTACAACTTAGGGGGTGTTGGTAAAACTTAATATTTATTATTTAAGTCAGGTGTAAAACTTAATAATTACTATTTAATGACTTAAGTTGATTTTCAGTTAAATTATACTTAAGTTGTTAATTTAAAACTTATTATTTAATTTTTATTTTAAGTATTAAGATTGTTTGATAAAATTAACTTAAATTTTTTTTTAAATAATTAAATTGACATATTTATCATTATAAATTATAAATAAGACAAAGAAAATCGAGTAACAATAGAGGTCTTGGAGTAACTTAAATTAAGTTATTAAATCATTTTAAGTTATTAAATTGGTTTACCAAACATCGGTGAATTTCGCAAGCTTTTGCAATGCAATCTTGGTCCATATGTATTATTTTACCTTTGTGGATAGAAAGGTCTATCAAAAAAAGGCATCAATTGGGCTCTAGGGATCATCTCCTTTCTCAGCAGCTTGACCTCTTCCTCCTGTATCATCTGTTTTTACATATTGATCAGAATTTCTATCATATTGCAATTACCTACAAAGATTAATGTTAGAAGAAGGCTTAGTCTAAGATATCTACTATACCTTCTGCACCCTCTCTTCTAGCTTCTTCTGTTGCTCTATGAAATATAGCTTGGTTGCTACCTGTGTGCATGTCCACCATTGATATCAATAACAAGTAAACAAAGTTTCCACTATATTTTAAACTGAGAAGATTATGTGTTTTCTGTGTGATGGAAGTAAGCTAATGATGAGTGAGCGCTCACTGAATAGTTGAACATGGCACGTTTTAGCGCTCTTTGTTGGGTGTGGAGTTTGAATTCTACTGGTTTGGTGTTTTCTTTTGTGGGGGGCTTTTGAGAAACCTGGAAGTGAACATGGATCAATGTTAGAATAAATTCAAAATATATAGCAGAGGTTGACTCAATTATCACCTTTCTCTATTGCATTGTTACTTCAAACCCTCCAAATTTGAGTTAAAATGAGCAAGTGAATGTACAAAAGTGGTCTTGTGTGCTCAGTTACAACATATAAACTGGAAATACACCAATGAAAACTAGCTGAAACCCTTCATAAAACCCTACCCAAGAAGGGCTTCTGAAAGCCTGCTGAGGTGGAATATTATATCTCACAACTTCTCTATTAGTAGAGCTCCATGGAACAGCAGAATGTGAACTAGCCTTCACAAACTAAATTCCAAACATTAGGGAAAAAAAAACACATTCAGTTACATTCTAACGCAGAAAAAGAATATTATAAAAACAGCAGTAGCAAAAGAAGAAGAAGAAGAAGAAGAGCAACCTTTTGAGCAGGTCTGGTGTGTGGGTTCTCCATTGTGAACTGAAGGGATATTAATTGTGGTAGCAGCATGAATGAATTGAAGCAAATATATAGATGATAAAAGTTAGTGGGATATGGGACATGACTCATGAGCTAGGGGAAGTTTGGAGAATTGTAACTGTTTGGTAGAGTTTCATTCTGTTGCAACATCACCAGCATGTTTGGGAATCTTCTTCTTTTCTTATACCAAACTTTCTGATTAAACCTCCCTCTCATCCACATTTGTCATATTTCTTTATAGTCTTTCCTTCAAACCTCAATTACTTGGTTTATTCTAAAAATAGTGTTGGAGGTTACTGCTGACTGACCAAACCTTTACTTTAAGTTGGAAGAGTACATGTTTGTAAAAGTTCCCTTTCTCTCGCTGTCATGCCTCAGATTAAACATCAACCTACTTCCCTCTTCTGGTTTATTCACTGTGTTATGCATTGAATATACTTATTAATCTTTCACTATACACCAATTGAAATTGAGATTTTTGGAATTTTTTATATTTTTATAAATTTTTTTGGTAAAATATTTGAAAAAATGTTACTTATAACGTAATTTGAGAATATGTGATTGGTCGATGTTATAAATCCAATTAGCCTTATGTTCGAAATGTTGAAACAGAAAATAAAAATGAGAAATCAATTTCATCTCATATCAACTAATGTTTTGGACCGTTTTTAGAAAGAAGGATAAAAGTTCATTGTTATGAAAATCATATCCTATGCTCACGGGATATGTAAGAAAACAAATCAAAATAAGACGAAAATAAAGATGAATCACAATACTATGAATAAAAGAAAAAATTAAAATCCTAAGGATTTGGGAATTTGATTTCCATGCTAATGAATTTTTTATTATTATCCTCATTTTAAAAAACAATCCAAACCTTAACGAGAATAGTTATTGGCCACCCACTTTCAAGTATTTCTTGTTAAGTCCGTTATGTAACAAAGTGTTTCCATGGTGAGCTTTGTATGTCATGCGCAGGGTGGTGTTTCTATTTTCTAATCACTAATTTTTTATTCTTAAAGATAGAAATTAAAGAGATAATTAGGTGTTAATGATGAAGATATAGGTAATAATCATATAAAGAGATTGAAATGGAAACATCATCAACAAAAACTTGCATTACACACACCCCATTCCTTATGCTAATGACTTGATATGTGAGATGGGTCTTGCATAACAAACTAATCCATGGGCTCCACTTCCCAAAACAGACAAAGAGAGTGAAAGACAACAATGGCCTGGCCTGAGCTTGGTAAGGCAGGCTAATTTCATTCTGTAAGGCCCAACTTAGAGCCGCATTCCCTAATCTTTAGTGGGGTTGGGCTCAGTTCACTTTCAGTCAGTTCTTAACCAATTCCTCAAATTGAACTGCTAACTTTTTTTTTTTTTAATTATATTAATTTGATAGAGTTTGTCTAGGTTGATGAGTCGATAGCTTTTTGGCTTACCCCTACTCTTTAGGCTGAAAGAGTTTTAAAGTGTGTTTGACAGTAATTTTAGGAAACGTTTCTAACATCTTTAATACTTGAAAGATAAATCACTTTCAAACGCATTCTTAATCCCAATAAAAATTCCAAATAAACCATACAACTCATGTAGATTCATGAATCAAAATATGGTAAGAAGTAGGATATGATATTTTTGTAATTGTGAATGGGATGGGATTTTATAAAAAACTTAGGGTTACGTTTGGCTGGTGGGATTGGATAGGATAAGATCTATATATATCCATATATCATAAAATAGGAAATACATATCCTAGTAGATAGAAAATACATATATTAGGATATGATTTCCAATGAGATATGATATCCTTGAATATACATATCCTATGGACATGATATTCTAAGGTAGCATATCCAATGGATATGTTATGTTATGTTATATTATGTTTATTTTTAATTTGTGAAATAAATAAATAAATAATATATAATATATATTATTTTTTATGTTTAAAATAAAAATTATATTACAAATAGAAAATATGAAATTTCTCTTATATTTAACAATATTCATTATTAAAATATTTAAAATTTTAAAAAAATTATATTATGTTACTCAATATATAAAAATAATTTATATATTATATATTAATATTATTTTATAAATATTTTATTAGTTTTTTCATTTTTAACCATAAATTTAATTTATAATTAAAAAAATATTTTTGCAAAATGAGTATATAAAAAAAATAAAAAAATTGATAAAAATAAATAAATTTATGATATATGGGATATGTATATCTCATATCTTAGCATGTGATTAACATATCCCATGTAGAAGGGATTAAAAAAAATAAAAATGATGGATAATATATCTCACCCGCTTATTTTATTTCATGTTATATCTGGTCAACCAAACATGATCTTATTTTATATTACATTCATATCCATGGTTGAATGATTTTATTTAGACTATGTTTGGTTGGTTGGATATACTATGAGATATGATAAGATAGAGAATAACATATTCTATCATTTTTATTTTTTTTGGTAATGAGATAAGATAAGTTATTTCATCACTTATAATATCATATGTTCAACTAAATATAGGATAAGATAAGTACTGAAATATATCATCTACCATCTTTTTATATCTACATATAACTTATCTTATCTCATTATCAACTAAACAAGAAATAAGATATAATATTCCTTCTCTTATCCTATCTCATGTTATATCCGGTCATTGAAACATGACCTTATTTTATGTGACATTCATATCCATGGTTGAATAATTTTACTTAGATTATGTTTGGTTGGCTAGATATTCTATGAGATAGGATAAGATAGAAAATAACATATTCTATCATATTTTCTTGTTGGTAATGGGATAAGATAAATTATCTCATCACTTATAATTTCATATGTTCAACAAAACATAGGATAAGATAAGTACTGAAACATATCTACTTTTTTTTTTTTTATATCTACATAGGATATGTTAATTATAAAGCAAGATGTAGGATATACATATTCACATATCATACATTTTTTTTTATATTACTTATTTTACAAAATAAACAAATTTTACTATAAAATTAGATGAACTGTTAAAAAAGAACTAAAAAGATAATTATAAAATATATTGTAAAATGATATATATAATTTTTATATGTTTGAATAACATAATATAAATTTTTTTTTTATTAAACATAAGAGAAATTTCATATTTTTTAAATAGGAAATATTGGGATGCAATCTAATTTTTATTATTAACAATGAAAAATAATATATATATATATTCTCTATTTTTTTATTCATTTTATAAACTAAATATAAGCAAAACATAACATATCCCAAATGAATATGCTACCTTAAGATATCATATCTATTAGATTTAATATCCAAGGATATCCTATGATTCATATCTCATTAGAAACCATATCCTAAAATAAGTATTTTCTATCTAATGAGATATGATATCTTAATATATATACATTTTTATTTTATTTTATATATATATATAAATGTAATAATTTTTATTTAAACATTCAAATATATATATATATATATATTCCATTTTATTTTTTTATTCATTGTATAAACTAAGAGCTCATTTGGCAATGCTTTTTAAAAGTGTTTCTACCCCTAAAAACACTTAAAAGTATTTTTAAGGTAAAAAATAGGTGTTTGACAATATTTTGAAAAGCACTTACAAGTGTTTTTTAGGGAAACACTTAGGAGGCGTTTTTTTATATAAAAAAAATACTTCAAAAATTTTCAAATATTCATAAAATACCCAGAGTGTTTGTTGCTACTTTTCTTTCGTTTCCGCTATCCTTCTTTCCTTTTCACTCTCTTCTTTCTACACTCTCCTCTTCCTCTTTCACTTTCCATCCTGAGTGGAGACTCTATAGGTCAAGGCTCTCTTTATTCAACATCGTTCTCAACTCCAAGATATTCTATGTTTTTTCACAATAAGAAATTTTACTTTTTTCAACTGATATACACTATTAGAATAAACATTTATCAATGGATATTCCCAACACATGGTAGTTGAGGAAAGTTTTGTTGACAAAAGTCTATCGATGGAAATTTTCCATTACCAATAAAAATATTTTTAGCGATAGACTATCCAATGGATTTGGACCATCACTATTACCAATTGATTCGGTTGGTAGGGAAATGTAAATAATAAAAGATTTTAGGTTGTAAAAAAATCTTGATTTCATTACATTCACATAGAGCACCTTGTTACACTTCTTGCTAGTTTTAGTTTTAGATATTGGCTTGGTTGTTGGCTAGACACAACACTCTTTGTTAGTTTTAGTTTTGGATATTGTCTTGAATGTTGTTTTTGGGGATTGAAACCATCACTTCAAGTTTGAAAGGAAGCAATTGTGTGACCAAGTCAACTTTGTAATTATTTTCAATATAAAGAATATTTATAAAATTCATAAATGTAAATATCCTATACTTTTGTATTTTTATCATAAATATTATCTATATATAAATACTTATTATAAATTATACATGCATGAATTAATATATATATTTTATATGTATATATAATAAATTAATTAATTTTAATTATTGTGTATTTTGTATAATAATTAAATATAAAATAAATATAAATTTATAAATAAAATTATCAACATTTTAAAATAAAAAATACTTATACATGCATTATCATTTTTTTATGTTATTGAATACATTGAAATTAGATAAATCTCTATAAAATGTATTTTTAAATTTTAAATATTAGTATTGGATGTCACCAATTATATCATATATATGCCAATTTATTTATTTTTTTAATAAAACAACCTCAAAATTTCTATTATTACTTTTTATATCATTTATTTAGATTTTTTCTCAACATTTTCATAAGTTTTGATCAATTTTCATCTCACTAATATTTTGTATAAGAATCTCCATTGATATTTCCTGATATAACCATAAAAACCAATATTTTCATCCTTTCTATATATCAACAATATTTCATTAATTTCTTTCTAAAATGGACCATAAAAAATATTAAAATGTTAAAACGATTACAATTAAAAAAATATATTCTCTATAAATATTGTATGAAACTAAAAAAATAATCATAAAATTGTTTTTCCATTTACTAGATCATATTTATCATACAAAAGATTTCATATTCATAAGACAATAATTACTTTTAGAACAAATTATGTGTGGTGTTATTATCCATTATAATAACATTGTTTTAGTGAGTAGTAATTTTCATAGAAAAAATTGATTATGAAAGTTCACTTTTTTTTTTTCTACAGGTAAATTGCTTTTTTGACAAAGTATATTAGTTGAGTATTTCCAATGAATTAAATCCATCGCAATAATATTTTTGTCAACAAGTATTTGTTGTTGCAATTAACATTGACAAATGTTATATATAAGCAATAGACAATTCAATTTGCGATGGAATATTGGGTGTGTTAGAATTTGCAATAGCCTAAATCCGTTGCAAAAGTAAATATAAATGAGTCGGAAATACTTAATTTTTTGGTAGTTTTTGCTTCTTATTTTTCTTTTTTTAATGTTTGATTGGCTTGAAGTTTTGGTTAGGGTTTGTGTTTTGGGATTTTTATTTTTATTTTTATTTTTTTATTTTTTTATTTTTTATTTTTTTTAATGTTTGAAGTATTCAACACCCATTTTGCTATAGAGCTTGGTGGGAAATGCCCTACCATCTTTGATTACCTTTCCAGCCATGGATTTTTTGGTTTAGGGTTCATATTTTGCTCATGAATTGGTGACAATTTGAAGGGAGATATTGAATAAAAGATTAGGAATCTAGCCTTCATGGTTATGAATTTTAGGGTTTTCATTCATTTCTCTTCAATTTATTTGTGTACTAATTCTATATTTTTGGAAGTGTTTGGTTGATGAATTAGGGGACAAGTATGAAGAAAAGTGAAATAAAATTAGGGAATTCAAGGTTTGCATCATGTCCATCAGTGATCTGTAACTGTTTCTCAAATTAAAAACAATTTCTATGCAACCAATTTAGATGGGTGAAATGCATGCAGTGAACATTTTTTTAATTTAAAAAAAAAAATACTTGACCAATGCCTTTGTCCCTGTTTGTAGAAGCTAAACAATCTAGCAATAACATAAACAAAAAGTAGGAAAAATGGTTATTGTGATATAATTTAAAGTATGGTAGAAAAGATATTTATGTTTTATGTTTTCAAAATTAGTAAAATTAAAATTGCATAAAAATGCTGCCTAAAAAATACAAAATCTATGCTCTCTTTTGTTTAATATCAACAAATAAATGTATTGGATTAACGATTTAATCACTTAATATTGCATATATTGATTGAGAAAAATGAATTTGAATAAAATAAATATAAAAAATTACAACAAACAACACCATTCATTAAGGAGTTATCAACGTTTACCTAAATAAAGTACGGTTGGTTTGGAGTATGATAAATTAGTGAGTTCAATTGGAAGTCCGGAAGTCCTTTGGTTTATTTCCAAAAAAAATAAAATTTATATGTGATAAAAACCGAATTGACCAGATTTGGAGTGAAAAAACTAAATCAAACCAAGCCATTTGAGGTGAGTTTGGCTCAGTTTTCACGGATTGGTTTTGACCTAACTTAATAACCTTTTTTAATCCTAAACCTAGTTGTATATCTATATTTATTTTGAGCTCAAATCCCATTAATTTGAGTTTATATTAAGCCCTAAGTCTAATTTGTTTTTAAAATTAATTGAAACCAACTTAGATTTTATGGTTAAAAATATATTAAATGTATTTAGAATTAATTTGACCATAATGTAAAAATAATGAATTACTTTAATAGAATCTAATATAATTTTTTTTTATCAAATATCAAACAATTATATATAAGTTTTAGAATATCGGTTTGGTTTGGTTTTTATTACTTAGGAGACAATAAAATCGCAAACCAAACTAACAAAATATGTTTTTGAGATTTTTAAATCGAATCGACCTTTTTTATTTTTGAAAATCGAACCAATATGATTGGTTCTGGTTTGTTTAGATTAATTTGTTGGTTTTTTCGGTTTTGTTTACACCTCTAATCATTCCAATCATCTCTTAATGTAAATGGTTTCTTTATCCTATATGACCATTAAGAATAATATTTCTGTTTAAGTTGAATGGGTGCATTGAAAAGCTTTGGCTTATGCCTTTGTAAGTGTTAGTGAAGTCGTTTAGTCGTTTAATGCTCCAACTATGAGTTTATTGAAGTATTTCTCCATGTGCATCATTTTAACTAAATTGGATATTGAGAACAAAAATATGGACAAATCAACCTCCATAGAAATACCCATAACTTAATGCAACATTATTCAAACCATTCTCTAACTTCTTTTTCTGGCATATAAATTATATTCATGCTTTCCAACATGTAGAATCACAACAATCATCAAATAAAAGTTAAGATTTTGCAATTAACTCATTATAGGACCATGACATGTGTATGTCAACAGTCCAATTCCCAAACTCCATATTTTTTTATTTTTTTATTTTATATAAAGCTAAGCATGGGACTTAACCTTGAGAAACTACAAAGTTTCATTTCTCACACTATCTTATTCATGGATTACATTCAAGCCATTGGAAATATGTTGCAGAGCTGCATTCCATTCTCAAATTAAGCCTTGGAAACACCATTTCTTTCATATTACATGCATAGATATATATCTAGTTCACCATTCTACAATTTTTCCTTATATCTTCATATTTTCCAGCAAGTACACCAATGTACCTCATCTTCATCATTGATGCCCTAAAAGTCATAGATAAAAGATTAGGAAACCTTCTGTACAGGATAACCATGGAAACAGTTATGTTGTCTGCCATAAAAGCTCGGTTTGACTAAAGAAGTCTAGAGTTGTTCACAAGGTTTCTATAGTAGACATCATCAAACTTGTTAGTAGTAAATGAATCTAAAGGAGCCAAGGTGGTGTTAAAATTAGCTTGATTTGGGCAAATTTGTTGCAAGCTTTACAGAAGTGATGCATATAGTGTTGGATCGAGATTACTAGTGTTATTGAAGTTGAACAGCCTTGATTTGAATATGAAGTATTAAACGAAGCCAATAGTATGTCAGCCTGTATGGACAAAGGGGAAAATGCATGGATAAAGTTCTTTTGAAAGCAACTCCTTATTAACCTACTATGTCATAGAATTTCTTTGATACCAAGATAGTTCATTATGCAACTTAATTGAGATTACTATAATTAACAATGGCTTCCATAGGTGTGTTCAAAATAAATCATTTACATTAAGCTTTTAAGAAGATTCTTATTCTGATACAATTAATTGTCATTTTTAGGTTATTGGCATGAAGAAGGGAAAATGAAAGGCCTATTTCTTTAATTGCTTGTTCTCTTTTCTTGCCTTTGAAAGTCCTACATCATATGCTTATTGTGGATGAAACTTCATAAGTTAATCTCTACCCTCAATAAATCAAAGTTAATAATTTTGTCCTAGCTTTTACTTATTTGAGGAAGATGAATTATAATATTTAGCTTGCTAGATTAAGTGGTTTAGATTGGTAATTTTATTTCAAATAGATTCAACAAATGACTAGATTTCTTTTTTTTTTTTTTAAATTTGGGTTTGAAAGAGGCATAGTATTTTTATGTTTAGTTCATTAATTCTTATATATATATATATATATATATATATATATATATATATATGTTCTTTTCTTTATTCTTCATTTTAACTCATTTGATTCTTTCTTTGAAATATACTATTTTTCTAAGATATATAATTTTTTTTTTAAAAAAAAGGATGTCTAGCAATATAATTCAACCATTACAACCAATAAATAGTGAAGAAAATGAAAAACAAAGCAAGGCTTATTGGGATGATATTACAACTAATGCTTTTATCAAAGTTCGTGTGACCGAGACTTTGGCTGGAAATTGACCAAATAGTCACTTTAGCAAGTTGGGATGGAAAAATATGATAAAAGCCTTCAACAATTTTACTGGAAGAAACTATCAATATAAGCAACTTAAGAATAAATGGAGTTCTCTTAAAAAGGATTAACAACTTTGGAATACCTTGATTGGGAAAGAAACTAGCCTTGGATAGGATCCCATGAAGCAAATCATCAATGCAAGCAATGAATAGTGGGATAACAAATTGAATGTATGTTTTATTCATTTATTAAATATATTTGGTTAATTCATACATTGGTTATGAAATATGAAAAATTAAATACTCTTATAGAAGAACCCTGAGGCAATAAAAGTTAAGACTTTAGCAATGTTTCTCATTACTATAGGTCATAGACTTAGCAATATGATGATTCAAGAAAGATTTCGACACTCAAGTAAATTTGTATTTAGATGGTTTGAGATTATATTAAATGTTATTTGTCTTATGGCTAAAGATATTGTAAAACCAAGTGATCCATAGATTAGAGAAGTCCCTTAATCAATCTAGAATGGATATGGAATTTAAACCTTATGATGATGATCAAAAGTTACTTCCACCTAATGAAGAAAGGAGTAAAGTGGATTCACTTGATAAGGAAGATGGTTCACATTATGCAAGATAGATGGAAGAAAAACATGATCAAATTGCAAATCTCCTTATGTCTCATTAATATTTGATTATGACACTAATATGTAAGAATATAGTTTATTTTTCCTTTTTTTTTTTCTATCAGAGCATTTGTCTTCTTATTTATTTTTAGTTAGATTTTTTTTTTTTTTTTTTTTTTTTTTTAAGAAACTAAACTACTATGTAATCATATATTGTTTTACTTTGAAAAAAATATTTTTTATTTCAATGCTTTTTAAAGTATTTTTAAAATCTTATTATAGTGATAAACAATTATTATTTTTAATCTAATATACAATCAAATATATTATATATTTGAGTAGCAAAGAAGTGAAAAAGGCTTTGGGAGCAAATATGTTAATAGCTTGGGAGGATTGCAGTGATGTGGTGGGAGAAGCATTTGCATGAAGATGTGATGAAGAGTATGAAATTCATGGTAGAATTGCATGTGAAGAAGAGCCAAGTGTTGTTGTACCAAGGGCAGTTGGATTAAGAGATGGTGTGGTCTCAACTGAGGCTTGGTTGAAGACAATGAAGTGGGTGGGAATTGATAAGTTTCTAGCAACTGAGAGGAAGGTTTGGGTAGTGAATGGGAGCTTGCAGGGTACGTGTAGAAATGGGGAAACTCGAGCCATGTTATGAATGTTTTATTGAATAAATGCCTATGCAGCTAGATGTTGTTTACTAAAATTACCAGATATCTCACTACATCTAACCTCGTAAAATTACACAAGTTTATCATGTAGTAAGCTCAATGACATCAATTTCTAATTTTTCTTGTACTCTACATTGTTTCTATTTTCATAGTCATAAAAGTATTTTTTTTGAGTTTTTTTAACAATATAAATGTTTATATTTTTTTGTAACAAAAGTTTTTGGCTTATTATAACATTTTCTTTTTGTAATAAATGTTCTTTTTAGTAATTTATTAATATTAAAAATGTTTTGTCCTTATGCAACATATTATCAAAAACACTATTAGATTCACTTTTTTTTAGATTCTCATAAAAGTCTTTTTCACAAAAGTGTCGCAAAAGAAAACACTTCTAGTAAAAACACATCTATTAGAAGCACTACCAAATAGACTTTAAATATAAGTAAAACATAATATATTCTAGTGGATATACTGCATTGGAATATCATGTTCATTGGATTTATATGTATAATGAAGTAATTTTTAAATCCATTTAAATTTCTTTAAAGCAAAAATATATTTTAAAATAGAAATAGTAAAACTAAAGACTAAAAATTTTAGAAGATCTTGATTTTTCACTTATATCAATATATTTTTATATCCTTTTTTCCTTCTCATTTTGTCACTATCTTTCCCATTTTGAATATCTAAAATATTCATAAATGATTTTCTACCATTAAAAAAATGTAATATGAGGAAATTATAGTTGAAAAAACTAAATTCCTGGTAATTAAATAACTTACATTTCATTGAAAATAATCCTTTGAATATATATATATATCCTATCATATCGAGCCAATAAAATATGTAAATAATATTGTCATTAAAGATATCAACTACATGCACTATAAGTAGAAAAGTGTATAGTCGTGGCCACTTCCTGCGATTACACATGAAAATGTGTGACTGTATGATTTAGGTGCAGATTTAGTGGACCACAACACAAACTGACTATAGGGGGTGTAAATTTATCTTATAATCGCAACCACATGGAAAAATACGATTGTAGAGTTTAAACTTATGGTAAAGGCCACGTGTGTCGAGACTAAAAGGTATATATAGTTGTGGTTATATTTTGGCCGTGTCTAAAGGTTTGTATATTTGTGGGTCTCCTTTGGCCACCATTATAGGGGAGTTATATATATATATATATATAAATTTTAAAATAAACTTGTTTACACACACACAAGGGTTCTAATGGATAAGAAATTGCAGTCACAACCAAAGGTTTAATGTGAAGGTAGATTATGCTTGGTCACAACTAAAGGTTTTAATATATTTTTTAGATATTTTATATTAAAATTCTCATTACATTGACTTTTCTTGCATATCTAATATATATTTAAAATGCATATATTGAAATTATGAAGATTTGCATCCCTTGTCTATATAAATATATAATTATATTAAAATTTCATACAACTATGACTCTCCAAACACTAACTTTAGCTACAATTCAAATTAATTTTTATAGAATTCCAACAATCAAAATTGAAAAAATGTTAACCAAATTTGTGGAAACGAGGACATATTGCTCTCAATGGTGCTATTTTCAAATATGCTACTCCCTAAACACCACCTAGGGCATATCACATAGCCACAAACAACTACAACTAGCACAACTAGATCATGGACTTGATTACTTCTCATCATGTGACCATTGATTTTAACAATCTTAGTCTACACCAAGATTATGACGAGCTTGATGATATTGTCATTGGAGATGGTCCAAGTCTTAAAATTACTCATATAGGCTATACCAGCCTTTCCACACTATCTAATAAGTTTCTATTATCCAATGTTTTATTTGTCCCTTCAATTAAAAAAAAAATTATTTCTAAATTTTGCAAATCAAATCATGCTTGAATTGAATTATTTCCATCTTATTTTTTGTGAAGGACAATGCACAAGGGCATAATTTATTTGAGGACACCATAACATCAATGAGTGGCCTAGTGTTGGGAATTCTACCACCGAGACTCCATATGCTTTAGTCAATGCTCTTGCCTAATAGATGACTAGCGTAATCGTTTGGGTCACCCTTCCATCAAAATTTGCAATCACCTTCTCAATAGTGGTCTCATTTCAATCTCCTCTAAACTTCCAAAGTAGAGGTTTATTCTCATTCTTTTACATCACTGTTATATTCACAACTTCAAGTTAATTGTGCTTGAATATGTCATATATGTTAGGATGAAGTCTTTAAAAGTATGACATAATGTAATAAACTTTTGAATTTTATTATTTATTAATAAACTTCCAATTCACTTTTATTTATCCTAATTTCATGCATTATACCTTATAAGTACTTTGGCCTGCATCTCTTACATTGTACGTGACTTGGGTGCATTAAGAATTTCACGAAAGATCCAAGTCATGGTTCCATGTAATTAGATGAGTTATTCACAGTTGGTTCATAGATCTAAGCAATCCATTAGAGGCTATAGTGCATTACCTCCTAATTGAAGGAATTGTTGGCCTTAGCTCCAACGGTGAGTGCACTAGTGTATGTGGTTACACATTGGACAAGAACTATAGTAAGTCATGACATATGGCTATCAAGTTATCATGACTTCACCAAATTGTTTCATTGTGTTATCTCTCAACCTTGAGAGAATATTGAGCTTGTGTTAAAATTAGTAATGATTTTGATCTATGGGTGAGATCATAAGTTGATCATATATTTTGAATTGGGTCATTATTGATAGAAGTCAATAACAATAAGTATTCTCAATAAAGCCACCATGATATCTCATAGGATTGAGACAAAGTGTCTCATTCGATGATCCTAAGGAGGTAGGGTCATAGTGGTTCTTTAAGTGGAACTTGACATAAGATCTTTAAGAGCTAAGACATGTCAATTAAACACACGATATGAGGATATGTAACTCAAAGATAGTAAAAGTAGTCTTGAAAGGCAGATAACTTTCACCTTGTTAGACTACTAGGCACCAATTCAAGGGGAGACTGACGCAATGAATAGTAGGTTACAAACTTGAACACTTTGTATCTCATTGTTATGTACATAAGATACTGGAGTGCAATTCATTTTTTATTGTAAGATGTTGATCAATTAACATCTGAATTAGATTTTGAGGGAGTCAGTACTATCCTATGGGTCCCAATGGTTCTCACTCAAGCTCATGTACCTTGTTAGCACTGTCTATGAGAGTTAAATTAGTTTTAGGTTCACTTTTGTGAATAAAAGCATTTTGACAATTACATAAGGGTGCATAAGGATAAATGAACAAAGTCTTTGGATTGAGATAATTTATTAATTAGTAGACCATGTTAGATTAATTAATTAATTAAGACACATTTTGGACTAGATTAAGTGACCCAAACCCTTATTGGGTTCAAGTCACTTAAGCTACCCTTTAGGGTTAGGATTTCCATCACTTTTTAGAAGTGATTTGTCTTCCACCATCCATAGAGAGAGAGAGAGAAAGAAAGAAAAAAAGAAAGAAAGAAAGAGTCAAAGTCTTCATCATCTCTTCTTCCCAATCAGAAGTGTGTTAAGATCAAGAAAGAGCCATCGAAAAGAAGATCCTAGGTATTCAAGACCTCTGTCGACAACGATCTTCATCTTCACCGCGTGGAATAGATTTCAGAACATCCAAATCTCAAATATTATTTTTTATAACACTTTCTAAATCTTGTTTATGATTAATAATGAATTTTTTTTTCCATTGTACATAAGATTTAGAAAAGTTGATGAAGTTTTGCATGCTCCTAACCTGATTCTAGTATAAGGAACAAAGAGATCCAGGTATCCCTATAGCATGTACTAGTGATTTTTTTAGATTTCAATTAACAAATTCACCACCACTCATCTTGGTTGATTCTTTATATAGATTTGCATTAATAAGACTTAGAGTTGCACATGGTGTCAAAGCCTCAATTTCAATAGGAGGTTACAAGTGAAGCAACTTGAGCTAGCTTTTGGACTTTAGCCTGCCTTTATGAATAAGCCCTTATTAGGAGAGCTTCTCAAATAGTAAAAATGACTTTTGAAAGTCAAATACAACTTTTTGAAGTGTTAAGGCAAAACTTTCAATCAAGGGCTCTACAACCTTCAACATAATTTATCCATGTTTTAAAGAAGAAAAGAGACCCATTGTTTCCTTAAATGTAATGCGAGAATAAGCAAATTTTACTTCATTAAAAATTTTAAAAATATCATAATTATCTTATCTTTAATAATTTTTTTTAAAAAAATATAATTCCCAACCATGAAATTTAGTTTAGTGTTATTGATATAGACTAAAAAAAGGGTCTAAATCAGTTTGAATTGGTAAAAAAAAACACAGAATTTGATATTAGCATAACTAAAAAACAAATTAAAGAAGAAACATTGACTTCCTTAATGAAAATAGATTGTTGTCACTTCAATTTTAGATTTATACATATCAAACAAAATGTTGTCATTGTTGCTTTTATTTAAGTACCCTAAGATATGAATATATCAAATATACATTAACTTATAAATTATGTGTCAAGGTCGCATCATTGTAAGTCATGGAAGAACTCAACAAAATTTATATATGTTATTATTGGTTTGAACAAGTTATATATGTTACAATCATTCATTTAAATAAATAATATTAACATATATTACCTTAAGTCAAGATAATATATATCAACAATGACATTTTTTATTGTACTGACAACAATCATGACATCTATGAGTAGCCCAATGTCAGGAATTCTACCATAGAGACTCCACATGCTTTAATTAGTGTTTTCGCCCTAACACATGATTAGCATAACCATCCTTGGTCACTGTTCATCAAAATTTTCAATCACCTTCTTAATAGCGCTCTTATTTTGGTCTCCTTCAAACTTCCAAAAAATTTCTTTTTTGATTTCTTTCAATGTAATAAAAGTCATCATTTACCATTTGGTGTTTTCTCTCTCAAAGTAGAGGTTTATTCTCATTCTTTGCCATCACTATTATATTCACAACTTTAAGTTTCTTTTGCTTAAATATGTCATTGTACTAGTGGTTTTTTTTTTTTTTCAATTTGAATTACCAAATTCACCTCCACTCACCTTAGTTGATTCCTTGTGTAGATTTGCATTAATTAGACATAGAGTTGCACATGGTACTGTCAAAGCCTCAGTTTCAAAAGGAGGTTACAAGTAAAGCAAGGTGTGCTAGCTTTTGGGCTTTAGCCCGTATCCATAAGCTCTATTTAGGAGAGGTTCTCAAATGGTAAAGAAGTGGCATTTCAAAGTCAAGTACAACTTTTTGAGGTGTTAAGACAAAAGTTTCAATCAGAGAGCTCTACAACCTCCAACATGATTTATCCATGTTTTGGAGAAGAAAAGGGACCCATGATTTCCTTAAATGTAATGCAAGAAGCAAATTTTGTTTAATTAAAAATTTTAAAAATATCATAATTATCTTATCTTTAATAAAATTATTTTTTAAATATAATTCTCAAACATAAAATTCAATCGCAACCCAGTAGTAATTACTTTTACTTCTACTATTCTTCTACCACTAAAAGCGGAAGTTTGATGTTACCCTAAACTAGGCTATATGACATCAATATCCCTGGTTGATCCTATACTTAATCAATAGTGAGATTGGAGAGGATGTGTATCAAAGCGTTTTGATTGCTCTTTCCATGATCAAGAAAGAAAAACACCAAAATTCAACTCACTTTATTTCAATTAGAAAAGTGATCACTACTTCACTATTCACAGGCAGTTCTACCACAAAAACTACTGCCCTAGCACTCCCATTTCTCTGCACAGCATTTACCATTAACAGCGAAATTAAATTCACAAAATCATAGGTGCTTAAGTTGGCCATGGCTACTTAATGGGCTTCATAGCCGGACATTGCTGATGAAAATCATAGAGTCCACCGCAGGAGATGCAGCTCCAGCATTTGCTGCTTAAGTTGTGGAAACATGGCTCTCTTGGAACTGTCAAAGGCCTATTTGATCTGCAGAAAGAGATGGAGAATTAGATATCGGTTCGTCTTGAAACTTTTGCTCTCTCATGCTCAATTTCAGAAGCATTTGTACTGCAATCTTCATGCATACCCTATTTTACCTTTGTGGATAGAAGGGTCTATCAAAGAAAGGCATTAATTGAGCTCTAGGAATCATCTCCTTCCTCAGCATTCTAACCTCCTCCTCCTCTATCAACTGCTTTACATATTCAGCAATAGTTCTATCACATTGCATTTATTTACAAAAGATTTTTGAGGAAGATTTCAAGGTATCTATATATACCTTCTGCAGCCTGTCTTCTAGTTTCTTCTGTTGCTCCATGAAATAAAGCTTGGTTGCTACCTGCAAGCATTGTCCTCCTTTTTAAATAACTACTTTGTGAGAAAGCTCTGACTCCAAATTCTTTTAACATGAGAAAATCAGATCTAAGCTCATTAAGAATGAGCTCTCACCGAGTAGTTGAACATTGCCCGTTTGACCGCTCTTTGTTGGGTGTGGAGCTTGAATTCCACTGGCTTGGTGTTTTCCTTTAATGGGGGCTTTTGAAAAACCTGGAGATGGCCATGAATGCTGTCAAGCTTGTGATTGAGAGAAAGGAGTATATTTCAAATGGAACAGACAATAAATTTGGTTCACTTCACCTTAGATTTGTCACCGAGTTGATCTTTGAGATAATCTTTTGACTGTGAAAAACATCCCATATTTACTTATTTTAGTGACAATGATGTCTCAACTATTGCCTCATGGAACAATCATATAAAAAGGGGAAAGTATAGAGATGATTAAAAGCATAATAATGATTATGGCAACCAGCTACTTTTCAAACTTGGATATAATTCATGGTTGGAACCATTGGAGCTGCTTAGTCAACTTTCGTCCTTATTAGTGCATTGAAGTATAAATTAAACTGGAAGATAGTTGATGGTGACCCGGATAATTCAACTCTATCTAAGGCTATAACATGGGTAGTTACATAACAATGAACAGTTCCTCAAATGATAAGATGATGGCTTAAAGTATGGCCAAGGAAGTGAGGATTATGCAATAACAGATAAGAGTCAAATTGTACCAATCATGCAATAAAAACAAAAGATTGAGACCTTCAAGTGACCTAACTTTCTTTTGTATTTGAAAGGTCTAGCTTCAGACTAAATAGACAAAAGAAACTTTCATGCTAATTAAACGAAAGCCTACTTAATCGAGGTTTGGAAGTCGGTTCAGCTAGTCTCATTAAGCTGGAATGGCCAATATTCAAACCTTTTCTAAGACCACTTCTACCATTGACATCTAATTTTGTCTACTTAGTATTTTTTTATTATTCTTTCCATATAACACATCGTATAAATGCTTTTAATTTAAAATATATTAAAGTACGAAAAAACAACCATTTTCTTAATATTGCAGCTGAATTTTTTATTTTTTTTTGGATGATATTCCATCCTTTTTTGAAAAACTGTATGGATGTTCTCAGGTAAAACCACACTAAAGACAAGCTGGATCACCTGACCAGCTTCTGTCTATTGCATGGCTTTACTTCAAGTCCTCCAAAACTTGCTTAAGATAGTCCATTTTGATCTTCTCTATATTTATAAATTGATTAATTGAATGGACAAAGGTGGATTTGAACTTCCAATAACATCACCCTTTATAAAATCCTACCCATGAATGGCTTCTGAAGCCCTGTTGAGCCGGAATGTTGTATCTCACCACTCCTCTATTAGTTGAGCTCCATGGAACTGCAGACTGTGAACTAGCCTTCACAAGCTTCACAAATATTCAAAACCAAACACCCATTAAAATTACCATTCAATTTCATCAATCAAACAAACAAACAGAAGAAGAACAACAACAACAACCTTTTGAGCAGCTCTGGTGTGTGAACTCTCCATAATGAATTGAAGTGATAATTGCGATAGAAGCATGAGCGAATGGAAGCAAGTATATATACAAAACGAGAGTGGGATATGAGCTGGGGAAGTTAGGAGAATTGTAACTGTTAGGTGGAGTTTCATTCTGTTGCAACATCATCACCTCGCTTAGGAATCTTCTTGTTTTCTTATACCAAACTTTCTGATTAAACCTCCCTCTCATCCGCAATTTTCATACCTTTTTCAAAGTGTTTCCTTCAAACCTCAACTTGGGTTTAATCTCAAAATCGTCTAACAGATTAATTACTGGAGACTGATCAAACCTCTGAATTAACTTCATTGAGTAATTGTTTAAGAAATCTTGTATAATTTGGTAGGAACATGCCAATTCCAGCTTGCTGTTTAAATTTGCATTTGTCATTCTAAGTGAGTCACCAAGTGGGTTGAGTTAGATCATGGGTGGAAGGCAGAAATCTTATTTATTAATCTAACTCGATTGCTTTTGCAATATCGCTATTCGAAATGCTTTAATGGAACTATCCCGTATAAAAGTTATTTTTCGGAGAATCACCTTATGCAGGAAGCATTATAAATGATTTTTAATTTTTTTAAAATGTTTTTTAAATGTTATCAAATACTTGATTTTCTTTTTATATAAAAGAAAAAAACATTTTTTATTTTAAAAATGTTTTCTAAAAATACTCAAATATCTTAGGGTTTGTTTGATAACTGCTTCCGGAAACAATTTTGAAAAATAATCTTAAAAATAGTTTTTAAAAATTGTTCTTGATGTTTAATAAGATAAAAGTTTATTTGAAAATTTAATATGTTTTTAACATATTTTTAAAAAAAATTTATATATATTAAAAATAATTTTTATGTCTACATTCTATATGTTTATATAATTATTTTTTTAAACAGTTACGAAAAAACAAGTAAAAAGAATAGAAAACGATTAAAAGATCTATGAAAATATCCTAATTTTTACTCTTAAAAACAAAAAATAGTTTTTTACTACCAAACATGTTTTCATTTTTTTTAGAGAATAGAAAACTGTTTTAAAAAATAGTTATCAAACAAGCTCTTAATCATTTGGGTTTTTTTGTTTTTAGATTTTAGAAAGAGAAAAAGGGGAGTACCTTTTATACAAAATATAAAAAAACTTTCAAATATAACCATTAAAAAGATAATGATTTTTTAAACTGTTTTAAAATAAATATATTAAAAATACTTAATGCCTCAAATTTAAAAGTTTTTGAAGCAATTTTTAAGGATATTTATATTTTCTTATAAGATTTTCTACTTTACTATACAAATATTATTCCTCTTTTTTGTTTGTGGAAGGAAAAATTTTAAAAATTATTATGAAACAAAACCTAAAACCTCCATTTGAAATCAACCTCTGATACAGAGTTGTTAAAACCTTGCACATTTGGAACTCATAATAATTTTCAAGCTTTTCTGATATGGCAAATCATAGATATATGAGAAAAAAGGGATGAAAGACATGTTAACATAAACTTACGATAAATTAAAATAAATAAATAAATAAATAAATCTAGAACTAAGAGAAATTGAAAATGCATGAGCTTTTCTTAATTTTCTTTATTATTATATTTTGTAAAAAAACTATTTTTACATGAAACTTAAAATAAGATTCAGGGGTGGTATAAGACTTTAGTTTTAGGGAGGGGATAAATGTGAGCTAAAAAGCAATATTTGACTTACAGGGTTAGTTTGTTTCTCAAAACTGAGGCCATGGGGCATGGTAACACTGGGGCATATGCCCCCTTTGAGCCCTAACGAAATCTATCAATCGTGTTCAAAATCTTTCTCAAATTCATTACAGGAAAATTTTGTTAACAAATATATATAATGCAAAAATGAAAAGAAATTATAGGCAATTTTTTTTTTTTAAATTTTAAAAAGGGACAAAAAAGAAATTGTCACCCTCAAATTGTTAAGTAATCAGGCATAGCCTTAAAGTCAACACTGAATCGCTAAAAGGCACAATGAGAAGGGCCCAAAAGTAAGAGAGAAGTTGTTAACCACCAAACTTTCGAGTATTTCTTGTTAAGTCCGTTATCTAACAAGGAAGGAAGGTGATCTTTCATTTACACTTTGATAGTGTGATTAGCCTCTCTGATAGTGGAAGCATACGTCATATTATTATTAGCTCTTCCTTCTCACATGCATTGCTTGCAATTCAAGTTTCCAAATTATTTACTTAAATTCATAACCCTTAGATAATACCCATGACAAGCAATTTTTTGATTGAGAAATCATACCCTTCACACCTAATGGATCACAATTGTGCTTCTAAAATTAATTTATTTTTTAATTATATGATTTTTTTTTCCTTTTTTTTACTTTGTTAATTTTTTAACACCATACCCACATCACTTAGATGACTATTGTTGCTTCAAACTAAGATCATGTTTATTTGTTCATCAAAAGTTTTAATAGACTTTCAATAGTTTAGTATCATTTGGCTTTTAAATTAAAATGTCAAATGTTTTAATTAATTTTTATTTTAAATTTGAAGTTTGAATGATTTTTTTTTTTAGAATTAATCAATTAAAAAGATAAAAATATCTCAAATTTATAAAACCAATCTTTCCCATTTTTGAACTTAAAGAGTAACTTATTTTTCATATAAACACCCTTCAACATTTTAGTTATTCACATATAAATTTAAAAGAAAATATTATTTTTGCAAGAAAAAAATAAAAGCATGTTTGTACTTTTATTTATTTATTCTTTAATTAAATAACTTTTTTTATTCATTTATATCCAAATTTAAGACAGACTTATATTCATTCAAACTTTAGATAACATAAAGAAACAAAGGTTAAATCTATAAAAAAAAAAAAAAACACTTGTGCTTCAATTAATATTGGTTATCATTAAAATACACTAAACGTTAGAGATAAATTTGGAATTGTTGCATGGTTATATTACTTTATATTTTAAAATTTAGCCATGACAAAGGTTGTAAGAAAGGTAAAAAAACAGAAATTAGAAATATAGCATGAATAGATGAAGGGTTGGCAAGTCCTCTTATTCAGCATGCATAGATAGATGTGATTTCCATTCTTATTTTCATTTTTTATTTTTATTTTTAAGTTTTTATTTGAAGCTGCTTCCGTTGTTTCTCCTTAAGAAATTGGGCTTTGGTTTGGTGCGCTGGTGGGGAGCCAGTCGCTATTTGCCCAACAAACGGCTTGATGTTGATCAAATTGGATTGATTCCTAAGAAATATATTGCAATGCATTATTTATCTTATGGGTTACTTTCCATTCATATATGCGACTTTGTACAAAATAAGTAAAATGTAAAATTGGCGAAAAAGTCTATATAGCTTGGATATCAACCCATCCAACCCACTCCCAATCCAAGTTTTGGTATGATGTAAACAAGGTTTAAATAGGTTTGGGTTGGGTTAGGGTTAAAAAAATATCAACCCAAAAATATTAGGACTAACATGGTTCAATGTTTGAGGAATTCATTAAAATTCAAACCCACATATTATTATTTATTTATTATTTTTGAATTATGTAATCTATTATTTTATTTATAATATAAAAATATAAAAAGAATAGAGAATAAAAGAAAATAAATTATTTATCATTTTTAATTATCTTAAACTAATATATTATAGCATTATATTTTGTTTTTATTGTTATCAATTTTGTTCCTTTTTTATATAGGATTTTTTTAAACCGTGACTTACAAGTAAGTCTAAAAAAATTTGAGTAAAGGCACATTAGTTTCTATATCCTTAAGAGAGACTTTGTCTTTCACCTCCAGAGAAAGAAAGAAATAGTGAGAGACAAGAAATCATCATTTCCAAAGCCCACACTTTGGAGTGTCAAAATCATGGCTTGAGTCATCGAGCAGAAGATCTTGTATGTACGAAACTTCCAAATTCATTTTTCATATTCACCAAGCGGAATTGATTTGGTAACATCCAAATCAAAGGTAAAGTTCTCTAATGGCTTTCTTCTTGATCCTAGAATTGTAAAAAAATGATTTTTGCTTTCATTGCATAGGATTTAGAGGCCTAGGCTAGTTTTGCTTGCACCTATACAATCCAGGATAAGGAATGGAGAAATCCAAGGTTTCCAACACTATCAATATATCAAAGAATCTTGTTCTTCATTCTCGTACTAAACACGTTGAAATGCGTCATCACTTTATTAGGTATCTTGTTGAGTTATATCAAAGAAAAGGTTGTCTCTTTAAAGTTTGTCCCTACTAAACATCAACTTGCAGATACCCCTGGATTCTCTTAAGTTTGAATTTCTTAGGAAATCCTTAGGCATATGCCTAATTGACTGATTATTTAGAGTTATAGGCCTTAAAAAGATTGTTTTTATTGTCAATTTCATGTTTGTTTCCTTTAGCCTTCTTAAATTTCATCTTTGGGCATATGATTATTGTTTGTATACTTGCCTTATTAGCATGATTTATAATATCTTAAGTTTATGACCTAGATAAATATATTAAATCTCCAAGATTTGATGTCAATTTTCCTTAGATATTTTGTTAATCACTTTTGAGGTATATAATTCTTAATAATTAAAAATCTTTGTATCGTGGAAATTCAACATAAGCTACACTTTGTGATTAATCAAGAGGGGAACTGCTTAAGTTTAACTCATAAAGCAAATTTTGGTTTCTTTGGAAGGATCTATTGTCATGCCTAAATCTTGTCATCCACATACCTTGTTTAGCTAATATCATTATTATTGTTTTATGAAGTGAGTCAATTCAAAATTTGAATACTTGGCCAAGATCAACTCTTATATACTTTCCAATATTTGTTCCCTAAATATATGCTTCTTACTTGCAACATTTGAAAACACCCCCTAAGTGGATACAAAGGTAACCATGAATAAAATTAAAAAGAAAAATAAAGAGAAATCATGGTGTATAATGTCTCCACTTTCAAAAGAAAATATAAGATCAAATTATGGGGAGGTTAAGTTGTGTTGTATGTAAATCAACAAGATTGTGTTAAATAGAAATTTGGCAATCCTAGAACAAATTAACTAGATGTGTTCTTAATTTGACCAAAGTGATTACTACTCAAAAAGTGTTATTTTGTAGCTTGTAATTAACTCTTTTAAACACTTTTGAGTAGTAGTTATTGCCTTTTAACCCAATTAACATGTTAAGG
Organism: Vitis cinerea var. helleri x Vitis riparia; assembly: GCA_946000715.1. Lineage (NCBI taxonomy): Eukaryota > Viridiplantae > Streptophyta > Magnoliopsida > Vitales > Vitaceae > Vitis > Vitis cinerea var. helleri x Vitis riparia. The sequence continues at coordinate 14,804,149 of OX253995.1, forward strand.
ACCCTTGCAATCAATTCTAATCAAATTGTGTAAGTTTTGATGTTTTTGTTAGTAATTTGATCACCAAAACAATCCAAGATTGAGGAGAGTTATTTGGAATCCATGGCAAAGCAATGAAGAGCTCAGAAACATGCAGAACCAAAGCTTTGAAGTCCTTTGCCATAAGCAAATCCGGAATGCAAGGAGAGAAGCAAAATGGAGAAAAGCAAAGAAGAAAACAGAGGACAGCAGCTACAGTCATTTCAGCCACTTTTGGAGCACTTCCCGAAGTCCATTTTTTACATGCTATATACCATTTCAAAGCTCAGGAAGTCAAGAATCCAATGCTTTAAACGGTGCACAATTCGGAGTTGAAATGAGGAAGTTACAGCTATTGGAATCCGATCACTCCAAGCTGAAGGAAGAATTTTGCACAGCGCTGCGAAATCACCCTTTTGTTGCGAAATGATTTCGCAGCCTTTTTGCACAATGCTATGGAATTCCTCCTAAAGTTTCATGACACGATGGAAGGCGGCCACCGCAAGCTGAAAGACCATTTCGCAGCGGTGCGAAATCAGCTGGTTGCTACGAAGAAATTTCGCAGCCCTTTTTGTACATCTGCGAAATCTCGCAGACCTCATTTTCACCTGCGAAATGGTCCTTAGCGCTTCCCGATATTTGTAACCGACACTTGGAGATATTTTTCTTTAGATTTTTGTTGTTTAAATCCCCAAACTCTCCTTGTAACCCACCAATTATAGGATTCCTTAGTTATTAAGGTTAGAAAAGGGGTGAATAACCTCAGATATTTTGGTTTGTAATTTTCTATATATATATCTCTCGAGAGCTTGTTTTTGGGGGGGTGGTTCCGATGCATCCTTTGTACAAATTTGCAAGGAAGTAAAATACAGAGCACTTGCTCTGCTTTTCCTATATATTCTTGTTTTCTCTTTAGTTTTCTTTCTAGCCAATCAAACTCTGAGGATTTTTCCTCAGAGGATGAGAGGCTAGGCTCTTTGTCTCTTGGAGTGAAGGTAACCGGGTAAGTTTCCACATGCATAAATTGGAAGTTTTGTTGTTTTAGTTTTTAATGAAGAAAAAGAGTGACCCGTTAATGGTTTTTATCTTTTTAGTTAACTTAAAACGCCTTTAAATCACCTGGGCCAACACTTGGTAAGGCAAGTGATCTCCGTCCATGGAGATGCACTAGTTTACCCCTTGCGAGCCTCTAGGAGGTGACTTGAAGGTAGGATTTTCTAGAATAGCCAACACTTGGTAAGCTTTTGGACTCCAATGAGACATCCATTAGTTATCTCTTGCGAGCTTTTGACGGGTAATCCAAGGTTAAAGATCACCTTGAATGGCAAGTGCTAGGTGAGAGGTACGAGCCATTGCAAGTTGCATCAGTGAGAGGAATTTAGTGTTTGAACCCATTAATGGGAAACATCTGTACAACACCGGTTGGAGAAGGAACTATATGTTAATTCTCTAATGCGAGGAAAAGAAACAAATGACCGGAACTCTCCTTTTTATAGGAGGAATCTGAGCCTAGTGATCTGAAACTCCAAGAAACACTTTTCTTTGTAAGTAAAATTAGTTACTATTTTTTGTTAGCTTAAAACCAACCTTTTCCACCAAAGATTATGTTTTCTTTTAAAGCTAACCTTGAAATGAAAAGACACCAATTCAACTTTGAATTAATATCATTTGTGAAGTGAAAACTCATCCCAGTGAACGATCTTAGAGCCACTATGCTATAGTAGCTTTGTCTTTGCTACCCTAGTATATGGTGTAATAGGTTATAAATTTTGTTGATTACTTCCTCAATCAAGGAGCACCAGCTGGACACGAATCAGCTGAGACACCAATTAGGCATGAATCAAATGGCGCCGTTGCCGGGGAATGGTGCCACTTTGCAGTGATATGACCTTTTGAGAGTACTTGTGATCTTCATCACAAGTTTGGTGACTTTTCTTTTTTTTTTTACTAACTCTTTTTATTTGTTTCTTTTTCTTTGTTCATATGTTAGTATATCTTTTATTTAGTTTTTAGTTAATCTTAATAATTTTCTTTTTTCTTTAGAATTTTATTTTCTTTTATTTTCTTTTGCTTTCTCTGTTCTTAATTCACAAATTGCTAGTTGTGCATGTCATATTGAATACGAGATAGCAAAGGAAGCCATGAACTTCATGAGTTATGTGGCTAAAGTCTCAAGAGGATGGGATGAACCAAATGCTAGAGATATGGGAAGAATGACGTCTCAACCTAAAGCTAAGGGTGAGATGTATATTTTGAATGACGACATGGACATGAGGACAAAGTTTGCAGCTATCGAAAGGAGATTGGAAAAGCTAGAAATGAAGAATATGCAACCAGTGCAAGCCATCTCTCAAACACCATTGCAAGCTATGCCTTGTGCCATTTGTCTATCTTATGAGCACTTGGGGGAAGAGTGTCCTACCATTCCAGCCGTGAGGGAAATGTATGGTGATTGCAACACCTACAATTCCAATTGGAGGGACCATCCAACATTCTCTTGGAAACCACAGCCACCTCAGTATCAGCAACCTGCTCAAGCACCACAGCAAGCCTCAAACCTTGAACAAGCTATGATGAATCTTAACAAGGTCATGGAAGACTTTCTTGAAGCTAAGAAATCCATCAATGCTCAGCTCAGTCAAAGAATTGACTGTGTAGAGAAAAGGATGGATGGAGTGCAACATGATCTATTTCAAAAGATAGATAATCTCCAAGATTCAATCTTAAGGTTTGCCAACCTCAACACAGTGCAAGAGAAAGAAAACTCTCCTTCTCAACCTTATCAAAATTCCATGAGTATCCATAAAATGGAGGCTAAGGAGGGATAATCTTCACAAAAGAGGGAAGTCAAAGAAGTGATCACTCTGAGGAGTGGTAAAGAGGTTGATCTGCCCACATGCAAGCTAGAGCATGAGGTAGAGAGTGAAACAGAGAAAGAAAAGAGGGAGGAAATCAAAGGAAAGAGAAAGGGGAAAAGGATAGAGAAAGATGGCTATGATGTTAATGTACAAGGAGAGCCACAGAGGATAGTCATCAAGGAAGAAATGATGAAACAAATGCATCCGCTTTTTCTCCAAGCTTTGTATGGCAAAAAGGGAATTGGTTTTGTTGCCATCATACATAGCAAGCCCCAAGTGAGAGATGCAAACTTCATATGGGATCCGGGCAAGCTAAATCAGGATCAAATTTTTTTATGGACTTAGTCTTTTTAAAGACTAGCTAGTCCATATCTTTTTGTTTTGTTAATTACTTGTTTTAATTTTGATTTTAATGCTTTAATTCTACTTTGTTTTGATGTAATATAGATTTTTGGATGATCAAAATCAGGAGGAATTGCAAAGAAATTGAAGGAAAATCGTTCGGAGCGAGAAAAGGGCAAAAACATGGTAAAAACAGGGGTCTGCGAGATTTCGCAGCCTCTGCGAAATTGGCACTTTGCTGCGAAACCGTTTCACAACTCAATTGATTTCTCTGCGAAAATTTTCGCAGCTGCGAATCCAAGAATGGCACACGAGTGCCACTCCGCAGCACAGGAGCCCCCATTTCGCAGCTGCGAAAGCGGCTGCGAAGCTCTAAGGCGTAAAAAGCCCTAGTTCCGCAGCGATATCTCCATTTTGAAGGGTGTTTCGCAGCTGCGAAACCGATTTTTGGCACACGAGCGCCATTCCGCGGTACAGTGACTCCAATTTCGCAGCTGCGAAGTGAGTTGCGAAAGTGGTTTTCTCTTGCAAAACTCCAATTTTTGCTGCGGAATCGGCCTTTCTTCTGCGAAACCACTTTTTGGCACACGAGAGCCATTTGGAAGCCCTGTACACTCATTTCGCAGCTGCGAAACCTCCACACCTTAAAATCCTTCAGCGCGCACACCATGAACAGACATGTCATAGCCGCACCCCCATTTTGGCAACTATTGGACACATTTCGATCACTTTCCGAAGTTCAAATTATGCATACCATATATTGTTTGAAATCTTGGGAAGTCAGGAGTCCATAGCTTCAAACGGTGCTCGATTTGGATTTGAAACGGAAAAGTTATGGCTATTTGAAGACGACTGTGCAAACCATAAGCGGAAATGTCACACCTCCATTTCGCTACTGTTGGACACATTTTTGAAGCACTTCCTACAGCTCAAATTATGCATACCATATCTTGTTTCAAAGCTTGGGAAGTCAGGAGTCCAGCGCTTCAAACGGTATGCAATTTGGAGGTGAAATGAAAAAGTTATGGCCGTTTGAAGACAAGCGCGTAAAGCTGAGCGGGAATTTTGCAGTCGATACGCCATTTGGAAGGGAGTTTCGCAGCTGCGAAGCCACTTTTTGGCACACGAGTGCCATTTTGTAGCATAGTGACCCTCATTTCACAGCTGCGAGACGGCTGCAAAATCCCAAAGCTCCATTTCGCAGGGTATTTCGAAGCTGCGAAACCACTTTTTGGAACATGAGTACCATTTGGAAGCCCCGTACACTCATTTTGCAGCTGCGAAATGGGCTGCGAAATTTTTTTCCTTCTTTTCATCACTTTTGGGCTGCGAAATCACCTCCAAGCTTCAAAATGGCTGCGAAATCACCTCAAAGCTTCGAAATGGCTGCCAAATCACCTCCAAGCTTAGAAATGGCATTCAAATTGTGAAATTGACTTGCAAAATGGAGGGAGGTTTGCAAAAACACCTTGCAAAGCCAAGAGAAGTTTCTAAAATGCCAACAGAGCCCCACGACCATGCATATGAAGAGGAGAGCCCCGCGCACCCTGGGATCACACATACCAAGCCTCTTACTCCATTTCTGACCTCCTTAAAACCATCAAATCCCATAGCTACCAACTGAGAGCTCCAGTTGAGGAGACTATGCCACCTAAGGAGACTACCAGAACAAAGGCCAAAGTCCTGATCCAATCCACTCAAGAGGCCACCACAGATGCATCAGCTCCACAGGACCTTACCATTACTTGATCATCTCTTTACTTTTTGTTTTTATATATTATACATAGCTCCATGTTTTGATGTTTTATATTCTGGGATTGGAGGTATCCATTAATCATATCTTGTAATCTACTTTCTCAGAATCATATATAGACATCATTTTTTGTTTAAACTTAGCATTTTTCTATTTCCTCTACTCACTGACTCTTATGTTTTTTTTTTTTTTTTGAAACATATGGTTTCTCCTATATGACTCAGACTCCATGTCACTCAGGAGGTACCATTTCCTCCCTATTTTTTAATCGCTTTTGTCACATTGAGGACAATGTTCAGCTTGGTTGGGGGGAGAGTTGAGGAAGTAAGTATTGCTATTAATGCTAAGTTATTTTGGTAATTTAGTTGTTTTTTGCTTAATTTTAAAATTTTTTTAAGTTTTTTATTCTACTCTCCATGGTTATTAAGGAAAAATTTTCAAAATAAAAAGGGAGAAATTGAATTTTTGTCTTTTTACTTGACTTAGAGTTTGTATTATGCTTACTAAAGTTGATGAATTGTTGAAACATCTATTGAATTCAACCTTAGTTCTTCCACTTTAAGCTATCCACACACTGTGCACAATAGGTTCCGAGTATAAGATGAAAAACTATTTCCCTCTTGACTTAGGAAAATTTTAGACTTGGTACCTTTGACCTCATTTAATAGTGTTGGGACACCTTATAAAAGGCCAATGAGTCTTTGAAAAAAAAAAAAAAAAAAAATGTTTGCTTACCTTGAAACCCGAGCAAGGTCTGAGGGGTATATGGTGAAAATCTTTAAAACCTGGTGCCCTAAGCCTTCATTGGTTGGGAGTCACTGACCTCAATGCTCGTTACAAGGGTGAATAGATGGAGTTTAACATACTGTAGGTGCTTGGGTATTTAAAAATTCATTCTCAAAAGTCCGGGGTGAAATCCGAGGAGTTAGTGGTTGAAAAATCCTTAAAGCTTGATGCCCTAAACCTTGATTGGTTGGGAATCATCAATGGACCCCCGTTACATGGACAATTTAGAAAAGAATACCTTTAAGCCTTGTACTCCTACAATGAAAAAAAATTGTGAGAAAAGAGGTGCGTTCTTAGCCTATTGGAGGTTGATTAGTTTGCTAAGCTTTGAAAAAAACTAGGTTGAGGGGAGAGATTAGTTTGACATACTATATTTGGAAACTAATAAATAACACTTAGATTTTTGTGGAAGAGTAAGGTTTGGTCCTTTGGAAGTGGAAATGATTTTAAAGCTTAAATTTGCATAATGTCTTCTCTTTAAGAACTGTGATTAGACAAGTTATTTGATAACTCTTGTTGAAGTTTGAGTTTTATTTCTTTAATGTTCCATGTGAGAGTTAGATCATCATGCCACTTAAAATTTTTTGAAGTGATCAGCCTGATGTTGTAAATTATGGTACTTTTATTTTATTTTTCTCTCCTTCATTGCTAAGGCACTAGCAATATGTCGGTTGGGAGGAGTGATTACTACTCAAAAAGTGCTATTTTGTAGCTTATAATTAACTCTTTTAAACACTTTTGAGTAGTAGTTATTGCCTTTTAACCCAATTAACATGTTAAGGACCCTTATAATCAATTCTAATCAAATTGTGTAAGTTTTGGTGTTTTTGTTAGTAATTTGATCACCAAAACAATCCAAGATTGATGAGAGTTATTTGGAATCCATGGCAAAACAATGAAGAGCTCAGAAACATGAAGAACCAAAGCTTTGAAGTCCTTTGCCATAAGCAAATCCGGAATGCAAGGAGAGAAGCAAAAAGGAGAAAACCAAAGAAGAAAACAGAGGACAGCAGCTACAGTCGTTTCAGCCACTTTTGGAGCACTTCCCGAAGTCCATTTTTTACATGCTATATACCATTTCAAAGCTCAGGAAGTCAAGAATCCAATGCTTCAAACGGTGCACAATTCGGAGTTGAAATGAGGAAGTTACAGCCATAGGAAGCCGATCACTCCAAGCTGAAGGAAGAATTTTGCACAGCGCTGCGAAATCACCCTTTTGTTGCGAAATGATTTCGCAGCCTTTTTGCACAGTGCTATGGAATTCCTCCTAAAGTTTCACGACACGATGGAAGGCGGTGCGAAATCAGCTAGTTGCTACGAAGAAATTTCGCAGCCCTTTTTGTACATCTGCGAAATCTCGCAGACCTCATTTCCACCTGCGAAATGGTCCTTAGCGCTTCCCGATATTTGTAACCGACACTTGGAGATATTTTTCTTTAGATTTTTGTTGTTTAAATCCCCAAACTCTCCTTGTAACCCACCAATTATAAGATTCCTTAGTTATTAAGGTTAGAAAAGGGGTGAATAACCTCAGATATTTTGGTTTGTAATTTTCTATATATATATCTCTCGAGAGCTTATTCTTGGGGGGGTGGTTCCGATGCATCCTTTGTACAAATTTGCAAGGAAGTAAAATACAGAGCACTTGCTTTGCTTTTCCTATATATTCTTGTTTTCTCTTTAGTTTTCTTTCTAGCCAATCAAACTCTGAGGATTTTTCCTCAGAGGATGAGAGGCTAGGCTCTTTGTCTCTTGGAGTGAAGGTAACCAGGTAAGTTTCCACATGCATAAATTGGAAGTTTTGTTGTTTTAGTTTTTAATGAAGAAAAAGAGTGACCCGTTAATGGTTTTTATCTTTTTAGTTAACTTAAAACGCTTTTAAATCACCTGGGCCAACACTTGGTAAGGCAAGTGATCTCCGTCCATGGAGATGCACTAGTTTACCCCTTGCGAGCCTCTGGGAGGTGACTTGAAGGTAGGATTTTCTAGAATAGCCAACACTTGGTAAGCTTTTGGACTCCAATGAGACATCTATTAGTTATCTCTTGCGAGCTTTTGACGGGTAATCCAAGGTTAAAGATCACCTTGAATGGCAAGTGCTAGGTGAGAGGTACGAGCCATTGCAAGTTGCATCAGTGAGAGGAATTTAGTGTTTGAACCCATTAATGGGAAGCATCTGTACAACACCGGTTGGAGAAGGAACTATATGTTAATTCTCTAATGCGAGGAAAAGAAACAAATGACTGGAACTCTCCTTTTTGTAGGAGGAATCTGAGCCTAGTGATCTGAAACTCCAAGAAACACTTTTCTTTGTAAGTAAAATTAGTTACTATTTTTGGTTAGCTTAAAACCAACCTTTTCCACCAAAGATTATGTTTTCTTTTAAAGCTAACCTTGAAATGAAAAGACACCAATTCAGCTTTGAATTAATATCATTTGTGAAGTGAAAACCCATCCTAGTGAACGATCCTAGAGCCACTATGCTATAGTAGCTTTGTCTTTGCTACCCTAGTATATGGTGTAATAGGTTATAAATTTTGTTGATTGCTCCCTCAATCAAGGAGCACCAGCTGGACACGAATCAGTTGAGACACCAATTAGGCATGAATCACAAAGGCATGGATTTCTTCTAAGAGATCAATTTCAAAATATAAAACTAAACAGTAAGTCGTATTCCCTTGAACATTAATGCTTGTGTTTCTATGTTGATCCTCTTATACACTAATAGTTATGTATTGAGTTTCCAAAACTAAGATTGGGATTAATTTTGTTCTTTGGAGCTGAAAACTTCATTCTTGTTTGATGGACGTATATGATCCAAAAACTTTACTTGTTACATTACTTTTCAATCTAATTTTGCGAGTTTACGAGCTCTATAATTTTGCCTAGATGTTTATCAATATCATTCCTAAATCCATGATTAATTTATACTTTGTTTGATTAGTTTTGGTTTTCAAAGCCTTTTGAAAAGCTTTTTACTCTTCTTGGTGCTTAAATTCTACATCAAGCACTCAAGCACTATCACCAGCACTCAAGCACTCTATCCAATGCTCAAGCACCATAAGTTTTATCCAACGTCGGCTTGAGCGGTTTTAAGTTGTTTCTAGTGCCGCTTCTAGAGCTTGCAATGCTCGAGCACTCCTACAGGCTATAAATACCCCTTTCCAACACACCATTTGCACTTTTCACCTTTCTTAGTTAGCTTGAACGCTTTAGGTTCTTGATTTCCATCCGTTTGAGGTTAGTTTGTTCCTAGTTTCACCATTTTCATCCAAATAGTATTATTTAGGACATCATTTAGATCATTTCCAGCAGTTTAGTTTTCTTTCGCAGTTTTCTTCATTTTTTATGCCTTTACACATTCTTTATAATATTGATGGCTAGTCGCCATCATCAAAGTGAGGCAACCCCTCTTGGGTCACTGAAGCCCATTCAGGGCATTCCTCTTCAAGGTCTTTTTAACTCGAATGACCTCCCGATGGAGTGTTTCCACTATGAGAAGGCTCATACTTGTTTTTATGCCTCCTTTCGTGATCGTAGCATAGAGGTCAAGCAATCTTTCGATCTTTGTCCTTTCTAAGATACTATTTTCCTCATCATCATTATGAGTGAGAGTGAGAGACTTTGTTATATTTTCGAGGGACTTACCACCCTCATCTTGTGCAAATGTTTTACACAAACATGCACTCAATTGTTTTCAGCATAACATTTAAAGTGACCATGTATGGCCAACCTTTTCTCGTCTCCTCCCAGTCAATCAAGTGTGTACTTGGCATGCCTGGTCTTGTTGAGTGTGTTATTTCCTTCTCTTTAGAGGTATAGGCTCTTACTCGAGAGGAGATTGATGTTTTTCCCACTTTTCGCATTTTTCCCTCTTACATTTCCACTGTTGGCTTCACCAAGCTAGCATGGCTTCTCACTACCTTCTTCACCTATACTTTCTATCATTCCACTCCTCATACCCAGATCCATCGCCTGACTACTAGGTTCATTCAAGTCATTCTCTCTGGCTAATGGTTCGATATAGGACAGGTCATTCTCAACATTATAACCTTTTATCACAATCACTCCTTATGGCCTTTCTTTCACATTTTTCATTTCTCGAATTCTAGAGGGCATTGGGTTTAAGTTTGATACTTCTCAGGGGGGTTCAGAAATCTTGTGCCCTTTTAAATGGGAGTTCCTAGGCCAAACACTATAGTCATGTGTATGGTCCTATGGTTCCCCCTACTCCCCATGGTCCAGAAGACGCAACACCAACCTTAGCAGCTCAGGAGGCTCTCACTAAGGAGGATGAGGTTCGAGCAATGGAGTAAGATGCTCCAATTCCCAAGGTTGACTTTCCAGAGCCTGTTCCTCATACACGCTCTAGTCATGGTCATACAATTCCTCACGCACATCATCTTCTGCGCCATCTTCAATTGATCCAATTACATGAGAGATCATGGATTCCATTATTCATCTTCATATGAGAATGGACTCATAGGACACTCAGCTCCATGAGATTTAGGATGTCACATCCAATTTTTTTTTTTTAAAAAAAAAAACTGAACAATTGATACTCAAATACAATATAAGTGCTCTCAAAGATATGGAATACAAAAATTTAAATGTTGAGTTCCTGTTTGATTTTGTGCAAAAAGAGAATATGTAAAACCTGTTCTAAAGAGTGCATGTTTTATTAAACTTTGTAACTATTAGTTAACAAAATATGTTTTGTTTTACAAAAGAAACTTGTACTACATTAATTTACATATACCAAAACCCCATAGTTCACTACGGGTAGCCCATACTACAAGTGTACCTAACAAATATATATATATATATATATATATATATATTACATCATTCCTACACAAAGATTCAGTCTTTAATATAAAGGCAAAGCCTCAAAACACTATCAATGCAAGCAAACAACATTCAATCACAGTAAAGCAATGCTCAAACATTATTTCCTGCATAGGTCTTCTGACCGGCATCTAAAAGTGGAAGGGATAGGGTGAGTTCACAACTCAGTAGGAAAGTTTATAACCATCTTAAGCATACCTTGAAAAACTTTGAATTAAACATGTAATAGCATGCATGAAAAACATTTTATAACCATTAACAAATATGCAATCATGTCAAACATGTATGCATGTGTTTGCTTGTTTCATCTTTGCTTTTCCTCGTCCATCCTTTCACAATTAATAAACTGTTCACCCCCACCAATCTATATATCAGATATCAATGCTCCATAAGATACACAGTCAATATAATAATGACTATTCTAGGACATCACCCAAGGGCAAGTCATACCCCGTGTCTTTTAGAACTCATACCCAAGGGCAGGACCAACCCCATGTCTTTAGGGACTAAATCCTAGGGGCAGGACCAACGCCATACACCCACATCAGAGTGTCTTCCTCGAGGGCTTTAGTGACTTTCACCTAAGGACGCACGATCCCACATAAACAATATATCAAAAGATAATGCCTATAGCATGACATAAACACTTCCCACAAATTAATTCTTTGAATATCATATGTGATTATTCCATACCCTTCTTGCCATGCAACCACGCCATGAACCATTTCCACAACACAAAACCATGAATCTTCATACCAATATGTGTTCCAATCTCAATGTAACATTTCAACACAATGAACCGAGATGCAATGACACATTAAAACATTTTACGAAATCATAGAAATGACATGAAATTTCCAATAAATGTTTCAAAGAAAGAAATTAGATACACTATGGGATAGCATAAAATTCCCTACCTTACATGGACTTTCCCTCCGTGATTCTTCTATGTAGGCGATCTTTACCTATTACAAGGAATTGAAATGAAACACATAATTTAGGCTTCCTAACGATGAAAATGTATACAATTTATTGTTGCTAATTTTTAATTCTAATATTCTCTAATCTACATGCCTACATGTTTTCAAATCAAATTTGAATTGAATTAAACAATATTTACAATACTTATTAATACTCCCTAATTAACTACCAAACACTAATTGCTTTGATTTTCTTAAAGCCTAACCTATTAACAAATCCCAAGTGTCCAAATAACCTAATTAATCACATGTTTACTAATCTATTTTTCATTTAAACCAAATTAAACAAAGATTTATGTTGATCTTACCATTAATAAAATACTTAAGCTAAATACTTTAATCCTTAATTAATTGTGATTTTTAACTAAAACATGTTTATAGCTAATTACACTCAACTTTTACACAAATTTTACCGTTAATTTGTTTCAACATACCATTAGGTACTAAAATAAACCAAAATTACTAAATTAAACAACTTGCTTACCTCAAATCTTCACTTTCTCTCTCAAGATCCTCTCTCTAACCCAAGCTGCTGCAGCTAAAATGGTGCAAAACGAGTTGTAGGCCCTTATATAGGGCTCTCCATGTAGCCAAGTAGGAGGTGGCAAGCCACCTGGCTGCCACCAACCCACCCAAGTAGGAGGTGGCATGCCACTTGGCTGCCACTAACTCCAATTTCCCAATTTTGCACTTTAGTCCTTCAAGTTATCAAAAATAAAACCCATAATTACCTATTAGTCCTTTAGGTTTTCATAACTATAATCAGCCCCTAAGAACTTAATAAACATGCTTAAGTCATTAACTAATCTCACTTAACCTTAATCAAAGTTTAACTCATAATTAAACAAGATTAACACTAAACTAGTTTTAACATCTAATTAGGCACGTTTAAAGTTAAGTACTAAGATAATCATTATTGCTTATTTAATTCATTGGTGCTAGATATTTCATAGGGTCAACTCACATATATTATTTCATGGATCCTCTCTTAGGGCACCTCGATTCTACTTCACCTCCTCCACCTTTCGATGCTTAAAGTTATAATTTATTTATTTATTTTAATTTTTTTGTATTCAAAATCATGATTATGATTATATATAGATACATGATGGTGCTTTATATTTCCCATTGTGTCTCTCTTATGCTTTCTATTCCTATTTTGCTACATTTTCCATTTTTGTGCCAAAAGGGAGAGAAGGGGATCTATGGAACACTTGCAAAGTCAATCAAATGCCAAAGGTGGAGATTTGGGAGATATATGAGATAATTCTTGAAATTTTACAAAAATAAAAAATAAAAAATGGAGATTTTCATATTATAGGGGGAGTTCTTACATTTAAGGAGAGATATTTCTTTTAATTCTATTCAATTTTTTATTTTATTCATATTTTTTTAATTCTTAAGGGAAATTAATTGAAATATTAAAGGAAACTAATCCTGAGACATTGGAGGAAACCAAAGCAATTGTTGAATGCATGTCTTAGAAATTTAAGAGAGATACTTGATACAAATGTTTCTTGAAAAATATTTCTTTATGATATTCCTATCTCTCTAGAACTATCATAAGTCATAGAAACTTGTTCCCATGATCTTCCTTATGTATATTTGTTGGGATTCAGCTCCTAAAAGTAAAACATGATGTAATAAAGTTAGACTTAACTATCCCCTTGTGGTGTATTGATTTTGATTTGAGCATTCAACTCATGTCTCTTACATTGTACATGACTTGGGTATAGTAGGACCTACACAGAAGATACAAGTCATGGGTTCCTTGTAAGTAGATAAGTTGTCCACAGTTGGTTCATGGATTTGGGCAATCCAATAGAGACTGTAGTGCACCACTTCCTGATTGGAGGGATGACTTGTCTTGGTCATCGAGATGGGTTTCCCATGGTGAGTGTACTAGTGTATGTGATGCACATTAGACAGGACTTACGACGAATCATGATGCAAGACTATCAATTGTCATGATTCACCAAGCTACTATACTATATGGACTTTCAACCTTGAGACGATATTGAGTCTGTGCCAAAATCAACAAGAGGTTTTGATCTATGGGTGAGACCCTAAAATGGTCATATATCCCTATATATTGGGTCACTATTGATGGACGCTGGTGGCAATAGGTATTCTTAATATAGACACCATGATATCTTTTGAGATTGAGAAAGTGTGTCCCCTTGAATGATCTAAATGACATGTGATCATGAAACTTGTGGCCACAGTAATTCCTCTAGTGGAATTTGACATATGCTTCTTGAAGCTAGGATATGTCATTTGATCACATAATAAGTGGGACATGCAACTCAAGGATTTGAGAGGTAATCTTGATAAGTGATGATACTACCTTGTTAGATTATGGATACCAGTTCATAGGGAGTCTACATGCAGTGAATAGTAGGTCACAAACCTGAGCACTTGGTGTCTCGTTGTTATATATATAGGATACTGGAGTGTTGTTGACTTTTTGTAGTGGGATGTTAAGTCAATTTCAGAATTTGATTATGAGGAAGCCAGTACTCTTATAGGTTCCAATGGTCCTTACTCTGAGCTCATATTCCTTGTTGGCATGGCTTATGAAGGTTAGATGAGTTTTTTAGTTCACTTTTGTGCATAAGGGCATTTTGATAATTACATAAGATTGCACAAGGATAAGTGAGTGGTATCTCTTGACCAGATTAATTCATTAATTAGGTCTTGTATGATTAATTAATCAATTAGCAACATTTTTGGGCTAGATTAAGTGACCCAAGCCCATGGTGGACTTAAGTCAACTTAAGCCTAGTTAGAAGTCTATAAATACCCCTTTAGGGGTTAGTGTTTCTAAGTCTTGTCATTCTCCTCTTCAGTCTAAAGAGAGAATCCTAGCATCCATTCTTGAGATCTCCACCATCTTAGTACCTAAACATAAGGAATAATCATCAAGCGGAAGATCATGGTGTTTACAATATCCATTATGACTTTGGAGTTATCTACTACGATTAGAATTGATCTAGAAACATCTGGATCAAAGGTATATGACTTTATTCTCTAAATCTATGTTTTCTATGGTATCTTTTTTTTTTTTTGAATACCTGTTTATCCGTTAAAATAGATTTAGAGAGTTTAAGATAGATTTGCATGCACCCTACATGATCCAGGGCATGGGAACGGAGTAATCCAGGGTTCCCAACAATATTATGGTTAGTGAAAGCCCCCCATGCTTTATTGTTGATTTATTGTGTCCAATCAAGCTTCAATCATGTTTGGTTGATTTGCATGCATCTATTTTCCTCTCGAGCTTTGCTTTGCACTTTGTTATCTCTATAGGAATCTATATGTGGACCCCGCATTTTGCTCATGCGTTTCCCACTGGATGACGAGCTCGATTTTAATTTGAAAAATGATTTTTATTGATTAAGAAAAATTACTCGGAGTTGCCACTTGTTTTAATTTTTTTTAAAGGGAAAACAAAATAAGAAAGAAAAACCCTAAGTGTGACTCCTTACTTTTGGAAAAGGTGGTCTACGAAAAATCGGATCGGCTTCGGGGGTCAGGTTACTTATCAGGAAGGTACGGTAAAGACCGTAGCACCCCTCTAAGTCCCTAAAGTCGGGTCTCTACTAGTAAAATGAAGCAATCATGGCAATTGATGAGTAAATCAATAAATACTCAGAGCAATCATGCACGTATGAGAGTCAGAACATGCATATAGAAAGACCAGAATGGGAATAGATACGTACCTGGGCGACGAGCCACAATGCGCTATCAAGAAGTGAGGTTAGTGCACAATTAAGGAATAATTTCGAGCATGTTATAGAGTAAAATAAAATCAATTATGCATGGTAATTAAATCAATCAATCAATCAATCAATTATAAAATCACTTATGTGGGGCCCCCACCAAAGCCCATTTATTTTGCATGAATTAATATCACAGATTCTATTATTCCGGAATTATGAAAAATTCATTCATGCTTATTGAAATCAAGAGGAACAGAAGATTGTTCGAAAAATGGAATTGAAACCATTGGAGAGGAAATCGGATTTTTGAAATTCATTTGAAAAATTGGAGTCTCGAAGGTTACTTAAAATTTGGAGTTTTATAGTTTATTTGAATATCAGACTTTCAGAAAAAAAAAATACGAGAACGAGAATTTTTAGAAATTAAATTTGAACGAGATTGGAAACCTAAAAATGATTTGAGAGTTCGGGATTTTAAATGAGGGGATAAGTGGATGAGTGAATGAGTAAAGGAGTGGAATAATAACGATGGTGAAATAATAAAGATTAGGTAAATAATTGGAAAGATGAAATTTTAGAGATTTGAATATGTGAACTTAGAGTTTGAGAACTTAAGAATTTATTCAGGGATGAGATCTTTGGTATATGAATAACTAAATAACTAAGTGGATGGGACAACATTAATAACAAGAATAATCATTAAACGGCGATATTTGGACGATGGAGCTTTTGAGGTTGGAAATTAGATTTGGAAGTCGGGTTCTGATGAATTAAACTTTAACGACTAGATTAAATAGATAATATGGAATAACAATGCTACTTAATGGAAACAATATTTTAAACGAATAGAAAGTGAGTAGTGGAATTTTTAAGATTAAAAATTAAATTAGGATGTTGAATTTTTGAAGAGTTGGACCTTAAATGAATAAATAGATAAGGGATAAGAATTCTAATTACTGAAAATAACATTTAGGCGAATAATGGAATTTCTGGGATTGAAAGTTAAATTAGGACATGGGGTTTTCGAAAGATTGGACTTTAAACAGATATGGGATAATGATTCTAATTGATGAGGATAACATTTAAACGAATTATAGAATTTTTAGGATTGAAAATAAATAAACTAACATAGGGTAATAATACTAATTAACGAAAATAACATTTAAATGAATAAAAAAGGATAGTGAAATTTTTAAGGTTGAAAATTAAGTTCAATGATTGAGATTTTTAAAAGAGATAAACAAGTATGGAGTTTCTAATTAACGAAAATAACATTTAGACGAATAGTGGAATTTTTAGGATTGAAAATTAAATTATGACATTGGATTTTTGAAGGACTAGATTTTGAATAAATAAATATGAGACAATAATTCCTAATTAACGAAAATGACATTTAGACGAATAGTGGAATTTTTAGGACTTGGAAAATGAAATTAGGGCGTTGGATCTTTGAAGGATTGGATTTTAAATAAATGAATAGGTATATGATAATAATTCTACTTAAGGAAGATAACATTTAGATGAATAAGGTTTGAATGGACTGTTGAAAAATTGAATTAAGACATGAGATTTTGGAAGGGTTAAACTTTGAATAATTAGATAAATATATGATAATAATTCTAATTGATGAAAATAAGATTTAAGCGAATTATTGAAGAATTAAATTAAGACATGATTTCCTTGAAAGATTTAGACTTTAAATGGCTGGATAAATATGGGACAAATGATTCTAATGGATGAAAATGAGATTTGAACTAATTATTGAAGAATTAAATTAAGACGTAGGATTTTTGAAGGATTAGGCTAGATAGATAGATGAATATAGGATAATAATTCTAATTGATGAACATAAGATTTAAATGAATATTTGAAGAATTAAATTAAGACATGTGATATTTTCTTTTTCTTTTCTTTTTTGATAGATTAGACTTTGAATAACTAATAACTATGGGATAATGATTCGATTTATGAAAATAAGATTTAAACAAATATTTGAAGAATTAAATTAAAACAAATGATTTTTAAAGGATTGGCATAAAGGCCTTCATCCACACGAACTGGGCCTGGACGCCAACTCAAGCCCAAGTCCAATGTCTTCATGGGCAAGCCCAATACAACCATCCATCACAAACTTGGGCCTAGTGCCCCAACTTAAGCCCAAGTCCAAAGTCTTCATGGGCAAGCCCAAGGCTCCATCTTCAACACCAACTTGGGCTAGGTGCCTCAACTTAAGCCCAAATCCGTTCCCACCATGGGCAAGCCCACTTATTTGAGATGACATGGCACCATCAACATGCTTGGGTTGGGCTTCTTCGTAAGCCCAAGACTTCATCTCCTTCATAGCTTGCCTCTCCGCCTGGAAATCACCCTCAGAGGGAGCTCCTACCGCCGGCGGCACCATGGACCACAGCTTGTCGATGTTGACTATGGGGCAGTAGAACTTGTTGCGGAGCTTGTGGAAGTATCTCATCCCGACCTTCCCGAAGTAGCCAGGGTGATACTTGTCGAAAAGGATGCGGTGGTAATGCATACCTCCAGCATTTTCGTGACCACCAGGGTGCTATCGGTGCTTGCCAACTTCCACCACCCGGGCTTGGCCGATGGTGTCCAGGAGGAGCCATGCTCGGACCCTAGTGCCCTTTTTTCGGATTCCGGCAGCACCCCCTATGCCAACTGAGCCGCTGGGTCGAGCCGGATTAGGGTCTTCTTCGGGCGGGGCGAGACCCGACTTGGATGGAATGGGAGGATGGCGAGTGAGAGAAATGGGTATGGTGGAGTACCAAGGGCACGTATGCATGGTAAAGACGTTGGCTACATGTAGTGAATAAAATGGACTAGAGAAAAATGGGTAAGGCAAGTGGATGCATGAGAGGGATGAGTGAGAATATGAGCGTGGTGGGTATGGGATGGGCATAATGGAAGCATGGGCATGGACATGAAAGATTTAATGGGTAGGAAAGGTGTGGTGTAGTGAGAGAAAAGATGGTGAAAGGTATAGAAGATGGCCGCCATGGGTGTGCATGGAGATGGGTATGAGAGGAACGTATGCATGGTTCCCATGCAGGTGGATGGGAGGATGTAGAGTGAGAAAGGTAGAGGAGGGTGCACGGGGATGACAATCATGCATGAAAAAAAAAAGATCATATTGCTAAATCAAGCCAAAAAATCATCCAAGAATGCGGAAATACATGATTAATAGAGAACGTACCTCGGGTGTCTCCTTGATTTGGGTTCTTCCTTCTTTGAAAACCCTCCTTGGGACTAATAAAAAATCTCCTCTAAAACGGCCAGCACTAGCCCCCTCTCCTCAGAAACCCTCCGGAAAAACAAAATCCCTTCCTCTTCGCACCAGCTCCTCTCGCTCAGAAAAACCCCTCGCCTGCAGCTATACCCACTCTCCTATTCCTCCCCTCAGCCAGCATGGCTTCCTCCAACCACCTTCATGGGCAGCCATGGCCTTGGCCAGTTGCAGGTGCGGCTTGTCTCGTGCATCAACAGGTCCTCCCCCCCCCCCCCCCCCCCCTCCCTTTTTCCATAAATGTCATGAAAATCGGCCCAAAGTTCTCCTGGGCCCCCCTCACTTTAAAAGGGGTCTACACTATACTTTTTCCTGCTTTCACAATGCATCCAACAAAATCTCCAACTATCTTGTTTTACTTTCTTGACATTATTTTATCCCACACGTTGCTTTACCATAGGTATAGTTTTCTTTATGTGTGCAAGTTACAAGATTGGAAGATAAGTACTATAAGATGATGTAATGTCTTCCCTCAGTTTATTTTTAATTGAGCGTTCATGTGTGTTATATAAGCTCCTTTATGAGAGTTCAAGTGGGTTTATGTAGCTATGTTTTGTTACAAAATTGCTAAATGGAGAGATTATTAGGACATTGAGACTTGATTGTATATTGGCAATTTTGTTACAAGTTAATTGTGGCCTTAGAAATCTTTTTAGATAATGACTTACTCTCCATTGAAGATCAAAGGTTGTTGTTTGTCCAACCAGAAAGTCACAAATATCTCTAAGAAGGTTTGACTTGTAGCAAGTTAGGCTCCTAAAGGATACAAAGAGGAATAGTACCTTTTTTATGAAATTAAAATTTTTATTTTTTATTTTTAAAAAATAGTAAGGTAGCTAAACTGGGCAACAACCCTCAAGTTCTGAGATAGCTCAAGTGCTTGATACCACTCAAGCGCCCCAGGCGTTCAAGCGATTGTTTAGTGAACTTGAGTACTCATGCTAATTCTACCAAAGATTGACACAAGATTTTCAGAGTTTTCATGCAAATCCTATTTAGAAACCTCAAGATATTGACCCTCTTCAGTCTCTAGGCCTATATTTGCCTTATTTGAACTCTTCTAGGGTTGGAGAGATCATAAGAGATTAAGGATATTTCAAAAGAGAGTTTCCTTGAGAGAAAGCCTAATGAACCACATCATTCTCAATCTCTCATTCAAAGGATTCATTCAAGAATCTAAAGTTGACTTGCATCCCTTTAGTGAGGCTAAAGCGTATTCATTGGAATATTTTGAGGTTCTTATATTGTGGAAGTAGATCTAGTTACAAGCACTAGAGAGTAAGTTTGTAAGGTAAAGAGATCAGATGAATTTATATAACTTGATCTTATATAGTATATTTAGATTATTAGTCTTAGACCTCGTGGTTTTTTTATCTCCATAGTTAGTATGGGGGTTCCACGTAAAAATCTCTATATTCATTTAATATCTTTTTTATTTGTTTTGCATATCTCTTGATTGTATTGGTTAAATGGATGTCGTGGTTATTCCTACTATCTCACAAGGTAAAATTTGGGTATAACATATAAATCTTTATTATAATTTTTTTATTATTATTATTACACCCATTCACCCCCGTTTAGGCGTTACCCCACTGGACTTTGGTTTTTTAGGATACTTGAATTTTATTAAAATTTTAACTTTAATACATAAACCAAGTATGAATTGATGCATGTTTTAACATAAAAATCCTAAGTGCACTCAAGTATTCACCTTACAAAGGATTCCTAGGTTTAAACGGTCTTCATGCACACTTGACTTACACTCTTTTGATCTTTTGATGATTATCTCGATTTCCAATTGAATTTCTCAAATAAAACTTGAAACTCATCTTGATTTTACTTTGGTTAAGAGAACCTTTGGGCTAACGGTTGTACTTACGTTGGATATTCATTTTATCATATAAGATTCAATTGATTTAAATTGGCTTAGATCCCTCACATAGTTTAATTTAGTTTAATTTGCGTTAAGAAATTCAACTCATATATTAAAAAATTTAATTCATTCACCCTCTAGGTGTTGTCCCATTGAGACAAAAGTTGTTCATAACAAATTTATCATTTTTATTTAATTATTAGAATATTTTAAAAATTGAAACTTGAGTTTATGAATTGTCATTTCTCTTTAAT
Organism: Vitis cinerea var. helleri x Vitis riparia; assembly: GCA_946000715.1. Lineage (NCBI taxonomy): Eukaryota > Viridiplantae > Streptophyta > Magnoliopsida > Vitales > Vitaceae > Vitis > Vitis cinerea var. helleri x Vitis riparia. The sequence goes on from OX253995.1 coordinate 14,824,881, forward strand.
AAATAATGAACAAAGGTTATCAAACTAAATAACTTTTCAAACTTATAATAAGGTTTATACAACATAAATTTTAAAATAATTATTTTATTTGATAACTTGTGGAACCCAAATTATGCTTGTGGAACCCAAAACTATGTGACAAACAGGCCAATTCTAATATAACAATTCATAGGAGAAAGCTTACAATTTCAAATCCCATTAAAAAAACATGCAACCAGATAGAACAATTGTCCTTAAAAAATCAATTTAGCAAACCTTTTAACCGTCAAGATAGGAAAATAAAAATGAAATGCAGCATCCACTTCTCAAGTTTTTCACTCATTTTTGGAGATGGAGAATTGGAAGGAAAAAGGGAAAGAAATTCTCTAGAAATTTGACAGAATGGGGGAAAAAGGGGCAAGAAAAGGCAAATAAAGAGGCGAAATGAGCCGAATATGAAATCCACTGTCTTCCCAGCCAGCCCTAGAGGCTTTGATGCAAGTGGGAAGGGGTTAAGGTGTTGGCAGGAGGCATCAGCTCAATTCCATGTAAAGAATGGCAAAAATGCCCTCGATAACTTCTGCCTCTTTATCTGCAGAGTATAGCACTTCTCCATCAGCATTTTTTTAGACTTCAACAATAGCATTGGTTTCCATCCTAATAGTATTATTTGGACCTGCCACTTAACGAAGACCAACTTTTTGGAAGAGGAAAATAGTTTTCCAGAACAAAACATTATCCAATACCAGTTTAAGCAGGGAATTTAATCATTTGGTACTTCATTTTTTCACTGCAGCACAAAGATCAGCAGTGATTGACAATTTACGAAATTCGCAGACAACAGCAAGTGCTTCTAATCAATAATAAAATGCCTCCTAACAACACAATGTATAGGGTAGAAAATGAAATTTCCAAGGACAACAAAACTGTCATACTAACAATTTGCTTCACTTTCCTGCTCATAAGGGAACACCACCATTGAGAAAAAGGGAAATAATGTTATGAGGCATGCACAGAAATTTAGTTGGAGTTGCAGAATGAAGTGATACAGAACAAAACCTTCTATGCTTTGAGATAGTTCCTCCGTGATGAAGAACAAAGAATGATGAAGAGCTCAAACAGAGGAAAGGCTTCCATCCGGTAGTCCTAGTGTCCTTAACAGGCCACATAGAGATGAAAAATTCTTTTGAGTGGGCTTTATCCCATTCGGAAAAAGATGTTAGTCCAAGTCAGTTTTCCTCATTCCTCAACACACTACCTGCAACTGATGTTTATCATGTCCTTTTCCCACTACTTGGTTTAGTTTCAGCAAATTGATCACCAAAAGATAGAAAAAGAACAATGAGTATCTGCCTCCACTACCATAATACTTGCATCTGCAAGATTCTGCCTTCAGTTAATTGATAGAGCAGTGGATGAGAACCCCTACCACCTTTTCTCTCCTACATGCCTATTGCTTTCTACAGAAAATTGTTTACCAACCTTCATCATAATCAACACTCAAACCGATCCAGGTAATAATAAACTCTCAATCAGAACTTCCTTCCCCTCCTTTATTGCATATCTTTTTGTACCTTGGCAATATTCTTGGCACTTTATGTTCACAAATGTAAGAAACTCTAGTTAATACAACACATAAATGAACCACAAAACATCTAGCATGCTGAGGAATGACAACAGACAAGATCAAGAAAAAAAAAATTAAAACTCTAGAACTAACACACATTGAAGGATTAGGATCTTCATAATCATTGACAAGAAAGTGATGACGAATCACATTTTCCTTTTAATCTCACTTGAAGCATCCAAGATCAAGGAATTTGTCCTTCATGTAATAATTTGTGAAGGGGCAACCTTCTATGCATTCACTTTTTAATCCTTTAAGTTTCTCTATTTCTTATACAATATATGTGAGCCATTTCCATCTGAATCAAGATGGAAATTTAAATGTGAGTTCATAAAAACAGCTCACCAAACATGAACATATTTTGGGAAAAACCAACCAGCAATTTTAAAACCAAAAGTCAACGCTCAAACAATTTATTTTTGCTAATCTCAGTGTCTGTTTGTTTTTTTTTTTTTTTTTTTGGCAGGGCATCCTCCCAACCATATAATTTTGCCATATCAAATCTTTTTTCTTAGTTTTCCAGTCAATCTTCTTGATCCAGGGAAATTTTCAATAAATTATAGATTAAAATCTCTAATCATTTACCAACTCTTCCTCTCTTTCCAAATTCACACAATAAGGGTGCTACCCTACGAGTCATTCTCCTCTCCAATAAAAATAAAAAGTGAGATAACCATCATTGGGTGTGGGTGTGAATGACAGCAGGCCATGGGCTCACCTAGGATGAATAAAGAGGTAATCTGCCAATTTCCTATCAGTTATGTGGCAGACACCCTGTTTCATCACTTAACCCATTAAAATTCTTCTTCCTAGATTTTATTTTACAAAAAAGAAAGAAAGAAAAAAAGAAAAAATCCTCTTCCTGGCTGCTGGCCACACAAAGAAATTTCCTTTTGCAGAAAATCTACAACCTGAAAGCTCTAAAACCCTCAATTCTCCATCCATGGATATTTCTCTCCCAAATTCACCTAGTAAGCCCCCCACCATTGAAGGTTTTCATTGAAAGAACTCCATGAAGTTGGAAATCCACCACCTACTGCATTCAAGTTGAACCCCGTCTTTTTCTTCGTTCTTGCGCATGAGAAACTTAGTTTCTCAACCAGTTCGAGGGTAGGCCCGGGAAGGCATCATCCAATGGCTTCTATATTCTACACAAATGTCAAAAAAGCTAAAACACAGACCACCACCTGTCTGAAAGTTCATTCGACCCTTTTCCCTTGTAACAATATGAAAAGTACCAATCGCATATCACAGAAATTGAACTTGATATGGATCAAAACCCAAAAAGCACAAACTTGGAACAAAATATTCATAAAATAAAATGTTCCGAGCACAGCTTTGCCTTACATTCACATGTTGATTACCTTCATTCTCTAAGTAAATAGCTGTTATTGATATGTACATCAATGTCATAAAGCATTCGATATGTCAGAATATCAAAATTCATTAGTAAATCCATATTTTTCAAACCTCAATATTGTTTTTTATGTAAAATATTGTCCCTTTTCATCCATCCTCATGAAGAAGCATTTGCCGAAAAGCATATGTGAATTGCCAACAAAATCAAACACCATTTTCACTTGCTCATTCAAACCAGAGAATTTCTGGAAACAAACCACATATTAATGACAAAAGGCGGAATGCTCCTTCATATAAAATCATGATATCTGTAATATCTGTCAAAATTCAGTACCACCTCCATGCTTTTTGAACCTCCATATTATCGTTAAGCAAAATAAACATTTTCAGAAATGCAAAGATGTGAATTACCAACTAAATCAAACACCATTTCTATTTCTTCATTCAAAATAGATGATTTCCAAAAACTAAACCCTAAATTCAATACAGAGACCACAAAAGTACCTCAAGATCACAAAGCGAAACCCTTCAAGTACTCGGGATCGCGTTTCGCCCTCTCTCTAAACTTCTTGAACCACCGATCCAAAATATCCATTGGCACCACCAATTTACTGCCGTCGACGCCGCAAAACGATTGCATAAAGTTAAAGAGATTCTCTCCAACCTTCATCGCCAGCCGCTCGATCCTCTTCTCGGCGGCGACGTCAAGCGAGGGAAGCGCGGCGAGGTCCTCGACAGAGACGCCGATCTTGGCGGAGAGGGGGGCGTCGCCGGAGGCCGTGAGGCGCATCTCACCGCCGCTTCCGGGCTCTGGCCAGGGGAGGCTGAGGACGGCGGAGGGGCGGCTGAGAGTGACGGCGCCGCAGAAGAGGAACGGCGATCCTGGAGACTGGATGTAGACGGCGAGGGCTTTATCGGCGGGGAGAGAGAAGGAGTTGAGGAGGAAGATGCAGAGCTCGCGGACTTGGTCGTAGGCCTCGCCTGCGCAGGTTAGTGCATGTGTGAGATGGCAGAGATAGGGTGCGCCTGGGGTGGAGGAGAAGGGGTAAAAAGAGAAAAAAAACAGAGAGAGAGGATGACTTACCGACGAAAGTGTTCATGTCGAGGACCCAATGGAATGTGTCGATTTGGGAGAAGGTGGAGATGTCCATTGGGAAGCTCCTATTGGGAAACACTACTCCGAACATTTCTTTCTTGTTTTTCAGATTGCTTGCAGCGGAGGCTGGGAAGCTGAGTATGAAAGAAGAAGACTCATGATTTGGGTGGTAGAGGGTAACACCGCAGAAAGCTCTAGTAGTGTCCAGAAGCATCCAGGAGCATTCCCTCTTTCTATTTTTATTTTTTCTTTTTGACTTGTTTGATTAAAGACACGTTTAATAAAAATCCAGAAGAATGTGTAATATTCTATCCAAGTTATCTTTTCTTGCATGGAACTTTAGTTGAAATAATAAAATTTAACTCATTCAATGAAAATACAAATAATAACATCTAAATTTATGCATAATGAAACTTGATTAATAATATTTTTCAATTAATACAGATTTAAAACAGTTATTTTAGAAAATATTTTTATTATTTTTAATATTTGAAAAATAAATTTTTTTAAATATTTAAAAAATTAAAAATATTTTTTAAAATCATTATTGAATAAGGGTCTGTAATGAAACCGAATATTATTAAAGAAATTATTTACATGGCCCTAACTTTTGGTACAGGGTATTGGAGAAAATTATCAAATTAAATATTAACAAAATCAATATTTTTTAATTAATTAGCTTCTCAAAACACAACATTACAAACGCGTGTGTGTGTGGGGTACCTAGTAGTACCTCCTTCCTAACCTTTCCCCACCATCAAAGCATCACTAAAGTTGATATCATTAATTCTTTTAAATGATTAAATCACCATTGAGCTGATAGGGTGGGTTTTGTACGATAGATGGGTTTGAAAATTTAATAAATAAGACTTTCGATTTTTTTTTTTAAAACTGAGATGAGTTCACATATTGTCTTATCTTGTCCTATACTTTAATTATATATAAAATTAATTTAATTTAATTTTTATTTTTAAATTTTTAATATATAGATAATAATAAAAAAAATATTTATTAATAAAATAAGTTATAAAATATTATAATATTTTTAACTATTTATAAAATATATTTATTTTAATTTAATTAAAAATTTTAAAATTATTTTTTAAAACAAAATTTTAAAAAAATAAAAAAGTTAAATCGGGTGCTGTAGACCCCTTCAAAGACCAATGGTTTTCCATTGGGTTTAGGGACCACCGGGAGAGTTTTTGAAGTGAGGAGGGGGACCCCTTTTCTGCCAGGAAACAAGCTACATTAGGACATGTGGCAAAGGGGAATAGCAGCCATGAAGGTGGTTGGAGAGGCCATGCTTGCTGATGGGGTGAACAGGAAGGCAAGTGGTGGCTTGCTAAGGAAGGTGATTGCAGGGAGCTAGCAGAGGGGAGTAAGTTTGAGGAGATAGGAGATTTTGGCTGCTAGGGATAGAGTCAGAGGGAGTATCAAGCTGGGAGCTGCAAGGAGACACAGTGAGTTTTTAAAGATATCTTGTGGAGAGAGTGACAAGGGGGATGATCTCTCTTTCCTAAGAAGTAAGTTTGAGGAGAAAGAGGCTTTCAGGTACGACCATTTAGGGTTTTTCCCATATATTCTCATTTTTCATATTTCTCTCATCTCGTTCACTGTGATTGCAATGCTACTTGTTGGGTTGCTTTGGTTTGCTGATTACTGATTAAATGTTTGGAGAGCTTGCCGTGTTTTATGCCCTGTTCTGACTAGTATTTTCCATTTTAACCCACTAGTTATTGGACCCATGGATGAAATGATGAAATGGGTCCGATATTTTTGTTAAAGTCTTCATGTTCTTCTTCTTGTTGCTATCCTCTTGTTCCATTGTTTTTTTTTTTTCTGAGTGCATTCAAGGCTGTAAGGTTAAGAAAAACTGAACTGAAGGTGACCCTAGTAGTTTACAGTAAGAAGGTTAATGGGACTGAGTTTTCACATTGATTCGTCCATGGAGGTATGGCATTTCTGTATGGGATGGTGAGTGGTCCGTTAAAGGAGATAGCTAGATGATAGTGATTACAAAGAGAAAGAAGTCCGAGAATCGTTCATGCATGCTGATCTGGCTTGGTGTTTCCTATCTCCATAACAAGGCTTAATACCCATGTCTCCACCCACTCAACCGTTCAAAACCACCTTTAAACTATGTGACGTTCTAAAATTTCATGCATTCAATCCACTGTCCTACTTCGTGCATGAAGTCTCCTAACTTTCATGCCCATCATCCCCGTCGCTATGCCTCGTATTTCCATCCTTCATTCCTCCATCAAAACCCCTTCTTCCATTACCCGCCAAACCCATCACCTCTACCACCGTCGTCGCCCATTTTTCCCATCAGAGCCTGCTCATCCACCGAGGCGGCTGGCTCTATCAAAACTCACCACTGCCGCCCCGCAGATGAGAGCATCTGCGACGAGGCCCGCCGCCAGTCCTCTGGAAACCACCATGGCTTCTTCCCCGGCTTCGGCCTTTTCGCCTCTTGTTGAGGCTCGGGCTGTGGAGGTTCCGGCTCCTGCTCCAGCGCCGGAGGCGTTGAGTCTTCCAGCACCGCCGGCTGAAGCTCCTAGACCGCGGCTGGATGCGACCCCATCCATCTCCATCTCTGCCAGGTAAGAGTAGGGCAGAGAAGACCACGTGCGTGAGGTAGAGGGTAGAAATGGATAAGAAGCATAGAAAATGGGCTACAACAATGCATGTAATTGATTGATAAAAGAAAATAGAAATGGGTTTGTTGACACGTGAAGGAACTATGCACTTTGAATTCTTTCCATTTTCTTTAAAAAAAAAAAAACTCTCCCTGTTTGTCTTACATATTCCCAAACGATCCTTAAAAATCCCTTAAAATTTTGGAGTTCTAAATTTATTCACTTATTCATGTTTTTTTATTATTTATTTACTTCAAATTCTCGAAACTCAATCTTTAAATTTAATTCTTCAAAGTTCTATCTTCAAGATAACTTTTTTTTTAAGGTTCTAATTTTAACTCTAATTCTCCAAGATCCAAATTTTTAAATTTAATTTTCCGAAAATCCCACTTCCGAATTTAATTTTAGACCTTGTGTATTATTATTATTATTATTTCATATTTACTTATTCATTTCTTTAAAAAAAAATTCCAATCATTAAAATTCAATCTTTCAAAAATCTGACTTCCTAATTTAATCTTCAATCTCAAATCTCACTATTCACTTTCATCCGTCAAAATATCGTTTTTGATTAATTAGTAACATTATTTTATTTGTTTCTTTTAAAAATCTCAATCTTTCAAACTTAATTTTTAATCTCACAAATCTCACTATTCACTTTCATCCGTCCAAATATCGTTTTTGATTAATTAGTAACATTATTCCAAATATCGTTTTTGATTAATTAGTAACATTATTCTATATTTATCTATTTGTTTTTTTTAAAAATCTCAATATTTCAAATTTAATTTTTAATCTCACAAATCTCACTATTCACTTTTATCCGTCCAAATATCATTTTTGATTAATTAGTAATGTTATTCTATATTTATCTATTTGTTTCTTTTAAAAATCTCAATTTTTCAAACTTAATTTTTAATCTCACTATTCACTTTCATCCATCCAAATATCATTTTTGATTAATTAGTAACATTATTCTATATTTATCTATTTGTTTCTTTTAAAAATCTCAATATTTCAAATTCAATTTCTAATCTCACAAATCTCACTATTCACTTTCATCCGTCTAAATATCATTTTTGATTAATTAGTAACATTATTCTATATTTATTTATTTGTTTCTTTTAAAAATCTCAATATTTCAAATTTAATTTTTAATCTCACAAATCTCACTATTCACTTTCATCCGTTCCAATATCGTTTTGATTAATTAGTAACATTATTCCATACTTATCTATTTATTTCTCTTAAAAATCTCAATCATTAAAGTCTAATTCTTCCAAATTCCGATTTCTAAATTTAGCTATCTAAAATTCCAATTGTCCTATCTCCGAACTCAATTTTCAGTTCCCAATATTCCAATTATCGCATATATCCAGTTATTCATTTATTATTATCGTTATTATTGTTATCATTTTATTCATTCATTTATGAAAATTCCGCCTTCAAATGATTTTCAAGATTTCTAATTTTTATAAATCAACTTTCATAATTTCTACTTCTCAAATAATTTTCAATTCTGATTTCTTTCAAAATTAAATTCCCAAAGTCCCAATTTTCGTAACTTATTTTTTCTTAAAAAAATCCCGAACTCTCGAATAATTTTCAAGGTTCTCATCTCTTTCAAATTTAATTTCTAAAAATCTTATTCTTACATTTAATTTCTAAAAATCCGATTTTCAAATAACCTCTAAAACTCCAATTTTCAAATAAATTTTAAAAATCCAGTTTTCCTTCGAACCGTTTTAATTTCTGTTTAATGATGCATGTGATATGTTTTGTGCTCTTTTTTATACATTGACCCCATTTTCATGATAGCCCATTGCTCGTTCGTGGCCTAGGTACGCATCCACTCTCATTCTGGTCATTCTCTATGCATGTTTTGATTCCTATATGTGCATGATCGATTTGAGTATCCATTGTTTTTCCTATTGATTGCCACGTTAGCTTCATTTTATTAGTAGAGACCCGACTTAGGGACTTAGAGGGGTGCTACGGTTTTTGCCGTACCTTCTCGATTAGTAACCTGATCCCCGAGCTCGATCCAGTTTTTCACAGGCCACCTTTTCCAAAATAAGGAGTCACTTAGAGTTTTCTTTCTTATTTTGTTTACCCTTTTAAAAAATAAAACATAAATAAGTGGCGACTCCAAGTCATACTTTTTTAATAGATAAAATCATTTTCGAATAAAAATCGAGCTCGCCATCGAGTGGGAAACGCATGAGCCGAAATGCGGGGTCCACAGGTGCTCATACCCACCCAACCCCTTTTAATTTTTTAATGAGGGCAAAAATTTGAATTATTTTGAATAAATAGGATAGAATTTGGATGGGAACAACCCATCTTGAACCTGTCCTGTTATCATCCTTACTTGAAACAAATTAATCTTATATTAAGATATAAACTAATTATAATTTTTATAATTAGAAGCAATTTTAAAATTAATTTCTAAATTTATTTTATATAATCACAACTTAGTATTTTCCTATGTCAAATGTAGTGACTTGGCTACAATATTATAATGATTTACATGTACGGTGGGGATCTATATGACAATGATAAAATAAAATAGATTTCAGACTAAATTCAATTGATGAAAATTTAAAATAAATATCTCAAAATCATAGGATGACCAAAATTCAAGGAACACAATTGTTAATTAGAACGTTTTTGGATCTGAATTTGATCACTACGATTGAATCGGATGTCAAATTTATAATTCTCTTGAAGCCAATCTCAAATCATCTCTTAATAAGCCGTATAGTGAATTTGCACATTGTCATTGAATCTAATCTTTGAAAGAATTTAATGGCTCTGTTAAACAAGCACTATATTCATACTTTATTGTAACTATTAAAAATCCTTGTTCACTGATGATTTCAATTACTAGTTCAATTATCCTTAAAGGAAAAGAATAGTATTCACTATAAATAAAGAATTCACCTCACATTTCGTGTTTTGTTGGAGAAGAAAATGAAACAACATAATTGTGAATTCACATTTTTGAAGTATATCCCCATTTGATGGCAAGACTATTTTTTATTAGTAAAAAATTGGAGTCACTACTTATTTTAATTTATTTAAAAAAAAAACCAAATAAGAAAAGAAAAAAAAAAACTTTATATGACTTTTTATTTGAAAAAATGACAAGTCTATAAGCCAAAAATGGATTCAAAGTTAAGTTGCTTATCGGGAATATATGGTGATAAGTCATACCACTCTTCTAAGCTCATATACCTATGGTCTATATTTAATGAATAAAGGAAAATTAATTAAACATGGATACCGAGAAAAGTATGATTATATGAGGTGAAAAATAACTTACAAGAATATATAAAAGTGTTATAAGATAAATGCACAAAGTGATTTATTAGAAACTATGTTTATTATTCCAAATATCACAATATAATTTTGAGAAATCTTAAAAGAATTTATTTACATTAAAAAGAGATTTCAATTTTATCAATTCAATTTGATTATTCACAAAGTTTTCATTTACTTGACAAAATATTTAATTTTATTTACTTTAAAATTTATTTTCTAAAATTTTTTCTTGTTTTTATTAAAAGAATTTATTGAGTAGAATTCTATCAAAAGAGAAATTTTTGAATTTGATTTTATTTACAAGAAAATGATTTTTATTCACTTTTGCTAGAATTAATTTTTACAATTTTATTTTCAAGAAAATGTTTCAATTCAAATTTTATTTAAAGAAAGAATTTTTATGAATAAAAGAAAGATTGTTACAAATTTATTTACATGAATGTTCCAATTTGATTTTATTTACAGAAGAAAACTTGTTATTTTTTATTTAGAATGAAATTTTATAAATTTATTTTTAGGAAATAAATTTATTTTATAAATTTTTAAAAATTAAAAATTATTTATAAAAGAATATTTCAATTTGATTTTAGTTACAAAGGAATTTATTTTTGCTATTTTTGTTGAAAACAAGGTTTTACAATTTTATTCAAATAAGTATCAACTAAATTTCTATTTAGGAAAAGTGGTTATTACTAGTCTAACTACAAAAACAAAAGATTTCAATTCAATTTTATTAAGAAGATGATTTCTTTACAACTTTTATTTGCAAAAAATAAAATAAAATTTTCAATCCAATTTGATTAAGAAAAATGATTTTTTTTTATAGGAAAAATCTATTTTAAAATTATTTACAGAAAGAAACTTCAATTCGATTTTTTTTTATTTACCAAAAATGATTTTTTTTTCAATTTTATTAAAAAAAAAAAGAAGATTTTATTCTTGCTTAGTTTAAGGAAAGAATTTGCAATTCGATATTAAAACTTTACAAATTATCTCAATCCAATAAAAAAATATTTCAAATTTATATTGCTAAGGAAGGCTTCATATTTATTTAAAATAAACATTTGAAAAAAATTTATTTTGTTAAAAATAAATTTTCAATTTTATTTTATTTAAGAAAATATTTTTTTTTTTACTTTTAGTAAGAAAGAGATGATTTTATAACTTTATTTTTAAAAAAGTTTCATATTTTTATTCAAAAGAAAGGGATCAAATAATTTTATTTAAAAAAGTTTTTACCATTTTATTTAAAAATATTTTGTAGTTTTATTTAGAAAAAGCATTTTTTAGTTTTATTTTAAAAATAAGTTTTTGGAGGGTTTTTATTTAAAAAAAAACATTTTTGAACAATTTTATTAAAAATCAATTTTTTGAACAATTTTTACTTAATAAAAAGATTTTATTTATAGTTATACTTAAAAATCATTTTTTTGGACAATTTTTATTTAATAATTTTTTTTTATAGTTTTGCTTAAAAAAAATCAAATTTTTGAACAATTTTATTAAAAATCCATTTTTTAGAATAATTATATTAAAAAAATAAAAATAAAGTTTCTAGATAGTTCATTTTTATTAAAAACATTTATGAGACAATTGAACTTATTAAAAAAGAAATTATGGACAATTTAATTTATTAAAAACAAAATTCAGACAACTATTAAAAAAATCTAGACAATTTCTTTTATTAAAAACAAAATTTTGGACAACTTAGTTTATTAAAAAAAATCAGAATAAATAGATGAACAACCAAAATACATAAACAAACATGAATAGAAAATTTAAACAAATTAATATGTGAACAAAAAAATTACAACACATTAATATAGGAACAAAATATTTATGGAATTAAAAAAAATGAAAACAAGTAAAATATTCAATTATCAAAACAAACTAATAAATGTACTCAAGATAATATTTACGGTATGTACCTAAATACGAGAACTCAAATGCTCTCAATGCCTCCAATGACAACTCTAAATAATAATACAAATTAGAATACTCTCTCACCAAAATGATATAAGAATCACAAAAAATAGAGTGAGAGGAAAAAATAGAGAATAAGATAGACTAAAAAAAATTACTTAATAGTTGTCTCCCCCTAGAAATGCCTTCCACTCTTTGCCCCCAAAACCTTAAGGATTCTAATCCTTTTAAGGGCCTTCAAGTAAGGAAATCCAACCCTCCACGTGGAGGGCATTCGTGCTTAGCTAACAAAAGTGCCTAATGCAATAGTGAAATTGGCCTATGTACGACTCAGAATAAGGCCTCATGATAAGTAAATAAAATCCAAAAACCCAAGCCTAATCAATAGGATCCAAACAACCAAACCCACTAATAATAAGAAGTCAAGCTAAACAAAATTAGCTCAAATAAGCATAAACCCAATATCAAATCTACGAGCCCAAGTAAACATAAACTAACCCAAACAACTAAGTCTACATGCAACTTAAATCCAATAAATTCAATTAGGCTAAAGGCATCAACAATCCAAATCAAAATGTAAACCCAAACCTACAAACATGCACTACAAAGATCTATAAATAAATAAATAAATAAATAAAATGAAGAGAGAGAGAGAGAAAGAGAGAAAAAAAGAAAGAGAAAAAGATGTAAGGATGAAACAACCATTGTTGATGACTACCTACCAACAATTGCCGACGAGAGTGGTAACAAGGTGGAGATGGGTATGAAAAGGAAAAAAGAGAAAAATAGATAGAGTGAAAGGGAAAGAGATGAGTAGGGAGGGGGGAGGGGGGAGGTGGGAGATGGTCGATCGAAGTTGTTGGTCGGCCAACACAATGCTAACATGAGAGTGGTGGGCAGCCATGGGTATGAAAAGGGAAGGAAAAAGAAAGAAAAAAAAAAGAAAAAGAAAATAAGATAAAAGAAAAGAAAAGAAAAATATTGGATGACTATTAAGGAGAGGAAAATGGGTTTTGAGGACTTAATTGGGAAAAATGCTCATACACCCCTTAAACTTTTAACTACCGGTCAAAAGACCCCCTTAACTTTTTTATTGGCCAATTTACTCCTTAAACTATTCATAACTGCCAAATTAATACTTCAGTTAGTCACACGTTAAAACACTAACGGAATAAACACATGCCACTCACGTGGCTTTTAAATACAAACTGAAAAACACCCAAACATCCAAAACCCAACGGAAGAGAAGAGAACCAGTCCAGGTCCGGCAGAGAGAGAGAGAGAGAGACTGCACGCCGTTCATAGCCACTGCCAAGCTTCTCTCCGCCGTCTCGCCGCCCTTGTCCCGGCGGCTCCTTGGTGGTTCCGCCGCACTGTTCAATCTGGGTATGTCTTTTTTTTTTTTTTTTCTTACGTCTTGCTATTTAAATTTTCTAAGAACTTTTATTTTTTTTTAATCTCCATGTGCGAATTTTTATTGTAGAAATTCTTGTTTTGGTTTAATTTCTGGGTTGGGTCTCTATGAAATTCTTGGTTTTTTACTTTCTCCATGTGCCTTTCACCAACTGTTGCATTTGAGTATGCCATAGAGCTGTTTGATTAAATGCCTGAGATAGATATGGCTACTGCTAAGGGGGTTTGGTTGCTTGGTTATCCAATTTTCCAAATATGCTGGCCTTCCAAGTTTCCCTTGCAACCCATTTGCAACAAAAACATATCAAACACGATAATTGGTTCTGTAATGATCCAGAACCAATTATTGTATTTGGAATCAAGCACCTCCTTACTTGAGTTAACCTTGGGTCTGTATTTCCACATAAAGGTTGTCACAGATGTTTAATATCTTATTTCTGCTTAGGTTACTTAGGCCATTAAGTTCTGTATAATTGGATAGGCATAAGCAAAGAATGTAAATTTATATGTTCTTGAAAGATGTTTCATATAGACTCAGTCCGGTGTTTTGGTAGCAATTTTATTCACATCATTTTATTTAAGGCCAGGCCTCCTTTATTAGATCATCTTTTGGTCAACAATCTTTTGGACTATGCAGCTGCTACTTGGTTTCCTTTGTGCGTGCCTGTATGTGTTACATGTTTTCATTAAGAATGTAGCAAATGATGGCTATAATTATGGATTTGTCTGCTATTACTCAAGCAAATCATGTTGATAATGGTGCTAGACATTTTAACCTTTTAATCTATAACCTTATCTATAACCTTTTAATCAATTATGTTTAGTATATTGCCAATATAATGGTGCTAGACATTTGTCCCATGTGTGATAATAGTTTATCAATTTGATGATTCTACTAACTTATTTGGAATCGATGCCTTGTTACTAACCTAATTGGAATCAAGACTACTAAAAGCTTGTCTGTTTATATAGCACTTCAATTATTATTTCTTAATTTTCTCCTTCTTCATGTAGAAATCAACCCTAAATATTTCCCTTATTTGTTTCAGCAAATCAGATAATGTAATTTACAAGCTCAAAAAGATGGGAAAGATTGGGGAGAAAGATATATTGCTGATTTGCGATTACTTCAGTAAGCTTGATCGCAACAACTTTGGAAAGATAACACTACCAGATCTTTAGGAACCTTGTGACTGCAAGAATTATGAAATCTGTTTCTATTCTTTAGATGGAAGAAATGTATAGTTACATTTTTTTTCTTTTTCCATTGATACTTGTAAAGGTTTCAAGTCATATAGGAGCAATGAAAAATATTACAACCATTAAATTGAGAGGCTGCTATGGAGGGTTTGAGTTGTGTGATGTAGATTTGACACTGTAATAATTCAAGTAGTCAACAAGGAAAGTAAACAATCTTAGGATGATCTTACTTCTTCTCTTTATTTTGATTCAAGTTGTATGAGTGATTTGGTTGATGCGTACTTCTTCTCTTTATGCAATAACCACCAAAAATGAATGTGTCCCAATCTGCCATGAATTGAACTTTATGCAATAACTCTAAGAAAATAAATCAATTATTACACTTTTCCAGCAATATTGAAAAACAAAAGTATACTGGCTCCATCAGTATTCTTAAAAGGATCTCAATATGCCATGAATTGAAATATCAAATAAGTGTTCACAAATGGTATATTGTTTGCCAAAAAAATAACACTCAATGAATCAATAATTACACTTTCCAAGAAATATTGAAAAACAAAAGTATACTGGCTCCATCAATATTTTTAGAAGGCTGTGTATCACTAAACAAATTATTGAACTAAAAAATTATTTATTTTCTTGCTGCCACTAAACCTTAGCCTTTCCCTTATCCTTCTTGCTTCCACTAGTGTTGTCCTTTGTACGACTTTGACTTGACTGTTGAGTACCTATATTTGATTGCTGAGTACCCTATAAAAAGCCAAAAAATTTGAAAAAGTTTAACAAAGTAGTACTTGAAATTTGGATGAAAAGTTCAACAAAGTAGTACTTGAAATTTACCAATAATTTTTTACTCCCTTTAGCTCCAGATGTAGATGATTGTTCTAATTGCCCTTTCTTTTTCTTTTTATAAGCCTTCTTGTTGGGGTTATCAGGAGCTTTACAAGTTCTTTGATTATGGCCCCACTGGAAACAATTCCCACATTTCATGGCAGTTCCTTTCTTGCTCACCCTAAATGCATTACTAGGTTCTCCTGCCTCCCTCTTTCTTACCTTCTTATGCTTGCCTACTTTCTTTGTAAATTTTGGGGGCTTGATTAGGTCATAGGGTGTTTTTGGCCATTGTTCATGGCTTGGAAGTGGGCTTATCATCCATTGGTAACAACTTAGGAATGTCTCCTTAGTGTAAGCAATGTCTACATAAGTCTCAAGTTGCTCTCCATGCTCAATTATTGCAGCAGCAGCATGAAAACATGGGATTCCACTCAATCCCCATCTCCCACAACCACAAGTCCTCTCATTCAAGTCCACCACATATCTTCCACCATAAATATACTCCACATCATATTTGGACTCTCCATTCCAACGAGAAATGCAATGTCCAACCTCGCTTTTTATCCTCTCAAGCTTCTTATAGATTCTTGGACAAACCCTCCCTTCATACCTTCTCATATGATCTCTTTTGGTTTGCAACCTTTGCATCAACATCACTCTTATGATCTCCATCATTGTCAACACTGGTTTATCCCTAGCCTCCAAAATCCAAGCATTGAAAGACTCTGCTATATTGTTTACTAGAGTGTCACTCTTGCTTCTTGGATTAAAAGCATGTCTACTCCATGTTCTCACATCTAACTTCACAAGCCACTCATATGCCTTCACATCTAGCTTCTTCAACTCATCCATGTGGAAGTCAAAAGAATTCTTTGTTGTTGCCCTAGCAGCACTCCACATTGCATCTTTGAGTACCTTCCCAGGAAAATCCTTCTTGAAATTTGCATGTAAATGCCTAACACAAAATCTGTGCTCTGCATTAGGCATCAAATCTTTAAAGGTCTCTACTAATCCCTGCCATAAAAAATACGCAAATATACATTAGTTATTCATATTCAGGTTATAGATCATGATATTTTTAAAAAATAAATAAATAATTCACATGCACATTAATTGTTTCTTGCCTTCTGTCAGTCTGAGATAAAGACCCATCCATTCTCATCCACATGTCCAATGTCATCCAACAAGCATTGTAGAAACCAGGTCCAAGAGCTTTTATTCTCAATTTCAACGATAGCAAAAGGGATTGGGAAGATATTATCATTCCCATCCTTTCCAATAGCAACCAGCAACTGTCCACCTGTTGTCCCCTTCAAATGACAACCATCTATCCCAATAAGTGGCCTACAACCTGCTAAAAATCCCCTTTTGCAAGCATCAAGACAAATATACATTCTCTCAAACACATCATTCGTAGTTTGTATCTTCACTGTGCTACCCACATTCCACTTCCTAATAGCAGCTGCATAGTCCCAAAGTCTCTCATACTGCTTCTCCTCAGTACCATGTATCATCTTGAATGCCATTCTCTTAGCCTTCTAACATTGGTCCAAAGTCACATCAACTTCATGGTCCCTAAACACTGCACCCTTCAATGCATTTGCTGTCCAAGTATGATCATCTCTAAAGAATGGCAAATATTTATTGGCTAGCCACCTTGAAGAAATCTTACTATTCTTATGATCCTTGCCACACGTATGAATGCTTTTAAAACTTTTGATTTGAAAGGCATCTCCCATTTGTGTTTGGGATGCATGTATCTTCCAACCACATTTTTTTTTACATACAGCTGTCACTCTCCACTTATCATTGTGCTTATACTCAAAATCATGTTTTTCTTTAATACACCACTCCTTTAGTGCCTCATTGAAGATGACATGTGATGCAAATTTTTGATCCTTCACTAGCTGTACATTCTCCATGCTAATGCGCTGGTTAAACTCAGGGAACCTAGGCCTTGAATTCCCTTCATCATCAGATGACCCTTCTGCACTCCTTAACTCATCACTATCCCCATGATCTGAATCTCCTTCACCATTCCAAACTCCCTCAAGCTGCTTGCCTCCAATTGCTCTATTGATTCCATCATCCTCCATACCAAAATCTTCAATTATATCATCATCAGATTCAGAAAAATCACTCAAATTGTAATCTTCGTCATCCTCGTCATCCTCCACATCAATTGGAACATTAACAATTTCAGATTGGCCATCAGCCTCAATAGAATCATATTGGGATTGAGGGGCTTGTACATTTGGCATAGAAGGTGAATTTATAGGGAGTGACAGTGTACTTTCATCCATGGCTACAATACAAAATTAACAAGAACATTAATAGAAGAGCTGGAGAAAACATAATTAAAAAAAAAAAAAACAATATAGAGAATAGTGAGAAAAAAAATATAACAATTTGCTCATGCACATGTGCATGATTGCTGCTAGTTCAATTCACATAATTCAAAATATTACAACATGCTAGCTTAGTCAGTAGACCATATGGCTGGAATCATTACACCGAGACCCAGTATCTTTAACACTAACCAAAAGCCATATCTTTAACAGTAAACTATATATTACATATTAATATTACTTAGCTGCACCCAGCATCTTTAGGGGAAAAAAAAAAAAAAAAAAAGATGCACTTAGCAACAGTAGAAAAATGTAAAAATTAATAATATTCTTTTGAATGGATCCATATTCCAAAGTATTTAGAAACCTTAAATCAGTTGAGTTACAAAGACATTCGGCGATCAAATTCCCTCTATCCCAACTAATGAATTATCATAAAAAATAAACTTATTTGGATCAAACTAGGTAAAATCTTTAGTGACTTAATGCAAATTTTGAAACTATGTTTATGATTTTTCAGTATCAACTGCTTCGTCATTGCAAATGTTGCATAAGATGGTTGTTAAGACATTAAGACCGTAAGGCTTACTTACAAAGTGACCTTGCCTGAACATATGGAAAAACTACATTATCTTCTCATAATAAAAAAGAAAAGTGCTACACTAATTCTATAGTGTAATTAAACATGGCAAGTTTGGACCAAACTGGAACACACTAAAAATACCAAGGGATTCATAAACAGGATTTTGGATATTCATGATCAATCCTTATGTAGCTCTGCATTATTTCTTGGATGGATACAAGGCATATTTGCAAGTGACAAAATTAATGAAATTTCTCTAATTGAAGATTTAGTTATTGGCTTCTGGATCATTACAGAACCAATTATTGTGTTTGATATTTTTTTGTAGCAAATGGGTTGCAAGGGAAACTTAGAAGGCCAGCATATTTGGAAAATTGGATAACCAAGCAACCAAACCCCCTTAGCAGTAGCCATATCTCTCTCAGGCATTTAATCAAACAGCTCTATGGCATCCTTAAATGCAACAGTTGGTGAAAGGCACATGGAGAAAGTAAAAAACCAAGAATTTCATAGAGACCCAACCCAGAAATTAAACCAAAACAAGAATTTCTACAATAAAAATTTGCACATGGAGATTAAAAAAAAATAAAAGTTCTTAGAAGATTTAAATAGCAAGACGTAAGAAGAAGAAGAAGAAAAAAAAAGACATACCCAGATTGAACAGTGCGGCGGAACCACCAAGGCGCCGCCGGGACAAGGGCGGCGAGACGGCGGAGAGAAGCTTGGCAGTGGCTATGAACGGCGTGCAGTCTCTTTCTCTCTCTCTCTCTGCCAGACCTGGACTGGTTCTCTTCTCTTCCGTTGGGTTTTGGATGTTTGGGTTTTTTTTAGTTTGTATTTAAAAGCCACGTGAGTGGCATGTGTTTATTCCGTTAGTATTTTAACGTGTGACTAACTGAAGTATTAATTTGGCAATTGTGAATAGTTTAAGGAGTAAATTGGTCAATAAAAAAGTTAAGGGGGTCTTTTGACCAGTAGTTAAAAGTTTAAGGGGTGTATGGGCATTTTTCCCGACTTAATTTGAATGAATGAGGGTGATTCAATGTGGAATGGATGGCATCAATTAGTTTTTTTAAATGGGTATAAAAATATGGTGGTCTACAATAATATAAAAAAAATAATTAGAGAATTGTGCTGAACTTCAAAGAAAATCCCTACAATATTTCCAAAATACAAATTGGTCAAAAGTTTTAAATGAGAGTCGAAACTTCTATTTATGGTGTTTTACACCATATATAGGATACTTGGCATTAGAAGATTGGTCCTCTAAAATATCCCAGAAATGTCACCATCAATGTAAAGGCTTTTGTACCTTGAATTCTTAAAAATTGCAACAAAATACAAGTTCGAGAGGATAATGCAAAAATTGGCATGGGCCTTGCAAAATATCCTAGCTATTGCAAACTCCTTATATCACTTTGGCAAGCATCATTTGATCTTTGCATTTGATAGAATACTCTATTCACCTTGGAAATTCATTCAAGATTGCATCACAATGAAAGATGCCTTATTAACTTTTAGAATACTCTATTCCAACTTGGCAAGGGGACATTCATACTTTCTTTAGCTTAGGATCCATAGTATGAATCCATGAGAACTTGAAATAACCAAAGAAAAACCTCACCAAGTGATTGCAAGCCTTTATTCACCTTGTATTTGCCTATCAATGACTTATAATTAATAAAAATAATGAAATTTTTTATTTTTTATAAATAAAATAAAAAATTATTTCTCATAAAAATATATTATAATTTTTTTATATTATTTATCTATTTATAGATCATATTTATTTTTAGGCACCACATTGTTATCCCTACACAAAAGTACTCCATTCAATTACCAAATTAACATCATTTATTAGTACTTTTGACTAGCAATTACCCAATCCCCCACCCAACATATTGTAAGTCTAGAAGAGATAATGTTAATAAAAACACTATCTATTCAAAAAGTGCATCAAGCTAGAAGAGTTCAATATCTCCAAAGTAGTCAACTTCAAGCTAAGAGTTATGTTCTATGATAAAACTAAATAGTTCAATATCTCCAACATAATCAACTTCAAGCTAGAATAATCAACCATCACTTGCCAATACTATCATTCCTCTAATTTTCTATTTTTATTTTTGAAGTAACTCACAAGTATCAAATTGATGGTAAAAAACAAATACACAAGAAAGGGGAAAAAAAAATAAGAAAGAAAACATCAAAATAATAAGCTAAAAGAAAAAAAAATGCCAAAAATACTATTCCCTTTCTATCATTAAGCACAACCCTCCCCCCAATTTATCTAATATATTGTACTCAATGTACAATGAAAGTACCTAAAAGAAAGATAGAGAGAGTACCTCCATTTCCATGAAATTTAGCTACATGAGATAGAACTATAAAATAAAACATGACAAATGTTTGGATCAATAAGGGAAAGAAAATAGGAATAATAACCTATTATAGAAAATGTTAGTAGAACAAAATACAACTAAAATAGAATGTGTCAAAAAGGAAAATAATGACAAAAAACATCCACATCTCTCATCCCTCACTAATAAAAGCAATACTAGAGTCAACCAATGCATCAAAAGTAACAATTGTAAAGAGAGACTCTATTCCCAAGGAAACTACATCGTAAGGATACTAAATAACCAATAAAGCTACCTATTGAAATTCCATATCCATAGTAGTGGTCTATGTTAACTCTATAGAGTTTAATATCTCAATCAAGTGCTCCATCTCAACTATGTTGGAGTGAAATTGGTCACCAAAAGAACCAAGCATATGTGATTAACTATACTATTGAAAAGACTAGGGCTTTAGTCTCTAGAACTAACCAGATAGGGTATAAGAGCAATTTCCATGATATCTAACAAGTGAATGAGTTTGCCCATCCAATGTCCTCATGCATGCAGACCTATAAGATTTCTTGCCATTAATCTAAACATTGTGCCAACTTTAATAGAAGGAAGCAATGGAGACACCAACATCAATGGAAACTGTAGATGAATGATAGGTTACAATTATTAAATTGTCATACTCAAATCATCAATCTTTTGGAAAAGAGTCTCCTAAGTATGTTGGAAGTCATCTTGTGTACCTTAAATGATATCCACTCTAGTCAAGAGCTGCATAACATCAAATATAGAAAAATCATAAGTGGTGACGTAGGTAGTGTCTATAACTGAGTAAATGTGCTAGTTGGAAGAGTATTGAAGGTAATAGTAAAATAATAGTCATAGTGAATGAAGTTAAAACAATTAAAACTAGCATTAGAGGTGGTATAAGAACAAATGAAAGCTTATTACCTTTATCATATGGTATATATTTAGCAAGGGAAATGTATTATGTAGCATTTGTAACAATTGTAAGCCTTTTCTTACTACACTATGTACAAAAATAATTTCTGATGTCACTATTTATGGTGTCGCTTTTAAAATAATGACACTATAGGGTTTATAATTAATAAAGGTGACACATCTTATAAAAAATCTTCAATTGAGGTAGTTAGATGATGCTAGTTTTATATTTATAGTGTCATTTTTCGGGAAGTAGCATCATATAAAATAAACAGTTTTTGATATTATAACTCAATGAGGCCACTTGAGCCCACTTTTAGAATTAATAATGAGGGACAATGTATAAAAAGCCCATTGTTTGCACATATACCCACAATCCAAAAAGTCTCATTACACAACCTTATATATAAAAATATAATCTTCTTCTACCTTATCTCTTATCCATAGTCAACACACTTACAACCGACATTCTCTTAGATATATCAATTTTTTTCTTTTATTAATGTCATTATATTGATTGTTTCAGCATCTCTATACTGTGTTTTTTGTGAACTGCGCTTTCTTGAGTTGTAGGAAACAAAAACTTAGGTTTAAACTTCTACCATAGAAGAAACCTATAGATTAATTGATTTTTTAATTTAAATCAAACACATGGCTGACTCCTTAAAAATGAGTGAAAAAAAAAAGAAAAAAATGAATGATTTTAAATGTGTATCTGTGTGAGAATGAGAGGTACAAAATTTCATTGAGATGTACTGCCACATAATCTTCATTCCTTCCCAAAAACAAGTGAAAAAAAAAATGAATGATTTTTTTCATGTGTATCTAAGTGGGAATGAGAGATACAAAATTTCGTTGAGATGGAGTGCTGCCACATGATCTTTATCCTTGATTAAACCCAACATATTAAATCCAATAACTCTCTCCCTAAAAACGAGTGAAAAAAATAGGAAAAAAGAATGAGTTAAAAAAAAAAAGGAATTATTTTTTAATGTGTTTTTAAGGAGAATGAGATATACAAATTTTCGTTGAAATGCACTGCCATGTGTTCTTCATCCTCTTCATTAAGCTCAACATATTAAACCTAATAACTCTCTCTTTTAAGCCTTCCAATGAAATACCTACAGTACCCAACTCAAAATAAGACAACTTAAGCCCCATTAGCCAACAACCCATATTTTGTGAGAGAATGCCATTAAACAATCCCAATTTGATAATCTTGACATGTATTTGACTTAAAAATAAATTTCTATTTTATAGTTCAAAGAATAAAATCATGTTTGAAAATTATTCTTAAAAACTTATTTAGAAAAAAAAAACGGTTTTCTAACATAGAAATATTTTTTTAGAATTTAAAAAATATATTTAAAAACATTTGATAGAAATCTAGGCATGTATTTGACTTAAAAATAAATTTTTATTTTATAGATCAAAGAATAAAATCATGTTTGAAAATTATTCTTAAAAACTTATTTAGAGTAAAAACAATTTTCTAAGATATAAATTTTTTTTTAACTTAGAAAGTATATTTGAAAACATTTGATAGAAAACCTTTTTTTTTTTTTAATGTCAATAAGTTGTCTTTCTCTTAATTTAATTGTAATCAATTTGCTTATATGCATATAAAAAAATATACTATCATATTTAATAATATTTTGATTGTTATGTTGGAATTTTTATGTGTGGACTTACATAATCAATTTGATAATATCATAAATCAGTATTAATTTATTTTTTGCATTGTGGTCCATAATAGGACTGGACACATATTGTTGCTTGATTTTTTATGGGCTCACCCTAATTCACTTGACTGGCCCATTAAGTCAAGTCGTCCAAATAAAGTGTGTAATGTGTAATATATATATATGAATTTATATATATATATATAAAGAGAAGAGAGAGAGAGAGAGAGAGAGAGAGAGAGAGAGAGAGAGAGAGAGAGAGATGTGTGTGCATTTTGGAGAGCATCCTCTTTTCTTCTCTTGGAGAGCACTCCCGGCAAACACACACACACTTGCACTTTGGACTGAATGATGGGAGACAAGGGAAGAGCTCATTGATCCCCAATTCTCGGACCATCACGCACCCGGAAAGCAGCTTATTGGATATCAGAGGGAGAAGAAATGGCTTCCCATGGCATAAACCAAGGTAACCGGTTGAATTTTTGCTATTAAATGCATGCTTAAATGTTAACATGTGATCCTATAATATTTCAATTCTCTTCAATTGGTATCAGCGCTAGCATGGTTGACATTTGAGTTGCAATTTTGGGTTAATTTTTTATTTCTCGTTTTCTAGTTATGGAAGACATTTTTTGGGGTTTTTTTTTTTTTCGTTTGGTGTTAATTCTTGGTTTTCAAGCCCGATTGAGGTTGGAGACTTGTAGAGAATGTTGTTTGGAGCAAAACCCATCAATTTTTGTGATTTTTGGAGCTCATTTGATGATATTTCGAAAATTAGGGTTTGTTTGGTTCTTGCTATTATGCGTTTTTTTGTGCATTTTTTTGGGTTTGGATTGAAGGATTGATGTTTGAGGATGGAAATCTAAGTATTTTTGTCGAAAAATGCGCAAAATTTTGGGCGAAATATTTTTTCTTCTTCTCCAGAACCAGGCCGTGTTCAGCTGGAGGAGAAGATGAACAGTCCCATGCTGACGTCATCATGACGTCATAAAAAAAACAATTTTTTGTTTTGTTTGCCTTGGTATTCTTGGATTGATTATGCATATGTTAGAATTATTATGCATTTGTTAAAATTGACTTTATTGGGACAATTATTATAATTATTGTTTTTATGGTATAATTTTTATTTTATACCAATAATGTTGTCCAAGGTCAATTTTGTTAACTATTTAAATTTATTGTGGCAATAAATAACACTTATGTGATTGCATATCGCAATTCCAAGTGTGTCAAATTGCGCAAATTAAATATTTCAGTTTATCATGACAATAGTGAACATATATGTGGTTGCCTATCGTGACCCTATATGTGTCAAATTGTCTTTGCTGAGATAATTTAACTCCCACATTTAGTTGCTTTATTATTGTGAGTACTAAAATCCATACGAGTATTGTAATTGTCCTATCGATGATAATAATACTTGGTAGGATGCTTAGATTGGTGAAGGAAATTAATTGTATATTATGAACCGTACTAATTTTCTTTGCCATTTCGGTAATAAAATTAGTACATCTTGGTTGTAATATTTAATTAGTTGTCCTTACCGCTGTGGAATTTTCAAAATTCCAAGCTATTGCTAAATTGAGAAATTATGGAAACTAGCAAATGCATGATATTGTAATAACATGCATATTGTTGAATTTTGCTATTTTCTAGCTACCAGCAATCCTAGTATTTCTCTGCAATTGTCTGCCATCAAACCTCTTACTGTAAATAATTTTGAAGAATGGTTTGAGTCCTTTAACATTGATTACTACTCAAAAAGTGCTATTTCATAGCTTGTAATTAACTCTTTTAAACACTTTTGAGTAGTAGTTATTGCCTTTTAACCCAATTAACATGTTAAGGACCCTTGCAATCACTTCTAATCAATTTGTGTTAAGTTTTGGTGTTTTGATAGCTTTTTGATCACCAAAGCAATATGAGATTGAGGAGAGTTATTTGGAATCCATGGCAAAGCAATGGAAAGCTCAGAAACATTAAGAACCGAAGCTTTGAAGTCCTTTGCCATAAGCAAATCCGGAATGTAAAAAGGAGAGAAGCAAAGAGGAAAACAGAGTGAAGAAAATAGAGGACAGCAGCTACAGTCTTCCTTCGCACTTTTGGAGCACTTCTCGAAGTACATTTTCTACATGCTACATACCATTTCAAAGCTCAGGAAGTCAAGAATCCAACGCTTCAAACTGTGTACGATTTGGAGCTGAAATGAGAAAGTTATAGCCATTGGAAGCCAATCACTCCAAGTTGAAGGAAGGATTTAGCAAAGTGTTGCGAAATCACCCTTTTGTTGCGGAATGATTTTGCAGCCTTTTTGCACAGTGCTATGGATTTCCCCTGAAGTTTCACGATGTGATGGAAGCCAAACACCACAAGATGAAAGCCAACTTCGCAGCGGTGCGAAATCAGCTGGTTGCTGTGGAGTAATTTCGCAGCCCTTTTGGTACATCTGCGAAATCTCGCAGACCTCATTTTGCACAGTGCAACGGTCCTAAAGCTTCCCGATAGTTGTGCACCGACTCTTTTAGATCTTTTCTTCTGATATTTTTGTGTCTAAATTTCCATTTTCTCCTTGTATTCAGCCACTCATGTAATTCCTTAGCTAGGAAGTATCCAAGGAAGGGTAAATTACCTTCCTATATAAACTCTCAGGGAGACTCTCGGAGGAGCTTGTTCCAGGAGATCCATCATATATAATATATCATATATAGAATCAACGAACAGAGCACTTGCTCTGTTTTTCATATATATTCTTGTTTTCTCGTTAGTTTTCTTTCTAGCTAATCAAACTCTAAGGATTTTTCCTCAGAGGATGAGAGGCTAGGCTCTTTGTCTCTTGGAGTGAAGAAAGCCGGGTAAGTTCCCTCATGCATAAATTGGAAGTTTTGTTGTTTTAGTTTTTAATGAAGAGAAAGTGTGAACCGTTAATGGTTTTTATCTTTTTAGTTAACTTAAAACGCCTTTAAATCACCTGGGCCAACACTTGGTAAGGCAAGTGATCTCCGTCCATGGAGATTCACTAGTTTACCCCTTGCGAGCCTCTGGGAGGTGACTTGAAGGTAGGATTTTCTTGAATAGCCAACACTTGGTAAGCTTTTGGACTCCAAGGAGACATCCATTAGTTATCTCTTGCGAGCTTTTGACGGGTAATCCAAGGTTAAAGATCACCTTGAATGGCAAGTGCTAGGTGAGAGGTATGAGCCATTGCAAGGTGTATCAGTGAGAGGGATTTAGTGTTTGAACCCATTAATGGGAAGCATCTGTACAACACCGGTTGGAAAAAGAACTATATGTTAATTCTCTAATGCGAGGAAACGAAACAAGTGACCGGAACTCCCTTTTTGTATGAGGAATCTGAGCCTAGTGATCTGAAACTCCAAGAAACACTTTTCTAAGTAAAATCAGTTACTATTTTTGGTTAGTTTAAAACCAAACCTTTTTTTTTCATTCAAACATCTTTATGTTTTCTTTTAAAGCTAACCTTGAAATGAAAAGGCACCAATTCATCTTTGAAATAATATCATTTGTGAAGTGAAAACCCATCCCAGTGAACTATCCTAGAGCCACTATGCTATAGTAGCTTTGTCTTTGCTACCCTAGTATATGGTGTAATAGGTTATAAATTTTGTTGATTACTCCCTCAATTAAGGAGCACCAGCTGGACACTAATCAGCTGAGACACCAATTAGGCATGAATCAAATGGCGCCGTTGCCGGGGATGGTGCCACTTTGCAGTGATATCAACTTTCTAGAGTACTTGTGATCTTCATCACAAGTTTGGTGACTTTTTCTTTTCCTTTTTACTAACTCTTTTTATTTCTTTATTTTTCTTTGTTCATATGTTAGTATATCTTTTATTTAGTTTTTAGTTAATCTTAATATTTTTTTTTCTTTAGAATTTTATTTTCTTTTATTTTCTTTTGTTTTCTCTGTTTTTAATTCACAAATTGCTAGTTGTGCATGCCATATTGAATATGAGATAACAGAGGAAGCCATGAACTTCATCAGTTATGAGGCTGAATTTTCAAGAGAATGGGCTGAACCGAATGCTAGAGATATGGGAAGAATGACGTCTCAACCTAAAGCTAAGGGTGAGATATATATTTTGAATGACGGAATGGACATGAAGGCAAAGATTGCAGCTATGGAAAGAAGATTGGAAGAGCTGGAAATGAACCAGATGCAAGAAGTGCAAGCCATCTCTCAAACACCATTGCAAGCTATGCCTTGTGCCATTTGTCTATCTTATGAGCACTTGGTGGAAGAGTGTTCTACCATACCAACAGTGGAGAGGGAAATGTTTGGTGATTGCAACACCTACAGTTCCAATTGGAGGGACCATCCAAAGTTCTCTTGGAAACCACAGCCACCTCAGTATCAACAACCTGCTCAAGCACCACAGCAAGCCTCAAACCTTGAACAAGCTATGATGAATCTTAACAAGGTCATGGAAGATTTTGTTGGAGACCAAAAATCCATCAATGCTCAACTCAGTCAAAGAATTGATAGTGTAGAGAGTTCATTGAACAAAAAGATGGATGAAGTGCAAAATGATCTATCTCAGAAGATAAATAATCTCCAAGATTCAATCTCAAGGTTTGCCAACCTCAAAACAATGCAAGAGAAAGAAAACTCTCCTTCTCAACCTTATCAAAATTCCATGAGTATCCATGAAATGGAGGCTAAGGAGGGAGAATCTTCACAAAAGAGGGAAGTCAAAGCCGTGATCACTCTAAGGATTGATAAAGAGGTTGATTTGGCCACATTCAAACAAGAGCATGAGGTTGAGAGTGAAACAGAGAAAGAAAAGAGGGAGGAAATCAAAGGAAAGAGAAAGGGGAAAAGGATAGAGAAAGATGGCTATGATGCTATTGGACATGAAGAACCACAGAGGATAGTCATCAAGGAAGAAATGATGAAACAAATGCATCCGCTTTTTCTCCAAGCTTTGTATGGCAAAAAGGGAATTGGTTTTGTTGCCATCATACACAGCAAGTCTCAAGTGAAGGATGCAAACTTCATATGGGATCCGGGCAAGCTAAATCAGGATCAAAATTTTTTGATGGACTTAGTCTTTCTTAAGACTAACTAGTCCATAGCTTTTTGTTTTACTTATTACTTGTTTTAATTTTGATTTCAATGTTTTAATTTTGATTTAAATGCTTTAATTTTGATTTTAAAGCTTTAATTCTACTTTGTTTTGATGTAATATAGGTTTTTGGATGATCAAAATCAGGAGGAATTGCAAAGAAATTGAAAGGAAATTTTTCGGAGCGAGAAAAGGGCAAAAACAGGGTAAAAACAGGGGTCTGCGAGATTTCGCAGCCTCTGCGAAATTGGCACTTTGCTGCGAAACCGTTTCGCAACTCAATTGACTCCTCTGCGAAAATTTTCGCAGCTGCGAATCCAAGAATGGCACACGAGTGCCACTTCGCAGCACAGAAGCCCCCATTTCGCAGCTGCGAAGTGGGTTGCGAAGCTCTAAGGAGTGAAAAATCCCAATTCCGCAGCAATAACTCCATTCCGCGGGGTGTTTCGCAGCTGCGAAACCGATTTTTGGCACACGAGTACCATTTGGAAGCCCCGTACACTCATTTCGCAGCTGCGAAAATGGCTGCGAAACCTCCATACCTTAAAATCCTTCAGCGCGCACACCATGAACAGACATGTCACAGCCGCACCCCCATTTCGGAAACTATTGGACACATTTGGATCACTTTCCAAAGTTCATTTCATGCATACCATATATCATTTGAAAGCTTGGGAAGTCAGGAGTCCATAGCTTCAAACGGTGCTCGATTTGGATTTGAAACAGAAAAGTTATGGCTATTTGAAGATGACTGTGCAAACCATGAGCGGAAATGTCGCACCTCCATTTTGCTACTGTTGGACACATTTTTGAAGCACTTCCTGGAGCTCAAATTATGCATACCATATCTCGTTTCAAATCTTGGGAAGTCAGGAGTCTAGCGCTTCAAACGGTATGCAATTTGGAGGTAAAATGAAGAAGTTATGGCTGTTTGAAGACGAGCGCGCAAAGCTGAGCGGGAATTTCACAGTCGAGACGCCATTTGGAAGGGTGTTTCGCAGCTGCGAAACCACTTTTTGGCACACGAGTGCCATTTTGCAGCACAGTGACCCTCATTTCGTAGCTGCGAAATGGGCTGCGAAATTTTTTTCCTTTTTTTCATCACTTTTGGGCTGCGAAATCATCTCCAAGCTTCAAAATGGCTGCCAAATCACCTCCAAGCTTAGAAATGGCCTTCAAATTGTGAAATTGACTTGAAAAATGGAGGGAAGTTTGCAAAAACACCTTGCAAAGCCAAGGGAAGTTGCTAAAATGCCAACAGAGCCCCACGCACCAGCTGAGTACCCTCTGGAACTCATGAACAGCCACCTTTCTCCATTTCAGCCATGGCCAAGACTAGAGGAGATCCCCGCGCACCCTGAGATCACACACATGAAGCCTCTCATTCCATTTCTTACCTCCTTAAAACCATCAGAGCCCATAGCTCCAGCTGAGGAGACTATGCCACCTAAGGAGACTACCAGAACAGAGGCCAAAGTCCTGATCCAATCCACTCAAGAGGCCACCACAGATGCATCAGTTCCACAGGACCCTTCCATTACTTGATCATCTTTTTATTTTTTGTATTTACTTATTATATTAGTATAGATAATTCCATGTTTTGATGTCTTATATTCTGGGATTGGATGTATTACTGATGATACATCATATATAGACATCAATTCTTGTTTAAACTTGACATTTTTCTATTTCCTCTACTCACTAACTCTTATGTTTTTTTTGAAACATGTGGTTTCTCCTATATGACTCATACTCCATGTCACTAAGGAGGTACCACTTCCTCCCTATTTTTTAATCGCTTTTGTCACATTGAGGACAATGTTCAGCTTGGTTGGGGAGAGAGTTGAGGAAGTAAGTATTGCTATTAATGCTAAGTTATTTTGGTAATTTAGTTGTTTTTTGTTTAATTTTTAAAAATTTTTAAGTTTTTTTATTCTACTCTCCATGGTTATTAAGGAAAAATTTTCAAAATGAAAAGGGAGAAATTGAATTTTTGTCTTTTTACTTAACTTAGAGTTTGAATTATGCTTACAAAAGTGGTTCAATTGTTGAAACTTCTATTGAATTCAACCTTAGTTCTTCCACTTTAAGCTTATCACACACTGTGCACAATAGGTTCCGAGTATAAGATGAAAAACTATTTCCCTCTTGACTTAGGAAAATTTTAGACTTGGTACCTTTGACCTCATTTAATAGTGTTGAGACACCTTATAAAAGGTTAGTGAGCCTTTGAAAAAAGAAAGAAAGCAAAATGTTTGTTTGCCTTGAAACCCGAGCAAGGTCTGAGGGGTATATGGTGAAAATCTTTGAAGCCTGGTGCCCTAAGCCTTCATTGGTTGGGAGCCACCGACTTCAATGCTCGTTACAAGGGTGAATAGGTGGAGTTTAACATACTGTAGGTGCTTGGGTATTAAAATTCATTCTCAAAAGTCCGGGGTGAAATCCGAGAAGTTAGTGGTTGAAAAATCCTTAAAGCTTGATGCCCTAAACCTTAATTGGTTGGGAGTCATCGATGGACCCCCGTTACATGGACAATTTAGAAAAGAATGCCTTTAAGCCTTGTACTCCTACAATGAAAAAAAATTGTGAAAGAAAAGAGGTGCGTTCTTAGCCTATTGGAGGTTGATTAGTTTGCTAAGCTTTGAAAAGAACTAGGTTGAGGGGAGAGATTAGCTTGACATACTATATCCGGAAACTAATAAGTAACACTTAGATTTTTGTGGAAGAGTAAGGTTTGATCCTTTGGAAGTGGAAATTATTTTGAAGCTTAAATTTGCATAATGCCTACTCTTTATGAATTGTGACTAAGCAAGTTATTTGATAGCTCTTATTGAAGTTTGAGTTTTATTTCTTTAATGTTCCATGTGAGAGTTAGATCATCATGCCACTTGAAAATTGTTTTTTGATCAGCATGATGTTGTAAATTATGGTACTTTTATTTTATTTTTCTCTCCTTCATTGCTAAGGGACTAGCAATATGTCGGTTGGGGGGAGTGATTACTACTAAAAAAGTGCTATTTCATAGCTTGTAATTAACTCTTTTAAACACTTTTGAGTAGTAGTTATTTCCTTTTAACTCAATTAACATGTTAAGGACCCTTGCAATCACTTCTAATCAATTTGTGTTAAGTTTTGGTGTTTTGATAGCTTTTTGATCACCAAAGCAATATGAGATTGAGGAGAGTTATTTGGAATCCATGGTAAAGCAATGGAAAGCTCAGAAACATTAAGAACCGAAGCTTTGAAGTCCTTTGCCATAAGCAAATCCGGAATGCAAAAAGGAGAGAAGCAAAGAGGAAAACAGAGTGAAGAAAACAGAGGACAGCAGCTACAGTCTTCCTTCGCACTTTTGGAGCACTTCCCGAAGTCCATTTTCTACATGCTATATACCATTTCAAAGCTCAGGAAGTCAAGAATCCAACGCTTCAAACCGTGTATGATTTAGAGCTGAAATGAGGAAGTTACAGCCATTGGAATCCAATCACTCCAAGCTGAAGGAAGGATTTAGCAAAGTGTTGCGAAATCACCCTTTTGTTGCGGAATGATTTCGCAGCCTTTTTGCACAGTGCTATGGATTTCCCCTGAAGTTTCACGACGTGATGGAAGCCAAACACCACAAGATGAAAGCCAACTTCGCAGCGGTGCGAAATCAGCTGGTTGCTGTGGAGTAATTTCGCAGCCCTTTTGGTACATCTGCGAAATCTCGCAGACCTCATTTTGCACAGTGCAACGGTCCTGAAGCTTCTCGATAGTTGTGCACCGACTCTTTTAGATCTTTTATTCTGATATTTTTGTGTCTAAATTTCCATTTTCTCCTTGTATTCAGCCACTCATGTAATTCATTAGCTAGGAAGTATCCAAGGAAGGGTAAATTACCTTCCTATATAAACTCTCAGGGAGACTCTCGGAGGAGCTTGTTCCAGGAGATCCATCATATATAATATATCATATATAGAATCAACGAACAGAGCACTTGCTCTGTTTTTCATATATATTCTTGTTTTCTCATTAGTTTTCTTTCTAGCTAATCAAACTCTGAGGATTTTTCCTCAGAGGATGAGAGGTTAGGCTCTTTGTCTCTTGGAGTGAAGAAAGCCGGGTAAGTTCCCTCATGCATAAATTGGAAGTTTTGTTGTTTTAGTTTTTAATGAAGAGAAAATGTGAACCTTTAATGGTTTTTATCTTTTTAGTTAACTTAAAACGCCTTTAAATCACCTGGGCCAACACTTGGTAAGGCAAGTGATCTCCGTCCATGGAGATTCACTAGTTTACCCCTTGCGAGCCTCTGGGAGGTGACTTGAAGGTAGGATTTTCTTGAATAGCCAACACTTGGTAAGCTTTTGGACTCCAAGGAGACATCCATTAGTTATCTCTTGCGAGCTTTTGACGGGTAATCCAAGGTTAAAGATCACCTTGAATGGCAAGTGCTAGGTGAGAGGTATGAGCCATTGCAAGGTGCATCAGTGAGAGGGATTTAGTGTTTGAACCCATTAATGGGAAGCATCTGTACAACACCGGTTGGAGAAGGAACTATATGTTAATTCTCTAATGCGAGGAAAAGAAACAAGTGACCGGAACTCCCTTTTTGTATGAGGAATCTGAGCCTAGTGATCTGAAACTCCAAGAAACACTTTTCTAAGTAAAATCAGTTACTATTTTTGGTTAGTTTAAAACCAAACCTTTTTTTTCATTCAAACATCTTTATGTTTTCTTTTAAAGCTAACCTTGAAATGAAAAGGCACCAATTCATCTTTGAAATAATATCATTTGTGAAGTGAAAACCCATCCCAGTGAACGATCCTAGAGCCACTATGCTATAGTAGCTTTGTCTTTGCTACCCTAGTATATGGTGTAATAGGTTATAAATTTTGTTGATTACTCCCTCAATTAAGGAGCACCAGCTGGACACTAATCAGCTGAGACACCAATTAGGCATGAATCAAACGTGCATATGACTCTGCAAAATCTGGACTTGGCTTTGAGGGTTGATGAGCCAAGTAAGCCCACTGATGTGAGCATTGCAGATAAAAGATCATTTTATGAAAGATGGGAGCACTCCAACAAGAGTTGTTTGATGGTGTTGAAATACACTATGGATAAATCTATCAAAGAATGTGTGCTAAAGACGGAAAGGGCCAAAGACTTCTTGGAATATGTGAAGGCCAATTATACCAAGGTTGATAAGGCAAAAATGGAAACTCATTTGAAGCTTCTCACAACTACTGTATATGATGGAGTCAATGGGGTTAGAGATCATATCATCAAGCTAAGACACTACTTCAACAAGGCAAATGAGATGAAAGTGGAGTTGGGTGAAAAATTTCTGAAATGGTTGATACTTGAGTCTCTTCCTGTTTTCTTTGATGCAATGAAGTTGACTTACAATGCCTTGAAGGAAGAATGGACTCTGGAGGAGTTGATGTCCATTGTAGTGCAACATGAAGTCTCACTGAAAAAAAATGAGACTCACTCCCTTGCTCTTGTAACTGATCAAGTCAGTAATATGAAGAAAAAACCTCCACACAAGAATTTTGGAGGCTTTAAGCAGTTCAAGAGGAAAGGGAATTCAAATCAAGGAACCTCCAATGCATTTGCTTCTTCTAATGCTACAAAGAGTGAGAAATTCAAGGGGAAGTGCAACTTTTGCCATAAGATTGGCCACAAGCAAGTGGATTGCTTCCAATTTAAAAATTGGCTAGAGAAAAAACAGAAAGGTGAAATTGTGGTTGTGGTTCATTTGAATGCAAACATGATTGAGACAAATATTGTTGATGTTCATGCCAATTCTTGGTGGTTAGATACTGGTGCCACTATTCATGTCACTAATTCTTTGCAGGAGATGACAAACAAAAGGAGGCCGTCAAAGCATGAAGAATGTGTGTATATGGGTGACGGAAGCAAAGTGAAAGTGGAATTTTTTGGCATGATAAAGCTAAAGTTGATCACATAAAGTTTTTTGTTGTTACACAATATGGCTTTCATACCCTCACTTCGGAGGAATCTGATTTCTGTATCTTTTTTGGATAGACTTGGTTATTCTTTTCACTTTGGAGGTGGAAAAGTGGATATTTTTTGCAACTCAGTCTTAATTGGCAATGGTGTTTTGTTTGGAAATCTTTATAGTCTCAGCTTGCATCATGGTTCATTATGTGATTCATCTTCTGTTAATTCTGTTATTGGTTGCAAGCATGCTAGAATGAATTTGAGTTCTTCCATGTTGTGGCACAAACGCCTAGGTCATATTTCTAGGCAAAGATTAGAGAGATTGGTTAAAGATGGTGTGCTTTCTAATCTTGATTTCTCAGACTTCGAAACTTGTGTTGTTTGCTTAAAGGGGAAGATGACAGTAAAAACCAGAAAGGAGAAGATTGATAGGTGTGGAAGTACTTTAGACTTGATCCACATAGATATATGTGGTCCTTTGACACCAACTGCTTTAGGGGGTTATAAATATTTCATCACTTTTATTGATGATTTCTCTAGATTTGGTTATATTGAACTAATTCATGAGAAATCTGACTCCCTGAATGTGTTTAAAGCCTTTAAGGCTAATGTGGAGTTGCAGTTGGGAAAGCCCATTAAAGTTGTGAAGTCTGATAGAGGTGAGTATTATGGGAGATATGATGAGATTGGATGGAATCCTGGACCATTTACTAAGTTTCTGTTGGAATACGGCATTGATGCGAGATATACAATGCCAGGCACTCCTCAATAGAATGGGGTTGCAAAAAGGAGGAATCGCACATTGTTAGATATGGTGAGGTGCATGTTGTCCAATTCCTCTTTACCAGAATTTCTGTGGGGTGAAGCCTTAAGGACTACGACATATATTTTGAATCAAGTGCTCAGTAAGTCTGTGGCTAAGACACCTTATGAGCTATGGTCAGGAAAGAAACCTAGCCTTCACCATTTCCATGTTTGGGGATGTAAGGCTGAGGTTAGGCCCTATAACCCACAGTCAAAGAAACTTGATCCTAAAACCATTAGTGGTTTCTTTGTTGGCTATTGCATTGGATCAAGGGGTTCCAAATTTTATTGTCCATCTCATACCACCAGGATCATTGAATCAGACAAGGCTGTATATTTTGAGGATGAAGTTAATGCTGATCCAAATTTTGTGCCTCGTGAGATACCTTTTGGAGAAGAGCATGTTGTGATTCCTTTTCCTACATCTCATGTTCCAAATGTGGATGTTCTTATTGTCCAACAGCCAGCCACTAATCAAGAAGAGCATGGTGATCAAGTGGAATCTGGCCTTCCTGTAGATGATACTACTGTTAATGAGGTTCTTTTGAGAAGATCACAGAGGGTTCGTAGGCCAGCTATTTCAAATGATTATATGGTTTTTTTGCAGGAGCATGAGTATGATGGTTATGATGCTTTTGATCCAGTACTTATCAAGAAGCAATTCATTGTCCTCAATTCACTTCTTGGAAAGAAGCCATGGATGATGAAATGAATTCTATGTATATGAATGGTGTTTGGGACTTGGTTGAATTGCCACATGGTTGTAAACCAGTTGGGTGTAAGTGGGTCTTTAAGACCAAACGTGATTCTAGCAGGAAAATAGAGAGATATAAAGCTAGACTTGTGGTTAAAGGTTATAGTCAAACAGAAGGTATTGATTTCAAAGAAACCTTCTCACCTGTGTCGACCAAGGACTCTTTTAGAGTGATTATGGCCATAGTAGCTCATTTTGATTTGGAGCTACATCAGATGGATGTCAAGACAACTTTCTTGAATGGTGATTTGGATGAGGAGGTGCATATGGAGCAGCCTACTGGTTTTGTAGAAGCTGGAAAGGAAGATTTAGTTTGCAAGCTCAATAAGTCCATTTATGGTCTTAAACAGGCTTCGAGGCAGTGTTATCTGAAGTTTGATAGGATTATCAACCAAAATGGCTTTAAAGAGAATACAGTTGACATATGCAGACATTTGAGGGTCAGTGGGAGTAGTTACATATTTCTTGTTTTATATGTTGATGATATACTACTCGCATCAAATGATTCTGACTTGTTGATTGAGACAAAGCACATGTTGTCAACCCATTTTGACATGAAGGATCATGGTGAGGCTTCTTATGTTTTGGGCATAAAGATTCTTCGTGATAGGGCTAATGGAGTGCTTAAATTGTCTCAAAGAGTCTATATTGAAAAGATATTGAAGAGATTCAATATGCACAACTGTAAATCTACTAAAGCGCCAATTGTGAAGGGTGATAAGTTTTCAAAGGCTCAGTGTCCTCAAAATGATGATGAGAGAGAGAAAATGAGGACCATTCCTTATTCATCTATGGTTGGCAGCCTTATGTATGCTCAAGTATGTACACGCCTTGATATTACTTTTGTTGTGGGCATGTTGGGAAGGTACTTGAGCAATCCTGGGAGTCAACATTGGAAAGCAGCTAAGAAGGTCCTTAGGTATTTGCAAGGAACTAAGGACTTAATGTTGACATATCAACGCACCAGCTTACTTGATGTAGTTGGGTTTTGTGATGCTGATTTTGCTGGTTGCATAGATGATAAGAAATCCACTACGGGGTATATTTTTATGATGACAGGAGGAGCTGTATCTTGGAAAAGTGTCAAGCAGACACTTACAGCATCCTCAACTATGGAGGCAGAGTATGTGGCATGTTATGAGGCTTGTTGTCATGCTATGTGGATGCGGAATTTTATTTCAGCTTTGGGAGTTGTTGACTCCATTTCTAGACCGCTGAAATTATTTTGTGATAATTCCACAACTGTTGCTTTCTCCAAGAACACTAGGAGTATTTCTCGCTCCAAACATATTGATGTAAAGTTCTATTTTGTTAAGGAGAAAGTGGCAGAGTCTCTTATTGATATTGAACACATGTCCACAAAAAGTATGTTGGCGGATCCATTAACAAAAGGCTTACCCATAATTGCGTTTCAGGAACATGTATCTCAAATGGGGTTATTGGAAGCCTAGGTTGTATTAAGTTAGTGGGAGCCACTTTTTGGTATTGTAATACTATGTTATTGTTGGAAGGATTGCTATTATTGTACATTTCCCTATGAATCAAGCAATGAAGCATATATGATTGCTTTTGATTATTTGTTTTTGATGAGATTCTATGGGACATTGATTTATGATTATGTATATGTTGTGATGTTTGATTATGTAGTCCAAGTGGGAGAATTGTTGGAATTTTTATGTGTGGACTTACACAATCAATATCATAAATCAGTGTTAATTTATTTTTTGCATTGTGGTTCATAATGGGACTGGACACAAATTGTTGCTTGATTTTTTATGGGCTCACCCTAATTCACTTGACTGGCCCATTAAGTCAAGTCGTCCAAATAAAGTGTGTAATGTGTAATATATATATATATATATAGATGTGTGTGCATTTTGGAAAGCATCCTCTTTTCTTCTCTTGGAGAGCACTCTTGGCAAACACACACACACTTGCACTTTGGATTGAATTTTGGGAGACAAAGGAAGAGCTCATTGATCCCTAATTCTTAGACCATCGCGCACCCGGAAAGCAGCTTATTGGATATCAGAGGGAGAATAAATGGTTTCCCATGGCATAAACCAAGGTAACTGGTTGAATTTTTGTTATTAAATGCATGCTTAAATGTTAACATGTGATCCTATAATATTTCAATTCTCTTCATGTTAGGCTATTTATCATTTTTTAGAGGAATTTTTGTAGCTTTCATGATTATAATAATTGTATTTTAATAACTATTTCCAATAAAAAAAAAAGTTAGACAATTATCAAAATCTGATTTTTAGGATTTAAAAAAAATCTACAATACCAAAACTATTTATAATTTTGACCATGTAAGAACACTTTTTTTTTTTTTTTTAATATTTTGAGTTATTTTGTTTTTTATTTTATTTTCTTAGTATTTGAAAGTATAAAAGAATTTCTTTTATCATATTATATATGTGCATGTGTGTTCTCATGGTTGTTTATGTCATTTCTTATCAAAGAATATTGTGAAATTTCCTTTGAGTGGAAGGTTATAGTCCACGCTAATGAGTGGACATGGTATGATTTGTTTGGGTGGGCTGAAGAATCTATGGAAAAAAAATAATAAGACACCTTTTTCAAGTCTCCAAGTTGGTTGAGACGTACAAACATGGCATCATGCTGGACCTTGACTTTTGCAAGTCTCTAAGTTTCCAACTTTTTTTTTTTTTTTCTTAATATTAAGGTATAGGGTCACAAACTCCTTTCTTTCCTTTTTAAATAACAAAAAGGAAGATAATTCTATTGACAAAAGGTTGTTGCTATCAATTGTGTTCACATGGAGAATTTTATAATGTATGAAGGCCATATATATATTTGTCTAATTTAGGTGGGTAATTTGGGTTTGTCTAATCTATTCCATTTATTCGTA
This sequence comes from Vitis cinerea var. helleri x Vitis riparia, assembly GCA_946000715.1. NCBI lineage: Eukaryota > Viridiplantae > Streptophyta > Magnoliopsida > Vitales > Vitaceae > Vitis > Vitis cinerea var. helleri x Vitis riparia. Next base: position 14,863,643 of record OX253995.1, read on the forward strand.
TTGTCAACCATTTTTATTATTTGGATTATTCTTGTATTAAATTTCTTTAACCCAAATTTAATTAATTGATGGGATGAAAGAGAATGTGAGAAAGTGAGACTAGAGTTGGCTTTTGTTTTATTGATAATTTATAATTTTTTTATTTTACATATATTTATCGACAAATAAGGAGCCATAAAGTCGATATCATAATGGAATTTCATAAAACCCATTACAGAATTTCATGCTTGAAGTCATTACTTTTGAAAGTATTTATTATAATGAAAGCTAGTTTTTGTAAAAATTATTATTTTATGGTTGCTAATTCATTAGGTGTCATCTTATATTGACATTTAATTTGTGTGGCTTTATATTGTAATTATATGAAAAAGTATGCCCAATAAATTGACTTGTTGCCATGGAAAAGTATAGATAACTATGAAAGTATAATTTTTGTTATGTGAAATAAATTAATTTTAAAATAACAAACAAAAGGCCAGTAAATTAAGTTAAACATGTTGATTAAAGTTAAAAGAAATATATTTAAAAAATAAAATGATGGAAATGATAATAATTATGATAATGGTGAACATAGTAAATATAACAATAATTGTGGTTAGTAAATGATAAAAATAGTTTCTAAAAATTTTGTTTAGATAATAGGTTATTTTTATAATAAATATATGGTATTTTAAGGTATTTTTTTTTATAATGTATTCCTTTATATTTTAAAATGTCAAAAGATCCTATTTGTTTTTATTACTTATAACTTTTAGTATTTATAAATTAAAATTTTAGTACTTAAATTTGTAAGTTATATGAATGACTTGAAACATGCAGTATATATAAATAAACATGTCCATACTTGAAATATGACATTTTTTTGGATTATTAGTTTAATTTAATGGAGATGAATATTTAGTTGAAAAGTTACAATGTATTATTGAAAACATGATTTGGTAGTTGATTATTAATATGTGCAATTTTTTGTAAAAAAAAAATATTTTAAATCTATAACATTTTATATTGATGATATTTTATTCTTGTAGCAGATTCAAATAGTAAGCAAGTCATTATCAAAGTTATTGGAAATGTAAGTGCATGTTTAGTTATTGCATGCTCTTATCTGGTATCAATTGTAAGGAAGATAAAATTAGCTTGAAAAGGTAATTAAATCTTTATATATTTTTAAAACTTTTTTCTATATATTATGCTTTTGCATTAAGCTTGTTTAATTAAACATATTAGTTACTTAGACAAACTTTTCAACAAATGTTTTGTATACTTATGTGTTTTATTTTGTTCCATAGTTTTATTGCATAATACTTGTGTATATTTTTTCACAAACTTTTCACAACTATTTTGTATACGACATTAAGTTTTTTTCTTTCCTATATAAGCTACATTTAGTTACTTAAATGTATCCAATATTATATTGAAGAAATATGTACTTAACTTTTTTGCAATTTTCTTGTCTAGGATATATCTTCCATTCTTTTAATTGAAATGGAAAATCGAGAATGGATGTCAAAAGATAGAAGGTTAGTTGAGTATGATGAAGGAGTTGAAAACTTTATCAATTTTACTTTAGCACATTCAATCAACCATACCTCTATAAAATGCCCATGCTTACATTGTGGAAATATGTTATGTGAAACTCCTCAAGTCATTAGAAAGCATTTGTTCTTGAATGGAATAGATCTTAGTTATCAAGTATGGTATTGGTACGGAGAAAAGGGTCCTAGTGGAGGTTTTTCAAATGTCTCACAACAATGTTATAGAAAATGCAAGCATAATGATGTTGTTGACACAATAGATATGGTTAATGCTGCACAAGTTAACTATATGAATGATCCCCAAGTGTTTGGAAGGTTACTTGAAGATGCAAAAAAATCTTTATATCATGGATACATGAAATACACAAAGCTGTCAACATTGGTAAAACTTTACAACTTAAAAACACGTTATGGTTGGTCTGACAAAGGATTCTCATAATTGCTTCAGTTGCTTGGAGATATGTTGCCATTGAATAATGAGATGCCATTGTCCATGTATGAACCTAAAAAGACTTTGAATGCACTTGGGATGGAATATTAAAAAAATCATGCATGTCCTAATGATTGTATTTTGTATAGAAACTAGTATAAGGATGTTATTACATGCCCAACTTGTGGAAAGTGAAGGTGGAAGATAAATAATGAGGGGGGAAAGATTAAGAAGGGGGTTCTTGCAAAGGTTTTGTGGTAATTCCCACCAATCCCTAGATTCAAAAGGATGTTCAAATCCTCAAAAATCATTGAACATCTTATGTGGCATGCCAAGGATAAAGAATCTGATGGTAAACTACGCCACCCATCAGACTCCTTAAGGTGGAAACTAATTAACCATATGTAGCATGGTTTCACTTTTGAATTGAGAAACCTTAGGCTAGCACTCTCAACAGATGTTATAAATCCTCATAAGTCTATGAGCAATAGACATAGTTGTTGCCCTGTTATATTGATCATATATATACAACCTTCCTCCTTGGTTGTGCATGAAAATGAAGTGTATGATGCTATCATTATTTATCTCAGGGCCACGACAACCTAGTAAAGATATAGATGTGTACTTGAGTCCATTGGTGGATGACCTTAAACTTTTTTGGGAAAAAAGAGTTGAGACTTATGATGCCCACTTGCATGAGGTTTTTAATTTAAAGGTCATCCTTTTATGGATAATCAATGGTTTCCCTGTATATAGAAACTTAGTTGGTTGTACTATTAAAGGATATTATGCATGTCCAATATGTGGATAGGGAACATTTTCTCAAAGATTAAAGCATGGTAGAAAGAACTTATGTATGGGTCACCGATTATTTCTTCCATGTAACCATTCCTATCAAAGACAAAGGAAGACATTCAATGGTGAACAAGATTTTAGGATGCCTCCTAAAATATTGAGTAGGGAAGAAATACTTGAAAATTTTGATCTCATTCCTATTTCATGGGGAAAAATGAAGATAAAATCTCTTGAATTTGATGTGAACACAAATTTTTGGAAAAAAAAAAGTCCATACTTTTTTAGTTAGAATATTGGAAATATCTTCATGTCCATCACAACTTGGATGTTATGCACATCGAAAAGAATGTCTGTGAGAGTATTATTGGTACTTTGCTTAACATCCCAGGGAAAACAAATGATGAACTTAATGCTCAACTTGACCAAGTTGAAATGGGTTTAAGGTCTGAACTTTGCCCAAGAGTTGACTTGAAGCGGACCTACCTTCCTCCTGTATGTTATTCACTATCCAAAAATGAGAAAAAAATTAGTTTGTCAAACATTGTCTATATGAAGCTCCTGGAGAGGCATTGTTCAAACTTTTGAAATCTTGTCTCATTAAAGGAATTGAAGTTATTTTATCTAAAACCCCATGACTACCAAGTACTTATACAACAATTGTTGCCAGTGGCATTATGTTCTATTTTGCCAAAGCATGTGAGATATACTATATCAAGATTGTGTATCTTCTTCAATCAATTTTGTTTGAAAGTAGTTGATGTGCCAAAATTGAATGAAGTACACAATGAGTTAGTGGTCATGCTATGCTTACTTGAAAAGTACTTTTCACCTTCAGTTTTTGATATTATGCTTCATCTAACAATGCATTTGATAAGGGAGGTGCGACTATGTGGTCTAGTTTACTTTAGATGGATGTACCCATTTGAGAGGTATATGAAAGTTCTTAAAGGATATGTTCACAATCATAATCGGCCTGAAGGATCCATTATTGAGTTCTATTTAGTAGAGGAAGCTACCAAATTTTGTACTAAATATTTATCAGGGACTCATGCAATTGGAATTCCAAAAATTAACAAATATGACAACAAATTTGGTAGACCTATAACTAGTGATCGTTTTACCAACATTGATCATAGATTTACAAGAACATCATCATGTGTTAGAAAATACAACTATTGTCCAACCGTACATTGAGTAAGAAAAACATACCTTTATCTTTTTATAATTTCATAACATAATGATGAATTCTAAGTTTGCATTCCTTGTTTATAACATTATAGGGAACACATGAATTGGTTGAAGTCTCAATACTCTCTATAATCCAAGAAACAAATTTGGTTGCAAGAAGAACACATGCGTTGTTTTACATATTAGTTTAAAGGAAAGACAATCTCTTAGTTTTTAGAAAATTTTTCGATATGTTGAAAACATCACAAGTTTCCAATATGTTTTGATTTCACACAAGTTGAAAAGGCTATCCATAACTGGCAAGATATTCTTGACACTCTTATGTGGTTAGCACATGGCCCTACTTACCAGGTGATCAAATATCCTAGATATATTGTTAATGGGTGTCATTATCATACTAAGGAATGCGATATGACATGTGTCACCCAAAATAGTGGTGTTAGCATTTTAATAGGGACTAGGAAAATTGAAAATTCTAAGGATAAGAAGCCAATTTTTGGTGAACTTTACTTTTATGGGGTCATTAATGAGATATGAGATCTTGATTACAACATGTTCACAACTCCAATTTTCAAATGTGATTGGGTTGACAACAAAAATGGTGTACAAGTTTATGAACTTGGGTCACATTAGTTGACTTCTCCAAAATAGGTCACAAATCAGATCCATTTATTTTAGTATCATGAGCCAAGCAAGTCTTCTATGTTGAAGACCAACTTGATCCTAAATGGTCAATAGTTCTCTCAATTCCTCCAAAAGATTTCAAGGACATGGAAGGACTGGATGACTTCATGATAATTGCATGGAACATCACCCCCTTATAAGTTCAATACTAGAAGTTGAATCATTTGATGCTATGGATAAATTAGAGGCAATATACACGAGGGAAGACTGTGAGGGCATATGGATTGAAAATAATTAAATAATATATTGTACCATTGACATGAGATAAATAAGGCATTTCACTTATTAGTTTTCATGAGTTGCACATTAGCTTAACTTCTATATATAGCTCATGATATATATATATATGATCATCCTAAATTTTTTTCATTCAACTATCTTTTTGCTATCCATGGAACTAGATTTATATTATTTTTTATTATCATGTTTTGATTTTATGCTCACATAACTTGAAACTCTCACTCCTAAATTTCTTTTTCATTAAAACTATAAATCATAATTGAAACTATGCACTCATTTGTTTTATTATTATCATCACAAATAAATCCTTCATTATTGGTAGGGAATAAAAAAACAAGACAAACTTTGAAAGAAAATTTCAAAAAACATATTTGTGAATGACCAATTTAATTATAGGAAATAAATGCAAGGCTGTACTAATCTTGCTTTTGAGTCATGTTATAGGTTTGTTGGTGAAGTACTAGTATGCACATTTACTTGATATCTTCCACACAAATATGGATCTGAAAGAAAAGGAGATGCTAAAAATAACACATAGAGGTAGTACATTGAAACCAGATATTGTAAAAAGTTGAAGTAAATGGATAAAGCTTGATATTGAATACAATAGCCTTGGTAGTCACATTAGGGAAAATTCATTTGAGCTAAGTAGTTATCTTGGTACAATAACTAGGGCAACTTTTCCCATCTACATCCATAATTAGCTATTCATAGTCAAGGCAATGGCAGGAACCTTGAAAATTTTCATTCAAAATCAAAGTTTGAAACCAAAACCAATGTGAACTCATTTATACTATTATTTTAAAATAAAAAATTTCAATATACAGTATGAAACCATTTATTACATATTATTATAATATTTGTTTAAAGTACAACTTTCAATTTATAATGTGATAGCATTTATTACATAAAAGCTACATTTTTTAAGATCAGCTATTTCAAAAATTCAGAGAATAAACTCAAGATTTTAAAACATCACTTCGTGTCAAGGTAATACTCCCCTTTTGACCAAAAAAAAGTATTCCTAACATGCTAATTTTTTGGCAAAAACGGGTTATAGGTCAAGGGTTAAGACTAAGGACTCTAGTTTTAAAACCTGATTTTACACAAAAAAAAAACTTTCTAAATAACCTTTTTTTTAAAAAAAAATTGATGGAAACATTATATATATATATATATATATCAATGTATATTGCATATATTAACTAGTAAAAGAAAATTGAACTATGATTCAAATAATTTTCATTTCCCTACTTTATCCGTTTACCCCTTTTACGCCCCAAGGATAAGAAAAAAAAAACACAAATAAATTAAATTAAAAATAAAATGAGAACAAAAATTTAACAAAAATTTCTTAATTTAATTGCTGAATGTAGAAATTTACAAGCTAAAGATACTAATGACATTTTATTTCACTTTGATTCCTTTCTGATCGCTCACTTCCAACTTGCTTCATTTCTCTCTCAATTTACAACTTATTTATAATAAAAACTTTTACAATACGACAAACTAAATTTAATTAGGATTGTTAGTAGTTGGTAAATGGCAAGCAAAAATATTTACAAGTTCTTTAGAGGTTTGGTTAACAATAAATGTAAAGATGGTAAGATTTATGATATTTTACTTTTCTTTCTTCTTCACCATCCATCTAGTCACTTCTTCTTTGTTTCTTTTTTTTTTTCATCACATGGCTTTGTACGTGGTTTCATTGATTCTGAACTTCTATTGTTGCAGTAAATTCTTGTAGTGGAAAACACATTTACTGTTTCAATGTCATCATTGTTGACATCAACGTTCCATTGCATTTTGCAGATTATAATAACTTTCATCGTCAAGGTTTTCCCAAAATGATGCTTCATCATTGAGGTAAGAAGATGGTTTTGGTATTTCTACATTGAGTTCGATTATAAAATCTTGTTCTTCAGGAATAATAAAAGGTTTTGGAACAATAATGTGTTCTAAAGGTTTGTTTCTCCATATAGACATGGTTTTTGTTTCTCCAATGAGATAAAATAATTTATTTCAGGTTGGTCTAAGATCATAAATTTGAAGGGCTCTAAAGCAAGTAAAAACTTTTGGAAATTCATTTAGACAGGTCATTTCCCATTCTGGTTCTTGTTGAGGAATGAGTGGTTCTTTATTGTGTTTTATATAAACATCGTGATAGGTTGACACTATTGATCCATCGGTTTGAAATAAAGGTGGAATGGTTTCAAAAAAAATGTTAGTTTGTTTTTTGGTTTTGAAAAGATAGGTTAAAATATCTTTTAATTTTTTTGAAAAATTTTCAAGGATTTGAGATACATGGTTTATGAAAACATTTTTTAAAATTCCCTGATCCATAAACTGGGGTACTAAATAAAAATTTTCTTTATTTACAACAAACATATTCACATAAGCTAAATATATAACAAAGAAAAAAATCAGGGACATGATATACCATATACCCTATTTTTATCCCAACATTTTTTTGTTCTAAAATGTTTGTACAAGAGTTCCTGATTTTTAAACACTTCGTTATATTGGGTTTGCAGAAAAAAAAAAAGTTTCAACTAAAGAGTAGTTATTAGCTCTAATTAGGTTTTTAACAACAAGTTTTTCATATGTTTAGATAGAAGAACTGATTTCTTAATTAATCTAAGCATTTTAGGTTGACTATTTGAACAACTGGTTTGATTGGTTGACACTGTACCGGTTTTCAAATCCTTTATCATTCTTTCTTGATTTTCTTGGATTTGGAGGTATTGAAATTTTTGGGTTTCTAAGGCAATTAGTTGGTTTTGAAGGTTTCGTAAATGTTGGGCTAAAGTTGACATGGTTTTTCCATTAGCATATTCTAAATTTTGGTTTAGAAAACTCTGTGGTTTTAGAGACCAAAAATTATCTACGATAACCTTATGTTCTTCAAAAAGGTTTTGAGAATATAAAGAGTTAAACCTCAAATTTAGATTCAACACTTTGTTCGGACATATGGTTCCAAATTGAAAGGTTCTAGCTTTAGTGGGTTTCCTTTGAGCCATGTTCCTATAAAATAAAATCAATCATTGGCATTATCAACATTATTAATAATTATTTGTCTACTTAACCAATCTGCTAATATATTATCTTTTCCTTTAATATGTTCAAATTTAGGTTTGAAACCAATTAAGGAGTTTTGAAACTTTTATCCATCTTTTGGTGGACAAATTTGAAGAATTTTTATTGTCAAAGAATTTTTTTTAATATTCTCACAATTGGTTCATAAAATAAATTGTTCTTGGTTTAAAAATAATTGAAATTTTTCTAAGACTAAGATTATTGCTTCAATTTCTAAGTCTATAAAACTAAGGTTATTTTGATAATCATTAAAAGTTTCACTACAATATCTACAAAGTTTTTCTTCTCCTATATTAGTGACTGCTAAAAGTATACCTTCCCATCCTGTTTGACTAGCATCAGTTTGAACTATTTTGTATTCACTTTCTAAGGGTAAATGTAAGGTTGGGAAATGCTTTACAAGTTCTTTTATTTTCTGTACACGTTTAATATCCTCTTAGTTAAAATATCTCTATCCTATGTTTTTTGTTTTACTATAAAGGGGTCCAGTTAATCTACTAAGGTTTTTAATATACGATCTAGCATAGTTTAATAATCCTAAAAAACTTTGAAGGGTTTTTAAGTCTTCGAGTTTATTTGAAAAATTATTTATTTTTGGTGCTATATGATCTTGTAGTTTTACTTGTCCATCTTCCAATTCTAATCATTAAAATTCTATTTGAGTTTTAAATAGTTTCAGTTTCTTTTTACTTACTATTAATCCATGGCTAATTAGTTTTCAAAAATAAATTCTAGATGTTTTATATGTTCCTGAAGAGTATACGAAAAAACAAGAATATCATCAATATACAAGAACAAAAGAATATTTACCAAAAATATTATCCATCATTCATTGGAATATCTAAGGAGCCTTTTTTAGTCCAAATAGCATTACATTCCAATCATATAATCCACAGGGACATGAAAACGTTGTCCATGGTTTACTATCTTTTTCTAGTCTAATTTGCTAAAATCCACTTTTACAATCTAGTTGAGAAAGGTATTTACATCATTGAATAGAATTAATGAAAGAATCTTTATTTGGAATTTTATAGGCATCATCATATGTATTATCATTTATAACCATCCTAGATTTTCATTTTTTTCTTCATTATGGTTTCTTACTAAAAAGGTTCAAGATCTATGGGGATAGAAACTTGGTTTAATGAGGTTATTCTGCAACAATTCTTTTGTTTGAATTTTTAATTTCTTTGTATCTATAAAGTTACATGCTATATTTGTGGTTTTTATTGTTAAATCTGGGTTTTTAATTGGTATTTTATAGGTTGTTTTATTTTTATTCCAATGTTTTTGTGCATCTTCTCCTATAATTCCTATTTTTTCTGCTTCTAATATAAGTTTTTTTAACCTATTTGCATTCCTTAATTGTTCTGAATAATCATGAATTATACTATCTTTTTGTGCTTTTACTTTGTTAATCTGATGAGATGTTACATTATGATTTTTATTTGATGCATTTTCTATATTTTTATATAAACAATTGTTGTGGTTTTGGTATGAAAAATGACTTGGTTATTTTGTATTATTATCCCTTCTTGTAAAGAATGTACAAAATTTAAACCTAAAATGAAAGGATATAAACTTATAGTAGGTATAATATAAGTTTAAGGTAACATTAAGGTTATGTTGTTAATTATGATTGATACATTTGAAATATACTTGGTCAATATTAATTTTTGTTGATTATATTGGACTAATTCTATTGGTTGAACTAATGTTTGTTGGTCTTCCTAAGGTACTAAGGTTTCAAATAAAAGGTTTTTATTGGCTCCAATATCTAACATTTGCTTTTAATTATATGGTTTTTAATTTAATCATTGTTGGAAAAATGATATATTTAACTTTATTTGTCATATTTACTTGTTCTATTGTTTGTATAGTTGTTTTTATAGGACTTATTGGTTCTTTTATTTCTTTAGAATTTGAACTGCCTTCCTCTTCTTCCGAGATTTTTCCTTTAATTATTATTTGTAAGTTTTTCCACCAATTAGAAGGTTTTATTTTACTTTCTAAAGGTTGTACAACGTTTTCTAAATTTAAAGAGGTTTTCTTAGGTTGATTTTCCTCTTTTTCAATGATCGTACAAATTTCTTCTCTTTCGATTTCACTATCATCTATACTATATACACTCGAAGTAAATTTGATTGTAACTTGGTATTTTATTGTTTAGGAGTCTATATTACTAACATTCCTTACTTTTTCATAGGTGTTGGATAAAGGAAAGAAAAAGATAGTGAAGACACCAATTATTCGAAAATCCAAGCCTTAAAACCATTCAACCATTAAAATTTTTTAGAAATTTGTGGATGGTTGTCTTAGTAATGAGAAGACATACCCAATATAGCTCCTCATTTCACTATTTGGTGTCGAATTTCAAACATATATATATCTAGAGAGGATTATGAATAAATTATTTCATCTTCAGAGGTGTCATCAACCTGCATTCTCCTTCTATTTATGGTGAGCTCTTTTTATTTTCATTTGTTTTTTTTTTTTTAATATGAGTTGCCCATGTTAAAGGGGATCGATATGACAAATGATAATTTTATTTTGGTATTTTAATAATATAATAGGCACATGCATGATCAACTACATATTGCCAAAAAGGAATCACAATTTATATTTGTTAATCCCTTTACAATATCACGAGTGAGCTTTAGTACTCCTTAAACAAAGAAGAGATCACAATTGTTGTCAAAACACTTAATAGAGTGTCACAATGTTTAATATGTTTTCATGCCCTACAATCCCGAGTAAGTCATGAATATTATATTTTAATTTAAGGTTTTTTTTATTGATTTTATATATATATATATATATATATATATATATATATATATATATATATATATATATATATATATATATATAATTCATCAATCAGTGCCCATGACAAGGAGGGTTTGAATATAGCTACTTTGTTATGAGATTCATTAAAGAGAGCATTGTTGATCCTATAATTATTATTTCAAAGGTATTACTCATTTAATGAATTGTACATAGTTTTAGGCTTCCAAAAGTTGTGTATTTTAATGTTATTTTAGTATTTGATTTCAGTTTTGTGATAAAAAAAAAAAACATATTTTCAAGTAGAATTCAATGAAATTAGAGGAGAATGGGCTACATTTGTACTACAATTAATCATGAATCATGTTGATGCATCATGATCACCATGCATGGTGAGTCCCTTAGCTACTACATGAATTTTTCCATGGGTATTGTAGTATTGCTTATTATTTGAACAATGTTTCTATTCGAAAAAAAGGCAAAAAAAAAAAAAAAAAAAAATCTTAGATTTGTTTGTTTACGATAACATCGATCCATATTTATTTTCTTCAATAAAATCTATAAAACTCATTAAACTATATATGAAATGCATACACTCTTGGGAAGGTGGAATAGAGAATAAAAAGAAAGGAGACAACAACATTTTAGGTGTTTAAAAGTGACTCTTATGTCATATGTTGTAGGACATAAACTTTACTTTAATTGGTAATGAGAATTTTAGATTTTTAGATGCGACTTTTATGTCATTTTATAGTTAGCTGGTTTTATGCTTATAAAATGGAGGTATATATGAATCTTGAGATGTTTAACATTTCTAAATCATATTTTGGTGTGTATTCACTTTTCTTTTTTAGTTTTGGTGGGTTTGATTTGTTTGATATATTATTTTTTTGTGAACATTTGATATACAAATATTATTAGATAATGCAATGTATTATGAGTTAATCCATAAACATTACAAAGAAATGAGTTAAATGTAATACGATTATTATACTTATGGACAAAATATACACAGGTTAATCTTGTTAATCCATAAGCATTACAAAAATCTAGAAGGTTAATCAACCAAAAGCAACCATATCTTCCATAATAATTTACAATGATGTGACACCATAACTCAAAGGTGATGCATTTAATGTGACACCCTATCATCACTAGAAATATATGGTGTCACTTCTAAATGCGTTGCCATTTATATGCTTTGGTGTCACTTCCAAATACGTCACCAAATGGTACCCTTTATGGTATTAGTGAAGAAGGTGACATTATGTTGTAGTGACACCTTATGTTTATGGTGACCCATTATAAACGTCACCATATATCTTTTTCTTTGTAGTGATGATATCTAACATGTGAATGAGTTTGCCCATCCAAGGTTCTCATGCATGCAAGCCTATAAGATTTCTCGCCATTAATTTAAACATTGTGTCAACTTTAATAGAAAGAAGAAATGGAGACACCAACATAAACGAAAACTCTAGATGAATGATAGGTTACAATTGTTAAATTGTCATACTCAAATCATCAATCTTTTGGAAAAGGCACTACAACGAAAAAGATATATGGTGACATTTATAATGAGTCACTATAAACACAGGGCGTCGTTACAACATAGTGTCACCTTATCCACTGACACCATAGAGGGTACCAATTGGTGATGTATTAGGAAGCGACACCAAAGCAGATAAATGGTGACGCATTAAAAAGTGACACCATATATTTTTAGTGATGCTTAATTTGATATAGATTTGTGTGAGATATATAAGATGTCATATTAAATGCATCACCTTTGAGTTATGGTGTTACATCATTGTAAATTAGTATGGAAGATATGGTTGTTTTTGTTTGATTAGCCAGTAGATTTTTGTAATGCTTATGAATAAATAAGATCAACCTGTGCAAATTTTGCCCATAAATATAATAATCATATTACATTTAACTTATATTTTCATAATGCTTATGGATTAACCTGTAATACTACATCATCCAGTAATATTTGTATATCAAATGTTCACAAAACGATAGTACATCAAACACATCAAACCCACCAAAACTAAAAATGAAAAGTGAAAACACATTGAAACATGATTTAAAAATGTTAAGCATCCCAACATTTATGTATATCTACATTTCATATGCATAAAACTAGATAATCATAAAATGAGACAAGAGTTGATCTAAAAGCCCAAAATTCTGAGTTCTAAATAAAGTAATGTTTATGTCCTATAATGTATGACATAAGAGTCACATCTAAAAACCCAAATCTTGTTGTCTCTTTCTCCTTTTTTTTATTCTTCATATTGTCCTCCCAATAGTGTATACCTACATTTCATAGTTTAATGAGTTTTAGAGTTCTTATTGAAAATAAAAATGTGATGTTAAAAAAATAAACAAATCTAAGTACTAATGTTTTCTTTTTTCTTTTTCCCATTTTGATATAAAATAGTTCATAAAGAATAAGTAATGCTATACAATACCAATGGAAAATTCATATAATAACTAAGGGACTCACCATGCATGATCACGATACATCAACATGATTCATGATTAGTTATAACACAAAAGTAATCCATTCTCCTCTAATTTCATCAAATTCAACTTGAGACTATGTTTCTTTTGTCATCAAACTTAAATCAAATGAGAATAACATTAATATCACAATAATTGGAAGTATGAAGTTATTGTACAATTCATTAAATGAGTAAAACATTTAATGTAATAACTATAGAATCAACAATTATCTCTTTAATGAATCTCATAACAAAGTAGTCACATTTGAACTCAAATAAAAGCAATTCAAGAAAATAAAAAATAAATCAAAACTATAAAATCAAAATATAAATCTAAAATTTTAGAAAATACTAACCTTGAACTTAAAATCTGCACTTTTTAAATTTATTTTTTATAATTCATTATGTTTTTAAAAATAATTTTTAACATCTAATTCTTTTTATATTTTTTTATTTCTTGGAAGGATTTTCTTAATTTCAATATTTTTTTAATGTTCATTTTGTGAAATAGCAATGTCCATTAAATTTCATCTCAATTACATAAAATAAATTTTTAGTAACAAAATATAAAAATGTTTTCAACTACTAATATGATAGGACATGATATTATAACAAGTATGAAAATTGTGTATGTAAGACAAAAAAACCTAATTCATTATTAAAAAATGTTAAGAGAAAAATTAGTATGAGAAAGAATTAAAGAACCTTTCATAAAAATTATTGATTTTTCAATCATAACTCCAATTGATATTTCTTTTTTCTAAGTAAAATAATTAATAAAAAATTTGGATATGAAAAATATGTTCAAATAAAAATAATAAAAAATAAATAAAAACATCAAAGAAAAAAATATTCAATGTTTTAAATTGTTTACTTTTAATTTTCTTTAGATCAATAAATTATCAAACATCTTTTTCAAAACAAAAAGGAAAAACGAAGAAAATGAAGAGTTTTAAGGAAAGATTTGGAAAAAAAATTTGTAATAAAAGGATTTTATAGAAATTTCCTAACCTTGAAAGGAAAATTTCATCATCAATCTCAAATTTTGGTTAGGGTTATGGAATGAGATTTTTTTGGATTGTGGGTAAGTGGAAACAATGAGCTTTTTATATACTATCATTATTCTCAAAGTGGGCCCATTAAGTTATAATATTAAAAAAAAAAAAATTATATGGTGCCACTTTTCGAAAACCGACACTATAAACCTAAAATTAATATCATCGATCCTAAAAACTTTTATATGATGTGTCCCCTTTGTGAATTTTAAGCCATATGGTGTCATTATTTTAAAAATGAAACTATAAAAAGTGACACCATAAATTATTTTTGTAGTAGTAAGGGTCTTCTAAGTATGTTGGAAGTCATCTAATATACCTTAAATGATATCCACTCTATTAAAGAGCTACATAAAATCAAATATAGAAAAATCATAAGTGGTGAAGTAGGTAGTGTTTATAACTAATTAAATGAACTAGTTGGAAGAGTATTGAAGGTAATAGAGAAATAATAGCCATAGTGGATGAAGTTACAACAAATAAAGCTAGCATTAGAGGCAGTGTAAGAACAAATGAAAGCTTATTACCTTTATCATATGGTATAAATTTAGCAAGGGAAAATATATTATGCAGCCTTTGAAACAATTGTAAGGCTTTTCTTACTAACATTATGTCACCACTAAGACCATGCATATATGCTCCAACAAAGATGTTTTGGCTCTTTCTTTGGCTTATGTGGAAAGCCACCTCCACCAAGGGTTTTATTTTTAAAAGCTCAAAATTATGTCATACTAGAAGATGATTTAAAGTCAAGAAGGACCCGAAAGCCAACATTAACTATCGCCTACTTGATTAGAGAAACTTTTACTTTATGCTAAGACTAACCCTCATATAGAGAACAAAGATGAGGCAACGGAGGACAACCAAAAGGGATATGAGACCACAAAAATGCTAACTTCCAAAAGGATGAATGACCAAAACCAACATAAATGCCCCTCAAGGTTTTGTACTAAAGGATACTCTAAGAAATCAAATCCATGGGCGACTACGAACCTCCCTATATAGTTGCTATCACTAGGAGCTATCGATAAACACTAAAAAAAATACTTTGATTACCATGAAGAGTAGGGCTACAAAATTGATGAGTTTTGTTGCTTAAAAAGGTGTATGGAAGAGCTTATAAAAGATAGAAAACTTAAAGAGTTCATCGATACCAAAAGGACCTAAAAAAAATACCAAGATAGAAAATAAAGGTTACCAACAAAAAACTACTATTCATGGAGAACTCTTAGCTATCTATAACTGAAAGTGAGAACTTAAAGAATCGTATCAATAAAAAGCATAAAGATTAACGTCTCACATGATATCTGAAGTGGCTTGTGATGAACCAACACACAATTTACTCACATTCTTTAAAGAGTTGCGATGAATTAGGACCCCCACTATGACCCTCTAATTTTCACATTGAGGGTTATGAATTTTGAAGTCTGATGTGTATTGATTGAGAAATGTAGCTAATCTTCTTTGTCTATATACATATGAATAGATGAGGCTCACATAAAACATGATTTGATCACCATCTTACTATAAAGATAAAGCTTTTAAAAGCATGACATCATGTAACATATTTGAAATTTAATGATATTTCAGTTTCACTTTTATCTATCCTTATTCCATGCATTATACATCTTTCTTGCTTAACATCTCTTGCATTGTACATAACTTAAATGCATTACGAATTGCATGAAAGATCCAAGTTATGGGTTCCTTGCAAATAAATGATTTATTCATAACCGGTTTGTTTAGATAATCCATTTGAGTAGTACACCACCTCTTAATTGGAGGGATGGTTGGTCGTGGCCATCCAAATGGGTTCCCATGGTGAGTACACTAATGTGTATAGTTACACATTGGACAAAACCTATGGTGAGTCATGAAATCAGGCTATTAGGTAGTCATGACTTCACCATGTTGCTATATTGTATTATCTCTCGACCTTGAGAGAATATTGATTTTGTGTAGAAGTTAGTAGTGGCTTTGATTTACAGGTGAGATCCTAAAGTGATCATATTGTTGGGAAATCTAGATTACTCTATTCCCAACCTTAGATCTCATAAAATGCATGCAATTTATCCCTAGGGTTCTCTAGATCTAATGTAGTGAAAAAATACAATATAAAAAATCATTATTAATCATAGATCTAGATATATAAGTTTTATACCTACGATTTGGATGTTCCCAAATTGATTTTCATCCAATAAAGCCTCTAAAACCGTGATGGTTGTCATAGAACTCATCAATCCAACGATCGTCCACTCGATATTTTCTTCCATCAATCTTAGCGCGAGAGATCTCTTTCTCTAGAGAGGAGCTAGGGTTCCTCTCTTTTGAAATTTTAGAAAACTAAATTGCAAGTCTAGGTTTATATAGGCTTCCTTGTGAGCTTAAGTGACTTGAGCCCAAATTAGGCTTGGGTCACCTAATCCAACCCACTTAGTTCCTGATTGATTAAGTAGTCCTAACAAGCTCTGATGAATTAATTAGTTCATTCCAAAAAGTTAATTAATAATCTAGTGCAATTTCACATTTTTACCAAAACATCTTTGTGCACACTTATGAATTACATATACAAAATACCTTCCAAATATGACACCACGAAATAGGAGCTTAAGTTATGACCATTGGGACACATAGGAAAATATTGACTCCCTTAGAATCCAATTTTGAACTTAACTCAACACTCCACTAAAGAAAGCCAATTACACTCCAATATCCTATGAAATTACATTGAGCAAAGCTCAGGTATGTGACATACTATTCATTACATGCAAACTCCCTATGAACTGGAGTCTGTAATCTAATAAGGTAGTGTTATCAACCTATCAAGATTACCTCTCTAATCCTTGAGTTACATATCCTTCTATTATGTCATCAATTGACATAATTTAACTTCAAAGGGCATATGTCAAATTCCACTAAAGTAATTAATAGGGCTACAAATTTCATGATCACATGTCATTTGGATCACCTAAGAGAACACGTTGTTTCAATCTCATGAGATATCATGGTACCTCCATTAGGAATACTTGTTATTGTTGACTTTCATCATTAGGGAATATATGATCATTTTAGGGTCTTACCCATAAGTTAAAACCTCCTATTGATTATAGCACAAGCTTAATATCCTTTTAAGGTTGAGAGTTCATGCAACATAGTAGCTTGATGAATCATGACAATCTAATAACCTTATGTCATGATTCACCATAGGTCTTGTCCAATGTGTAACCGTACACATTAGTGCACTCACCATAGGAACCCTATCTTGATGACCAAGACAAGTCATCCATCAAATTAGGAGTTAATACGCTATAGTCTCTACTAGATTGCCCAAACCCATGAACTGATTGTGACAACTTATCATTTTGCAAGGAACTTATGATTTGTATTTTCTGTGTAACTCCTAATACACTTAAGTCATGTATAATGTAAGCGATATGGGTTGAATGATTAAATTACTATCAATGCATAAAAAAAGGATAGCAAGAGGGCAATGAAGTCTAAATTTTTTACATCTAGTCTTGTTTTTAGGGGCTTAATCCCAACAAACTCCCACTATCCTCAAAATCATACTAGGTTTCGTAGAAAGAATATACTCCACGGTCATATCACTTCTCTGAACTATCTCACAAAACAAGTACTACCTATCTTTGAATTTTTCTTTTTTAGTGGTACCTTGGTTCTTTAGACTATGTCACCGCCCTAATAGAATCTTGGGTGATATAGTCAAGGGAAATGCCCTAGTTCTTATAAGGAACATTTTAAGCCAATTGATAGCCTTTTTTTGTTTTAAAAGCAATTAGTAGCATTTAGAGTGTACACATACTTAAAGGTAAACCTACATGAGTCCTTATTGGATTCTCGATACCTAAGGAGTATCAACTCAATGCAAAGATTCATAAGCATATGTTCTCTCATTCCTAAGATACTTGAGTATATGCTTATGTTGGAATAGAACCCTTAAAAGCATGACATGATGTAATAAAATTTTGGCTTTTAATTATTAATAAAGTTCCAGTTCACTTTTATCTATCCTATTTCCATGCATTATACCTTGTAAGTATTATGACCTGCATCTCTTGTATTGTATGTGACTTGGCTACATTAAAAGTTGTACAGAAGATCCAAGTCTCAAGTTCCTTGAAAATAGATGACTTGTTCACAACTAATTCGTGGGTCTAAGGAACCCATTAGAGGTTATAGTCTACCATATTCTAATTGGAGGGATGATTGGTCTTGGCTATCAGGATGGATTTCCCATGGTGAGTGCACTAGTGTGTATGGTTACACATTGGACGGGACCTATGATGAGTCATGACTTAAGGTTATCAAGTAGTTATGACTTCACTAAGCTACTTCAATGTGCTATCTCTCAACCTTAAGAGAATATTGACCTTGTGCTAAAGTAAGAAGTGGCCTTGACCTACGTGTGAGATTGTAAGTTGATCATATATTCCCTATAGATTAGGTTATTGTTGATAGAAGTTAGTAGTAATATGTATTCTCGATAGGGGCACCATGGTATCTCATGGGATTGAGATAGTGTCCCATTGGGTGATCCTAAGGAAATGTGTTCATATAAACTTTGACTACAGTAGTTCCTTAAGTGGAACTTGACATATGTTTTTTGAGAGCTAAGATGTCAATCGAGCCTAGAATAGAAGGATTTTAAACTCAAGAATAGTGGAGGTCGTCTTGAAAGGTTGATAACTTTCACCTTGTTAGACTACAACTTCATGGGAAGATTGAATGCAATGGATAGCAGGTCATAAACCCGAGCACATAATGTCTCATCGTTATTTACATAGGGTAGTGGAGTGTAGTTGATTCTCTATAATGAGATGTTGAATCAACTTCAAAATTGGATTATGAAGGAGCTAATACTCCTATGGGTCCCAATGGTCCCCACTTTGAGCTAATATCCCAAGATGACATGGGTTTTGAGAATCGGATTAACTCTAGATTCACTTTTGTGCATAAGAGTATTTTGGTAATTACACAATATTGCATAGGGGTAAGTGAGCATAGTCTCTAGATTGGGCTAATTGATTCATTAGTAGGACATTTTGGGTTAATTAATTAATTAAGACTTGTTTTGGGCTAGATTAAGTGACCTAAGGCCCTAGTGGGCCCAAGTCACTTAAGTCTAATGGGGAACCCTATAAATACCCTTTAGGGGTTAGGGTTTCTATAATTTTTTTCATAAAATTATCTTCCACCTCAAGAGAGAAAGAGAGTTATAGCCTTCATTATCTCTTTCTCTCTACCAAAAATGTGCTAAAGTCGTGGTTTGAGTCATTGAATGAAAGACTTCGAGTATATGAGACTTCCTACGATAGTAATCTTCATTTTCACAGCATGGAATGGATTTAGGAATGTCCAAATCTTAGTATCATTTTTTGTTGCACATTTTAAATCCTATTTAAGTTTTAAAATGTTATTTTTCCACTATGAATAGGATTTAGAAAGCCCTATGAAGTTTTTACATGTTCCTAACCTAATCTAAGCTTAGGAAACAGAGTGATCTAGGTTTTCCTATAGCTTAATATCCACCCAAGGCTACATTCCTAGATTGGACTAATATCTACTCACTATTTCTACAACAAAGTAGATATCTGGTCTAGTACATAGCATTACATACATAAAGCTACCCATTTGAAAAGAAGAGGGCACTGTCTTAATGTGATTTCTCTTTTCAAATGTCTAAGGACTTTGATCTTGAGAAAGACAACTTCAAACCTAAAGGATAGCAAACCTTTCTTGGAGTTTTGTATCATGCACTTGACCAAATGCTCATCAGTACTCCTATGGCTTTTGTTGAAAAGGTCTTCCATGGTTGAAACAAAGTTTCAAATTATAATCTTTAGTTATTGCCTAGCCACATAAAACTCAAGCTTCCATACTACTCTTTTGTTCCTCTTGTAGACCAACTTACACTTATGAGTTTTATCCCTTTAAGTGCTTCTATAGAAACCTAAATTGTGTTAGAATATAAAGATTCTAACTACCCTTTCATAACTTATTACCAAGAATAAGCACAAAAAATACTCATTCTTAAATCTTAATCCATGAGATACAAACCTCCCACTCGATGATATACTAGTGTATTAGAAGTCATGGGAATGATATATGCTCTAAACCTTTGGATCCATAGTATCCTATGCAATGTAGAACTATCTTCTAATGTATTCCAATCTATATCACTCCTTGTCTCATTCCTTATCATACAATTTGCATTATAGATTTGTCATTTGTATCAATAAACGCTTTTGGATGATCTTGACATAAAGGTAATAACCCTTGAAATCCTCTTTAATATGTCATAAACTGATATACGTCTTAAGAAAAAAAAAAGTATTATATAGTCTATAAGACATATCCCTAAAAGAATATGAGAAGTAATGATAAACCAATCATCAATCTCACTATCTATCAAAGTTTGATATCTTCTTTTCACCTCTCCATTTTGCAATGGAGTCCCTAGTGCACATAATTAAGATATAATTTGTGCTCCTACAGAAAGAATCAAACTTATTAGACATACCTTAATCTAATCAAAGTGCCTTAATATGTTTACATTATAGGTTATTTGATTCTGCCTTAATTCAAAGATTTTATTCAAGGCATTGTATACACACATATCCAAACCTAGAGTACACATCAGTAAAATGATGAAATACCCATACTTTTCATACATGAACACAAAAAGGTTCATATACATCAATATGCACTAACTCCAAACATTTCATGGCTTCATTCCTTTGAAAATAAAGGGTACTAGTCATTTTAACATCTATATAAGATTCATAGACAGGAAATCCTCTGGAATCAAAAAGTCTAGATATGACCAATCTTTATATCCTATTTAAATTAATATGACCTAGGTTTATACACCAAATGTTTGATTAATGCTAGGTTCATTCTTGAGATCTAACTATTCTCATCACTTGACAAAGTGATAATGGGCACACATGGAAGAAGTAGTATCTCCCACTAGCTTGCACAACTAGCCTTGCAATTGAAGTTAAGGTAAGTATAATCCTATCATATAACCTTCTTAGTTGTTGAAATCTCTATAAAGATTTACATATAGTGGGCTTGGAATCCATCCACTAGGATTGGTGAAATCCACCAATATCTAATGATGTATACTTTCCTCCTTAGGTAAACTGGGCATTCCTTTTCTAGTGTCCTAAAAAATCATAAAGGAATCATTGTACCTGAGCTTGCTTTCTTATTTTTTCTCTTGAACATTTCATATTTGGTGTTGTTCTTATTCTTCTTGGTATAAGAACCTAAAAGACCTTTGACTCCTATATGAACACTCTTATAATTTTTTAGAATCTTCTTAGTCTTCCCAAATAAATCTAGTAAGGTCTCTATGATCATGTAAGCTCTAGTGTTCACAATAGTCCTAAGGATGGCTTGTTTAAACTAACATGCCCTTATTATCAAATAAACCTTACAAACTAGAAAGCGAATATCAAAGTCCTTAGTAATAGACATGATTTCTTATAACAAAAAAAAAAAAAAAAAAAAACAACAACAACAACAACAACCATGTATATAACATAATTGGGTATACAAGGTGTAGGACCTAAGGCACTATCAACTCTCCTAAAAGTAATTGTTGTCAAGAAAGGCGCATACTTTAACCTTATAATGCATTCAATCAAGTGCCCATAATATTTGAACACAAGGGGACTTGATGGACACAACCAATCTCCAATCTGCCAATACCTTTTTCTCTTCAAAAAAATGATTTTTTATTAAAAATAAATAAATTTTACAATTTCAATAATTTTTTTTTTTATTTTGCTCTTATATATATAAAGTTTGAATCTTATTGTTAGAAAATACTAATTTGAATTTATTAAAAAAAATCAACTTACTAATGGAAACAAAATTTCAATTAATGAAATAAATAAGATTTGGATTGTATTAAAGCATGAATGCATCAATTTCAATTTAAAGAACAAGATGATTCTCACTTATCCAAAAAAAAAAAAAAAAAAAGATTCATTATTAAAAATATGATTTTATATTTTTTAAAAGTCCATTTTTTGGTTTTTTTTTTTTTTTAAAGAGTAACTTATTTAATAAAAATTACTTCAATTTTATAAAAAAAATATTGAAATTTATTTATAAAGAAAATGGTTTCAAATTTATTATTTAAAGAAAAACTGTTTTCATATTTGTTAAAATGTTTCCATGTTTATTGCTTTTCTAGATGACTTTGGCCTACATTAAAAATATATATATTTTAGATTTTGGAAAAATAGTTTCAGATTTTATTTGAAAAAACAAATTCCAAATTTCTCCAAAAATCATTATCTAGTCATTACCAAAAACATCTTTGAATCTCTTAAAAAACATAGCAAAGTAATAATAATGAAATAATGCACTTTTCGAATAAAAAATAAAATAAAACAAATATATATAGCAAAGAATGAACAAATGGAAGGATTGGGATAAATGAATAACTTTACAGTGCAATCTTAATGGCTATGGCCCTATCCACAACTTCCAAAAATGAAGCTAAAAAAATTTACTAAAACTCTCAACCCTCTTTAAAAAATGCAACCAAAAAAACAAAGAAAGCAGAGAAAAATAAAATCATCCACCTTCTTGAAACATAACGAAAAAGAAATATATAGGGAGTTTAAAACCCCTAAGAGAGCTATTTTCTCCCATTTGCTCTTCCCATGCTATGTCTTCAACTACTTCACTTGTCTCCAACCAATCTACTACAAATTTGTCTATTCCTATTCTCAACAACATGCCAAAATACCAACCCCAATACCACAAAAATAAAAATAGGCCAAAATGAGAACAATAATCCCATATAAAAAAGAAAAAAATTCAATAGCCTAAATCAATAATATGTAAGGCCCAATACCAAACAAGAACACAAATCAATGAGGCCAAAATGAAATAAGCACACCAAACATAAGCCCAAATCTAAAATATGCATTGTGGGAATTAAAATAAATAAAATAAATAAATGAACTTACTTATATCCTAAACCTATGGACAAAGATGCAATAATGGGAGATCGGTGGCCATGGTATGGATGTGTAACCGGTAGTAATAGGGAAAAGAGATGGAGGGGTGGGATGAGAGGGAATGGATATGGGGTGGCATATGGTGGCTACCATGGTGAGAAAAAATTTGAGAGAATGAGAAAGAAAAGGAAGAAACACACACACACACACACAGAGGAATGGGTGGGAGGGAGTGTTAGTCTGTTGTTATAGAAAGGCAGTGGTATCACCCATTATGGCATGACAATGGTGGAGTCAATGAAGGATGGGAAGGTGAAAAATAAATAAAAAATGAAGAAGGGGCGAAGAAAAGAATGAGAAATGAAGTATGGGGGGGTTGTGAGTGGAGAAGAGAGAAAATAAGAGAAAAGAAGAAGAAAAAAAGAAAGAAAAAGAAGAAGATGATGGGAAAGGGGGGATGTGGTGTGGCTATGGGTGCTCTACACTCTCTAGATAGAGTTTTTTGAAAAAATGAAGGGTGAAAATCAAACCAAGAAATAGAAGGCTAAGATTAAATGGGAATGAGTGGGCAAAAAAAATTAGATCAAAATTCAAAGAAAAAATAAGGCTTAAAACTAAGAATAAAAATGAATGAATAATTAAAATTAAGCCCAAATATCAAGGACAAAATTGGGTTTAAAAACCTACCAAAAAACACTTTGGACAAATTTTAGGGCTTACAAATGACTATTCCATAATTTTAAGAAATATATTCCATGAGACTAGGTATAATAAAACATGTAATAACTAATTTCATAAAATAATTATTTCATTCCCTCACTTGCATCAGCTAAGTTCAAGTTATCTTTAAAATTAGTACCCTTTTACAATAATTTATTAAATTTCAGTCTCAGTTTAATAAAAATGAAGAATCCATCAATTTAATATGATTTAAAATTGAGAAAGGTTATGATTTCTTCTTTCTTTTCATATTTTTTTAAAAATAGAATAATTTTAAAAATAACAAGTAATTGTAATGTGCAATCAACATGCACTAATCCTAATATTTTTAAAGTGACATTTTTCTAATTTAAACTCAATCCTAGACTTTGAAAGTTGCAAATGCTAATATTATAACCCTATTATAACACTAGTAAAAACCTTTTATTTGAAACCTTAGTACCTCAAGAAGACCAGCAAACATTAGTTCAACCAGTAGAATTAGTCCAATATCAACAAAAACTAATACTAACCAAGTATATTTCAAATGTACCAATCATAATTAATAGCATAACCTTAGTGGTACCTCAAATTTATCTTGTACCTACTATAAGCTTATATCCTTTCATTTTAGGTTTAAATTGTGTACAATCTTTACAAGGAGGGATAACAATACAAAATAACGAAGTGAGTTTTCATCTTAAAACCACAACAATTGTTTATACAAACATAGAAAATGGATCAAATAAAAATCATAATGTAACCTCTCATCAAACTAACAAAGTAGAAGCACAAGAGGATAGCATAATTAATGATTACTTAGAACAATTAAGAAATGCAGATAGATTAAAAAACCTTATATTAAAAATAGAAAAAAAATGGGAATTATAGGAGAAGATCCATAAAAACATTGGAATAAAAATAAGACAACCTATAAAATACTAATTAAAAACTCAGATTTAACAATAAAAACGGCAGATATAGCATGTAACCTTATAGAGACAAAGGAGTTTAAAATTCAAATAAAAGAACTATTACAGAATAACCTCATAAAACCAAGTTTTAGTCCCCATAGATCCTCAGCCTTTTTAGTAAGAAACCATAATGAAGAAAAACAAGGAAAAGCTAGGATGATTATTAATTATAAAAGATTGAACAATAATACATGTGATGATGCCTATAAAATTCCAAATAAAGATTCTTTAATTAATTTTATTCAAGGATGCAAATACTTTTCTCAGCTAGATTGTAAAAGTGGATTTTGGCAAATTAGATTAGAAGAAGCTAGTAAACCATGGACAACGTTTTCATGTTCTTATGGATTATATGAATGGAATGTAATGCCATTTGGACTAAAAAATGTTCCTCATTTATTCCAAGGAATGATGGATAATATTTTGGTAAATATTCTTTTGTTATTGTATATATTGATGATATTCTTGTTTTTTCTTATACTATTCAAAAACATATAAAACATTTAGAATTTATTTTTGAAAAGCTAATTACTCATGGATTAATAGTAAGTAAAAAGAAACTGAAATTATTTAAAACCTAAATAGAATTTTTAGGATTAGAAATAAAGGATGGACAAATAAAACTGCAAGATCATATAGTACAAAAAATAAATAATTTTCCAGACAAACTCGAAGATTTAAAAACCCTTCAAAGTTTTTTGGGATTATTAAACTATGCTAGACTGTATATTAAAAACCTTAGTAGATTAGCTGGACTCCTTTATAATAAAACAAAAAACACAGGACAGAGATATTTTAACCAAGAAGACATTAAACTTGTACAGAAAATAAAAGAACTTGTGAAGCATCTCCCAACCTTACATTTACCCTTAGAAAGTGAATATAAAATAGTTCAAATTGATGCTAATCAAACAGAATGGGAAGGTATACTTTTAGTAGTCACTAATATAGGAGAAGAAAAACTTTGTAGATATTGTAGTGGAACTTTTAATGATTATCAAAAGAACCTTAGTTCTACAAACTTAGAAATTGAAGCAATAATATTAGTCTTAGAAAAATTTCAATTATTTTTAAACCAAGAACAATTTACTTTTAGAATTGACTGT
This sequence comes from Vitis cinerea var. helleri x Vitis riparia, assembly GCA_946000715.1. Lineage (NCBI taxonomy): Eukaryota > Viridiplantae > Streptophyta > Magnoliopsida > Vitales > Vitaceae > Vitis > Vitis cinerea var. helleri x Vitis riparia. The sequence continues at coordinate 14,889,744 of OX253995.1, forward strand.
GAAAATATTAAAAAATTCTTTGAAAATAAAAATTCTTCTAAATTTTCCACCAAAAGATGGATAAAGTTTCAAAACTCTTTAATTGGTTTCAAACCTAAATTTGAACATATTAAAGGAAAAGATAATATATTAAAAAATTGGTTAAGTAGACAAATAATTAATAATGTTAATAATGCTAAAGATTGATTTTATGTTACAAGAACATGGCTCAAAGAAAACGCACCAATGCTAGAACCTTTCAATATGGAACCATATGTCTGAACGAAGTGTTGAATCCAAATTTGAGGTTTAACTCTTTATTTTCTCAAAACCTTTTTGAAGAACATAAGGTTATTGTAGATAACTTTTGGTCTTTAAAATCATAGAGTTTTCAAACCAAAATTTAGAATATACTTATGGAAAAACCGTGTCAGCTTTAGCCCAACATTTACAAAACCTTCAAAATCAACTGATTGCTTTAGAAACCCAAAAATTTCAAAACCTCAAAATCCAAGAAAATCAAGAAAAATTAATAAAGGATTTGAAAACTAGTACAGTGTTAACCAGTTAAACCAGTTGTTCAAATAGTCAACCTGAAATGCTTAGTTTAATTAAGAAATCAGCTCTTTTGTCTAAACAATATGAAAAACTTCTTGTTAAAAACCTAATTGGAGCTGATAACTACTCTTTAGTCAAAACCTTCTTTCTGCAAACCCAACATAAGAAAGTATTTAAAAATCAAGAACTTTTGTATAAGCATTTTAGAACCAAAAATATCGGGATAAAAACAAGGTATATGGCATATCATGACCCTGAATTTTTCTTTATTATATATTTAGCTTATGTGAATATGTCTATTGTAAATAAAGAAAATTTTAATTTAGTACCCCAATTCATGGATTAAGGAATCTTAAAAAAAAATGTTTTTATGAATCATGTATCTCAAATCCCTGAAAATTTCCCAAAAAAATTATAAGATATTTTAACCTATCTTTTTCAAAATCGAAAAATAGATAGACATTTCTTTTGAAACCATTCCACCTTTATTTCAAACCTATGGATCAGTAGTACCAGCTTATCACCATGTATATATAAAACACAATAAAGAACCTCTCATCCCTCAACAAGAACCAGAATGGGAAATGACACGTTCAAATGAATTTCCAAATTGTTTTACTTGCTTTAGAGCTTTTCAGATTTATGATCTTAGACCAACTTGGAACAAATTATTTCATCTCATTGGTGAAACAAAAACCATGTCCATATGGAGAAACAAACCTTTAGAACACATCATTGTTCCAAAACCTTTTATTAATTCTGAAGAACAAGATTTTATAATCGAACTCAGTGTAGAAATACAGAAACCATCTTCTTATCTCAGCGATGACGCATTATTTTGGGAAAACTTAAACAATGAAAGTTATTATAATCTGCAAAATGCAATGGAAGGATGATGTCAACAACGACGACATTGAAGCAATAAATGCGTCTCCAACTACAAGAATTTAATGTAGCAGTAGAAGTTCAGAACTAATAAAGCCACATATTCTACATGTGAAAAAAAGGAAGTGACCAGACAAATGGTAAAAGAGAAACAAAATTCAAATCTCATAAAGACTTTACCATCTTTGTATCTATTTTGTATGTATTGTTAACCAAACCTCTAAACACTTTGTAAATATTTGTCCTACCATCCATCAACTGTCCCAACCACTCGAATTAAATTTCACTTGTGGTTTGTAAATCCATTTGTCTATAAATAAATCATAGAGATAGAAAGGTGTGTGTGTGAAAAAAAATTAAAAAGTGAGAGTAAAGTGCGATCAGAGTTTCAGTTGTATCTTCAGCCTTGTAAATTTCTACGATCAACAATAAGAAAGTAAGAAATTTTTGTTAAATTTCTACTCTCATTTTATTTTCGAATTTATTTTATTTTGTCTTTTTTTCTTACCCTTAGGGGGTAAAAAGGGTAAAAAGATAAAATAGGGAAATGAAACTTATTTAAATCATAGTTCAGTTTTCTTTTACTAGTTAATATCTACAATATACATAGATTCTTTTATATATATATATATATATAATGTTTCCATCAAATTAAAAAATATAAATAAATAAATAAATAAATAAAATTGATTGGGTTATTTAGAAAGTTTTGGGTGTAAAATCAGATTTTAAAACTAGAGTCTTTAGTCTTAACCCTTGACATGTAACCTGTTTTTGCCAGAAAACTAGCGTGTTAGGGAGACTCTGTCTGGTCGAAAGAGGGGTATCACCTTGACACGAAGTGATGTTTTAAAATTCTGAGTTTATTCTTTAAACTTTTGAAATAGTCGATCTTCAAAAACTTATTTTTCATGTTATAAATGCTTTCACACTATAAATTGAAAGTTTTAATTTAAATATATATTATAATAATATGTAATAAATGGTTTCACACTGTATTTGAAAATGTTTATATTAAAATAATAAGTATAATAAATGCATTTACACTAGTTTTGGTTTTAAAACTTTTATTTTGAACGAAAATTTCAAGGTTCCTGCCATTACCTCGATTGTGAATAGCAAACTATGGATAGCAAACTATGTTGATGGGAAAAGTTGGAAAACTATTTGAACAACTGGTTTGACTGGTTGACACTGTACTGGTTTTCAAATCCTTCATTATTTTTTCTTGATTTTCTTGGATTTTGAGGTTTTGAAATTTTTAAGTTTCTAAAGCAATTAGTTGATTTTGAAGGTTTTGTAAATGTTGGGGTAAAACTAACACAGTTTTTCCATAAGCATAGTCTAAATTTTGGTTTGAAAAACTCTATGGTTTTAGAGACCAAAAGTTATCTACAATAGCCTTATGTTCTTCAAAAAGGTTTTGAGAAAGTAAAGAGTTAAACCTCAAATTTGGAATCAATACTTCGTTCAGACATATGGTTCCATATTGAAAGGTTCTAGCTTTGGTGGGTTTTCTTTTAGCCATGTTCCTGTAACATAAAATCAATCATTAGCATTATTAACATTATTAATTATTTGTCTACTTAACTAATCTACTAATATATTATCTTTTCCTGTAATATGTTCAAATTTAGGTTTGAAACTAATTAAAGAGTTTTGAAACTTTATCCATCTTTTAGTGGACAATTTAAAAGAATTTTTATTTTCAAATAATTTTTTAATATTTTCACAGTCGGTTCTTAAAGTAAATTGTTCTTGGTTTAAAAATAATTGAAATTTTTCTAAGACGAATATTATTGCTTCAATTTCTAAGTTTGTAGAACTAATGTTCTTTTGATAATCATTAAAAGTTCCACTACAATATCTACAAAGTTTTTCTTCTCCTATATTAGTGACTGCTAAAAGTATACCTCCCCATCCTGTTTGACTAGCATCAGTTTGAACTATTTTATATTTCACTTTCTAAGGGTAAATGTAAGGTTGGCAGATGCTTCACAAGTTCTTTTATTTTCTATACAAGTTTAATGTCTTGTTGATTAAAATATCTCTACCCTGTGGTTTTTGTTTTATTATAAAGGAGTCTAGCTAATCTACTAAGGTTTTCAATATACAGTCTATCATAGTTTAATAATCCCAAAAAACTTTGAAGGGTTTTTAAATCTTCGAGTTTGTCTGGAAAATTATTTATTTTTTGTACTATATGATCTTGCAGTTTTATTTGTCCATCCTTTAATTCTAATCCTAAAAATTCTATTTGGGTTTGAAATAATTTCAGTTTCTTTTTACTTACTATTAATCCATGACTCATTAGATTTTCAAAAATAAATTCTAAATTCTTTATATGTTCTTGAATAGTATAAGAAAAAACAAGAATATCATCAATATATACAAGAACAAAAGAATATTTACCAAAAATATTATCCATCATTCGTTGGAATATCAAGGTTGTTTTATTCATCCCATGTCCCTAAGTGATGAATGGATGAGATATTTTTATTCGTTCAATTAAATATATCAATATATTTGAATTGATTTATTATAATTGTGATATGATCTTTGATTATTGTTCTCTAATTTGGGTTGTACAACTCATAAGAGGTATAGGATTTTTATTTGGTTGTAAAAATATTTACTTTTCAATAGATGGGTTGTAAGCTCCTTCATAGGAGCATAGGATTTTTTATTATTGTAAAAAAAAAAAATCAGTTTTTGTATCCATCTATGGTGACCCAAGAGAAAAGATGGAATCTTGAAAGTTCTTTTTGAGATTCAATGGAAGTTAAAGAAAAAAGAAGAACTATTGGAAGTTCTTCGTTTAAGATCCATGGCAGCACAGTGATGTTGACTTGAAAACAAAACTAGGTCTCATAGTCTTTTCTTAGGGTAAGCCACATATGGATTTGAAGCTTAGGAAGTCATGAATCCAATGGTTCAAGTGGATTGTAATTTAGAGTTAAAATGAAGGAGATATAGTTTATTGAAGCAAGGCTGCACAAAGAGCCTAGCAGCACAGTGACACTGACTTCAACTCAAAATCGGCACTACTTCCCATGAGCATTTTGGGACAAACCACCTATGGTTTTGAAGCTAAGGAAGTTAGAAATCTAGTGCTTTAAATGGATTTTTTATTTGGAGTTGAAACAAGGGAGTATGACTGATTGAAACAAGGCTGCACAATGGGCATGCAGTTACGGGATTGAGTTCAAGTCAAATATTTGTTTTTGGTTGTTTGGGCTCTTTTAGGCCTTTTTGTGGAAATTGGGCCCATTGGGTTTTTCCTTTTTCAGTAACCTTATCTTTGGTTGTAGGGTTTTTTTTTGTAATTTGGATTTTATCCAAATTTTAGTTACCAAACGAGCAACAGGATCCCTAAGGCCATGGAAATTATTTATTTAATTTCCTTTTATATCTTTTATGTTTTTTTGGCATAAAATATATTATGGTATTTCTAAGTTAATGAATTTTCATTTTTTTTTTCCTTTTTTAGATAATTTATTAAATTGGAATGTATTAGGAATTAGGAAATTTTTATTTTAGGTAAACACAAGTTGGAAATAAATAAGGAACTTACTTCCTTTTTAAAATTAAACTCTCAGAGATTTTTTTTTAAATAAATCTTTTTATATTTTAGATCTCTAAGAATCTTTTTATTTTAAGAAGTTTTATTTTTCCAAGTCTTTATGAAATAAAAATTTTCCTATTTATGACAAGATTCTAATTTAGGTTTAGATGGTTCTCTAGGTTCTCCTCCCTAGAGAGAAGGAGAATGACACCTAAATTGGTCCTCTAGGCTCTTCCCCTTGAGAGAAAGAGGAAACCGTTTAGTTTGAAAATAAAAGTTCAAGGATAAGGAATATGAAAGATATCCCTATTTGGCACAGGAGTCCCCAATTCAAGTAATAAATAAAAGTTTGGAAATTCTCATGATAGATAATTTATTTTAAGAAAGTTACCAAAATTATCATAAAACCTCTCTTCCAAATTATTAAGTGGGAGTGGGCCATAGGCAAGCCCATACCCTCCAAGATTGAGTTCTTCTTGATTTTGAGCCCATCACCATCCTAAAGATGGGATGGCCTAAGGAATCAAGGGATATGGACTATACTTTATGGATAAGACTATATATGTTTGTAGTGGGAGTAGCCAATCCTAAAGATGAAACTCTTCACTTGGTAACATTGATGTCAAGGATCTTGGTTACACACTTAACTTAGACATGAAGTGGTAGAATCACCTAAAGTGGTCTTGTTTGCATGGGCTAAGGGTTAAACATTTGATCAATGCCTTAGGATAATCTTAGGAGGTTTAAGGCAGGTTGATTAATTAGAGAGGGTCTCTACTTAATAATAAAAGTCATGACCTACGTAAAGTAGGCTTGATTCTTATGATACTAGGATAACTTGCATGGGTATATGTAGTTTAAGAGAACTATATTTTTGCTAAATTAATTACCAACTTGCCTTGAATGCTCAGTTTCTTTTTATTAATGCATGGAATTATTATATTCTTTACAGTTAACCTATCACCTATTATATTTTGTTTAAATTAGACATAATTATATACTGAAAATAATCTAGATATAGTATTAATTGCATAGAAGCTTATTTTGGTAGAGTTTGTTATTTCCTTTTAACAATCCTATCATAAGATAAAGGAAGCATATTAAAGGTGGCATAAGATGGATCAAAAGACTGAGTCTTTCATACTTAGATCTTTAGATAATTTGTTGTAAAAGAAACACATGTCTATTGCCATAGTCTATGCTATTCTCTTTAAAGTTGCAAGGGTTATTTGCTGATAAGAGCAAGTCAACTAGACAAATTGCCCTTAAGACTATTATGAACACCAAGATTCAAGTTATCTTAGAGATCTTACTAGATTCTTTTGGGATGGGTAAGAAGATTCTCAAAGAGTAAAAAAGTAAACATATGGAAGTCAAGGTTTTTCAGGTTTTTCTAACAAGAACAACAACAACACCAAATAAGGGAAGTTCAAGAAAATGAATGAGAGAATAAACTCATGGGCAATGATTCCTTTGTGACTTATTAGGATACTAGAAAAGGAATGCTCGGAGTACCTGAGGATAGGCAAATACACATCATATTCTCATTGTTAAATAAATATTGATGAATTTCACCAATTGTGATAGATAGATTCCAAGCCCACTATCTGTAGTTCTTTACAGGGTTTTCAACAAGTGAGAAGGTCACATGATGGGATTGTCCTTACTTTAGCTTCAGTTGCAAGATTAGTTGTGCAAGTTAGTGGGAGGTATTACCTTTTTTGTGTGAGACTCCATTATCACTTTGCCAAGTAATGAGAATAGTTAGATCTCACTAAAGGAAAGAATCTAGCAATAATCAAACATTTGGCTTCTAATGCCTAGGTTATATTAATCTAAATAGGATCCACAGACTAATTAATTTTGGACCTTCTTAATCCAGAAGATCTTTCAGTCTATGAATCCTATATAGATGGTAAAATGACCAAGAGGCCCCTTTATTTTTAAAGGACTTGGAACCAAGGAATGTTTGGAGTTAGTGCATACTCTCATATATGAACCTTTTTTTTAGTTATATATGGAAAGTATGGGTATTTGATCATTTTATTGATAAATACTCTAGTTTTGATATGTTTACCCAATAGGTTATCTGATTCCTTTGATAAATTCATTGAATTTAAGGCGGAATTAGATAACCTATTGGTTAAACATATAAAGACACTTCGATTAGATCGAGGTAATGTTTCTAGTAGGTTCAATTCTTTTCATATGGAGCATGAGATGATATCCTAATTGTGTGCACCAAGGACTCCATTGCAAAATGAAGTAATGGAAAGAAGATATTGAACTTTGAAAGACATAGCGAGATCGATGATTGGTTTCTCATTATTTCCCATATTCTTTGGGGATATATCTTAAAGGATGTATAATACCTCTTTTTCTAAAGAGGTGTATCACTTTATAAGATATCCAAGAGGATTTAGGGAAATTAGTTTATAGTCAGGATTATCAGAAGGTGCTTGTTATTACAAATGCTAGATTTCTAATGAAGACTATATGCTCTGTAATAAGGCAAACAATGATATAGATTGGAGAATACTAAAAGATAGTCCTATCATACACAAGATACTATGGATCTAGTACTAACCATTCCCATTTCTAGTACACTGATGCCTTGTTGTAGTAAAAGGGTTGTTAAACAACCAAACTAATTCATGTACTTGGGAAAGTCTTTCGAGGCCATTTTAAAGGAACATGAGATCGATCTCATAAATTACGATAAAACAATGAGCGATGTGGATGCACATTGTTGGAAAAAAACTATGGAGGTAGTGTTAGAATCCTTGTGATTCTAATGTAGTCTGGGTTCCTGTAGAAGCACCTGAAATGATGAAACCCATATGTGTAAGTTGGTCTATAAGAGGAACAAAGGAGTATATGGAAAAAGTTGAGATTTATGTGGCTAGGTTGTAGCTAAAGGTTATAGTTTGAAACATTGTTTTGAATATAGGAAACCTTTTGACCAGTAGCCATATTAAGATCCATCGTAGTACTCCTACCTATTGTGGTGTATCTTATTTATGAGATATTGCAATAGGATGTCAAGATAGTGTTCTTAAATGATTATCTTGATATTAACATCTATATGTGTGTATAAGAAGTGTAGGGAAGCATGGTAGTCTTTATGAACTTGTATGTTGATGACATTCTACTAATTGGTAATTATGTAGGGCTATTGCCATCAATCAAGATCAGGTTGTCTACTCAATTCCAGATAAAGGATCTGGAAGAAGTGTAGTATATTATTGACATTAAGGTCTTTAGGGATCATAAGAATAAAAAAAAATAGTGCTATCTCAAGCTACCTACATAGATAAGCTTTTGGTCAAGTATATGATGTAGGATTCCAAGAAAGGTTCGTTGCCTTTTAGGCATGGAATTCCTCTTTCTCAGTATCAGTGTCCTAAAACACCTGAGAGAAAGAGCACATGCATTCAGTACCTTATGCATCTACGGTGGGTAGTCTTATGTATGTAATGTTATGTACTAGGCCAGATATTTGCTTTGAAGTGGGTATGATGAGTAGATATCAATCTAATTTAGGTCCAGAAAATTGGATAACTATCAAGCATATAATCAAGTATCGTATGAGAGCGAGGGATTATGTGTTTGTGCTTCAAAGTGTTGAGATAGTTTATATGGTGACATGATGGTTGACGAGATACCTTCTGTGGAGAACCTGGTGGATCGCTTCACCAAGACATTAACAGAGAGTGTCTTTGTTGGTCACAGGGATAACATGGGTTTTAGATGAGTATTTGTCATGCTTTATAGGCATGATGCTTTGAGGGCTAGTGGAAGAATGCTAGGATAGAACACTTAAAAGCATGACATGATGTAACAAATTTGGAATTCATTATTTATTTAATAATGTTCCAATTTCTCTTTTATCTATTCTTATTCCATGTATTATACTTTATGAGCATTCTTGCCTGCATCTTTTGCATTAGGGGTATTAGGAGTTGCATAGAAGATCTAAATCATGGGTTCCTTCAAAATAGATGACTTGTTCACAACCAGTTCATGGGTCTAGGCAACCCATTAGAGGTTGTAGTGCACCACATCTTAATTGGAGGGATGACTGATTTTGGCTATCAGGATGGGTTTCCCATGGTGAGTGCACTAGTGTGTGTATGGTTACACATTGGATAGGACCTACGGTGGGTCATAACTTAAGGCGATCAAGTAGTCATGACCTCAACAAGTTGTTTCATTGTGTTGTCTCTCAACCTTGAGAGAATATTGATCTTGTGTTAAAGTTAGCAATGACTTTGACCTACGGGTGATATCATAAGCTGATCATATATTCCCTATGAATTGGGTCATTGTTGATGGAAGCCGGTAGCAATTATTCTCAATGGAGGCACTATGATATATCTTCGGATTGAAATAGTGTGTCCCATTGGGTGATCCTAAGAAGGTATGTTCATGGAAACTATGGCCATAGTAGTTCCTTAAGTGGAACTTGACATAGGTTCTTTGACAGCTAAGATATATCAATTGAACACACAATAGGAGGATCTATAACTCAAGAACAGTAGAGGTAGTCTTGAAAGGCTAATATTTTTCACCTTGTTAGACTACGGATGCTAGTTTATAGGGAGACTGAACATAATGGATAACAGGTCATGGACCCGAGCACTTGGGGCCTGTTTGTTTAGTGTTTTCAAGAACTGTTTTCTGTTCTTGAAAACAAAAAACACCAAAAACTCATTTGGTTGAGAGAGTCGTTTTTGTTTTTGTTGTTCCCCGTGTTCTCAAAATGGCACTGTTTAGAGAACAACAAAATGTTGTTTTCCCCGTTTTTTTACTGTTTACAGAACAAATTAAACAACAAAAAAATCATTTGTTCTCCGTGTTTTTTTTTTCCTTCTCGTTCTCATCTCATCTCCAACACAGTCCCGTCGCCTCTTCTTGATTTTTCCGGTTTCTCATTTTTGATTCAGGGTTTGTGAAATTTAAATCCAATAGCACAATAGCAAGGAGACCCCTAAAACGGATCCAGAAAACACAGTGAGCAAAAGAGAAGCATTTTTTTTTCTTGGGGGTTTTGCATGGATTTTCTCAGAAATCAAACGAGGATGAATTTTCCCGGAAATTGAATGGGGCATGGATTTTCTTGGGAATCAAACGGAGGTTGAAAAATAATAATAATAACATGATTAGATTAGTACCTGCGAGGACTGAGAGTGGCAGAGTGAGAGAAGGGGATTTTCCCGGTTGGAGGGCAACTTCAGAAAAGGGCTTCTTGATTAGATTAGTACCTGCGAGGATTGAGAGTGGCAGAGTGAGAGAAGGGGATTTTCCCGGCTGGAGGGCAACTTCAGAAAAGGGCTTCTTGATGCCCGAGTGAGAGAAAAAGATAAAAAAAAATTAAGAACAAATTTATCTCAACTTAATAAAATATCCTATAATTTTTAATAAAGTTAAAGATTAAATAAAAAAATATTAATAAAAATAATTTTATTATGTTTGATTTATTTTTAAAAAATATAAAAATATATTTTTATTTTAAAATTAATAAAATAAATAATTTTTTTAATTTAAATGAACTATATATCTAAAAATTATTTATAAATTTATAATATAAAATTACTTGAAGAAAATATTTTATTAATTGAAAAAGAAAAAAAAACATCTTTCAAACGTGTTTTTTGTTTTATTTGTTCTAAATTTTTTTTATTAACTCAACCAAACATGTTTTTTTGTTTTTGAGAACAAAAATTGTTTTTTAAAATTCAGTTTCCAAACACAATTTTTTTTGGAAAAACACCAAAAACTGTTCTTAAAAACTGTTCTCAAAAACTGTTTTCCAAAACAGTTTTCAAAAACAGCAACCAAACAGGCCCTTGGTGTCTCGTTGTTATTTACATAGGATACTGGAGTTCAATTGATTCTCTATAGTGGGATATTGAATCAACTTTAGATTTGGATTTTGAGGGAGCCAGTATTCATGTGGGTCCCAGTGGTTCCCGCTCTGAACTCATATACCTTGTTGGGATGGATTATGAGGGTTGGATTGGCTTTAGGTTCACTTTTGTGCAAGGTTGCACAAGGGTAAGTGAACAAGGTCTCTAGATTGTGCTAATCGATTAATTAGTAGGCCCTATTGCTTTAATTAATCAATTAGGACCCGTTTTGGGCTAGATTAAGTGACCTAAGCCCATGTGGGATCAAGTCGCTTAAGCTCACTTAAGAACCTTATAAATACCTCCTAGGGGTTAGGGTTTCCATAGTTTTTGTCTTCCATCATCTAGAGAGATTGAGAGTCATAGCATCCACTTTTTTTCTTCCCCATTGGAAGTGTGCCAAAATCAAGGTTCAAGTCATCAAGCAGAAGACTTTGGGTTTACGAGACTTCTGCGATTTTGATTTTCATCTACATCGATTAGAATTGATCTGGGAACATTCAGATCAAATATATGTGACTTTATTCTTTAGATCTGTGTTTTCTATGATATTCTTATTGTTTTGTAATACCTGTTTATCTGTTGCGATAGATTTAGAAAGCTTAGAATAGATTTTCATGCACCCTACACGATCCAGGGCATGAGAATGAAGTAATCCGGGGTTCCCAATAGTTTTTTAGCCAACAATAATCTATAGTGACAATCTAGTTGCAATCACATATGTAAAGGATCTTAAATATCATGGAAGAACTAAGCATATAGACATCAAGAATATTTTTATAAGAGATATCATTATAGAAAAGAAAGTGATCCGCAAATGTTTGCCTATATGTGAGATAATTGATGATCAATTCACAAATCCATTCTAAGAGACATGTTTTCTATACATGTAAAGTCATTAGGATTGCGTAGGTTATAATTTATGTTGATCACATGTAATGGATCATTATTGATTAGATATGAGATAATCTATACATGATAAAATGACATGAGTATTTGTTATTCATATCATTGAATATGAACTTGGTACATACACATATATACTCTTAAATGTATGTCATCAAGTAAAGGTTGGCTCTTTCACACGAGCAACCGCCCCAATCAATGTGTTTATGAGCTAGGATGAGATACGATATACTAATGACGATAATTGAGTGAAAAGTATACAAAGGCAATATGTGTCGCCTTGATTACGCATCAAGATGAGGTTTATAATAAGTGATATCTTAACTGAATGTAATCACCTACAATTACATTTACTTGTTTAAACTGGACTTGAGTTCTAGTATAAAAGGTTTAACAAGAGTTATAGATGCGAAACTTGAGCAAGCTATTAGTTAAGCTCTGTATGGTGGTAGTTTGATAAGCACTCTCCAAGTGAAAAAGAAACCTTCATAGCATATATTTCATACTACATGTGTTTGAATGTGATTAATATGGAAAATGAGTGATTAATCCCTACATCCTTATTGTGTGAGATCTTTAAGGATTATTACAATTATAATAGTCAATTATTGTACTCTTTGTATTTTGGCTATGTTTTAAGGTGACATTAATGTTGATACTTTGATATGTTTCTGACGAAAATTAAATAATTTATCTTTATGAGTCTTATTGGACAAGCACTTAATTTGAGTCTAAAAGGTGATTCGCGGAAAATCCAGTCGGGTCATTTAATCAAAAACATTTATAAAACCTATGACCTCATACTAGTGTAGCAAAGCTACTATAGTATAGTGGCTCTAGGGTCGAACTCTGGGATGGGTTTTCATTCTACTAGTGATATACTTGAGATTAGAAATTGAATTTAATGATTTCCTTTATCAAAAACTTAAAGTTTAAAAGAAAATAAAATTTGTTTTGAAAGTGTTTGAAACTAAATCAACATAAACTAATTAAAAATGGAAGAAAGAAAGTTTCTCCGAGCTAAGGATTGCTAGGATCAAGTTTAGAATGCAAAGTGGAAAATTCCGGATTTTTCTCCTCGCATTGGGGATTTAACCTATAGTTATTTCCCAAACCGGTATAGGTTTAACAATAAAGATTTAATCCATAAAAATCAATAGAAACGGTAGTCAAGGTCCATTAATGGCTTTAGACACTATAGGTCTTCACCTTGAACCACTTTCCAATGGCTCGTACATGACAACTAATGGACTGATATGGATCTAGCAATAAGCATCCACAGAGACCTGAAGCTTACCATGTATTGGCCATTCAAAGTGATTCTAAGGGATTTAAAGCAAAACTTTGGATTTAAAAGCCATTTATGAACTTCAACTACCTGTATTTAAGGCACGAGCTTTTTCCACCTTTGCATCTGGACTTTTCACCTAGCTTCCTTTACTCCAAGAAACCAAGGGTTTAGCCTCTCATCCTCTAAGAAAACATCCTCGGAGGTTGTTTGGCTTCCAAGAAAAAGAAAATAGTAAAGAGAAAATAGAAAATGAGAGAGCTCTGTATATTGCTAAGTGTTAAGCATAACACGCGTGATACATCTTCAAGAGGTGATTTCCACCCCTTATATAGTTTTTACAAAAGCAAAGCTTGTGATTGGCTTGTTACAAGGAGAAGAAAGGAAATTACATCAAAAAATACTTAAGAAAATATCTAAAGTGGAGTCGGCAAAAACAGAGGAGAATTCGCACCACGCATGGGGTGTGTGAAATTTTCGCACACCTGAAGGGGGTGTGCGAGTGGTGTGCGAGTTTCGCACACCATTCGCACACCTTTCGTACACCTGGAGCAGTTGTCTTCCGAAGGCCATATCTTCCTCGTTTCAGCTCCAAATCGTACACGGTTTGAAGTGTTGGATTCTTGACTTCCTGAGCTTTGAAATGGTATATAGAATGTAGAAAATGGACTTCGGAAAGTGCTCCAAAAGTGCCAAAGAAGACTGCAGCTGTTGTCCTCTGTTTTCCTCCTTGCTTCTCTTTGCTTTTCTTTGCTTTTCTTTGCTTTTCTCCTTTGGTTGGCTTGTCTTAATGATCCAAAAAGATGTCAAAACACTAAAACTAGCCACAAATATGATTAGAAGTCATTGCTAGGTCCTTAACATGCCAATTGGAATAAAGATAGAGAATTACTACACAAAAGTGCTTAAAACATAATGACTTAAAGGTGTAAAATAGCACTTTTTTTTGTAGTAATCACTCCCCCCAACTGACACATTGCTAGTCCCTGAGCAATGAAGGAGAGAAAAAGAAAGAAAAATAGATAATAATAATTCACAAAATCATGCTGATCACTCCAAAAAATAATCAAGTGGCATGATTGGATCAAACTCTCACATGGCAAGTCAAGGATATAAAACTCAATCATCAACAAGAGTTATCAAATAACTTACCAATCACAACTTGCAAAGAGCGGGCATTATGCAAATTTGAGTATCAAAATAATTTCCACTCCCAAAGGATCAACTCTTAATCTTCCACAAAAATCTAAGTGTTAAAGTGCTTAGTTTCCAGTTATAGTATGTCAAACTATATTCTCCCCCCAACTAAGGTTTTTCTCTAACTTTAGCAACACTACTCATATATAAAAGGCTAAGAACGCACCCCTTTTCTTTTTTTCCTTTTTTTTTTTTTCTTTTTTTTTTTTTTTTTTTAATATACTCCACCCATCCACCCATGTAACGAGCATTGAGGTCGGTGAACTCCCAACCAGTAAAGGCTTAGGGCACCAGGCTTTAAAGATTTTCACCATATACCCCTCAGACCTTGTTCGGGTTTCAAAGCAAGTGAAGCAAAAATTATTTTCATAAGACACATTGGCCTTTTATAAGGTGTCCCAACACTAATAAAATGAAGTCAATGGCACCAAGTCGAAAATTTCCTAAGTTTAGGGGGGTGAGAAAGTTTTCCATCTTATAACTGGAATCTAATGTGTTCAGTGTGTGAAAAGATTAGAGTGGAAGACTTAAGATTGAAAACAAAAGGAGCTTCAACAATTTATCAACTTTAATAAGCATAATACAAACTCTGAGACTATGGCAATAAGATAAGAATTTAATTTCTCCCATTTACTTTTGAGAATTTATCTTTGAGAAAACAAAGAGAGTTTGCAAAAAATTTTGTTAGCAAAATAATTTAACCAAAAATTCAACAAATTACTTCCTCAATTCTCCCCCCAACTAGGATGAACATTGTCCCCAATGTTCCAAAAACAAGCGATAATATAAGGGAGGAAATGATACCTCCTGATAGTAAGGGACTCTGAATGAACAGGAGAAACCACATGTTGCATAAGAAAAGAAAAATCATAAGGGTGCTAAATAGAGGAAATAAAATGGAAGCTAAAATACACAAAAAGAGAAGATGTCTATATAAACTGAGAGAGTACAATATACAAAATAAACATGGAATACATCCAATCCCAGTATAAAAGTGGTCCAAAATATATATGACATCTAAAAACGTAGCATATAGATACAAAAAAGGAGAGGAGTGATCGTATGATCAAGTAGTAGGCTCCTCTGGTGGATAGGAGGGGTCCTCCACTGCAACTGTGGAAGGAACCGCTACAGGTGGAGCTGGTGGTGAAAGACCAAGGTGCTGCTGAATCTCACGGAGAATGAGAG
This sequence comes from Vitis cinerea var. helleri x Vitis riparia, assembly GCA_946000715.1. Taxonomy (NCBI): domain Eukaryota; kingdom Viridiplantae; phylum Streptophyta; class Magnoliopsida; order Vitales; family Vitaceae; genus Vitis; species Vitis cinerea var. helleri x Vitis riparia. The sequence goes on from OX253995.1 coordinate 14,905,219, forward strand.
TCTGCTGGTCCTGCTGAAGCTGGAAGTGGTCCATCCGCTCCATAATGGCCGTCTGAGTAGTGGTCAAAGTCTGGAAAGAAGCGAGCAAGGCACGATACTCTGCACCAGGGATAGTAATGGGCGGCTCTGATGTAGAAGGAACAGCAGGTGGGGCATCAGATGATGGTGCCTCTGGTACTGGCTGTGGAGGAGCTGAAGTGGACGGAGCAGGAGGGACTTCCCTTGGCTCGGGAAGTTCTGGGGACTGGCGATGGAGCCATATCTGAGTCCATTGGTCAAGAGAGAAGCTCTCTCGACACTGGCGGCGGGTCTCAGAATGAGGGTCTGCAAGAAAACCCATATGCACCAAAACATGGCATAGCAGCCGAGGGAAAAGTAAAGGAATGGAGTCTGCCCTCGCAAGACGCCGCGTATGCACCTTCTCCTCAAAATGGAGGAGAGCGGCCATAATCAAATGATGGGGGCCAAAGTAATAGCCCTCAGAGATACGGAATAATGCCTTCATAATGGCCCCTCGTCTCTGCACTTTATGCTGAAGAGGAAAAAGATTGGCGCGAAGCACCACATCAACTAGGAGCATCTCTGGGGGAAGCTCTCTTCTCAAAATGGTCATCTAGGAAGATGTCCCTCGAGTTAGGATACGAACCATGTCCCACTCAGAAAGTGGGGCCCAGCGTCTAAATGTAGCGGGATCTGCTGGTGCAAAAGGGATATGGAAGGCATCGGCAATCTGTGCAGCCCCCAAAATACCCTCTCAAGTAGGCGGTATGAATCCCGTAACTCAGGCTGCTGTCGCATCAGAGAGTGATCGAAATATGTCTCGGCATGAAAGTCTCTCAATCGGCAATCGGAGTTGCCCTCAATGGGCAAGCTGGGTCTAGGGCGCCTGGCAGAAGAAGGCTGAGACTGGGGATCCCGAGGTGCTCTAGAGGACTCTCCTGGCTCTGTAGTCTTGGCTTTCTTTGAAGGAGGACTCCGAGGTGGAATTTGTGTAGGGGCCACAGACGTGGCAGATGCTCTCCTCGTATGGTATCTGCTCTGGGGAGTTGAATCAGGTAAATGTGAGGGTGCATCAAGTGGGTCCCGCACAGGGGCGGCTCTCTGACTGCTCTGGGGAGCTGAAGTAGATCCTCCTCGGGTCTTAAGCATGATGAAGTGATGAAATGAGGCTCAAAGGCTCGGAATTATGGAAGGTAGGGATGGAGAAGCTGAGATTTTCGCACAGGGGGGGTGGGTGTGCGAAATTTTCGCACAGGGGGGGGGGGGTGTGTGAGTTTCGCACACCTCAAGGGGGTGTGCGAAATTTTCGCACAGGGTACTATTCACTCGCGCGGTTGAAGAATTATGGCTTTTTTGAAATGGTGAAAATTTGTGGCTTTTGAGGATGGGAATTGCTGGCTTAAGTAGGAAAAGGATTTGTCATGGTGAATGGGCTTGGAAATTGGAGCTTTTCAAGAGGAAACTTGAAGAATTGAAGCTCCCATGGCCGGCGGCAATGGGTTTCTTAAGAAGAAACCATGGCTTGAATGCTTATGGTTTCGGCTTTGGTTGGGTAAGAACAGGGTTTGGATTGGATTATGGATGGATTTAGAGTGTTGGGTGAAGATTTGAAAGGATTTTGATGGTGGAAGGAGATGGAATTGCCGAAAATGAAAGGTGATGAATAGTAGATGCCGCGGCTATGGAGTGGAGCTATGGATAATGGCTGCCATGGTGGTGTTGATGATGATGGATGATGAAGGAAAGGAGTTTTGTGGATGGAAGTGGGTGATCGGAAGAAAGGTGATGAGAGAATTGAAGAAGAAGCTAAGATTTTGAAGTGGAGAACATAGCTTTTAAAGAGAAAAATGAATTTCGCACAGGGGAAAATGGTGTGCGAAATTTTCGCATATCTGTGATTCTCCAAGACAGAGAGCATGGTTTTGAAAATTGGCGCAAAAAACAAATTCGCACCGGGTTCGCACCAGGTTCGCATACCTGTGAAATTCGCACAAGGGACAGAGAGCATGCAATTTTTGAAAAGTGGTGCAAAAGCAAATTCGCACAGGGTAGGGGGGTGTGCGAAATTTTCGCACACCACAAGGGGGTGTGCGAATTTTGCTAAATCTTGTCTTTTTCTCCCCTGTTTTCCCTTGTTTCCACCAAGACTTCATTCTTCAAGCCTTCCCACCTATATGTTAACACAAAAAAAACCAATTCAAACCACATTAGAATGAAATTAAAGTCAAAAATAAAAATCAAAACATGCATAAATACAAGAAAACACTAGGTTAAACTAAAATCAACTTAAAAGAAAACAAAAAGAGGATGAACTTTTTAGTCTTTGGAGAGACTAAGTTCACCCATGAACCAAGTGTTTTCATGTTGGAGGTGGATCAAGGAGGATGAATTCCTCCTTATCTCGGGAAAAAGATTCGATATAGGGCTTGAGACGATGCCCATTCACTTTGAAAGTTCGAGTGCTATTGAAGTTGAGTAGTTCCACTACTCCATTTGGTTGCACTTCATGAATTATGAAAGGACCCGTCCATCTTGATTTCAATTTTCCCGGAAAAAGATGAAGCTTAGAGTCATAAAGCAAGACTCTTTGCCCCTTGGCAAAATTCTTTTGATTTACCAATTGATCATGCCATTTCTTCAACCTCTCCTTTGCAATTTTTGAATTGAGGTAAGCATCATTCCTCATTTCCTCCAATTCATTCAAATCCAAACATCTTTTCAACCCGGCTCTTATCAAATCCATGTTGAGCTTCTTGATTGCCCACCATGCTTTATATTCAATCTCCACTGGAAGATGGCACACTTTGCCATAAACAAGGCGATAAGGAGACATTCCAAGAATGGTCTTGTAAGCGGTCCTATACGCCCATAAGGAATCTAGGAGCTTAATAGACCAATCCCTCCTATTCACATTCACCACCTTCATCAATATATTCTTGATCTCCCGATTGGCTAACTCAACTTGGCCACTTGTTTGAGGGTGATAAGGTGTAGCTACCTTGTGCTTAACCCCATATTTGGCTAGAAGAGTCTCAAAAGGTTTATTGCAAAAGTGGGTTCCTCCATCACTTATAATGGCCTTAGGCACTCCAAATCTTACAAAGATGTTGTCCTTGAGGAATTTAAGAACCACCTTGTGATCATTGCTCCTACATGGGATTGCTTCCACCCACTTAGAGACATAATCCACTCCCACCAAAATGTAGGAATGTCCAAATGACATTGGAAATGGTCCCATGAAGTTTATCCCCCAAATATCAAAGACATCCACTATCAAGATGGGATTCAAGGGCATCATATTTCGGCGTGTAAGCTTACCAAGCCTTTGACACCGATCACATCCCTTGCACATAGAGTGGGCATCCTTGAAAAGAGAGGGCCACCAAAACCCTGATTGGATCACTTTCATAGCTATTTTCTGGGAGGCAAAGTGACCTCCACATGCACTATCATGGCAATGGGAAAGAATTCCTGATTGCTCTTGTTCAGGAACACATTTCCTTATGATTTGATCCGCACAATATTTGAAGAGAAAAGGCTCCTCCCAATAGTAAGCATGGATCTTAGCAAAGAAATGCCTCTTGTCTTGGGCACTCCACTCGCTTGGAACTTCCCCAGTAACCAAGTAATTTGCAATGTGAGAATACCATGGGGTTACATCTATTGACATGAGAGACTCCTTAGGGAAGTCATCATTGATAGGCAGACCATGTGAGTCATGTGCTATCACAAGTCTTGACAAATGGTCAGCTACCACATTTTCTACTCCCTTTTTATCCCTGATTTGGAGATTGAATTCTTGGAGCAAAAGGATCCATCTTATCAATCTTGCCTTGGCATCTTGCTTGGTTAGCAAGTACTTCAAAGCGGAATGGTCAGTGAACACCACTATAGATGACCCTACTAAATAGGCACGAAACTTATCCAAGGCAAAAACTACTGCCAACAACTCCTTCTTAGTAGTTGTGTAGTTCCTTTGAGCCTCGTTCAAAGTCTTGCTCGTGTAATAAATCACATAGGGCTTTCCATCCTCTCTTTGCCCCAAAACAGCCCCTATAGCAAGATCACTTGCATCACACATTACCTCAAAAGGTAATTTCCAATTTGGGGCTCTCACTATTGGTGCAGTTGTGAGGAATTGCTTCAGTTCCTCAAAACTCTTCTGACACTTCTCGTCCCACACAAACTTGGCATCCTTTACCAAGAGTTCACAAAGAGGCTTTGAGATTTTTGAGAAATCCTTAATGAACCTCCTATAGAACCCGACATGTCCTAGGAATTGCCTAATTCCTTTAACATTTGTGGGAGGTGGCAACTTAACAATTAGCTCCACCTTTGCCTTATCTACCTCAATGCCATTTTTGGAGATTACATGTCCTAAGACAATGCCTTGTTGTACCATAAAATGGCACTTCTCCCAATTTAGCACTAGGTCTTTCTCAATACATCTGTGGAGAACTGCTTCTAAGTGCAACAAACACTCCTCAAAAGAACTTCCATAAACAGTGATGTCATCCATGAAGACTTCCATGATGCGTTCTACCATATCACTGAAGATGCTTAGCATACATCTTTGGAAAGTTGCAGGAGCATTACATAAACCAAAGGGCATTCTCCTATACGCAAAAGTACCAAAGGGGCATGTGAAGGTTGTTTTTTCTTGATCTTCCAAATCAATCTCTATTTGGAAGTACCCTGAATAACCATCTAGAAAACAGTAGAAAGGATGTCCTGAGACTCTCTCAAGGACTTGGTCCATGAAAGGCAATGGGAAATGGTCCTTCCTAGTCATTGAATTCAACCTCCTGTAGTCTATACACACCCTCCATCCTGAGGTAGGACGTGTAGAGACTTCCTCCCCTTTCTCATTCTGGATCACAGTGATTCCAGATTTCTTTGGAACTACTTGGGTGGGGCTCACCCACAAGCCATCTGAAATGGGATATATGATCCCTGCTTGTAGTAGCTTCAGAACTTCACCCCTCACCACCTCTTGCATGTGAGGATTCAACCTCCTCTGGGGCTGCCTCACTGGTTTTGCATCTTCCTCCATGTAGATATGGTGGGTGCACACCAGAGGACTAATCCCTTTCAGATCAGAAATTTGCCATCCAATGGCTTTCTTTCATTTTCTGAGGACTCCCAAAAGATTATCCTCTTGATCACTTGTGAGATTTGAAGTGACCACCACTGGACATTTCTCATCTTCCTCTAAATATGCATACTTCAAATTAACAGGAAGTGGCTTCAAAACAAGCTTTGGAGGGTCCTCCATAGCTGCTCCTTGTGAGTCCTCCTTATTGAACAGTGGTAAGATCTCTTCCCGTCTCTTCCAAGAAGACATGGTAGCTAGCACATCAGAGGGTTCAGGTAACCCTTCTTCATGCACTTCAAGGCTTTCATTCAAGCTCTCTTCTAAGCTCTTGTCACAATGCTCTTCAACCAAGGTGTTGATCAGGCACACCTCTTCCAATCCTTCATCCTCTTCTGGGTGAAGATGCCTCTTGCAAAGATGGAATATGTTTAATTCCAAGGTCATGTTTCCAAATGTGAGCTGCATCACCCCATTTCTACAATTGATGACGACATTGGAGGTGGCTAGGAAAGGTCTCCCAAGGATGATTGGCACGTAATTGGCTTCCATAACAGTGGGATCGGTATCAAGCACAACAAAATCCACGGGATAGTAGAATTTGTCCACTTGAACTAGAACATCCTCTATCACCCCCCTTGGGATTTTGACAGACTTATCAGCTAAGGAGAGAGTGATGGCTGTGGGCTTCAATCCTCCAAGTCCCAGTTGCTTATACACAGAGTATGGGAGCAAATTCACACTTGCCCCCAAGTCTAGTAAAGCTTTCTCCACAAGTGTCCCTCCAATGTTGACTGCAATGGTGGGGCAACCCGGATCTTTATACTTAACTGGAGACTTACTCTGAATGATAGCACTTACTTGCTCAGTGAGGAATGCATTCTTTGTCACATGTAGCCCTCTCTTGACCGTGCACAAGTCCTTTAGAAACTTTGCATATGTGGGGACTTGCTTGATCATATCAAGTAAGGGTATATTCACCTTCACTTGTCTCAAGACTTCAAGAATTTCTGATGAATTCTTGATTTCCTTCTTTCCATGTAAAGCTTGAGGAAAAAAGGGAGGCATATGTTTCTTCATCATATCTTCTTTAATCACTATCCTCGGCTCTTCTTCAATGCTTGATTTGGATGCACTTTTCTTCCCACTCTCCTCTTCTTGGTTATTGCTCTCTTTAACCAAGGTTTTCTTTGTCAAGAGTTCTTCATCTTGCCTCACCTTAGGCAAGGGTTGATCAACCTCCTTTCCACTCCTCAAGGTGATCACAGCTTTGACCTCCCTCAACTTTGAAGAATCCCCTCTTGGGTTTCAACTTCATGAACACCCTTTGGATGTTGACTTGGTTGAGAGGGGAACTTTCCTTTCTCATTCACTGTGTTGAGGTTGGTAAGCCTAGAGATGGAGTATTGAATATTATCTATCTTCTGATATAGATCATTTTGCATCCCATCCATTCTCTTATTTAGAGAACTCTCAACATTCTCAATCTTTTGGTGCAATTGGGAGTTAATTGCCCTTTGTTCACCCACAAAGTCATTCATGACTTTACTTAGGTTTGCAATGGCTTGCTCCACTGAAGAGGTTTGTTGAGGTGCTTGAGTTTGGGCTTGTGGTTGGTATGGAGGTGGTCTTGGTTTCCAAGAAAAATTTGGATGGTTTCTCCAGCTTGAATTATAGGTGTTTCCATAAGGTGCATTGTTGTTAGGCCTAAATTGCCCCACAACATTGGCTTGATCACCTAACATCTCCCTCACAGCTGGCATGGTTGGGCACTCATCTACCACATGATCACATGATTGGCAAATAGTGCATGGCATGAGATGGGCTTGAGTCTCGGAAATGGCTTGGACTTCATGCAACTTTTTCAACTCAAGTTCTTCCAACCTCCTTGCTATTGTTGCCACCTTAGCTTTCATGTCCATGTCTTCACTTAACATGTACATTCCACCCTTTGGATTTACAGGAGCTTTCATCCTTCCCAATTCCTTTGAGTTGGGCTCATCCCATCCTCTTGTTACCTCAGATACATAACTTAGAAAATCCATGGCTTCTTCCGGATTTTTACTCATAAAATCTCCCCCACACATGGTTTCAAGAATTTGCTTCATGGAGGAAGACATTCCATCATAGAAATAGCTCACCAAGAGCCATGTATCAAAGCCATGATGAGGACAAGCATTGATGGCCTCCATATACCTTTCCCAACATTCATGGAACTTCTCATTTTCTTTTGCAGAAAAGTTTGAGATTTGCCTTTTCAACCCATTGGTCCTATGGGTGGGAAAAAATTTCTTCAAAAACTCAGCCTGAAGATCAACCCAATTCCTTATGCTCCTTGGCCTTAAAGAATTAAGCCATATTTTTGCCTTGTCCTTCAAAGTGAAAGGGAATAGCTTGAGTCTCATCAAGTCTATTGAAGCTCCTCCCTCTCTAAAGGTATTGCACACCTCCTCAAACTCCTTGATGTGGGCATATGGATTCTCACTCTCCATTCCATGGAAATTTGGTAGAAGGGGCACAATATGGGGCCTTATAATCAGCTGCTCAAGAGGAGGTATGATGCATGAGGGTGCACTCATCCTTGGTGGGTGCATTCTATCCCTCATGGATAGACATGCATTTGGATTACCCCCTTGACCTTGTTGAGAATTTTGATCCTCTTGTGAAGGGTCCATGATGTTTACACAGATATTCAACTCTGTGTCTTGAGGATTCTCAATCCTTACTAATCTTCCCTCTTGGTCCCGAATCCAATAGGGCATGCACAAATCACTACTTACCTGAAAACAAAACAAAGACAACAAAAACAAAAGAAAACTAGAAGAAAGTTAAGGTTAGAAAGAAAACAAAAGAAATTCTACAATAAAAAAAACATAAAGTTAGTGAAAAAGGAATTCACCAAACTTGTGATGAAAATCACAAGTAGCCTCTAAAAGGTTGTATCACTGTATTGTGGCACCATCCCCGGCAACGGCGCCATTTTGATTCGCGGAAAATCCAGTCGGGTCATTTAATCAAAAACATTTATAAAACCTATGACCTCATACTAGTGTAGCAAAGCTACTATAGTATAGTGGCTCTAGGGTCGAACTCTGGGATGGGTTTTCATTCTACCAGTGATATACTTGAGATTAGAAATTGAATTTAATGATTTCCTTTATCAAAAACTTAAAGTTTAAAAGAAAATAAAATTTGTTTTGAAAGTGTTTGAAACTAAATTAACATAAACTAATTAAAAATGGAAGAAAGAAAGTTTCTCGGAGCTAAGGATTGCTAGGATCAAGTTTAGAATGCAAAGTGGAAAATTCCGGATTTTTCTCCTCGTATTGGGGATTTAACCTATAGTTATTTCCCAAACCGGTATAGGTTTAACAATGAAGATTTAATCCATAAAAATCAATAGAAACGGTAGTCAAGGTCCATTAATGGCTTTAGACACTATAGGTCTTCACCTTGAACCACTTTCCAATGGCTCGTACATGATAACTAATGGACTGATATGGATCTAGCAATAAGCATCCACAGAGACCTGAAGCTTACCATGTATTGGCCATTCAAAGTGATTCTAAGGGATTTAAAGCAAAACTTTGGATTTAAAAGCCATTTATGAACTTCAACTACCTGTATTTAAGGCACGAGCTTTTTCCACCTTTGCATCTGGACTTTTCACCTAGCTTCCTTTACTCCAAGAAACCAAGAGTTTAGCCTCTCATCCTCTGAGAAAACATCCTCAGAGGTTGTTTGGCTTCCAAGAAAAAGAAAATAGTAAAGAGAAAATAGAAAACGAGAGAGCTCTGTATATTGCTAAGTGTTAAGCATAACACGCGTGATACATCTTCAAGAGGTGATTTCCACCCCTTATATAGTTTTTACAAAAGCAAAGCTTGTGATTGGCTTGTTATAAGGAGAAGAAAGGAAATTACATCAAAAAATACTTAAGAAAATATCTAAAGTGGAGTCGGAAAAAACAGAGGAGAATTCGCACCACGCATGGGGTGTGCAAAATTTTCGCACACCTGAAGGGGGTGTGCGAGTGGTGTGCGAGTTTCGCACACCTTTCGCACACCTGGAGCAGTTGTCTTCTGAAGGCCATATCTTCCTCGTTTCAGCTCCAAATCGTACACGGTTTGAAGTGTTGGATTCTTGACTTCCTGAGCTTTGAAATGGTATATAGCATGTAGAAAATGGACTTCGGGAAGTGCTCCAAAAGTGCCAAAGAAGACTGCAGCTGCTGTCCTCTGTTTTCCTCCTTGCTTCTCTTTGCTTTTCTTTGCTTTTCTTTGCTTTTCTCCTTTGGTTGGCTTGTCTTAATGATCCAAAAAGATGTCAAAACACTAAAACTAGCCACAAATATGATTAGAAGTCATTGCTAGGTCCTTAACATGCCAATTGGAATAAAGATAGAGAATTACTACACAAAAGTGCTTAAAACATAATGACTTAAAGGTGTAAAATAGCACTTTTTGGGTAGTAATCAAAAGGCATGAGATTAAAACAAAGATTTTTTTTTTAAGTTACATTAACAAAGATGTCTTCACGGTCAACCGGTTATATTGCTTTTGTAGGTTATATATACAATTGTGAATACACTTATAATATTGTATGGTATGCAACTTAGAGGGATTAAGTGTCTACATCAAAATGTAACTAAATAAGTATAGGTACAATGAAACATGATTATAATTGTTCACTTATAAATTTTAAGGTTGAGCTATTATATATTCCTAATAGGTACATAAGTTTATATTTCCCAAATTGCAAGTGTGCTCGCATGGACGCATAGCCTATTTGCATATATGAACGACCTTCAAAAGGTTTAATAGAATGGACTTAAATGTCATTGATCGGGTTATTTCAGCCCATCTTGTGCAAGTGAGAGATGTTGGAGTTGGGTTTGGGTGCTCAAGTGGAATGACTTGACCAAACCCAACAAATGAGAAATGGGGGGAATAGTTTCTGGGAGTTTTAAAACTACCCAAAAACTACCACTAAAAAAAATAACTTTCTTATCTCCCACCCTCTCTCTCTTTATGCAAAAAATATGAAAGAACATGCTTTTGAAGAAAGCCATTTCTCTTGAAATTCTTTTGTTTTTCTTTGTAAAAATGAAGGTCAAGACATTTGTGCTAAGGAACCAGAGTGATTATCATTTTCTGTAATTTCATTCACAACTTGGGGTAGAGAATTTGTCAATAAAATAATCAATCAAGATTTTGGGCATTTCAAAAAATAATCTGAAACCTTATTTTCCATCAAAAACATCCTTAAAGCCAAAGCCATAGCCCTCAAATTTATTGCATATATATATTAAGAAAAATTTGTTTATTCCTTAGATTCATTTTCATAAAATGAAACTGAATCCACCCCTTGTTCACATTATTTTATATGTAGGAAGTTTTGGAGAAAAGAAAAGAAACCATAAATTTTATTTTATTACCAAAAAATATTTTCAAAAAGATATTAACCATTCAACATTTCTCTTTTATTTGCAAATTAATTTCAGGAGATACCCTTATCATTAATTTATCATTTTTTTAAAAACACAAATATAGAGTTACAGTAAAGCAATCCTAAAACAATGCTCATATCTATACAATATAATAAATGCTACGATGGAAGTGTATTGTTCAAGTTTGTTGACTGTTTCTTCATCCTTATTTGTTCAATTATTTACGATACTATCATTGACCATGTAAAACATTATCTTCAATTATTTTTATTTCAAGTAAAATAAATAAAAAATAAAAAATAAACCATGGCCAACATTCCGATTCTGTGGTGAGGCCTGTGAAAGACATATACCATTATCATAATGACTCTGTTTTTTTTTTCCCTATTTAGATGATTACATATTTTTTTTAAAGATATTTTAAATGTATATGGTTATTTGCTTTACTTGTTAATTATATATAATTCTTCTATTAAATTTTATATTAAGAGACTTGCAAAGGAAAAGTGCTTTATTTATATTTTTTAAATATTTTATAATTTTTTTAAAGTAATAAAATATTAATTAGATAATTTATATAATAATTTTTAAAAATGGTAAAATGTTAGTATTAGATTGTAATTTTCGAGATGAATTACAATAAAAAATAAATAATTTAAAAATATACAAAGTGGAGATATAATAAAACTTATGATATTTTAATTATCAATCAATATTCAAAGAGCAATAGAAAAAAGAAATTTGTATCACATACACAAATTTCACATGTAATAAATAAATAAATAATTCAAAACTTCAAAAATATTTTACCTTAATTTTAATTTGGACTACAATTATAATGTGAAAATGGGTATGAAAGATAAGTTAATAAAAAAAAGTTGTAATATGAAAAATGAGAAAAATAAAATAAAATCATATTTATGCATTAGAGAAAATAATAGAAAAAAATAATAATTTTTATGTTATAGATTAGAGTTATTTAATATTTACCAATTATATATATTTATCATTTACATAATTGGATTCTAAATTTAATATTTATATTTGAAAATATTTTATTGGAGGTAGGGATAATTCAATATTTTTAAAAGATGAATTATCTATTTTTGAAAGATAAACTCTCCAAACCAATATAACAACCTTCGGGCCAAATTCAAATTAAAAAATCTATGCCCAGCCACACAAATTCAAATCAATGTTTCTAATTCAAACCAGTCAATGGCCCAAAGCAAAATCAACAGGTAAAGCCTAAAATAATGCAAGCCCAAATCAAATCTAACGTCTAAGCCCAAAGCCCATGTTCAAAATGGTCATAGTCCAACACAAGTTTCATATAAAATCAATGATCCAAGGCCCAAGAAAACATCAAAGCCCAATGACCAAACTTCCATATATAAATGTTGAACAAATTAATAATCTCATTTAAATAATAAAATTTTGGGCAGCACACTAAATTAATAACTTCACTAAATGTATAAAATAATAGTTTTAATTAGAAATCTTTAAGGGCCCAAGAAAATATAAATTAATAATTGATAAAGTTGATAAAAAAACAGCAAATAAAAATTCATAATAGAATGAATTTTGAAAACTTTTATTTCTCTTTCTCAACTCAACTATTTCTTGAAATTATTGCATACTTGAAACATTTTTATTTTATCTTTTACAATCAATAATCTTCTTTTTCTTTTTAGAGTGTCACTTTTTAACTCTTGTTCACATTCATTGTTTTCGGATTTATAAGTGATAAGTATTATTAAGTAGAATTAAAATTTATTCATTAATTGATAAAATAAAAACCCCACTAACATAAAAATTTATCTTGATTCCAAGACTATTATCTTACAAGGGGTTTATTGTAGATGTAAGGAAGAAACCCACCCCAATATGGAATCTTAGAATAAAGAAAAAGTTCCACAAGGTTGCGATGACAAAGTTGGTAGGTGTAAGTAATAATGGTAGGTTGGAGAGAGGGGCACTAGTGATGACTGGTCGATTGTAATGGTCATTGTTGGAAAAAAAAACAGCAACAATAATAGTGGAGATATTAATGTTGGCATTGTTGGGCCAATGACAATGTCGACAAATGGTGATGAAAATGGTGACTGGCGTCGAGGTTGCATCAGAGGGAAAGAAAATGGAATGGTGATTGGCGTCGAGGTTGCATCAGAGGGAAAGAAAATGGAGGGCATGAAGAGTGATAGGTTGATGAGTGAAAGTGATTGAGGACAGCTTGACATCATCGAAAATGGGTAATGTTGTGGTGTTAGTAACGAATGGATGGCGCAGGGGCCACGTGACTAACATGATGACCGTGGTTGAAGTTGGGGGTAGTTGTGTGTTGGGTCTTCTAGGTTTTGAGATTGAGATAAGAAGATAATCGGGGAGGATTTGATTGAGAGATGAAGAGTAAAGATTTGGTCTTGTTACGGGCTTCAACCCTATTCTTGAACTTAAAGAAAGGCTAAGGGAATGAACCTGAAAGCAATGTAAAAAATACTTGTATAATGGCAAAAATTTTAAAATATTTTTCCTTTTTTCAATTATTATTTAAAAAAATCTATAAAAAAAATATCTTTTTTTTTCTAAAAAGTAATTTATTTCTAAAACAAATATTGAAAACACCGTTTTTACAATAAATTATAAAAAAATATTTTCTAATTAAAAATTTGTTATAACATTGAATTTTTTCTTTTTGCATTGTTTTAAAAACCAAACCAACCGTCAGTCAATTTGACCGGTTCAACCGTCGATCGGTCCGATTTGTTCGACTATATCACCAATCCGGTCTGATTCGATCATTTGAGTTAAGAAGTCTTTGAATCGATGATCGGATCGATAAACTGGATGACCCAGTCGGTTTCGGATGAACTGAATGATTCTCCACCCCCTTCAACACTTCATTAGCCTGCCTCAACGTTGCCACCCCTCTACAACCCGTCCTTCCTCCCCGCCCCTCGCAGTGCCCCCACCAAGATTTTTTCCTTTTTTCGGTGCCAAAACCCTTCCTTCTTAATCGCCCTTCCCCACCCAAAATTTTCATTTTTTCCCTTTTTCAATTCTCCTCAAAACCCTTCCTCTCCCTTCCCCACCTAGATTTTTTCCTTTTCCGTTTCCGATGCCCTAACAGGAATCGAAGTCCTGGAATCTTCCTTCCCAAGGCTTCTACCCTCACCATCCGCATTACCTACCTCCGAGCACGACACCGGCTCATTCTACTCCTGTGTGTTCGTCGGAAAAATTGAAGAAAGGCATCAAACGAGAACTATGAAGGTGGAACTGGTAGGGAATTTGAGGGCTATTAGAGAGTGAAATGAGGGATGGGAATGGAAAGATAGGGTTTTGTGGAGAGTGAAAAGGCGAGGGCGCGAGGAATTAGAGGTGCGAATGCTAAGAACAAGGAGGAAAATATCGTGATATGTCGGCGATATATCGTGTATCGGGAGGGGTCGACACAATATTTCATGGATGACCAATATTTCGGGAGAAATCCCCAAAAATCGGCGATATCTCGTGATATATCGGCGATTTTGGTGATAAATCGCCGATTTTTCCCGATATATCACATGGTCCAGTGGGTGAATGGCGGTCAAACATACTACAGAACCCCAAACCTTTTGGTTTGGGGATCAACCCACTTACCATCCAAGCAAACTTACCCTTGTTATATAATATACATTAAAAATATATATAGTTAAACTCATTATATAAAGAAAATATTAAAAGAATATTTGTAGACCCCCTTTGGGTGGTAAGGGCCCGGGGGAGGTGATTTTTCAAGACTTCTCGGAGGGGGTAGGGGACCCCCAGCTGCTGACTTATGGATCCCTTCTCTAGGCATGGACGTGCAGCTATAGGTGGACGGTTGCAAGCCCATACTTGCTGATGCATGAACAGGGGAGGTAGGTGGGGGGCTTGCTAAAAAAAGAAAGAGAAACAGAGGGTTACAGGGGAGTTTTTTTTTTTTCGGGGATGGAGGGTATTTTGGAGGTTTTCTTTTAGAGGGACGAATCCCATTCAGAGAAAAATGTGAGATGGTTTGAGCAGATTTTTTTTTTCCCAGGTATGTTTTTTTGTCATTTTGCTATGATCTCATTCACATTTCTGCTCTTCTTTATTCCTTTTTTTTTTTGAATTCCTAGATATCATTTGTGTTGGTATGGACATCATGATCACTTGTTTGTTTGCTGAATCTGATTGTTGGTAACCTTGCTTTGTTTTAGTCATATCCTTGGGTTCTTTGATTTTTCTCTCTATGAGCAGATTGACTCATTCTTGAGTCTGATACTTGGTAAACACACATAGGTTTCCATGTCTGCCCCACCCGTTCATAGCCCACTGATTTTGAAACATGAAACCTGGTTTTCTTGGTTCATTCCACTTCAATCTTTTCGTGCTCTGTTTTTGGATACCTTTTTTTTTTTTTTGTCTCTAATACTTATTTTATGAAGAACGGGATGGAAATTTATGCTAAGAAAAGACATCCTGAACCATTTTTTGTCATCAATATTGTGAGTGGTGAGGTGCATGCTGTGGGGGGGGGGGGAGATTGGCAAACCCTTGAGTGCAAGACCAGTTGCATGGGTTCTATTGGCTGAAGTTCTCGGTCAATATTTGGATTTTTGTTGGATGGTCATCAGGGACAAGGAAGCTTGGCATTAAGTATTGCTACAATGGATCCCATGCTGTTCGGATGTATTACCACCACTCCGAATCTTGGGGATATTATACAGTGGCAGCGGCGATGAGAGTTATGGCGGATCCATTGGAGCGAGTGGCAAAGCTGGTGTAGGAGAATGCAGTGGTGATCTTTAGCCTCGGCTCCTACTGCATGTGCCATGCCATGGAGAGGCTCTTCTGCGGAATGGGCGTGAACCTGACTGTGCACGAACTGGACCAGGACCCCAGAGGGAAGAAGATGATCGTGACGGTAAGGATGAGCTGACGCGGCGGCAAAATGGTGGTGGAACGAGGGAAGAGGAGCCCACTCCTCCGCGGAAGCCGGCGATGAATGTGGTTCCACTGCCGCCTTCGAATGCGAAGGGGATGTCTTGGGATTACTTCTTCATGGTGAAGAACATGGCTGGAACCATGCTGAGTGAAGAGGATGAGATTAAAGGCGAGAAGAACGAGGATGAGGGTGAGGAATTGGGTGCCTTGGGCTTGCCCATATTGGCCTTGAACTTAGGCTTAAGTTGAGCCCAACCCAAGCATGATGATGAAGGGCCTCATGCCTCCCTATACTAGTCACTCTCATGGTCCATACCCATTTTAGGATAGCCCATTTGGCTACTCCACTCCTAAATAAGTTTTTAAACCTCTAATTTAGTAATTTATCAAGTCATTTATTCGTTTTCATTTTTATCTTATTTCGTTTTACCAACTTAGTTAACTCAAACTTAAAGACAATTAAAAGATAAATTATTATTATTAATCATATTTTTATCTCGAAATTCATACTATTCAATTTTGCTAGTTTAAACATTATGATTGTTAATTATTATTACTATTTCGTATGCATCTATTTATCATCTTTCAAAATCCTAGTCACCAAAAGCCTAATTCTAATTCTTCAAAAATCCAACATCCCAAATTTAATCTTCAATCTCGAAATTTGTATGATTCAACTCCGCCAGTTTAAACATTATGGTTGTTAATTATTATTATTACTTCATATGTATCGGTTTATCATCTTTTAAAAAAATAATCTCATTCCTTAAAGTTAAATTCTAATCCTTCAAGAATCCCATATCTTAATCTAATTTTTTCTATAATCCATTTAGATCTCATTTTCATCAATTAAGAATTGTCTTCACGTATTTATCTAGCTATTTAAAGTCCAATCCTTCGAAAACCCTATGCCTTAATTTGATTCTTCAAATATTCGTTTAAATCTTATGTTCATTAATTAGAATTATTATCCTATATTCATCCTTCCATCTAGTCTAATGCTTTAAAAATCTTATGTTTTAATTTAATTCTTCAAATATTTGTTTAAATCTCATTTTCATCCATTATAATTATTTATTCCCACATTATCTAGCTATTTAAAGTCTAAATCCTTCAAGGAAATCCTACGTCTTAATTTAATTCTTCAATAATTAGTTTAAACCTCATTTTCATCCATTAGAATTATTTGTCCCATATTTATCCAGCTATCCAAAGTCTAAATCTTTCAAGGAAATTGTGTCTTAATTTAATTCTTCAATAATTCGCTTAAATCTTATTTTTGTCAATTAGAATCCTTAACATATATTTACCTAATTATTCAAAGTCTAACCCTTCAATGTCCCATGTCTTAATTCAATTTTTCAATAGTCCGTTCAAACCTTATTCGTCTAAATGTCATTTTCATTAATTAAGAATTATTCTCTCATATTTATTTTTTTCAAAGTCTAATCCTTCAAAAATCCAATGTCATAATTTAATTTTCAAACCCCTAAAAATTCCATTATTCTTTTTATTCGGTTTAAATGTTATTTTCGTTAATTAGTATTATCATCCTATATTAGTTTATTTATTCAAAATCCAATCCTTTAAAAAGATCCAATGTCATAATTTAATTTTCAATCCTAAAATTCTACTATTTGGCTAAATGTTATTTTCTTCAATTTGAATTAGTATCCTATATTCATTTACTTATTTAAAGTCTAATCCCTCGAAAATCTAACTCCCTGACTTAATTTTTCAATTATAAAAATTCCGCAATTCGCTCAAATCTTATTTTCATTAGAACTATCCTCCCCTATTTACCTATCTATTTAAAGTCTAATCCTTCAAAAATCCCGTGTCTTAACCTAATTTTTCAATAATTCGTTTAAACCTTATTTTCATCAATTAGAGTCATTATCCCCTATTTATTTTTAGTAATCTAATCTTTCAATAATCCGTTTAAATCTTATGTCCATCAATTGGAATTATTATCCCATATTCATCCATCTATCTAGTTTAATCCTTCAAAAATCCCATGCTTTAATTTAATTCTTCAAATATTCGTTTAAATCTTATTTTCATCGATCAGAATTATTATCTCATATTCATCTATTTATTTTAAACCTAGTTCTTCAAAAATCTCACATCTTAATTTAATTTTTCAATCCTAAAAATTCTACAATTCGTCTACATTTTATCTTCACCCATTAGAATCATTATTCCATATCTATTCAAAGTCCAATCTTTCGAAAACCCCCCTGTCTTAATTCAACTTTCGATCTCAGAAATTCCATTATTCGTCTAAATTTTATTTTTGTTAATTAGGATTCTTGTTCCACATCCATTTTTTTCATTAAAATCCAATTCTTCAAAAATCTAGTGTCCTATTTTAATTTTCAATCCCAAAAATTTCACTATCCACTTTGTTCATTTAAATATTATTTCCGTTAATTAGCATTATTATTCCATTAATTTATTTTACAAATTCCAATAATTAAAGTTCAAAATTTCAAAATTCCGTTCTCCGAATTTAATCTTCAATCTAAAAAATTCCACTATTCACGTCCATTTGCTTAACCATTATTTTTGTTATTATTATTATTATTATTCCATATTTATTTATTTATTTCTTTTAAAAATTCAAATCATTAAAATTCAATTCTTGAAAAATCTGACTTTCGAATTTAATTTATTCATTCACTTATTCACACATTTAAAATATCATCTCCAAATAATTTCCCAAAATTTAAATCTCTAAATTCAATCTCCAATCTCTAAAATTCTATTTTTTGTAATTATTTACCTAATCTTTATTATTTCATCATTATTATTATTCCATTCATTTATTTATTCACTTATTTATTTATTAAAATTCTTTCTTTAAATAATTCTTCAAAATTCCGATTCCCAAATTTAGTTCTCTGAAATTCCAATTCCTTTCAAATTTAATTTCTAAAACTCTCATTCTTATATTTAATTTCTAAAAATCCAATTTTCAAATAATCTCTAAGACTTCGATTTTCAAAATGAATTTCAAAAAGTCAATTTTCCTTCGAACAATTTTAATTTATGTTTGGTAACGCATGTGATATATTTCGTGCTCTATATTGTGCACTGACTCTATTTTTATGATAGCGCATCGCTCGTTCGTGGCCCAGGTATGCATCCATTCCTATTCTGGTCATTCTTTATGCATGTTCTGATTCTCATATGTACATAATCGACTTGAGTATCCATTGATTTTCCTATTGATTGTCATGTCAGCTTCATTTTATTAGTAAAGACCCGACTTTAGGGACTCAGAGGGGTGCTATGGTTTTTACCGTACCTTCCCGATAAGTAACCTGACCCCCGAACCCGATCCGGTTTTTCGTAGATCACCTTTTCCAAAATGAGGAGTCACGCTTAGGGTTTTCTTTCTTATTTTGTTTACCCTTTTAAAAATAAAACAAAAATAAGTGGCGACTCCAAGTCATTTTTTTTATCAATAAAATTCATTTTTCAAATAACAAAAATCGAGCTCGCCATCGAGTGGAAATCGCATGAGCCGAAATGCGGGGTTCACAATATTTTAAATAGCAAATTAATTATAATTATTTTTATAATTAAATGCAAAATTTTCTTTTAATTGATTACCAAAAATATAAAAATTATATAATTTTCTTCATAATGTTTTTAATATCATTAATAATTAATTAAATATTAAAATATTATACATAATTCATTATTTATTTTATATTGTTTAATACAATTGAATTAAATGAATCATAATTTTAATATTAATATATATTTTAAAATTAGACATATTACAATCAAATATCATAATATTAAATATAATTTAATAATAAATGTACACTTATAAAATTCATATTTTTATTGATGCATACGATATTATTATCAAATATGATAAATCATATTATACATATATCAAATTATTTAATAAAACAACTTAAAAATATCAATATACTTCTAATTACATTTTTATGAAGTTTTTCTTATATTTTTATAAATTTTGATCAATTTTAGGTTTATCGATATTTTTTTTCAAAATATCCGCCGATATATCTCCAATATATCCGAAAAATCGAAGTATCGATGTATCCGTAATTACCGATATTTTCATCCTTGGCTGAGAAGCATGACCCTCAATTGACTCCGCCACATCATCTTCATCTTTGCATATTGCCCTGTGCCTCTCTATTCACTTCCTCCCACACCCTCAGGTCTTGTGGTTGTATACAAATTAAAAAATGCCTTATATTTTTAGCCATATGGGTGTATGGTCTCGTACACTACTTTCATCATTTGGTCATCAACAACTTATCTATTAAGTTGATTCTAAAAAATGACTTCAATATTTTTTAATTTTTTTTTAAAAATGTTTAAATATTAAAAAAAATCGGAAACACTTGTTAAATTTATTGGTAAAACACATTCTAATTTAAAACTAATTTTATTATTTTTCAAATAAAATTTTATTTTATAAACAATATATAAATTATTATTATTATTATTATTTTATTTTAATATATAATTTATATATTTATGATATGATCGATTTGATTGCGATTCGATTATTGGTCCGACCAATGAACTATGATTGAACCGATTTTAAAAACTTTTCTTTGTTGTCTTTTCAAGAATGATTATTAAACAAGCCCCGTAGAGAGGTACCCCTACAGTAAGAGAGAGAGAATGTGGGTAGAGCATGTATTTATAGAGGTAACCCTACAGTAAGTTTAAAAAGGGTTTCCCTTTTGAGAAAAAAAAGGGGGATAAGGGTTAATGATGGAAAGCTGAAATAGTTGTCCGTGTCAAGATCATGCTCCCTTGATAAAGTAGTCCCACAAAAGGATTTGAGTCCAGAATCCAGATTGAGGAACCCTTTATACAATTATCTGACTGCTTAATCAATTATCATTTTCTAACAAACCCAACCCAACCCAACCCAACCATAAATAAAACCTTCCCAAACGGGCCTTAAACACAAGGCATTCAAGTGTGACTGTGACTGTGTTCAGACGTCAGCCAGCCAAACACCATAGACATCCAATCCAAGATAGCCGAGTGTAGTATCGTAGCTACAAGTCCAAATTTTCCTCCAGATTCCATTACAGCGTCCATCTTCCTGTCATAATCACACTTCATATCAGTCCCACGCGCTCACCAATCATGATAATCGCACGGCCTCCATTTTCTGACTAGCTCGTCAATTCATAAAGTTATCGTCAGGGATGCACTTCACTCGTTGAAACCCGCTTTTCGACACTCACCTCAGAGGCTCATACCCTGAAAATGGCGGATTTCGAAGATGCCCAGAAGCCTAACGGCGGCTTCCTGGAGGTGGATGGGGGCGATGACTTTACTCTCTACCATGTTCTCCACCGTCTGATGGCCGCGATCTTCTTCCCGGATCCCACTTCCAGTGCTCCGCTGCTGCGCCGGGTCAAGATCTCCGTTGCCGACAACGTCCCTCTGCTTCGACAAGCTTCCAGAAACACCGCCCGGAATGTGGTGCACTGGACCCGCCGTGGCAGCGCTCTGCGAGCCCTCCTCGTCATCTCTGTGAGTGCAGTGCTGGAATTCTTTGTACCTTTTGCTGATCTATGTTGTACTTTCTGGCTAGCAGAAGTAGTTTGATTTTTGGTTTCAATTGAAATCGCTTGTACCTTGTGCTGAAAAATCTTGTACCGTGGATAGAGAAAGGTGTTTTTTTTTTTCCCCTTCTTTTCGCGTTTTCTTTTGCTTATAGAGTGTGCTTTTGGTTGATTGTGTTAGATTTAGTTGATTATCCGTGTTGATTTGTATTCGTTATTTTGTTGTTTGATTTATGGTTTGTGAAAATTACTTGTGCCTTGTGCTGAAAAATGTTGTACCGTAAGAATACAGAGTCCTTTGCATGGTTTGTATTTTTGGTTGTAGGGTTGTTTATGGTTGAATTCTGTAGCTTTTAATTCATTATGGGTGTTGATTTGTATTGTCTATTTGTTGTTTGTTTATTGGTTTATGTGGGTGGGGAAGCCTGTGTCATGCTTTTGTCTTTTGGTTACAAGGTGCTGTTTTGTTTGGATTCTGTTTAGTACTGTTAATTTGTATTGGGGATTTGCTAATTGATTTTGTTGAAATTTTGTTATTAGGTTTGGTTTTGTTGGATGTGGTGTTAGGTTTAGGTTGATTTGGGTCTTATGATAATTAAACAGTAAGTAATGCTACATTTTTCGAACTGCTTATCCAAGTAGACTCTTTGACAAGAATAATTGCTCTTGATTTATCAAGAATGTATATGCTCTTGTCACAGGAAATTTGTGAGTGTCCTTAAACAATTGTTTTCATGTATCTCATATAAGGATGGACAGTTTGGTAATGGTATTACTAGATGGTGATTTGAGCTTAATTTATTTTGGTGATAGTTTAGAAAATATGCATGAATTCCTTGATTTTATCTCACTTTCTTGCTCCCTGGATTGTTAAACTCTGCATGTATGTCTATAATATAAATCTTGATTCTAATTTTGGTTAATTTACAATCTTTATTTTATTTTATTTTTGATTGTGATGTAACTATGGGCCTTGTGGCAAGGGCCAAAATGAAGGAAGAGGAGAAGAGAAAGTGTAAAATTGGATTCAATCTCAGCTAGATACCCTAGACTCCTCCAAAGGGACAGGAGCAAAAAACATTCACTAACAAAAAAGCTGCAAATCTGATTGAAAGTTCTGCAATTATTTTCAATTTACATGAGTAACATGATTGGGTACCGAAATAACCTAAGCTTGGAACATCCTTTGCCATTAGTGGATTTCTAACATTAGACAATATTTCTTAGCTACTTAACTCCTTTGAACCCCTTTAGTGAAACAATAATAGACCTTTTATATAAATATAATTGATGAACTACTTAACTCCTTTGAATTTTTTGGAAAACCATTACAATGATGGCTGAAAGAAAATTTTAAATTTTATTGCTTTGTGTCTCCTTTAGTTTGAAACAATTTTTCCTCAAAACTGTTCAATGCAGAATTAATTTCTAACACCCATTTGCATTTGCTGTATTGGTATGGGTAAGTGAAGAAGGCCAACCTGATTCCATCATTAGCTTTCCATTTTTAGAGATTGTAGTAGGATGTTCATTCTTTTGACATTTTTATAGTTCTCCTATATTCGTAAGGTAGTCATGTTTTACACTCACACCAACTAGTGCATGCATCATATTGTCAATTTTGAACTCTTTTTATTTTTTTATTTTTGCCTACTAAGTCTTGACCTAAACCTCCACATCCCTAATCTAACCTTTGAACTCTTGACAGTAAAAAACCCATTAGTTTTGTTGGTTGAGGTAATTCCAATTTCTCATTAAAAGGTTGCAATATAAAATTTTGTCAGCATTTTATTGAATGGATATGCATTGATTTTAATGTTGTGGATTGTATCTTTGTGATACAACCATGGCCTTCCCAATTGAATGTGACAAGCATCCATGGCACCATTGTGCCAAATTTTCTGTGTCTTAAAGTCGTCTTAAAATGAGCCATGTTTGATGATATGATTCTTTGAAGTGAGAAGAAATTGTGTCAAAGAAAAGCTCATTTTTCATGTAGTGTACATTGACTTTAGTTAGGCTTATTGATAATTTAATTCTCAGAAGTAATAAGAATTTGTCTCAATGTGAAGCCCATTTTTCTATCTGGATATGGTAAATTGACCTTAAATAGGGCTAAATAGCCTAACTTAGCTAGTCTTCTTATGAATTGCTTTACATTGCTTAATTAATCCTCTAAAGTTTTGGATCAAATCAACATAGATTTTCTTTCAAGATTCTAATATGGATGATACTCAAAAAATATTTTTCTTTGGTGTCTTGGGATGACCCTTTTTGTCATCCCAAGTGTGAAGGAGGTTTAGGTATTAGAACTAATGTTGACATAAACAGTGCTATAATTATCAAACGAGGTGGGCACATTTTTAACTGCTAATAAGTTTGGGTAAGGCTTATGAGAGACAAGTAACTCAAACATGAAAACCTTTTTAGAGTGGCAAATAAGAGACTTGGTTCCTTTGTTTGGAAATCTATTCTTGAACATAGGAAATATGTAGTGGCTAATATTAAATGATGTATTGGTAATGGTAGGAATATGTGCTTCTAGACTAATAATTGGGGGTATCTGAAACCTTTATTACTTTTAATGGGGATAAATTAAATGTTTTGTCTTTGGTTGTTTATTCATAATGGTGTTCCAACTAAGACTTTTCTTTGCTTTAGGGGTATTTTTATTCCCAATGAGTGCATTTTTGCAACCATGATTATGAAGATATTTATCATCTTTTTAAGACTTGGTTCTTTCTCTTGCAATTTTCGGGGTAGTATCAAGTACAGTTGTCCTCCACCTATATCCTTTGAAGGTAGCTTCATTGAATTTTCGGGGTAGTATCAAGTACAGTTGTCCTCCACCTATATCCTTTGAAGGTAGCTTCATTGAATTGTTGAGTTCTATTCATGATGATTATTCTTGTTTGAGTTAGGCTTTTAAGAGTCCTGTGAAAAAAAAAAAAAAAAAGAATCATAGAAATGAGGTACTTTTTAAAGGTAAAACTATTAATTCTTTTGCGGCTATTAATAATATTACTTAAGATTTCAGTGAAATTCGTGACACTGTCTTAAATTTTGTTAGTGAGAACTATATTTCTGTTAGTTTTAAATGCTCTTGTAGGGTGATTGATCTCTGGATGAGGTGACATCCTTCTATATTTAATTGAAGTTAAATTTTGATGCTTCTAATAATGCTAATGGTACTACTGCAGGGTGGATTATTAGAAATATGAATGGTCATTTGTGCTTTGTGGCCACTAGAAATCTTGATGCAGCTTCCATTGTTCTGGCGGAGTATAATGGTCTAAGAGATAGTTGCTTTTTTTTCCTAGTCAGCATAGTATTCGATGCATTGGACAACTTTCCTAGAAAAAATATAGATAATTTTTTATGTATTTTTGAGGATGAGGCTAGAGGAATGTATCTAAATGTTGTAAGACATGTTTAAATTCTGTTTCTGTTCACCAAAAAAAAAGGATGTTATTGCCCATAGTAAATTAAACCAAACAAGGGGAGACAACTATTAAACTAATTTCCTTCTAGAAACCTGTCAACTTTGTGAGGATTATGGTGCTTTTTGTATGCAACACTTGCACCAATGTTCTTGCTGTTACGACCAAAAGAATAACACAGCAAATCTTACCCCACAAAAGACTTGTGTTCTAAAAGAATATGATGTTATCTCCAATCTTCTTTGCTATTATATTTGATAATTTGCTATGCTACCAAAAACTCCACTTGCATTACAAAAAAATGAACATTTTCCATTTCATCATCATATTCATCATATTTTGGCTTTGGTTGCTCCTTGTCTTCATCTCCAAACTCTGGATTTCACCCAATAAGAATTGTCTCCTTTCTTATCTACAAGTGAAAGATTACATTTTTGATGTGCTATCTGGTTTTGGAGGATTTACAGCCTGCAGTTTTGCGTTCTAAACCTTGTTGTTCCTTCTCTTTTCCATCCTTACCACATGGATAATTCTTATCGTCAATGATAAAGCCCTGCTCATTCTTTTAGGGCTGTTTGGTTGCTTTGAACAATCTGAAATGTCTCATAACAAGTGGTATAAGAGTTAAGATTGTTATACCTAGAATGACAACAAAAGTTGAGGTTTAGAAGTTTGATGGAAGAAATAATGAGGTATTTTGTGTAGTTGCAAAAGAGGATACAATTGTCAAATTATGGTTGAAGTCGGGAAGTCTGTATATGACAGGGTCTTACAAATTGTTAGTATTTGAAGAAGCTATTGTTCACTCTCCAAATGGAAGAAGGTACACCCACTAAAGACCACCCTAATGAATTCAATAAAACTATTATGGATATGAAGAATATTGATGATGGGATCAAACCATAATTTTAATGCATCTACCAAATTCTTATGAGCACTTCTTGGATGCCATGACGTATGGTAGAGATAGTGTCTCTATAGGAGATGTTAAGTCAACCTTAAGCTCAAAAGAATTGAAAAATAATTATATTTGAGAGTAAAGAAGGGAGCTTTGGTGGCTAGAGAGAGAACATGAAAGAAAAATAACGGTGATGTGGTAGTTGCAAAGGAAGATTTATATATTGTAGATGCCCCTTCAATTACTTTAGTAACTTAAGTGATAAGTGAATCCTTAATCCAAGATGCTCATATTTCTCCCAATAAGAATTGGTTTAATATTTACCTACCTATAGATGATGGGAAGTTTCTTATGGAAAACAATATAGCTTGCAAGGTTATTGGGATAAGTACAATTTGAATTAAGATGCGTGATGACATTATAAGGAATCAATTGATGTAAGGTATGTTCTAGAGTTGAGGAAAATTTTGAAAGTTTGCCTACACTTGATTCCAATGGGTGTACATATAAAGTTGATGGTAGAGTTTTGAGAATTTTAAAGGGTGCTCTAGTTGTGATGATAAGATAAAAAACTAATGGTCTTTATATGTTTAGGATAGCATGGTTAGAGGTGCAACTATAGTTCCAATCTCAAAATCAATTTCATATGGTACCTAATTGTGGCATATGTGGTTTAGACAATTGTGTGGGATATATATATTTTTTTCCTTACAAGCAGGAAAAAAAGATATATTAATAGTGCCTATGAACAAGAGCACACTAGAGTACGTACATGGGTCATATAAGGGGTACCGAAGGCAAAATCAAAACAAAGAAAAACAAAAACAAAAAATCAACAAACACTCCCCTTATATAATGCCAAACCAATTGACTAAGTCTACCATAGACATTGTTGTTTCTTTTAATCCTACCCTGATTCACTCTAAAACTAGACATCAGAAAGAGACTTTTAATGCTTGATCTATTCCTTCCATGTCCTTGAAGAACCTCTAATTTCTCTTTTTCCAAACAATTTAAAAAATGCATAAGGGGGAACCTTCCATGCTTTTATTCTTTTCCCTACAAAGGATCCCTCTCAACTTAAGAGAGCCTCTTTGCTCGAAGCTAGCATCACCTATTATACGCCAAACAATGATAAGACTAGCCGCCACAAGCTACTTGTCTTGGTACAATAAAGCAACAGGTGGTCTGCTGATTCTTCCTTATTTTTACATAAGAAGTATTCGTCAAGGTTTAACTTCTCTTTTTCAATTGTTTGGTGGGAAGGATCTTGCCCTAAGTCTCTTCCTAGAAAAATCCCACTTTTGTTGGTACCATAGGGTTCAAATAATATCTTTTGGAAAGAGAGATCCTATCTCCTTAACATCAAATACGAGTATAGGGATTTTGCTAAAAGCATAACCATCCTATCCCCATGATCCTTGCTTACTACTTTTGTTTGCAATCTTAAGAGGAATTGATCCATTCTTTCAAGGTTCCAGTCATGTACCGTCTAACAAAACAAGGACTCCAACATCCCTTTTATCCTTTTTTCTCCCACACATCCACTACTCAAGAGTCCTTTGCAATTTAAGCAAATTTGTTTTTCTTGGTGGGTGAAAAACAAGAGAATTATGGGAAATTATGTATGATGAACCTTTGTATAATTATTCACAAGACTAAAATTGCATTAGCTTGCATTTATTTAGATCTTTGGTTGGGCCCTTTCTCATGTTGAAGACTTTTGAAAGAGCCATGGTGAAAAATTCAAGAGAGCCTAAGTCTGAGATTTGTGGAAAATCCTAAGGTGAAGATTATAGAAGAGCTAACATTGGGAAATCTTAAAGAGGCCCAGACAAAGATCTTTTGGAGACTAAGGAGAACATAATGCTCAAGAGGATTGACAAAGAAATTTTGGTTAAAAGGTAAAGTAAGTCTTTCTCTTATTGGATTGTAATACATGAAGAATGTACTTTCTTACCCAGAATAAGTAAAGTCTTTCCTTTACTTATAGATTTAACTGGATCATTGTTAATTGATGCAATAATTTTATAGATTATGTCATTATCTATAGTTAAGAATTTATGGCTTAAATTATATTGAAACATAAGAAAGGATATGGTTTATACAAGTTCAGGTTTAATTTTATTTGGATCTGGCTGGATGTGAATTCTCAATGGGCCCTAAATTGAAATAGAGTGGATCTGGATCCTGGTTTTATGGGTCAGACTGGATTCGGATCTGGACTCAAGTCCATGCATAAAAATATGGATTGAGAGTCTGATCCATGTGATTTTGCTGTAGATTTGTTCCATTTCATGCCCTAGCATTGCTTGATGAGTCAACTGCATCAAAGATCATTATGAGTTGGATCAGTTTTAACCTTGAGTTCATTATCTTATTCCTCCATTCACTGCTTCAGGATTTCCTTTTTCTCCAGAAGCAGCTCCAGTAAATGTCTTTTAGGATTAAGTGGAATAAGATACTGAGGTTTTCTTTTTATGCATTTTCCTCTGTGTTTGTTGTGAAATGAAATGGGTTTGTACTTGAGTGTTGACTTATAGGAAGGGGAATATATGGTCAATTGCTATCCACACACTTATTGAAATCATTACGTGAATAGCACCATTTAATGTTTTGATCAGTGTACTAAAATTTTTCTTCTTTGTATGTTATTTAACATGTTGAAGCATTAGCATCTAGTCCCAAGTTTGAGCATCAACTTCTCATGGTCATGTTGTCATTTTTCAATAAATACTTGGCAACTGCTCTTTTAAATTACAAACAGACTCCTGACATTTTTCTCCTCAATATAAATTACAAATAACCCTTCAGACCTTAGTTCCTGTGAATGCTATGAAAGCCAGAAATGGCATTAGTGCCATTCTACTCATAAGGTGTAATTTCTGCAAATGTAGGCTTCAAATACTACATGTGGCTGAAAATTGCTCATGCCATATTAACTGCTTTGTTGACTGAATCAGTGTATGTTGTACTTGGCTTTCAATTGTTGTGTTTGTCCTTTTCCTCTCTGCACTTTTCACACAGCATTTATTTGTTTACTTTTAAAGCTTGCAATTGTTACTGCAAGATGAGATGATGTATGATCTGCCTCCAATTACAACATCATGAGTGTTATTAATGGAAATGCTGTTCTTTTACTAATTAATATTACAGAACCCTTAGTTGTTGGATCCTTTAATGTTATTATAGTCCTTTTCAGAATGCAAGTCAAACCCTAACATTTGCAACTTTATCTTTCTTTAGATTTCCCCTAAATTACCTTCCAAATTTCTGCAGGTTGGGACGATAACTCTTCTGGCCTTGACAGGATTGCTAGTCTTTATGCTTTTCTTTCTGGCAGCAACCTTTAATGCTATTGTCATATCCCTTCTCATGTCTTTGGCAGCAGCTGGAGGCTTCTTAGCTCTTTTCTTTGCCTGTATTACAGCCATTTACATCGGGGCATTATCAGTAGCTGTGGTTGTTATTTCCACTGCAACAATTTCAGCAATCATAGCCGTTCTTATAACTACTGGTAGGCCTCTTCCATCCTGCATTCTCCTCTTTGTTTTACATTTTGACCATTTATTGTTCACTTTTTCTTCTTCCATTGCTACATGGTTTTTTCTTCCTCAAAATCACGTGAGCTACAATCAAATCATTCCTTTTCTCAAATTTTCAAATGTGGTCCTTGAAACTTGTGGCCTTGAATTCTTGATTCACTTGCCAAGTTAGTGAACTTTAACTTTTCATGTTTATGGGTCTGTCATGAAATCTGACTGAAATATTTACTAATTGTGAAGGATGGATTGCTATAGCAGGGGGGTTTGTTTACTAGGCAGTTTGTGTACAATCTGTTTCTTTAGAGTTGTTATACATATTTGAGCCTGCTGATAATTTTTCCTCCAGCTTGTGCCACATGAATGCCATGAATATGTTTATTTGTGTGTTAGATGTCCAAAAAATTCTGCATGGTCTTTTGGTGACCCAAGGCACATATCTGAGGCTTCTGATACCTGACCCTACATCTTGTATCACCTACCATTATCATATATCTGGTTTTTTTGTTTTGTTTTTTTTTTTTTCTATTTGTATTTCTTTCTTTCTTCCTTATTTTTATTTTGTTTTTGTTTTTCGTTTTGTACTCTGTTGGAGCAAGGTAACCTTACACTACTTGAGAGTTGAATGTTATTCCTTAATGGAGATGCACGTGATACTTTTAGGCTACAAATGGGGTGCTACACTGTTTGTTTGGCCTCCAAAATGTTATATCTGGTGTTTACATGAGTCTATCCACACTGAACCAACAGATCCATTTGGCTTGCTTTCACAAGTGGTTGGTCGGACACCAATCTTTATTTGTGCCTATCTTACTTAGAGCTTGTTTGGTAGTAATTTTAGAAAATGTTCTAGTCTTTCGAATTTGAAAACAATTATTAGATAAAAATTTTCAAGTGTTAAAAAGTTAGAAGCACTTCCTACAATCATTGCCAAATGGGTTATTACTATTAGCCAAGGTGCAATGCAATGCTTTGCTATGACGAAATGATTGGCATCTAGACCTCATTGAACATATGGTCAATGATGGGAACATGTAACAGCCGTTACAGCAGATTGTACCAGGACATCCTATTAAAGCTATGTTTTTTGTTGAATTCCTTTACTATGTGATGCTCTCGAGTCTTTTGCAGTGGATTTGCATTAAAGGTTTGTCATATTTCTTATTCCACTCCTTGAGATTGACATTTTTTATTTGCGAATCAGGTTGGATTGGGTTCTTTTGGACTGTGTGGTTGGTGACAAAGAAAAGTGCAGGATTTGCTAAGCACTCACTGGGCATGACTGGATCAGCAATTGCAGCATACTCTTCTGTTCGGCATGTTCGGCGCCATCATGATTTCGACAAAATTTCTGATTGAATTGCCAGTGGACAAGAAGTTTGTGTATGTAGACAATCTTTCATGCTTTGGATGCTTGTACATGCTTTTGCTTTGCTTAAACAACATGACAACGATGTTACCATATATTTCTTTTTTTTATGTTGACACCCCTGAAGCATAATAATCTAGTACCATCAGGCAATGCCATGTCTATACTTTCAGAAGCACAATCTAGCATTGTCAGCCAGTATAATAATGGTTTGCATATTTTAGCTCTTATTATAATTTCAAATACATGGTCCCCTTGCGAATACGTATTTTCCTTTTTCCTTTTCTTCATCTCCAGTATGTGTTAATTTATTTATGTTTCCGCTTGATGGGTGATATTAAAGATGTTAGGCTAGAGATCTCATTGATCATGTTGGTCTGTTTGTCTTTCTGTCGCTCAAACAGTGATTGTCAGACGTTAAGGTTTGAATGTTACATTTTATGGTTTCATGGTTGGTGTTTTGATAAAGTAGTAGCCCTGAAGCTCAAGCTCTATCAGAGTTTTGAATTAAGGCTTCAATCAGATATTTTACATAAGGTCTCCATTCGAATTGCTCATGCCACCCACTGTCATAGATAGAAAGTAGCGGGTGCTGCAGCCGGACTTGGATTCTCTTTTGGTTTCGACCCTGGCTTGGGCTGCGCTCAGAATTTAGCCCTTGCCTTAAGCTTTAGATTTATTCACCTAAAGTAGAAAAAGCTGGGTTTGATGATTAAATCTGTGATGTCATGTATTAGAGAAAGGGCTTTTGGTTAATTTGATGGACAATCAAGTTAAGTTTTTTTATTCTCAATGTCTTCGTTATCTTTGGGCAAAAATTGTGAGAAAGAAACAGTGGCACGAAAGAATATGGTCTTAACTATAATGTAAATAGGAAAAATTTATGAAATGTTTTCACTTTAATCTTAAAAGTTTTATGATTTTGTTTTTAATCTCAAGAGTTTTATGATTTTCTTTTTTAAAATTTCTTTCTATGAAGACTTGTTTTATGCTTTTCCTCTCCCTGAGATTGGAAAATATTTGCTTTCTCAAAATTCAATTATAAAGTTTATTCAATGCTATGCTGGGAAGTTAAGTATACTTTAGTATCATATAATATTAAATTAAAATATAAACTTTTGGAAGGTTAGTGGGCGCGCCTAAACCCCAGCACCCTCGAAGTCATCATTACTCTTTGACTTTCACCATTCCTTCCCCCATAACCCTTGCCTTGAAGCCATGTGTTAATCATGAAGGTGAAAGAATAGAAACTCGAAGAAAAGGGAATCATCTTCATGCTGGTTGGATGAAACAGAGGCACAACCACCAACTCCTTTGGTTTAGGAATGGCAACGGGCGGGTTCGGGACGGGTCACCCCCATCCCAACTCCGCCCCGTTTATTCAAAACAAATCCCATCCCCGTCCCATTTAAAAAATTAAACGGGGCGGGGCGGGTATGATAAATTCCCATACCCGCCCCGTCCCACCCTGTTTTTTTTTTTTTTTTTTTTTTTTCAATTTATAACTGAAACAGCTGCTGCCCTTCCTTCGCGTATTGCCACAGTGCCGCCGCGATCAGATCTCCGACTATTGAATTTGACGACATCACAACCTAGACTGGCCCTAAACTCCTCTGAACGGTGAGATTGAGCAGCAACTTGGTCAATCGTGGCCCTTCCTTCGGCGACAGTCCAGAGACACTCCTACCTGAGAGCAGGTCCAGCAAGGTCTTTGGACGGCGAAGCTCCGCCTGTGGGGCCATAGTCATCTTAATACCAGAGTGGAACGACGACGATCTCTGGGCCAGCTTCCCCTTCAGGTTCTTCTCTTCCTGTCCTCTTCGGTGAGTCTTGGAAGTAGACATGATGATAACAGTAGAATTTTAAAAGTGCGGGAAGGAAATTTCAATGAACAGATTATCTCAATCGGCAGTAATGGAAGAATCTGAGGTGAGGGAAGCCAAGAAATGGAGAAGAGCTGGTGCTCTTTGGTTTCCGGCGATAGGAAGCCATACCCAGAACGATGGAAGAGTGAATAAAAGAAACATTAATCGGGGCGGGGCGGGGCGGGGTGGGGTGGGGGCATATCCAAACCCGCCCCGGGTTTTTTAAACAATTCCCAAACCCGTCCTAAACCCGTTTATTTAAATTTAACCCCGTCCCATTAGGGGCGGGGCGGGGCGGGGCGGGGCGGGTACCCGAAAAAACCCGCCCCATTGTTATCCCTACTTTGGTTAGCATACCCTGACTGGAGAAGATTGAGGAAGGCTATGCAGACGAGTTACAAAGCACAAGGGGATTTGCTAGCATAGGTGAAAAGGCAGCGGTTGGAGAAAGGTAGTTAAGATATGATAGCAACAAGAGGGAGGATACATAGGGACAGTTGTGAAAGTTGAAAGATAAACAGTTTTGGGAGTATGTTTGAACCTCATTAGCTGACTTTCACTTCCTCGATGCTAAATCCAGGAAAGCTCAAGTATGTTAATGCTGTAGCAAATACTTGCTGCAGTGGTGTGAGAGCCAAGAGCAAAGCAACACTAAGAGTGGGTTTAAGCATTAAAGAAGAACCTAAAGTCTAGTCCTATACTCAAATTTCAAACCCATTCATTAGATAGTAATTCAGAATTTTAATAAAACAAGAAAATTAGGGTTCAATGTAGCCTTGGGTTATAGAACTTTCAATGTAGCCTTGGGTTATAGAACTTTGGTTGATCTCAGTTGACCAAAGATTCTAAGTACTCGAAGATCAACTTAATACTTTTGTTTAGTCCAAAACCCTATACCCCAAGTTGGATGATGAAGCTCTACAATCTTGAATTAATTGAATTAGCAATTAATAATCACTTTATTAGTTAATTAAGTTTATTTTAGAAATCTCAATTTTGTTTGAATCAATTACGAAAAATCTCAATCTAAGGAATTAAGTAAAAAGCAATCGAATTGATCAAGTTACAATTTTCATAGGTCTATCATTGAGGATGACACCTGAAATACTATAAAAACCATAACAACTCTTCGTCTAGTTTTCTTTTTTACTATAGTTGCTACATAATTAAACATAGTATATTTGGGATAACAAGGAATTACAATCAATAAGATATAATCAAACTTAGTACTACAATGGAAACAAGTTGCAAACCTATATTAATACATCAATAGGCTCAGTAACATTAGCCTTAATGGTGTCAATATGGTTACAATTTGGATGGTTAGAAGGCTAACCTCACACCAAACTTGCCTATCAATATGTTTAACTTAAGCCAAGTCTAACTCGAGGTTTGTTTAGGAATTTGCAGGTAACTTGGATTCATATAAGTTTTCACGAGTTTTCATAGGTTATCAAACAAAAGACCTATAATGAAATATCTGAGTAAGTAAAATACTTATTCAAAGTTATAACACATAAATCATATTATAAAATAAGATTTTAGAAGCTAAATTTGTTTCAAAGCCATAAAATATATTATTAATTAGCCATAATATGTTCGATTTTGGCAAATTTTTAATCTGGGCTCGATCCAAACCGTTCATACTTTGTCCATGCCAGACCGAACTTTGAGTTGGGCTTGGATTTGGTGATTTGAACCCAGGGGTCAAGCCCTCTGATCTAAGCATTCAAGACTCCATGGCATGTTGATGAGAGTGAGTGCCTCATGGCTGCATTAAATTTCAGGATATTTTTCCCACTTCATGTTACTTAAGCATTTTAAGAGTTAAAAATTGGAGGGCTCTGAAAATTTTCCTTTGCTTGGCATGTGGCACCAATCCAGCTAAACAATGGCCTAACCCATATCCTGATAAGGATAAAATTATGTCAAAGATAAAATAGTTCAAGGGTCAAAATGGAAAAATAACAAGATAAAAGAATAGTTACCAAGATCCGACTTTATACCCATAAATACGCTTCTCTTAATAAAAAGGAAGACCAACTGCAAAATAGGGAAGAATAAGCTCAATATATCTATATATCTTTTATGCCATGTTTGATTTATGAAAAATATTAAAAAAATATTTTATAATATTTGGATAACATAAAGGTGAGAAAAAAAATAACTCGATTGCCTTTTAGGACAAAAAACTTGAAAAACTCATTTGATAACCAAAAATTGTTTTTTATTTTATGTTCATAAGAATATAAAATATGTTGTTTTTAGATAATATCTTTTAGTTATTTTATGTTGTTTTTACTTTTTTTTAGGGCTATTAAAAAAAATAATTATACAAATATTTAGAATGATTAAAAATAAAATACTACACATAAAAATTATTTTAAAAACATATTTAAAAATATGTTAAAAATATTTTAGGTTTCTAAATAAACTTTTGTTTTACAAAATATTAAATAACCGTTTTTAAAAGGGAGAATTATGTTTTAGGGGTAGATGGACCCCCAAATTAACAAAAGGTCCGTGTAACTCTTCAAATTGAGCCCAGGACTCAATGAAAATATGGAAATTGAGTTGAAGGATATTATCCTTCAGTATTTCCAAAAATGCCATTTGTTGATTTTGAGAAAAAAATTAATATTTTTGAAAAATACTTTTATTTAATTTAATATTTTTTAAAAATATTTTTTATTTAATTTAATATTTTTTAAAAATACTTTTATGTAATTTAATATTTAAAAAAAATACTTTTATGTAATTTAATATTTTTTTAAAATACTTTTATTTAATTTAATATTTTTTAAAATATTTTTGATTTAATTTAATATTTTTAAAAAATACTTTTATGTAATTTAATATTTTTTAAAAATACTTTTATTTAATTTAATATTTTTTTAAAATACTTTTATTTAATTTAATATTTTTTAAAAATAGTTTTATTTAATTTAATATTTTTGAAAAAAAATTTAATATTTTTGAAAACCACTTTTATTTAATTTAGTATTTTTGAAAAAAAAATTATTGAAAAAAAATTATTTAATTTAATTTTATAAAATATTTTATATGTGTTCTTAAAGGGTATATTTGTCCGTTACTATTTCATATCCTTCAACTCAATTTGAAAAGTTATATAGACCTTTTGTTAATTTTTGGGCACAACTGGGCCCAAAACACAATTCTCCCAAAAAAAAATTGCTTCCCATCTTGCTTAAAAATTTGTCAAAATGTCATAAATTTGATCGTTTCTGCATAACATGTACTTCAATACTGAACTTCTAAGCAAATAAGATTCAAAACTTTTAACCCCACCCTAGCATTTTTTCTTCGTACTTTAAAGGCGAAAGTAATCAGCCCTCAAGCTACATAATCGAAATTCAAAATGAATTATGCTACAATCATATGAGTTAACCCCAAAAAATACTATCATTCCAAGCTTGTGTGACAATTAACTCACATCTAAATGATGGCAGCTGGTTTGACATAAAGTTCTCCACTAAATTAATCAATGCTGAAAGTATCTAAAATGGTACATATTCATGCGCTTTGATGGAAATATTCACAATCAATCGCTATCCTATTTGAGTGAGGTTTGGAGAAATAATATAATGATTTGATTGTTTACAGTTTAGAAGAATACCTTTTGTCATACATAGTCCAATGAAGATGGCCATAGCCATAGCCACAGCCACAGGAAGAAAGATTTAACCATATATGAACTCAATAAACCACCAATAATTCCATATTCATTTTCCTTTTCTTGTCACCTCTTTCTCTCTTGTTTTTCACGTGTACAACCACATCAACTCTAATGGAAGCGTAGCTTTAGCCACTCATAGCATCCCCAGAAGGGATAATACATAAATACAAAAGACACTTATCATTCACAAATCTAGAAGAATTATGGCTGCTTCATCCTCACCAACACTTCTTTATAAATATATTCCTTCTTATCGTTCATGAAGACAATGAAGCAATCCCAGAATGCAAAATCAAAAATCAAGGAAGCCAGATGTATCGTATCAGTCATGCTCTTTTCCATGCCAATCCGGTCTGCCTAGCGTGAACTCCAAGCTCGGGTTTTTACAATCCAGATTAGGCCCTAGGTAGTCTTTCAGTAGAGTTGAATTGCATTCCTGTAACATTTGGAAATTTTAGTTCTCTCTTGCCATCCAAAGTTGCTTATGCAATATTAAAATTAAGGATGGTATGGGAAGGCTTAAATCAATACCTCTATTTGATGTCCCGATCTTTGTTGTGACGGAAAAGATGCTGTTTTGAGCCCATCCATCTCACTAGAGTTTTGCTGCAACCAAGCCTCTCTACTGCTAAAAAAATTCATAAAATATTGAGTCAGTCTTAACTTGTTTGGCTACCATAAAAATTCACACAAATGGTGTTATATATATACAACATTACTCCTATGATTCACACAATCTGATATCTCGTCCTAGATCTGCTGAATCAAACTACTGTGAATCCTTTTTATGGGTCTAGGAAAAGAGATTGAAAGACAAATTAAGAAACCCCTTCATGTCCCAAAAAGAGCAACAAGTTACACCATAGAGGGCCAAGTGAAGAGGCCCCTAAAGGCCGTAACATAAAATAATGAAAAGCTATGGTCCTATTCGAATATTGTAGTCATGCCAATGAATTTCTGATGAGTCAGCTTTATAAACCAGAGATGGAGAGATTCATTATCCCATATGTAAGTGATCCAATTACATGCTTTCATGTAGAATATATAGAATTTGAACTGGGACTTATTTACACATCTAAAAGAAAATAATGAAGAAACTTATCTACTAAGATTGAGTTCAATAGCCACAGCTGTCTAACGAGAACTCCGATCTTGGGTTTTTACAATCAAAACTCTTTCACAATAAAAAAAAAATGTAATTTTTATAACATAAATTCCTTTAGAACTATCCAGGTTAATAGCCACAGCTGTCAGGTACTAAATGGGACTTCTAGCATTGCAAAAACAAGGAAAAGAAAGGCATAAAGAGGACTTCATGTAAGGAATATTTATCTAGCTGGTTTCAATGTAACGATAATTATGGCCTCTTTTAAAGTACAAACGGTATGGAAATATACCCTATCATAGAAATATGGTTTAGTCTCAATTACAGGAAGAAGTGATCTTTTTGGATCATTGGGATATGGTGCAAAATAAGTAGCTCAAAGTTATTAGTACAATTCATGTGCTTTGGGGATCCAGGAGGTTTTAGTACAGATCTTGTTCATGTTTCCTAATTTTAATTGGAGAACTGAGGGGAAATACCTTCTTCAGGGTTTTCTATAGATAGGCTATAACCTCTATGGACCAAAAATCTTAATATTTGTATGAGGGTCTGAGAGCTAGTGCCTAGTTCTTCGAAAGCTGCCTAGGGAAGGAGCAAGAGAGAGTTAAACTACTGCATCTTAAGATAGAATTATGACATTTACTTGAAATATCTTAAACTATTGCAGGGTTTGAAGTTCTCATTACTTGTCAATCACCCAGATGTATCTATATCGATGTTGGAAGGTACACATCGTACTGTTTTAGTTCCCAGCATATAGATGAAATACTATAACCAACCAAACGTAAAGAAATCAAATTACAGTTTATGCTTATTTAATACTTCTATAATTGAAATATCTCACTCTCAACCCTCAATATCCATATGCCCAAATCATTGATTTATTAATTATATGCAGTCCTGACAGTAACTTCTAAAGCTACTAGGACATATTGTTAAGATTCAATGGTGGCAACTTGTTTTAATAAAGTTAATTAGCTAGGTTTGGGCCACTCATAAAGTCCTATATATTTGTTACAATGAATAATGAAAACTATGTCTGGAAGACATTTTGATATGATCACCCCTAAAAAACATCTAAGTAACCCTTTTCCCAAACAATGGAGTTTGAGTTGAAGTTGAATTTAGTTTCAAGAAAGGAATTTTCTTGTAAAATTTCAGAAAACGTTGGGATTTAAAGGGATTCAAGAAAAGAAATATAATTACCTTTTGTGGCATGGGAGTTAATTAGCCCATATTTCAATGGAGAGATAATTAAAAGATTGAGAGCATAAACAATAATATTTCTTCTTTCTCCTCATTTTGGAGACCCTAGAACTGGAGTAAACTATTAGGAAGAAACTCTTAGAAGGAAATTAAGGGCTTGTTTGACCGTGGAAGTGACTGTTGTTTCTATCTCCAAAACGAAAGGAATATGATAGAGAAAACCTACTCCACATTGTTTGACTACTTGCCGTAGATGGGACTTCCTCTTGGACGTGGGTTCAATAAAAGGAGCGACAAACAAAAAAAAGAAAAAGAAAAAAGAAAAAAAGGGGAGATTCAAAACCAAGTCTTTAGGGCCCATAGCACTTGACATTTTGAGCAACATTTTATCCATAAGCTTGAACTTCTGGGAAATGAGTTGATGGCGTTGTAATACTTGATAGAGCAAAGTTGGTGGTATTTTCCATATGTAGAGTTTATAGCTTCTTATATAGTGATTAAATTTTTTGATACCATCTGAAGACTGATAAAACTATAGCGCTAACAGAAATAGAACAGGTAAGGATAGAATAATATTCAATCTGTATTAGACAGGTTGAAACCTAATCTGTTGCTGCATATGAGGTATATAAGATGAAGGGCAGGCGTCTTAACTTATGGTATACATGAGTTTCCATACAAAACCTTTTGGTAGGACATATAATGGTTATGGCATAATATGATCATATTAAGGATGCATGTCTCAGTACACTTCTTATTTTGTCGGATCATGATACTAATTTCTTCTGTTTTGGCTGCAAACATGTAGCCACTAAAAGCATTTCCAAATCTAGAGTCTTGGTACAGAAATGTACACAGTATAACTTTTATCCGGTATCAACATTCAAATTCAATCAAGTGACAGAATATAAGAAATTTATAATGTTTGAGCCTAGCATCAAATTTTTGAAAGTCTAAATTGAAAGTTCAAATAGAAATATGGGTCACGACTCAAAAAATCTATTCTAAAGAATAACTGGTTTTCTAGTTCTGATTTGGTTCAATGGAGGAAAAGATTTGCTCCTTAAGGTTTTCTATACATTGTTCAGGTATATGGTTTGTCCAAAAGGAACAAGAAAGAAAGATGTCAGCACATTTATTTTGCAACACTTGATTCCAAAGTATTGAAGTTTGTATCATTCATTGACAACCCTCACAATCATACTTAAACCCTAGTTAGAATTTGATTTCGTAGTAGGTTTTGCAGTGTTCCATAGTTTGTAGAATATAAACCAAGCATAGTATATAAAAGGCTTGTAATTTACAGCAACAGTCGATGGGAATACAGAAGAGTTCCTATATATTCAGAAATTTGCAGCTTACCAAGAAAACTTCTAATCCATTAAAAGTGAGATCACTGCAATTTTGTAAACTCTCAAACCATTCAAAGCTAATTAGAGAACCTTATGCATGTTTCTAAAACAACCATTATCACAACATAAATTCCATTGATACAACAAGCTTACCTTTAGGAATTTCATTTTTGAAGACTAAGTCAATTTAATTTTCATGGCTTATGGGAAGATTTTAAAGTAGAAGACCTTTTTTCTCACCAATGAAGAAAGAAGAAATCAGCCAATAATAATAAAAAAAAATCCTAAACTACTGCTACAAGGCAATCGAAACCCCATCCTGTTAATACAGTTGTCAATTATTATCTACAAATTGAGCAATAAGTCTGGCAAATTTGTTAATTTTTTACCTAATATACTGATGCTGTAATGTGGTTCTTGTGTTCTAATGTTGTGCTCCTCAAGTGTAAAGAGCTTGAAAAACAAATGTGAACTTTGAGGTAAATACTAATGACAATTATGTTTAATTATTCAAATATGATCCTCTAACCAATATTAGTTATCTTAATTAGGATGTTAAAACTTCACCTATATTGCTTCCTCTCACTTCCATTACTAAAGGAGATACTTAAAATTAATGGATCCAAAGAAGAAACAAATTGGACAACCATAGAAGACTCTATTAGACTTCATATTTTCATATGCTCGATTCAAACACTTTGAATTCAAGCTGCTGCAAGTTCAAGTTATCATTCAGGTTCCATAGTTGTGAAAGCCACATTATGGGTCTATATAAGTTGGAAAAGATGCAATAATTCTTAATTTTTCCATGGCACATTAACTAAAAATAGTTTATTTTATTTTATTTTATTTTATGTATATATATATATATATATATATATATATATATATATAACACAAAATGTTTTTATTACATATTAAGCTATTATTACTTTTTACACTATAAACAAGGTGTAACTAAAGGGAACAAAATTAAAAGCCAAAGAAGAAATGAGACCTTAAATTTTACTATTTCTTCAAGATATGTAATGAAAAATGTTTAATGATACAACCTTATCGGAAATCTCCAGCTAATATTTGTTTTAGAGTCTATTTGTTTGTAATTCTAAAAAGTGTTTTCAACTTTTCTAATACTTGAAAATTTTTATTTTTCAAGTATTGGAAATTTTTATTTTTCAAGTATTAAAAATATTAAAAATGCTTCGTAAAATTATTACCAAATGTACTCTTAATAAAAAATGAAGGTTTATAATTACAATTTTTTACAATTGGTAATAAAACCTATGCAAGTCGTCAGTCATACTAATTTAACTTGTGGCAATTACAATAAGATCCAACAGCATAATCACTTTCAAGGAAAAGAATCACACTCTTGAGAGCAGCTGCCATTATACTTCTTAATTTGGACATCTGTATCATTATATTTACCTTTTGTATTTTATATTAACTCCAAAAATTGTTAAATAATGTCTAATACTATCTTAGCGCATTAAAAAAAAAACCTTCAGACAATATTATATTCAACTTGAAGTATCTATACCATTCTCATGAGTCATGACACATGGCCTAGAGAAGAAAGATGAAAATGAAGTTCTATGTGAATTTGGTGATTTACTTTGGTTTTTGAATGTGTGATGAAATTATCAATGGCTTTAATAATTTCATATCGGAAAAAATCTCTATATGTAAATGGGCT
This sequence comes from Vitis cinerea var. helleri x Vitis riparia, assembly GCA_946000715.1. Taxonomy (NCBI): domain Eukaryota; kingdom Viridiplantae; phylum Streptophyta; class Magnoliopsida; order Vitales; family Vitaceae; genus Vitis; species Vitis cinerea var. helleri x Vitis riparia. Next base: position 14,946,459 of record OX253995.1, read on the forward strand.
AATGACTTAATGACTTAAGTGATTCCCAAATTAAGTAAAATTTTAATCACTAACATACAATAAATCAAAGCCATTTTCTATATTAAAAATTAGAAAAAAAACCAATTTAAAAGTTTATTTGGTAGTGATTTTATGAAGTGTTTATAATATTTTTAATACTTGAAAATTTTTTATCTTTCAAGTATTAAAAATGTTAAAAATACTTAATAAAATAACATGTTAAACACGCTTTAAGTTCTCTCATCCTTCGTCTTTGATATATATATATATATATTTGTAGTGTTTTAAGTGGTCCCATAAGTCAAATATCAAAAATAAAAAATCAACCCATTGTTTCAGATATTCTAACTGCATATATATATATATATATGCAAGGCATTCTATAGACCCAGAAGGAAAGACAGTGTCATACCATAATTCAGACAGCAAAGGCATTCTGTGTACTCAAGATAGAAATGAATTCTCATATCATGATACTAATTGAGTCGTTCCATCATTCAGACTATAAAGTTTCTCTATGATTAAATAAGATATATATATCTCAGTCAGCTAGGTGCACTCAAAAACAAAAAATATATCACTTTGAATTGAACATAAATCAACAGTCACCCAAAAGAGTGCTAGCTATCCTCTTTTGAAATGAGCTCTGGCATGCATGAAAAGAATCATCATAGTTGAATAAATTCAGTAACAAAAGATCTAGTAAACTTCATTACATGCTCAATCGGGCCAGTGTGGCAGGCTTAGATATTGAAAACCCAGAAAATGCTCATAGAAGCACCAAAATGAATATGACAAAAACAAGTTGAATAAAAAAATAAAAATAGCTTTGGATTGGAATTCATAATGAATCATAAAAAATTATGGCACGTCAATTAATGTAAGACTGTAGTTATGATCTCCAATTGAAATAGCGGAGTAGAAGAAAAAAATGAAGTGAAAATGACATGATCACAGTGAAGAGATAGATACGAAAACTATGGGAAAGAGGAGAGCATGCGCCCAAGTCAAGTTGGTGAGTAGCCTTTTTGGTCATATATGGAGTGCCCTCGTGGAGAGAATAGGAACCGGAGTTTAATAATAAGAATAATGATAATAACAATAGTGAAAGCAGTGAGAAAGAGTTCTAAAGAAAAAGAAAAAGTGTTACCGAGGTTGCTTTTCCCTTATCCTAATTAGAATTTAATAATGTTCCTGCAAGCTTTTCTCTTTAATACTCCATCAAAGCTACTTCATTATCTGATAACACATCTCAGCAGAGAAAATCTTCCAAAACAAAAGATTGAAAAAGAAGAACAAGCCAAACAGGGAAAAAAATTAAAATAAAAATGGAAAAGCAAAAGCTGACACAAGAACCCTTTTATTCTTCAAAAATGGTGGACGTGGGTTTGCATTTCCAAGCTAAGGTACCATGCAAAAGAAAAAGGAAAGCAAAACGCATGACTCCATCATATTCAAAAGCGTACGTGGGCAATGGGCATATAACTCTCTAGGCTTCCACACACACACAAAGAGAGAGAGATGGGCAGTGCACCTTGAAGAGTTACTCCACAAATTTGTAGAAGGGTAGTCAATTTCCTGTTGCAGAGACCCCTCCGAGGCTCCTCTTTGATCGGTGAATCGGCATAAGCCACAGTCGCTGGCATTGCCCATTGGGGAGATGTCTTCTTCACCAGACCCATCTGATTGGCCTTCAACAGAGAATAAAAAAAACCCCAAAAAGTCCAAATCAATGTCAATTTGCAATGCATGTATCCACATGTATGTATGTATGTATGCATGCATCTATCGACTCATGGATGCATATAGGAACATTTCTTTTATCCATAATGGGTTATGGTGGAAGGAATAGAAGTGAGAAAGAGAGGATTTGCCTGATGTGTGTGGTGAAAAAAATTTAGAAAATAAGGCTGCTTGAAAGAAGAAAAGAGAAAAAAAGGCTGAAGGCTAAGCAATACGAATTACCTGAAGAAGCTGCAGGCTTGTCAGTGGTCTTAACTGTTCGATACATCTGCAAAGGGCATCGGGAAGCATTTGCAAAGACAATTGAAGGAATAGAGAAAGAAAAACGAAAAAAAAAAAAAAAAAAGGAAAGAAAAAGGAAAATAAAAATAAAAATAAAGAATCCTCTCTCTCTTCTCCTTCTGTGGGCTTCAGAGGCTTGTCTTGGTTTCATCATTAATCACGAGGTTGATGTTTGATAAGTTAGTAATTGAGGTGTATTATTAAGAAATGATGACTTCTTTTGTCTCTTATGATTCCAGTTCTCTCCCTTTCTCTCTCTCTGAAATCAGAAGCTGTCGGTCTCAGAAGATCAGACTCCTCTCACTCTTTAATTCATTCATTCATTCACTCACTGCATTCATCGGCTACTGTGCCGGAGAGATAGAAGACCACCGCCATGGAAAAAGAGAGAGAGAGAGAGAGAGAGAGATGGAGAGAGTGGGGTAACAGTAGTGAGATTTTTACCTGTAAATGACTTTTGACATGAGCTAGTGTGAGATCCTTAACATCCATGAGCTCAAGAACTGACTTTGGAGTAGCCCCTAAACCAGAAATATAAAACCCATCAAACATGATACTAAAAAGAGAACATACCCAGAACTCAAAAACTCAAATCAAATCATGTGAGAAAAAAAGGTAGAAAAGAAAGAGAGAAACAAGAACATTTACTTTCATGGCCGCCGAGAAGCTCCACGGCGTGAACGAATCGAGCGTGAAGAGTGCTTGTCCAGCGCATCCTGGGAGCCCTCATGCTTCTCTTAGTAGGGAGCTTGGGTATGAATCTTGATCTCATCATCCCATGTGAAGCCTCAGAAGGCCCAACTCCATGGTGACTAGGGACATGGTGATGGTGTAGTTGATGGGATTTGAACGCATCCGACGAGAGCCCATTGAGCCTAGCTGCAGCCGCTATCCGATAGGCTGATGAAGATGTATTAGGTCCGGAATTCAAGATTGACATGGGATCCAAACCTCCTCCAAAATAAGGTGAAGGAGGGTGTGAAACAGAAGAAGAGCACAAAGAGGAACAAGAAGAAGATGGTGCCAAGGACGAAGACCAAGAGGGATATGACAATTGGTACAAGTTCATCCTTGAATCCTTCTCTCTGGAATGGTCCAAAGGCAAGAAGGGAAAGGAACGATTGTGATAGACCGGAATCCCTTTTATTGGCCTCAGAACATCGGATACATCGAGCAGTGAAACCCCATGATTTATGTGATTTAAATTGTTATTAGGGTGGTGGCTGAGATGATGATGACGATTTTGATGATATCGGTTGTGCAGTTGTTCTTGATCAGCTCCAACTGTGAAATTCCTCGAACATCGGCCGTCTTCATCCATCACATTTGCTGCGTGTGCTAAAGAAAGCTCGGTGTAAGCTTGCAAGTTGCTCCTTACGGAGGTGTTAGAGTCAGATTTAAGAGCTTGGCATTGGCCCAAAAGATTGGTGTTTGAACCTCCTTCATTGCTGCTAATATTGCAAATTGATGTGGGAGAAGAAGTGTTGTTGGGAGGGCTTATGTGAAGAGAAAGATCCGGGACTGGGTTTGAAGAGGGTTCAATGAAAACTCCTTCCAAGGGCATCTTCACTAGATTTTCTCTCTAAATGGTGGCTTTTTCTCAAGCTAGTCCAACTTGGTGCCCAAGAAATCCGGGAAAAATGCAACTTTTCTCAGGTGGAGAGAGAGATTTGGATTGATAGAGGAATGAAAAGCTATGAAACAACTCCTTGGTATGTGCCAAAGGTGAGTTCCTAAAGAAGGGCGAAGTGAAGAAAGACTCTTCCAACTTCATCAAACAGACATGCCATAAAGAGAGAAAAAAAGAGATGGGGATGGAAGAGAATAGATTTGCGTGTTGTTGAGCAAATGGACGGAAAATTAAAAAAGAAATATACAGAAAAGGCATGGAAAGGGGAGGATTTGGGTGTGTGTTCCTCGAGAGTGTATCTCGGAAAATGACACTAGAACAAGGCTCTACTCTCTCTCTCTTCAAAACACAACAAAGCAGCAAAGAAATGGTCACCTTGATTTCCTTCCCCGGAGACGACGGGGTAAAATATCAAAGAGAGAGAAAGATAGCCTCATGTGTGATTCCTTTTCCCCCACCCTCTTCGCTTCTATGCCTCTCTCTCTCTCTCTCTCTCTCTCTCTCTCTCTCTCTCTTATATATATTACCTGGTGATTTATTTTTTCAACGAATAAATTAATGGGGAGTCCCATTTCCATGCTTAAACGAGAAAGCAAGACTGTACTCTAGGCGGAAAATAAAAAATAAAAAATAAAAAATAAGAAATATTCTCAAAAGTCTCAAGAGATATTGAGAGCATATAGACCCATTGACCTGACTGAGAGACCCACAAAGGCGTGTTTGTTTGCTTTCATATGTATACATCGTAAACCCTAATTCCAAATTACCTTCTAATTCCCTTTCATCCTCCCAAATATTCCTTCTAAAACTTTCAACAACCTTGTCTGGCATCATGGGTTTTATTATGTTCTCCTCCACATGACCACCCAACCCTACATTGACTGTAGCCTTTTCAAAATAGATTAAAAAAAAATGTTCATTCATTTATATCTGGGAATTGAAGTCACCCTCTTTCTTTTAATGCCTTCACTACCAGAGATAACAAACTAGGTCTTGGGACATAATATTTTATTCCACCCTGCTATCCTCCCAATGTTGCCCTAGAGGCACCAGTTTATAGGTGGAGTTTGGAAGGTGCATTGCATTTAATGGTTTTTTTTTTCTTTTTTCGGTAATTAATGCTGTTTGGTGTCTCACTTTTTTCTTTAGCATGCTCGTTTTTCTTAAGCAAAAAATGCATGAATTAAAAGAAAATTGCCCAAGGTGTGAAATGCATTCTTTAATATATAACCCTTTGCACTAAAAAATTGGCATAGACTTATCTCACAAAGAGCTTATTACAACATTACTTATTTAAGAGGATTGTATAAACCAATTGGGGTGAGTTTGGTTCATTGGAAGAGAAATGAGTAAGAATAGCATAGAATTGAATGGCAAGACTGTGTAAATATGTGGAGGAATCAAGACATGAGCAAGTTTTGGTTTTCATAAGAAAGAATTTTCTACTCTTATTCCTATTTATGATAAGTCATAATTCAAACACAATAAATAATGAATAGGAATGAATTTCTTATTTTCATCTACTCTTCAAACCTTCCAAACATGCTCTTAATCTAAATGGTTATAAAAAATCAATCTAGACATCTTAATTAGTAATATAATTTCCCTCTAATCCAAGAGAGATGATAAAACCACCTTGATATATATGGTTTCGCATTTGCAAGATTATATTGAATGCAATTTAAATGCTATTAACATTGTCAACATGCAAAATTAGTGGAGGCAAGAGAAATTAGACACCAAAATCTTCTAGTATTACTCTTTATTATTCTCATCAAATTTCTTTTCCAATAGATAATTTGAATCCTTGTTAGAATATGACTCTTAAAAGCATGACATATTATAATAAATTTGGATTCATTATTTATTTAATGATTCCAATTTTATTTTTTTAATCCTATTTTATGTTATACCATATTGACATGCTAACTTGACATATTTTGCATTGTACATAACTTGGGTGCATTAGGAGGTGCACAGAATATCAAATTCATGTGTTCTTTGCAAATAAATTATTTATTCATGACCGATTTGTGGATTTAGGCAATCGATTTGAGGCTAAATACACTACCTCTTAATTAAAAGGATGGTTGGTCTTGGTTATTGAGACGAAGTTCCCATGGTGAGTATACTACTATGTATGGTTACACATTAGACATGACCTATGGTGAGTCATAACATAAGGTTATCAAGTAGTCATGATTTCACGAAGCTGCTATATTGAATTGTCTCTCAACCTTAAGAGAAAACTAAACTTGGGCTAAAATTTGTAATGAATTTGACATATGGTTGAGGTCTTAAGGTGATTATAGATTCCTTATGGATTAGGTTATTGTTGATGGAATCCAATAACAATAAGTATTTTCAATAGAGGTACCATGATATTTCATAAAGTTTGAGATAGTGTGTCATCTTTGGTAATCCTAAGAAGGTGTGTTTAGAAAATTATGACCATAGTGGTTTCTTTAGTGGAACTTGATATAAGTTCTTTTAAAACTAGAATATGTTAGTTGATCACATGATAGGAGGATCTATAACTCAAATATGGTAGACATAAACTTGAGAGGTTGATAACATTTACCTTGTTAAAAATACATAAATCAGTTTATTAGGAGTTGCATACAGTGAATATCAAGTCATGGACCCCAATACCTTGTGTCTCATTGTTATTTACATAGGGCACTAGAGTGCAGTTGACCTCATAATTGGATTTTAAGGGAGCCACTTTTATCTTGTGGGTCCCAAATGGTCCCTACTTGAGCTCATATTCCTTGATGACATAGTTTATGAGGATTGGATTGGGTTCTTGGTTCACTTTTGTGCATAAAGAACATTTTAGTAAATACACAAGGTTGCACAAAAGTTAGTGAACAATTTCTTTGGATTGGGTTAATTGATTAATTGGAACCTTATTGGGTTAATAAACTAATTGGAACCCTTTTTGGGTTGGGTTAAGTTGTTAGGATAGAGCCCTTAAAAACAAGACATGATATAACAAAGTTAAACTTGAGGTTTCACTTGTCTATCCTTAATATTCATTGATATTGATTTAAGCATTTAAGCTCATATCACTTGCATTATACTTCACTCAGGTTCATTGAGAGTTGTATAAAAAAAATACAAAGCATGGTTCCTTGCAAGATGATAAGTAGTTCCCAATCAATTTATGGATTTGGGTAATCTAGTAAAGATTATAGTGCACTACCTCTTAATTAGATTGATGACTTATTTTGATTGTCAAGATGAGGTTCCTATGATGTGTGCACTAGTGTGCATGGTTACAGATTGCATAAGACTTATAGTGAATGATGGTGGAAAGCTATCTAGTTGTCATGATTTACCAAGCTACTATGATGCATGAACTTTCAACCTTGAGAGGATATTGACCCTGTGTTGAAATTAATAAGAGACTTTTACATATGGGTGAGACTCTAATGTGGTATTATATTCATATGGATAGGGTAATTGTTAATGGAGGTTGGTGGCAATAGGTATTTTCAACAAAGACACCATATCAATAGAGACACCATAATATCTCATAGGATTGAGATTACATGTTCCCTTAGGTGATTCAAAGGACATTTGATCATGATGCTAGGACATTGAGTCTTGTTTATATGTTGACAATTTTGTTCTTTCTTATGTTTGGCCATAGAAGTCTTTTTATATAGTGACTTGCTCTCCATTAAAGATTAAGGGTTTTTGTTCATCTAATCGGGAATTCATAAGTATGTTTAAAGAGGTTTGGCTTAAGAGGATCGGTTTTTGTTTTGAACTTAAAATGATTTAAATTTAGTTTTTGAAAAAGAGTAAGATCGTTTAAGTGGCTTAAAGTACTCAAGCATTAAGGACCACTCAAGTGAGCCATGCCGTTTGAGCACTTGAGACACTCAAGTGGTCTATGAGTTGGCTTGAGTGGTCATGCAATTTTTGTTGAGTTTTTCAAACAATTTCAATTGAGAAACTTTCCAAAACCAAGACTCTTTAGTCTTTTACCTATAAATAGCTCTCTAATAACCCTTAGGGGTTATGAAGAGAGATTATTGAAAGACCTTTCATTCCTTAGAAGGATCTCCTAGAGAGAAAGCCTAAAGTGCCACACCATTCTTAATTTCTTATTGAAGGATTTTTCTTTGAATATTGGGTTGAAGACCATCATCTCTTTAGAGTGGTTGAAGGATCTACTAGGGAGCAATAGGAGGTTGCTGTGTTGCGGATGTGAATCAAGTTGTAGGTACTTGAGAGTAAGTCTTTAAGGAAAAATGGTTAGGTAAATCTATGTAAATTGATTTTGAATAGTGTATTTAGATTAGTAGGTCTTAGACATTTTATTTTATTTTATTTTATTTTTTATCTCCATAGTTAGTGCGGGGGTTTTTTCACGTAAAAATCTTGTGCCTCATTGTTTCCTTTATTTTTGATATTCTATTTAAATTTCTTATAATTGATAGAATAAGAATAGATTATCCCTAACATCTCGTAGGGTAAAAGAATTGGGTATAACATATAAATCTTTATTAAGAAATTTTAATTCATCCATTCACCCCCCTTTAGGTGTTCCCCATTGGACTTTCGATTTTTTCAATTAGTATAAGGAAAGGATAAATAATCGATTCTTTATCCTATTGATTAAAAAATCCAATTTTTATTGATAATATCATTTAAAAATCAAAATTTTTATTGATAATATCATTTAAAAATCAAAATTTTTATTGATAATATCATTTAAAAATCAAAATTTTATTGATCTTGTAATTTTGATATGGAACAGTAAAAAATTGGTGCTCCTTTGAATAGTCCACCCTATTTTGATGGGAATAATTACTCCCATCGGAAAACATGAATGATGTTTTTCCTTAAAATGCAAGGCGAAAGGGTATGAAATTCAGTTGAATATGGATGAGGACCCTTATTCATCCCTGATGCTCAAGGAAGATCAATAAGAGAACTTAAATCTAAACACGAATGGGACAAAGCTAACAATGAAGGTAGTGAAGCCAATGCTAAGGCTTTATTTAGTATTTTTAACAAAGTTTGTCCATATCAGATTCGTAGGATAGCTAATTGCAAACATGCAAAGGAAACATGGGATATTCTTCAAGTCACTCATGAAGGTATGTCTGTTGTAAAGATTTCTAAGGTACAAATGCTTACCGCTAGATTTGAGAATATTAAGATGCATGAAAATTAAAACTTTTCGTTCTTTTATTCTGAATTAAGTGATATTGTTAGTTGTTCTTTTAACCTTGAAGAACCTATTCTAGATTAAAAGGTAGTTAGGAAAATATTGAGATCTCTTCTAGAAAGATTTATACCTAAGGTTATTGCCATAGAGAAGAGTAAGAACATCGATTCCATGAGAGTTGATGAACTTGTGGGCTCCATACAAACTTATGAGATGACCTTACCTAGTTCTCAAAAGCCTAAAGAATGCCTTTAAGGCTTCTAAGAATGAGGAAAAAGATATTGAAATGCCATATGATATAACTAGGGATGAATTGGCACATATGGCCAAAAGAATAAAAAAGTTCCTGAGATTTAACAAAAGGTTTTATAAAAACCAAGAATCTAGAAAAAGAAAGAAGCCTACTAAACAAACACATGAAAAGTTTTCTAATGACAAATGAAAAGGTTCTTCCAAAGGTTTTTCCCAATATGAACCCTATAAATGCCCCTTTAAGGGTTATGGTTTCCATGTCTTGTCATTTTCTTCCTATAGTCTAGAGAGAGAACTCTAACCTCTACCCTTGAGATCTCCACTATCCCAGTGCTTAGACACAAGGAAGAGTCATCGGATGGAAGATCATGGTGTTTACGAGATCCATTATGACTTTGGAGTTATCTACATTGATTGGAATTGATCTGAGAACATCCAGATCAAAGGTATGTGGCTCTTTTATCTAGATCTATGATTTATGTGGTATCCATATTGATTAATTAATCATATAAAGCTTAAATTAATTAATTGGTCTAGTCTACAGATACCTCTCACTTATCTTTGTGCAACCTTGTGTAATTACCAAAACACCTTTATGCACAAAAGTGAACTAAAAACTCATTCAACCCTTATAAATCGTGTTATCAAGGGATATGAGCTCAAAGTAGGGACCACTAAGACCCATAGAAGTACTGATTCCCTCACAATCAAATTCTGAAATTGACTCAACATTCTACTATAGAGAGTCAACTACACTCCAATTGATATGAAAAACTTGAATCTCTTTGTTTCCCAAGTCCGGATCATGTTAAGAATAGGCATAACTATCCTAGGTTTTTTCAAAATCTTATGCACAATGAAAAAAATAACATTTTTATTCTTTAAAAGGATTCAAAAAGTGATAACAAAAACCTTACCTCAAATTTGGATGTTCCCAAATCAAATCCACATGGTGAAGACGAAGATCGAAATCACATAAGTCTCGTAAACCCGAAGTCTTCCACCCGATGACTCAAACCTTGACCTTAGCACACTTCCGGTGTGGAGGAAAAGAGGGTGGAGGCTATGGCTCTCTATCTCTTTGGATGGTGGAAGACAAAAGCTATGGAAACCCTAACCCTTATGGGGTATTTATAGGGTTCTTAAGTGGGCTTAAGTAACTTGAGCCCACATGGGCTTGGGTTACTTAATCTAGCTCAAAATGGGTCCTAATTGATTAATTAACCTAAGGGGGCCTACTAATTAATCAATTAGTCCAATCCAGAGACCTTGTTCACTTACCCCTGTGCAACATTGCGTAATTATCAAAATGCCCTTATGCATAAAAGTGAACCTAAAGCCAATTCGACCCTCATAACCCATGCCAACAAGGTATATAAGCTACGAACGAGGACCATTGGGACTTATAGGAATACTAGCTCCCTTAGAATCCAATTCTAAAGTTGATTCAACATCCCACTATAGGGAATCAACTGAACTCTAGTATTCTATGTAAATAACAATGAGATACAAAGTGCTCGGGTCCGTGACTTGTTATCCATTGTGTTCAGTTTCCCCATAAGCTAGTATCCATAGTCTAACAAGGTGAAAGCTATTAGCCTTTCAAGACTATCTCTACCATCCTTAAGTTATAGATCCTCCTATTAAGTGTTCAATTGAAATATCTTAGCTCTTAAAGAGCCTGTGTCAAGTTCCACTTAAAGAACTACTATGCCCATAGTTTCCATGAACATGCCTCCTTAAGATCACCCAAGGGGACACATTGTCTCAATCTCAAAAGATATCACAGTGCCTCTATTAAGAATACCTATTGTTATCGGCTTCCATCAATAATGACCTAATCCATAGGGAATATATGATTAGCTTACGATCTCACCCGTAGGTTAAAGTCATTGCTAGCTTTACCACAAGCTCAATATTCTCTCAAGGTTGAGAGACAACATAATGAAGCAACTTGGTGAGGTCATGACTACTTGATAACCTTAAGTCATGACTCAACGTAGGTCATGTCCAATGTGTAACTGTACACACTTGTGCACTCACCATAGGAAACACATCTCGATAGCCAAGACCAGCCATCCCTCTAATTAGGAGGTGGTGTGCTACAACCTCTAATGGGTTTCTTAGACCCATGAACCGATTGTGAACAAGTCATCTATTTCCAAGGAACCCATGACTTAGATTTTCTATGTAATTCCTAAGGCACCTAAGTCACATATAATGAAAAAGATGTAAGAAAGAATGCTCATAAAGTATAATACATGGAAAAAGGATAGATAAAAGTGAAACTTGAACATCATTAAATAAATAATGAATTCCAAATTTATTACATCATCTCATGCTTTTAAGGGCTCTATTTTAACACCAATACCCTATGTATATTACAACGAGACACCAAGTGCTTAGGTCCATGACCTACTATCCACTGTATGCAAACTTCTCATGAACTAGTGTCTGTAATCTAATAAGGTAGTGTTATCACCTATCAAGATTAACTCTCAAATCCTTGAGTTACAGATCGCACTTATTGTGTGATCAAATGACATACTCTAGCTCTAAGGAGCATATTTCAAATTCCACTAAAGGAAGTACTATGACCATGGATTTCATGATCACATGTCATTTGGATCACCCAAGGGGACATATTGTCTAAATCCTAAGAGATATCATGGTGCCTCTATTGAGAATACTTATTGCCACTAGCCTCCATCAATAGTGACTCAATCCATAAGGATATATGATCACTTTAGGATCTCATCCATAGGTCAAAGACTTTTGTTGATTTTGGCACATGCTCAATATCTTCTCAAGGTTGAGAGTCCATGCAATATAGTAACTTGGTGAATCATGACAATTGATATCCTTATGTCATGATTCACCATAGGTCATTTCCAGTGTGCATCACATACACTAGGGTACTCACCATAAAAAACCCATCCTAATGGCCAAGACAAGCTATTCCTCCAATTAGGAAGTGATACACTATAGTCTTTGCTGGATTGCCCAAATCTATGAACTGATTGTGGACAACTTATCTACTTACAAGGAACCCATGACTTATATCTTCTGTGCAACTCTTAATGCACCCAAGTCATGTACAATGTAAAAGACATGGGTTGAATGCTCAAATCAATGTCAATACACCAAAGCGATAGTAAGGGGATAGTTAAGTTTATCTTTGTTACATCATGTCTTGCCTTTAGGGCTCAATCCCAACAAACTCCCACTAGCCCCAAAAGCAGACTGGGCACTATAGAGAAAATTATGCTCCATAGTCTCATCACCTTTATATACTATCTCATAATAAGTTAAGACTTCCTTTTTATGTATTTTATCTTCTAGTGGTACTTCAGTTTTTTATACTATGCCACTATCCTACTGTTATCACATAACCATATCTTAGATGATATAGTTAAGGGGACTACCCATATGCTAAAAGGCTTCTTTTGTTGCTATAGAAATAACAAAAAAAAAAAAAAAAAAAAAAAACACAGAGTGTACACATACTTAAAGGTAGACCTGCTAAAGTCTTTATTAGACTAAAATCCAATTTCCCAATATGAAAGGAGTACCAACTCATCACAAAGACTCACAAACATGTAATCCCTTGTTCTCCTAAGATACTGGAGTATATGTTTTACATCCAACCAAAGCTTTAATTAGGAAGTGAGCTAATATCCATTCTTTATTCCTATTAGAAAACAAATATCTGGTCTAGCACATAGCATCACATACTTAAGGTTATCCATTGTAGAGGCATTGGATACCGCCTTAATGTAATCTCTCTTCACAGATGTCCAAGGACATTGATCCTAAGAAAGAAAACTTTAAATCCAAAGAGTAACAAACCCTTATTGGAGTTTTGCATCATGTACTTGACCGAATTCTCATTTATGTAGGTGACATGACACAATTTTCCTATTCTTGTAGTTCTAAAAGAGCTTAACCCCAAGAATATATTGCTTCTTCCTCTAGATGATTATCTAAAACCAAGTAGGCTACTAGATCTTGACTAATGACAAATATCCCTACATCATATCAATTAAGTAGATTGTCATCTACCTACAATATCTTAGAGCATCACCATGCTTCTCTATGCCTTCTTTTACACACGACCCTTTGCTATGAAAATGTTTAGTTGTTAAATCTCATAAATAGGACATACTGCAATAGATAAGATTTAAGTATGACCATTGTTAAAAAGGTTTTCCACAGTTGAAACAAAGTTTCAAACTATAACCTTTACCTATAGTCTTAGTCACATAAAACTCAAGTTTTCCATCTACTCTTATGTTCTTCTTGTAGACCAACTTATACCTATGGGTTTTATTCTTTTAAGTTTTTCAACATGAACCTAAACTATGTTAGAATACAAAGATTCTAACTACCTCTTTATAACTCCTTGCCTTAAGTGAGCACAAACACTACTATTGCTTCATCATAATCTGTAGGATAAAAACCTCCCACTATGATGAGACACTAGTGTACTAGAAATCATAGGAATGATATGCCTTTAATTCTTTGGATCCATAGTATCCTATGCAATGTGAGACTATCTTCTAATATATCCTCCAATCTATGTCACTTTTTGACTTATTCCTAATCATATAGTCTTCATAAAAAATATGACATTTGTGTGAATATCCTACCATTTAACTTTTTCACTAGTTGAATATCCTATAAGGACTTACAGACAGTGGGCTTGGAATCGATCCACCATAAATGGTGAAATCCACCACTAAATATTCAATAATGAGAAAATGATGTATACTTTCATTTTTCTTTTAGTTAAACTGGGCATTCCTTTTCTAGTGTCCTAAAAGTTCACAAAGGAATCACTTTCCCTTGAGTTTGCTCTCTTATTCATTTTCTTGAACTTTCCTTATTTGGTGTTGTTGTTTTTCTTTTTGAGAGAAGAACTTGAAGAACCTTTGATTTCCATATGAACACCCTATAATATTTGAGAATCCCCTTAGCCATCTCGAAGGAAAATAGCAAGGTATCTAAGATCATATGAATACTAGTGTTCATAATAGTCTTAAGAGTAGCTTGTCAAAGTTAACCTACCCTTATCACCAAATAACCATTGCAAACTAGAAAAAGAATATCAAAGTCTCTAGTAATAAACATGTGTTGCTATTGCAACACATTATCCAAAGATCCAAGTATTAGACACTTGGTCTTCTGATCCGTCTAATACACCTTGATATACCACTTTTTTCTTTTGCTAGGTTAGTTTATAAGGAATAGATAGCTCTACTTAAACTAGCTTCTATGCAATTAGTTACTATATCTAAAATAAAATTAGTCTAATTGATTAGTTGGGCTTGGCCTATTGTGAGAAAGAGAGTAAATAATTGAACCAACATGATATTTATAACAAAAAATATAACCAAGCATATGACATAATTGAGCATTCATGACAATTGGTAATTAATTTAGCAAAAGTGGGACCGCGAGGCCATTCTACCACTTCATATCCAATGTCAAGTTCATAACTAGTACATAACCATTGTCCTTGAACTATCGGTGTCACTAAGTAAAGAACCCTACCGTGGGAGTGGTTGCTCCCACTATAGATATATTTAGTCTTGTCCATGAGGAGAGTCTATAACTCCTAATTCTTAGGGCTATCCCATAGTGGGGGTGGAGATGAACCCAAATCAAGATGGGCTAAACAATGGAGGCCGTGGGCTTACGTAAGGCACTCTCCCACTTAATCTTTTGAGATAAATAAGAGAATTTTAAAACCATTAGTAATTTTCCTAATTAATAAATTATCTACTTTGAAAATTTCCAAAAATATTCATTTCCTAATTGGATACCTAGTGTAATAAGAGAATACTAACATGAAAAATTTAAAATTTCCATGAGAGTAATTTTAAAAAATAATTTTGATAAAATATCAACTCTCAAAATTTTAAAATCTATTTTCATAAAATCCTCCTTCTATACACAATTCCAATTAATAAGTATTTTATCCAGGAAATGTTTCAAAGAAATTTATTTCCATCAAATTACTAAGCCTTTTGGTAATAATCTTTTAAAGATAAATTATCTCTAATGAAAATTTCCAAAACATTTATTTTTCCAAATTGGAAACTCTTATGTAATAAGAAAATTACCAATTTATGAGATTTTGAATAATCTTGAGAGCACCTTATCCAAGAAAGGAACTTTTGCTTCTCATATTAAAATATTCTCATAAGATTTACTTTTCTTATTCCTTACACTTTTCCAACTTAATAAATATTTCCATGGAAATTTCATAATAATTTATTCCATTAAATACTACAAAAAATAGAACATTTTAGTAATTCATTAATAGATAAAATATTCTCTATGAGAAACTTCCAAAAATGATTATTTCCAAAAAAGGAATTAAATAATCCATTTTGGAAAGTATTTTCAAAATATTTTATATCTCCATTAAATTACTAAAACTTTCCAATGCTATTTTGGCAACCTTCTTATCATAAATTCTCTATCATGAGATTTTCCAAATCCATTATTTATCTATTAAACCGAGACTCTTGTGCTAAAAGAATTGTTCTCTTATTCCTTATCATTGAACTATCCAAACAGAATGATTTCCTTATTCTCTTTAAGGGGAGAGCTTAGAGTACCAATTATAGGTATAGTTTTCCTTCTCTCACCAAGAAAGAACAAGAAAACCTCCTTCAATTCAATAAACAGATAGTTCTAAAGAAATAACAATCTTCTTAGCAACAACCAATTTAAATAAATAATATTGAAAATATCTTCTTATAAAAATTTACTAAGAATACCAACAAACTTTTCTTTGTGTTCTAATACTTATTTTGGTAACCATTCTTAATTACAAATTATCTATCATGAATTTCCAAAATTAATTTATTTTCTTTAAATCGGAATCCTAGGCAAAATAGGAAAAATACTATTTTATAAAGATTTGGAAAAATAAGAGCTTTTCCTTAAAAAAAAAAAAAGATTTTATTCTCAGAGATCTCAAAGATTTGAGAAGATTTTAAATAAAATTAAAATATCTAAGAATTAATTTTAAAAAGGTAAGAAAGCTCTTAATCATTTTTCCAACTTATCTTTTCTTTAAAATCAAATTTCCTAATCATGCACATTCCAATTTAAATAAGTTTTCCAATTTTGAAAAAAAACATGAAAATTCATTTCCAATTAAGAATACCAAAATATCTTGAGGCCACATATAAAATTAATTAAGATCATATAATAAAAACAAGGGAATAAATAAATAGAAAATTTTTCCATGGCCTTTAGGGATCTTGTTGCAAATTTGGTTATTAAAATTTGGATAAAATCCAAATTACCAAAATAACCCTATAACCAAAGATAGGGTTAGTGAAAATTGAAAACCCAAATGGCCTAAGTGCCACAAAAATGAGCCCAAAAGGAGAGTCTTAAAATTCAGCCCAAACAAGTGAAAGGAATTGGACCTATATGCAATCCTATAACAACATGTTTTTTTTTTTTTTTTTGTGTAACATTGCTTTGATTGGCCATATCTCCCTTATTTCAACTCCGAATTGTGATTCGTTTGGAGCATTGGATTCTTGAATTTGTAAGCTTAGAAACCATAAGTGATTTTCCGTAAGAAATTTAGTGGAAGTGGTCTCGATTTTGGGTCAAAGTTGACATCTTTGTGTTGTAATGCACTTTATGTAGACTTTATTCAATCGACCATATCTCCCTCATTTCAACTCCGAATTTCAATCCACTTGAACCATAGGATTCAGGACTTCCTAAGTTTCAAATTCATATATGGTTTTCCCTAACTCTAACCCTTAAAGGGATAGGCTTCCTATTGGGCTTACCATGGGCTTAGGTCACTTAATCTAGCCCCAAAAGTTTGCTAATTGATTAATTAACCATACAAGGTCCTAATTAATCAATTAGCATAGTCTAGAGATACCACTTACTTATCTTTGTGTAACCTTGTGTAATTAAAAAAATGCCGTTATGCACAAAAGTGAACTAAAAACCCATCCAACCTTCATAAACCATTCCATCAAGGATTATGAGCTCAGAGTAGGGACTACCGGAATCCATAGGAGTATTGGCTCCCTCAAAATAAAATTATGAAATTGACTTAACATTCCACTATAGAGAGTCAATTGCAAGCCAGTACCCTATGTATATTACAACGAGACACCAAGTGTTCTGATTTGTGACCTACTATCTACTTCATGCAAACTCCCCATGAATTGGTGTCTATAATCTAACAAGGTAGTGTTATCACCTATCAATATTACCTCTTAAATCCTTGAGTTACAAATCTCACTTATTATGAGATCAATTGAGATCCTCTAGCTTAAAGGAGAATGTGTCAAATTCCATTAAAGGAATTACTATGGCTAAAGATTTCATGGTTACATGTCCTTTGGATCACCCAAGGGAACACTGTCTCAATCTCATGAGATATCATGGTACCTCTATTGAGAATACCTATTGTTGCTAACCTTCATCAAGAGTGACCCAATCCATAGGGATATATGACCACTTTAGGGTCTCACCCATAGGTCAAAGTCTCCTATTGATTTTGGCACTAGCTCAATATCCTCTCAAGGTTTAGAGTCCTTATAGTATGGTAGCTTGGTGAGTCATGACAATTGATAGCCTTACGTCATGATTCAATGTAGGTCCTATCCAGTGTGCATCAAATACACTAATGCACTCACCATGGGAAACCCATCTCGACGACCAAGAAAAGTCATCCTCCAATTAGGAGGTGGTGCACTATATGTTGGCATCTTAGATCTAAGAAACTAACATAATACCAATTTTTTTTTTTTTAAATTGATCTTTTAGGGTTAAAGTATTAACCTTTAGGTTTTGATGTTCCCAAATCTTAAATTCCATGTGTTGAAGAAGACCTTAAAGTTGTTGGAAGTCTCATAAACCTACGATCTTTCGCCCGATGACTCAACCTTGTTCTTGGAACACTTCTGGTAAGGAAGAAAATAGGGTAGAGGCTATGGTTCTCTTTCTCTCTGGATGGTGGAAGACAAGATGGTGGAAGACAAGTTATGGAAACCTTAAACCCTAGGGGGTATTTATAGAGATCCTAACTAGGCTTAAGTGACTTGAGCCTATATGGGCTTGGGTCACTTAATCTAACCCAAAATGGGTCTTAATTGATTAATTAACCCAATAAGACCTACTAATTAATCAATTAGCCCAATCCAGAGACCTTGTTCACTTAACCCTGTGCAACTTTGTATAATTACCAAAACACCCTTATGCACAAAAGTGAACCTAGAGCCAATTTGACCCTCATAATCTATGCTAAAAAGGTATATGAGCTTAAAGTAGGGGCCACTATAACCCATAGGAGTATTGACTCTCTCAGAATCCAATTTTGAAGTTTATTCAACATTCTACTATAGAGAATCAACTGAACTCTAGTATCCTATGTAAATAACAATGAGACACTATGTGTTCTGGTCCGTGACCTGCTATCCACTACATGCAAGTTCCCTATGAATTGGTGTCCATAATCTAACAAGTTGGTGTCATCGCTTATAAAGATTACCTCTCAAATCCTTGAGTTAAAAATCCCACTTATTATGTGATCAACTGACATACTCTAGCTCCAAGGAGCATTTGTCAAATTCCACTAAAGGAATTACTATGACCACATATTTCATGATGATTACATGTCCTTTGGATCACCCAATGGGACACACTATCTTAATCCTATGAGATATCATAGTGTCTATATTGAGAACACCTGTTGTCACTAACCTCCATCAATGGTGACCTAATCCATAGGAATATATGACCACTTTAGGGTCTCACCCAAAGGTCAAAGCCTCTTGTTGATTTTGGCACATGCTCAATATCCCTTTAAGGTTGAGAGTCCATGAAATATAGTAACTTGGTGAATCATGACAATTGATAGCCTTGCGTCATGATTCACCATAGGTCCCGTCCAGTGTGCATTACATACATTAGTGCACTCATCATGGGAAAACCATCTCGACGACCAAGACAAGACATCCCTCAAATTAGGAGGTGGTGCACAATAGTCTTTACTAGATTGCCCAATTCCGTGAACTAATTTTGGAAAACTTATCTACTTACAAAAAAACCCTTAACTTGTATCTTCTATGCAATTTCTAATGCACCCAAGTCATGTACAATGTAAGGGATATGAACTGAATGATCAAATCAATGCCAATACACCTAAAAGATTGCAAGGTGATGGTTAAGTCTAACTTTGTTACATCATGTCTTAATTTTAGGATATCAATCCCAACACTATAATTTTTAAAGGATTGCCCAAATCCATGAATCAACTATGGACAACTTATCTATTTACAAGGAACTCATGAATTGTATTTTGTGTGCAACTCCTAATGCACCCAAGTCATGTACAATGTAAGAGATATGGGTTGAATGCTCAAATCAATGTCAATATATCAAAGGGATAGCAAGGGGATAGTGAAGTTTAACTTTGTTACATCATGTCTTTCTTTTAAGGGCTCAGCCTCAACATAATACCCTTATGTAATTTAGGGTAGAAACTATTAAGATAGCCTGTTATACTGCCAATAGGATTTTTCTAAGGCTTAGAATAAAGAAGACATCTTAGGAATTATGGATTAGGAGAAAACCTAATCTTAAATACTTGAGAACTTTTGGAAGTGAATGCTATATACTCATGGATGGGGAGAACCTTGGAAAGTTTGATGCTAAATTTGATATAAGCATCTTTCTAGGCTATTCTACTACTAGTAAAGCCTATAGGGTTTATAATCAAAATTAACAAGGCATCAAGGAGTCTTCTAAAGTTGTTATAAATGATATTGGGTAGGATAATGATATAATTGAGAGACAAATTTTAACCTAGGAATATATTGGGGATAATCCTAAAGATATGGAGACTACAAAACATAACCCTAATGATATCCTTGAAGGAGACATTGACCTCAACATGGATGAAGATGTACCTCTAGATGACACTCTAGAAAAAATGATGAACAAGCATAGATCCAAAGTACCCAAGAACTACCCAATCTCAAATGTTATAGGTAATGTTAATGAATGAGACTTGTATGCTATGCCTCCTAAGTTGGAGCCAAAGAATGTGAAGGAAGCTTTAGGAAATGAATCTTAGACTACTGCACTTTAGGAAGAGTTAAACCAATTCATTAGGAATGATGTGTGGTACTAATGATGTGGTACTTAGTCCCTAGGCCTAAAAATAAACATGTCATAGGTACAAAATCAATCTTCAAGAATAAATAAGATGAAAATGGGGTTATTATGATAAACAAAGAAAGATTGGTTGCACAAGGATACTCATAGATAGAGGAGATTGATTATGAAGAGACATTTGCACTCGTAGCAAGATTAGAATTGATTAGGATACTTTTGGCAATAGTATGCTCCTTAAGGATAAAGCTTTACTAAATGAAATTCTGAGTGAAAAAGTTTATGTTGAGTAACCTAAGGGATTTGAGAATATGAAATTCCCCAATCATGTCTATAGGTTAAAGAAAGCCCTTACGGATTAAAGCAAGCTCCTAAAGCTTGGTATGAGAGGCTCACAACCTATCTTTTGGACAAAAAGTTTGAGGGATGGTGAGTTAATAAAACCTTGTTTATAAATAGGTCGAAAGATGAGTTGTTAATAGCTTAGATTTATGTTGATAATATAGTTTTTGGAGCTACCTCTAATGACCTTGCCCTTAGTTTTGCCGAGAAGATGAAGAATAAATTCAAGATGAGCATGGTAAGTGAACTAACTTTCTTCCTAGGATTGGAGATTAGGCAACTAAATGATGAAATCTTTCTTTTTCAATCCAAGTATGGTAAAGAGTTAGTTAAGAAATTTGATCTGGAATCCACTAAACACTCTAAGACATTTATGAATATTATCACTAATTTTAGCAAGGGTACATCTAGAAAGGATGTTAAGAAAATGCTTTATAGAAGTATGATATGAAGCTTATTTTACCTCATAGAGAGTTGTCCTGACATATCTTCTAGTGTTGGAGCTTGTGCTAGGTACTAAGCAAACCCCAAAGTCACACTTAACTATTGTTAAAAGAATAATTCACTATATAAATGGAACTCTTGACTATGGTTTTTGGTATTCTTATAATTCTTCTATTATGATTGCTAGATATTCTGATACTGATTAGGTTGAAAATGTTGAGGATAGAAAAAACATATCTGGTGCTTATTTTTTATTGATGATTGTCTTGTGGCTTGGCTTAGTAAGAAACAAAACTATATATCCTCATTTATTGTTGAAGCTGAATATATTGCTATTGGAAGTTGTTGTATGCAACTGTTATGGATGAAACAAATTCCAAGTACTAACCTTTAGGTTTGGTTGTTCCCAAACCTTAAATTCCAAGTGTTGAAGACAACCTTGAAGTTTTCGGAAGTCTCGTAAAACCACGATCTTCTGCCTGATGACTCAATTTGTTCTTGGAACACTTCCAATGGGAAGGAAATAAGGGTGAAGATTATGGATCTGTTTCTCTCTAGATGGTGGAAGACAAAAGTGATGAAAACCCTAACCCCTAGGGCGTATTTTTAGGGATCCTAATTGGGCTTAAATGACTTGAGACCATTTTGGAAAGTATTTTCAAAATATTTTATATCTTCAAGAATTACTAAAAGATTCTATTTCTAGTAATATTTAATGGAATAAATTATTTTGGAATTTCCATTGGAATATTTATCAAGTTGGAAAAGTGTAAGGAATAAGGAAAGTAAATCTTATGAGGATTTTTGAATATGAGAAGCAAAAGTTCCTTTCTTGGATAAGATGCTCTCAAGATTATTCAAAATATCATAAATTGGTAATTTCCTTATTACACAAGAGTGTCCAATTTAGAAAATAAATATTTTGGAAATTTTCATTAGAGATAATTTATCATTAAAAGATTATTGCCAAAAGGCTTAGTAATTTGATGGAAATAAATTTCTTTGAAACATTTCCTAGATAAAATATTTATTAATTGGAATTGTGTATACAAGGAGAATTGTATGAAAATAGTTTTTAAATTTTGTGAGAGTGGATATTTTATCAAAGTTCTTTTTGAAAATTACTCTCATGGAAATTTTAAATTTTTTATGTTGGTATTTTCCTATTACACTAGGTTTCCAATTAGGAAATAAATATTTTTAGAAAATTTAAAAGTAGATAATTTATTCATCAAGGAAATTTCTAATAGTTTTAAAATGCTCTTATTTATCTCAAAATATTAAGTGGGAGAGGGCTTTAAGTAAGCCCACGACCTCCATTGTCGAGCCCATCTTGATTTGGGTTCATTACCACCCCTACAACGGGTTAGCCTTAAGAATAAGGAGATATGAACTCTTCACATGGACGAGACTAGATATGTATGTAGTGGGGATGACCACCCTCATGGTGGAGTTCTTTACTTGGTGACATTGATAGTTCAAGGACAATGGTTATACACTTGACATTGGATATGAAGTGGTAGAATTACCCCACACGGTCCCACTTGCATAGTCCATGGGCCAAATAAAAGGTATGTTGATATTGCCTTTGAATACCTTTATGGTTAAGGTAAGGAAATCAATCTGAGAGGGTCTCTAGCTAGTAATAAGGTCATTACCTGCCCCATGTAGGTTTGATTCTTATGATACTAGGATACCTTGCAAAAGGATATATAGTTTGAGAGCACTATATTTTTGCTAAATTAATTAATAGATGCCATGAGTGCTAAATTATGCCATATGCTTGGTTATATTTTTTTTTATTACAGATATCATGTTAGTTCTATTATCACTATCTTTCTCACAATAGGCTAAGCCTAACTAATCAATTGGATGGATTTTATTCTAGATATAGTAATTAATTGTAGACGAGCTAGTTTAGGTAAAGCTAGCTATTCCTTATGAACTAACCTAGAAAAAGGAAAGAGTGGTATATCAAAGTGGTATTAGACGGATTAGAAGACCAAGTGTCTAATACTTGGATCTTTGGATAATGTGTTGCAATTGCAACACATGTATATTACTAGAGACTTTGATATTATTTTTCAAGTTTGCAATGGTTATTTGGTGATAAGGGTAGGTCAACTTTGACAAGCTACTCTTAGGATTGTTATGAACACCAGTATTCATATGATCTTAAAGATCTTGTCATTTTCCTTTGGGATGGCTGAGGAGATTCTTAAAGATTATAGGGTGTTCATATGGATGTCAAAGGTTCTTCAGGTTTTTCTACCAAGAAGAAAAAAGAAGAATTCCAAATAATGAAAGTTTAAGAGAAGGAATAAGAGAGCAAGCTCAGGAGTAAGTGATTCATTTATGACCTTTTAAGACACTCGAAAAGGAATGCCCAATTTACCTAAAAGAAAAAAAGGAAAGGATACATCATTTTCTCATTGTTGGGTATTTAGTGGTGGATTTCACCATTTATGGTAGATAGATTCTAGGCCCACTTCCTGTAAGTCCTTATAGGATATTCAAAAAGTGAGAAGGTTATATGATGGGATTATACTTACCTTAGCTTCAAATGCAAGGTTAGTTATGCAGGTAAGTGGGAGAGAATATTTTTTTCTTTTATATGTATTCCATTGTCACTTTAACAAGTGATGAGAATAGTAAGATCTCAGGATTAAACTTAACACTAATTAAACATTTGGTTTCTAAACCTAGCTAATATTAATCTAAATAGGATCCAAAGACTAATCAAGTCTGGACTCTTTGATTCCAAAAAATCTTTCAATCTACGAATCCTATATAGATGGTAAAATGATCAAGAGGACTAGAGCCAAGGAATGTTTGGAGTTAGTGCATACTAACATCTATGGTACTTTTAGTGTCCATGCATGGGGAAGGATATGGGTATTTCATCACTTTTAGTGATGATTACTCTAGGTTTGGATATGTATATAGGAGAACCGATGCCTTGGATACATTCATTGAATTTAAGGTAGGATCGAATAACCTATTCAGTATATATACCAAGTCACTTCGATTAGATCAAGGTGATATGTCTAGTAAGTTTTATTCTTTCCATTGGAGCACCAAATTATTTCCTAGTCATGTGCACCAGGGTCTTCATTGCAAAATGGAGAGGTGGAAATAAGATATCAAACTTGGTTGGACATAGTGAGATCATGGATAGGCTTCTCATTTTTTTCTTGGATTCTTTTGGGGATATATCTTATAATTGTGTAATACCTCTTTTTTTAAGAGGTATATCTGTTTATAGGATATCTAAGAGGATTTTTAGGTTATTACCTTTATAATCAAAATCATCAGAAGATATTTGTTGGTACAAATGTCAAATTTTTTATGAAGACTATATGATAAGTAATAAGGCAAAGAGTGATACAAATTGGAGGATATATTAGAAGATAGTCCCACATTACATAAAATACTATGGATCTAGAAGGTTAAAGACATACCATTCCTATGATTTCTAGTACACTAGTGCCTCATCATAGTGGGATGTTCATATCCCACAGATTATGATGAAGTGTGAGCAATGTTTGTACTCACTTAAGGCAAAGAGCTATGAAGAGGTAGTTAGAATCTTTGTATTCTAACATAGTTTAGGTTCTTGTAGAAACACCTAAAGGAATAAAACCCATAGGTGTAAGTTGGTTTATAAGAGGAACATAGGAGTAAATGGAAAACTTGAGTTTTGTTTAGCTAAGACTATAGCTAAAGGTTATAGTTTAAAACTTTATTTCAACTATGGAAAACCTTTTCAACAGTGGTCATACTCAAATCCATCAAATTACTCTTATCTATTTCAATGTGTCTCATTTATGAGATATAACAATCAAACGTTTTCATAGCAAAAGGCCTTGTGTGTACAAGAAGGCGCAGTGGAAGTGTAGCGATGCTCTAAGATCTTGTAGGTAGATGATAATCTACTCATTGGATATGATGTAGGGATATTGTCATCAGTCAAGATCTGGTAGTCTACTCAGTTTTAGATGAAAATATAGAGGAAGACGCAATATATTATTAGGGTGTAAGAACAGGAAAATTGCGTCATGTCACCTATATAGATGAGCACTTGGTCAAGTACATGATGCAAACTCTAAGAAGGGTTTGTTACTCTTTGGATTTGGAGTTGTTTTTCTTAGGATCAATGTCGCTGGACATTTGTGGAGAAAAATCGCATTAAGGTGGTATCCAAGGCCTCTACTATGGATGACCTTAAGTATGTGATGCTATGTGCTAAACCAAATATTTACTTTGTTTTAGGAATAATGAGTGGATATTAGTCCATTTCCTGATTAGAGCTATGAGTGGATGTCAAACATATACTCTAGTATCTTTGGAGAACGAGGGATTATATGTTTGTGAGTCTTTGCGATGAGTCAGTACTCTTTTCATACCAGGAAATTGGGCTTTTAGTCTAAAGAGGACTCTCACAAGTCTACCTCTAAGTATGTGTACACTCTAAGTGGTTTTTGTTGCTTTTATAGCAACAAAGGAAGCCTTTTGGCTTTTGGGTAGTTCCCTTGGCTATATTGTCTAAGACACTATTATGTGATATCAGTGGGATGGTGGCATAGTCCAAAAGAACTGAAGTACCATTAGAAGAGGAAATGCATAAAGAGGAAGTGTTACCTTATTGTGAGATAGTAAAAAAATGTGATATGACTGTGTAGTATAATCATTTTGCAGCATCCAATTTGATTTTGGGGCTAGTGGGAGTTTGTTGGGATTGAGCCCCAAAAAGCAAGACATGGTGTAATATAGTTAGACTTAACTATCCTCTTGCTATCCCCTTGGTATATTGACATTGATTTGAGTATTTAACCCTTGTCTCTTAGGTCCATTAGGTGAATGGGTGATTTTAAAAAATTTTAAAAAATATTTATAAATTATAATCATTTTTCTAATCCCAAGATATTATAGGGACAACATGGATATTCAAATAGGATTTCACCCCAATTAAAAAATATGATTTTTATGGTGAATTGATATCCAAAGATTAACAATATATGTTGAAATATGTTAGGAATAATAATAATCACTACTAGAATGACCAACCTAAGAAACTCAACAATAATCCTAACAAATCAATAATTGGTTATAGGTATAACCACCACAAGATAACCAATTACTCTATAACCAATTAATCAATCAATCCAATATATTCAATATCATCAACCATAATATATGTCGGAAAAAATTTAAATATTTTAGAACAACCCTGCAAAATATTAGGTTAAAACAAATTAACCTATTCTAAGCAATTCAAACGAAATATCAAGTAGATATACAATGAGGCACACAACTTTTTATGTGGAAAACCCCTAAAAATTGAGGAAATAGAAAACCATGAGGTCTAAGACCTATCAATCGAAATCCACTATTCAAAATAAAGTCACATAGATTTACTTGGCCGTTTTACCCTAAAGACTTACTCTTTAGTGCCTACAACTTAATCTACATCCGTGATGCAACAACTACTTGTTGCTCCCTACTAGATCCTTTGGTCTATCTGAAGGGATTGCAATCTTTAACCAACAATTCAAAGAATCAAAAGCTTGAATGAGAGAATAGAATGGTATGGCAATAAGGCTTTGTCCTCAAAGTGTACCTTTAAAGAATAAGAGGTCTCTAAGAAACTTAAATATCTCCATGATCTTTCTAATCTCTAATCTCTCAGATCTCTTAGCCAAATTCTCTAACCCTCAAAGGGTTACAAGGAAGGTATTTATAGGCAAAATCCATAAGGATTTCGGTATCTTATGTTTCCAAATTAGAGTTTGATTGAAATTTATTCAAAATACGTTTCTAAACTCGATAGGATTGTCGTGACCACTTGAGCGGACTTAGATCGCTTGAGCACTCTAATTGCTTGAGTGGAATTAATTGCTTGAGCGCTCTAACTACTTGAGCAGGTTAACATATATAGCAGTCCTTGTTTTTAAAAAAACATTTTTAAACATTTTAATCTAAAACATGATACCGAACCATTTGTATCTCAAATAAGTCTTTATATGGCATGAGCCAAACCTTTTTAGATGTACTTGTGACTTCCTGATTGGACGAACAATAATCCTTGATCTTTAATGGAGAGTAATTCACTATCTTAAAAGACTTCTATAGGCAAACATAAATTGGAACAAAATTGCCAACATATATAAACAAGACTTAATGTCCTAACAATCTCCCTCTTTGGCAAATTAATGACAAAAACGTCGTTACATAAATCTACCCATACTCACATAATGAAGTTAACATAACACACATTAATGCTCACTAAACTAAGGGAAAAGTTTGCAATGCTTTGTAGTACTTATTTTCCAACCCTATAACTTGCACACATACAAAAAACTATACCAAAGGTAAAGTAGTGAGAATGATTAAATAATGTTATGAAAGCAAAATAGGATAGTTGGAGATTTTGCATGATGCCTTGTGAAACCATGAAAAAGAAGCTAGGTAAGACAATAGATCAACTATGATGCCTCATGATCTATCTCCAACCAAAAAATAGGTAGTGATAACCATAGGAAGAAGCTTCTACAACTAGGATTAGTTCTAGAGAGATAGGTAATTCACATAGTAATATTTTGCACAAAACATCCCTATTAGGTATCTTTCTTGAACTCCAAATTCATGTTTCCTAAGGTTAATTTTGGTTTACTCCAATGTCTCATATTCAATTTTCTCCAATATTTCAATTAAATTCCCTTAATTAATGAATCAAATAATTCATAGAATTAAAAAAAAAACTAACTCCCCCTAAATTAAGGAGTTTTTTTTTTCACTCTTTTAATTTTCCATTTTAGGCGAATTAAAAATTCAATGCTCTTCCCCTTTTATCTTTAAATATGACAATTATCTCTCATTTTTTGTCATAGAGTGACAAAGCAACAAAAATATAAACATGTGAAAGCACACAAGAGATAAGGAGAAAAATGAGCAATATATATATATATATATATATATATATATAATATGATTCTAAATACATAAGATAAACAAATAATACAATCCAGATCAACAAAAGATATAAAAAGAGAAACAAAAAAACTAAACTTCCGGTGGCAATAGAGTAGAACTGGAAACATGTATGCATTATATGATTAAGAGAAATCTTCCACACGTGAAAATGAGAAATATTCTGGATAGGGCGATGCTAAAAAATATGCACGTGAAGAGCTAGCAACACCTATCCTCTAGTGATGCACAAACCTTTCTTATAGAATCCATTTCATGCATTAAAACTTGACTAGTTGACTTTCACTAGCATCATCTTTGTATAATATGATTCTATAAGGTTCTAGGGTCAAAGAAGGAAAGGAACCCACAAACTCAATGTGACAAAAATGGACAAATGAATAATATCGAACTTGGGGCTTCTGATAGAGTAAACAATCCATTGGTAGAGCCATAGGGTTGAAAGGAACCTAAAGTGAAAAACCCTAAAGGGGTTCGGGTGTCTCAAATAAGGTCACCTTAGCCATATCTAAGAGAGTACAAAATGACACTAAAACTGAGAAAATTTTGGAGAAAAACTAAACTGTTCGAAATGTTCTAAATGATGAGAGAATAAGAAAACATTTGAAACCCTAAAAGGTGCATTGAAAGGGTTTTTATACTTAGATGTACCATTGAATGGCGATTAGCGCGTAGGATGCTCAATGGATTCATCGCTAAATGCAACTTAGAGACAATGGATGTGGCTTGAGTACTTGAGCATTAAGGATGCTAAATGTAGTGCTTGAGCAACCAGAGCCTAAATTAAATTCTAATTGGGGATAGAAGACTCAACTAGCTAATATATAAACAAAGATTGGCACCAATTGAAACAAATTTTAATGATAAACTAAAACGAGTAGACAATTAAGTTCATAAAATTTCAACATTAGCTCAATCAATAATAGGTTAAGTAAGTTACTTCATATAATACACATTAATCCATAAAGAATGAAGTTTCAAGATCAAAGGTCAGAGTTAATCATAACCTTAGTTTCAAAAACCCAATGCATAACCATCAATGTATAAAAGAGCCAACATAAAAACATAAGCATTGATTTTCAAAGGAATACACCTTACTATCTATATTTCAAAATTAATCACTTAGAGGAGATCCAGTCATGCCTTTAGTAAAATTAAATATCACATCTAGTCAATCGTATTTTTGTTTAACACAACCTCGTTGATCTACATACAACACAACTTGACTCCTTAATATGATATTTTTTTCTTTTCTTTACATTTTTTTAAATTAGAGGCATTTTACACCAAGATCAAATGATTTTTCTTTTTGTTTTCATTCATGGTTGCCTTGTTTGGGGGTGTTTCCAAATGTTGCAAGTGATATACCTTTAAGAGCATGAATCTTAAACAAGAGTATAAGAGTTATGATTAATCAAAGATTCAATATTTTGTACTGACTCACTTTGAGAAACATATAGTGATCATAGTCAAACAAGGTATGTGGATAATAAGATTTGAGCATGACAACGAATCCTTCCAAAGCAATTAAAGTCTACTTTATGAATTCAACTTAAGAAGTCTCACTCTTAATTAAGTACAAGATGTAGCCAATATTGAATCATTACGAATCTTGTAGATATAGTATATTTCTCTAAATCACAAACTCGAAACATTACGAATCATGTGACTATATATCAAGTAAATAAACAAAAATCATATGCCCAAAACAAAATAAGGCCAAAGGAATAAAAAGATATAAACATTAAGCTCAACACCTTTGAAGCCCATACTTATGACGATCAATCGATTAGGCATATGCCTAGGGATTTCCTAAGGTACTCAAACCTAAGAGAATCCAAGGGTTTGGTATGAATATCTACTAATTAAAGTTAAGTGGAGACAAATTCTAAAGAAACAACATTTTCTTCAACAAAATTCCTAATGCAATGACGAAGAATTTCAATGTCCTTAGTACGAGAATGAAGGACAAGATTCTTTGAGATATTTATAGGACTAGTGTGTGTTGTCACAATATATGCACATGGTTCCTTGCTCAATTCCATAGTCTTTAAGCATTTGCTTCATCCACATTAGTTACGTGCAACAACTCCTAATAGTAATATACTCAGCTTTGGCAGTAGATAAGGATATAGAGTTTTGTTTCTTACTAAGCCAAGCCATAAGACAATCACCAATAAAAAAAAAAAAACACCAGATGTGCATTTTCTATTCTTAACATTTTTGGCCCAATTAGCATCAGAATATCCAACAATCATAAGAAAAAAAAGCCATAGGCATACCATAAAGCATGATCAAGAGTCCCATTTATATAATGAATAATTCTTTTAACAGACATTAAGTGTGACTCTTTGGGGTTTGCTTAATACCTAACACAAGCTCTAACACTAAAAGATATGTTAGGACAAATTATAGTAAGGTAAACTAAGCTTCCTATCATACTTCTATAAAGCTTTTACTCAACATATTTTTCTGATGCATCCTTTCTAAGCTTAGTAGTAGTGCTCATAGGTGTCCTAGAGTGTTTAGAAGATTCTAGACTGAATTTCTTAACTAACTCTCTAGCATACTTGGATTAAGAAAGAAAGATTCCATTTTTTATTTTCCTAATCTACAATCCTAGGAAGAAGGTTAGTTCACCTATCATGCTCATATCAAATTCAGTCTTCATCTCTTCGACAAAACTAAGGGCAAGGTTACTAGAGGTAGCTCCAAAAATAATATCATCAATATAAATTTGAGCTACTAACAACTCATCATTGGATCTATTTATAAACAAGATTCTTTCAACTCCCCTTATTTCAAACTTTTTCTCCAAAAGATAGGTTGCGAGCCTCTCATACCATACTCTAGGAGCTTGCTTTAATCCATAAAGAGCGTTCTTTAACCTATAGACATAATTAGGGAAGTTTGGATCCTCAAAACCCTTAGGTTGTTCAACATAGACTTCTTCACTTAGAATAACATTTATAAAAGCACTCTTGACATCCATTTGGTAAAGCTTGTTCCTCAAAGAGCATGCTATTGCCAAAAGTATCCTTATTGATTCTAATCTAGCCATGGGTGCAATCCTTGGGCAACCAATCTTGCTTTGTTTCTCACAGTGACCCCATTTTCATCTTGCTTGTTTTTTAATATCCATTTAGTAGTTATGAAATGTTTATATTTAGGTTTAGGGACTAAATACCACACATCATTTCTAGTGAATTGAGTTAACTCTTCTTAGAGTGCGGTAGTCCAAGATTCATCTCCTAAAGCTTCCCCCACATTCTTTGGCTCTAATTGGGAGGTATAACATACAAGACCCATCTCATTTAATCTAGATTGTCTCCTAGTAACCACACGTTCATTTACATTACTTATAACAGTTGAGATTAGGTGGTTCTTAGGTATTCTGGATCTATATTTATGTCTTATTTCTTCAGGAGTGTCATCTAAATGTACAACTTCATCATTTTTAGGGTCAATGCCTTTTTCAGGGATAACATTAGGGTTCTCTTTAGTAGTCTCCAAGTCTTTAGGGTTATCCCCAGTTGATTCCTTGGTTGAAATTTGATTATCAATTATATCTTGATCATTCCCAATGTCATTAATAACTATATTAGAAGATTCCTAGATGACTTGTGAATTTTGATTATGAACCCTATAGTCTTCACTCATTAGTAGAATAGCCTAGGAAGATACCTAAATAAGATTTAGCATCAAACTTTCCAAGGTTCTTCCCATTCTTAAGTATGTAGCACTCACTACCAAGAGTCCTAAAATACTTAAGGTTAGGTTTCTCCTAATCCATAATTCATAAGATGTCTTCTTTGTTCCTAGTTGAAGAAAAATCCTATTGGTAGTATAACAAGCAATATTAA
Source organism: Vitis cinerea var. helleri x Vitis riparia (assembly GCA_946000715.1). Taxonomy (NCBI): domain Eukaryota; kingdom Viridiplantae; phylum Streptophyta; class Magnoliopsida; order Vitales; family Vitaceae; genus Vitis; species Vitis cinerea var. helleri x Vitis riparia. The sequence continues at coordinate 14,978,359 of OX253995.1, forward strand.
TGGCTTCTGCCCAAAATTGCATAGGAGTATTATGCATAAGAATCATGACCCTAGTAATCTCTTGTAGCACTTTATTATTTCTTTCAACTACTCCATTCTGTTAAGGAGTTCTAAGGCTTGGAAACTCATGTTTAATTCATTTTGATTCACAAAGGAGGTCAACATCCATATTGTCAAACTTTCTCTTCCCATCACTCTTAATCCTTACAATTAGATGGCTAATTTCTAATTGTATTCCATTGAATAATGACTTCAAATGTTCCATGATCTCATATTTCTCCTTTAGAAAACTCATAAAAGAGTATCTTGAAAGATCATTTTCTACCACAAGGACATATCTCTTGCCACCTCTACTTTCAGTTCCCAGTGAACCCATAAGATCCTTGTGAAGAAGATCTAAAGGTCTAGTGGTCCTTATCTTCTTAAGCTTTTTGTGTGAATTCTTAGTTTGTTTTTCTTTCATGCATTCACCACAAATGGATTTAGGTTCACCACTAAGTTTAAGGATACCTCTAACTTTTTTAGTATTCATTAAGTGCACAAGATCTCTATAGTTTGCATGACCTAATCTGCTATGCTAGAACTTAGTAGGATCAAACTTAGCCATACTGCACATAAGAGGTGTTTTAGAGTTAGAATTTATGACATAACCATTATCAATTACCCTATGTCCTATGATGATTACATTTCCCTCTTTATTAACTACCTCGCATAAGTCTTGGTGAAAATTCACTTTATGGTATTTGTCGCATATTTGATTAATGCTTAAGAGGTTTGCCTTGAGTCCTTCAACATAAAGAACTTCATTTAGTTTGGGATAACTAGGGATAACTATACTACCGTTTTCTTTCACTTCAGCTAGGTTTCCATCTCTAAAAGTAACAACTCCACCATTATATTTTTCTAGAAAATTAAAGGAAGATTTTTCTTTAAGAACATTCAAAACAACTTGACATTTTGACTTATCATTTCTCAACCAAACTTGTTTAGTACTAGGTGGTGACTTGGAGGAACTAGATTGACTTCTAGGTTTTTGATTGGTTTTATTCTCTTTCCCATTATTCAAGATGTTATTTTAAAGGGAATTAAAATCATTCACAAGTTTATTCATTTGAGTTTCAAACCTTTCTAAAAACTTAGTGTAGCATCTAAATTGAGAGTATCCAATTTTCTTACAATGTGTGCATAGTGATGTCTTTTTAGGAGATTCTACTTTGTTAGGGGTATCATCCTTACCTTTGACAAACATAGTTTCTCCATTGCAGGGAGCTTCATCTTTGTTGATATGCCCTAAACCTCTTTAATCACCATGGGTTTTGCATTTATCAAGTATTTCATTAAGCACTTTAGTTCCAGGGTGAAAATTTTCATTCATAGATGAAGCAGGCTTATAATTCATGATCTCTTGAGTAAGGGCTGTTGGGATTGAGTCCCTAAAATCAAGACATGATGTAATAAAGTTAGATTTAACTATTCCCTTACTATCCTTTTGGTATATTGACATTGATATGAGCATTCAGCCCATGTCTCTTACATTGTACATGACTTGGGTGCATTAGGAGTTGCATAGAAGATACAAGTCATGGGTTTTTGTGTTAGGATAGAACCCTTAAAAACATGACATGATGTAATAAATTTGGAATTTATAATTTATTTAATGATGTTCAAGTTTCACTTTTATCTATCCTTATTCCATGTATTATACTTTATGAGCATTCTTGTTTGCATCTTTTGCATTGCATATGACTTAGGTGCATTAAGAGTTGCACAAAAGATCTAAGTCATAGGTTCCTTGCAAATAAATGACTTGTTCACAGTTGATTCATGGGCCTAAGCAACCCATTAAAGACTATAGTGCACCACCTTCTAATTGGAGATGACTCGTCTTGGCTATTGGGATGGGTTTCCATGGTGAGTGCACTAGTGTGTATGGTTGCACATTGGACATGACCTATGATGAGTTGTGACTTAAGGCTATCAAGTAGTCATGACTCCACCAAGATGCTTCATTGTGTTGTCTCTCAACCTTGAGAGAATATTGAGTTTGTGATGAAGTTAGCAGTGGCTTTGACCTATGGGTGAGATCCTAAGTTGATCATATATTTCCTATGAATTAGATCACTATTGATGGAAGCCGGTAGCAATAGGTATTCTCAATAAAGGCACCATGATATCTCTTCGGTTTGAGACAATGTGTTTATTTGGGTGATCATAAGAAGGTGTGTTAATGGAAACTATGGCCATAGTAGTTCCTTAAGTGAAACTTGACATAGACTCTTTAAGAGCTAAGATATGTCAATTGAGCACACAATGGGAGGATCTATAGCTCAAGAATGGTAGATGTAGTCTTGAAAGGCTGATAGTTTTCACATTGTTAGACTACGGACACCAATTCATGGGAAGATTGAAGACATAGGATAGCAGATCACAAACTCGAGAATTGTGTGTCTTGTTGTTATTTACATAGGATACTGGAGTTCAATTGATTTTATGTAGTGGGATGTTGAATCAATTTTAGAATTGGATTTTGAGGGAGCCAGTATTCCTATGGGTCTCAATGGTCCTCACTTTGAGCTCATATACCTTGTTGCCATGGGTTATGAGGGTTAGATTGACTCTAGGTTCATTATTATGCATAAGGGCATTTCAATAATTATATAAGATTGCACGGGGGTAAGTGAACAAGGTCTCTAGATTGGGCTAATTGATTAATTAGTAAACACTGTTAAGTTAATTAATCAATTAGGACTCGTTTTGGGCTAGATTAAGTGACCTAAGCCCTTAGTGGGCTTAAGTCACTTAAGCCTAATAGGAAACCTTATAAATACCCCATTAGGGGTTAGAGTTCTCATAGTTTTTTCTAGAGAGCCATCTTCCATCTCCAAAGAGAGATAGATAGAAAGAGAGAGTGAGAAAGAGTCATAACCTCCACTCTCATTTCCATTCCCACTGGAAGTATGTCAAGATCAAGGTTCGAGTCATCAAACAGAAGACTTTGGGTTTACGAGACTTTTGCTATTTCGTTCTTCATTTTCACCACTTGGATTTGATTCGAGAACATCCGAATATGAGGTATGGTTTTTTTAACACTTTCTAAATCCCTTTAAAGTTTAAACATACTATTTTTCCTCCGTGCATAGGGTTTAGAAAAGGCTTAGGATAGTTATGTATGTTCCTAACCTGATCTGGGCTTGGGAAATGGAAAGATCTGGGTTTTTCCCATCAATTGGTATAAGAGCCATAGGTTAGTAAACATGCTAGAACCATTCTAGAATGTGCTAACTTTGTTTTGTAGGGTTTTTGTTTATCCCATGGCCCTAGGGATAATTAATGTCTGTTATTTATTATGATCTTGTTTTAATACGTTGGTTATTATTATGATTCCTTTTTATTAGAGATGTAATAATTACTTGGATTGTTGTTTACTTTTCCTAGATGGGTTGTAACCCTCATAAGAGGCATAGGATTTTTTTTCTTTTGTACAAATATCTTTTTTATCTTAGAATGATATGTAAACTCCAAATCTTTGGAGTATAGGATTTTGTTGTAAAAATCCGTTTTTCTTTTCATAATTCATTGTAACCTTTAGAGAGTATGGAAGCAATCTGAAGCATCACAAAGTATTTGTACACACTCTCATTAATGAAAAAGAGATAAAAAGGCTTCTTGAAGGTTCTTTTATAAGTTCTTACAATGCTTTCAAGGAAAATAAAGATTCTTAGAAAATCTTAATTTGAGATCCTTAGCGGCACAGTTTCGTCATCTTTAACTTAAAATCAAGATGATTTTCCATGAGCTCTTTAGGGTGAACGACATATGTTTTTGAAGTTTAGCAAGTCAGGAATCCAAGGCTTTAAGCAGATCACAATTTGGAGTTGAAACGAGGGAGTTATAGTTGATTGAAACATGATTGTGCAAAGAGCATGGTAACACAGTGGTGCTAAATTTAACTGAAAATCAGGGCTACTTCCCATGTTGGGTCAAACCACATATGGTTTTGAAGCTTAGGAAGTAAAAAATCCAGTGCTTCAAATGGATTGCAATTCGGAGTTGAAACGAGAGAGATATGACTGATTGAAGTAAGGTTACACAAAGGGTATGCAATTATGGGATTAAGTTTGGGTCAAATTGTTTTTTGTTGTTTGAGCTCAATTTTTAGGCCTCTTTTTGGGCTCTTTTTGTGGCATTTGGACCCGTTGGGCTTTTCTTTTTTCACTAACCTTATATTTGGTTATAGGGCTATGTTTGTAATTTGTATTTTTTCCAAGTATTACTTACCAAATTTGCAATAGGATCCTAAGGCCATGGGAATTATTTATTTAATTTCCTTTTATGTCTTTTATGTTTTTTTATTTTTGGCATAGAATATATTTTGATATTATTAAGTAAATAAATTTTTATATTTTTTCCTTATTTTAGATAATTTATTACATTGGAATGTGCTAGGTATTAGGAAATTTTTACTTTAGGAAAAGACAAGTTGGAAAAAAAATTCTAAGAGTTTAATTTTGGAGGTTTAAGGTAGGTTGATTAATTAGAGAGGGTCTCTACCTAGTAATAAGAGTCATGACTAGCCTAAAGTAGACTTGATTCTTATGATACTAGGATACCTTGCATAGATATATGTAGTTTGAGAGCATTACATTTTTTCTAAATTAATTACCAACTTGCCTGAATGCTAAGTTTCTTTTTATTAATGATGGAATTAGTATATTTGTTATAGATATCATGTCTTTAACCTATCAACTATTATCTTTTGTTGAAATTGGACCAAATTATATACTGAAAATAATCTAGATATGGTATTAATTGCATAGAACCTGATTTTGGTAAAGTTTGTTATTCATTTGAACAAACCTATCATAAAGTAAGAGAAGTATATCAAAGGTGGCATAAGATGGATCAAAAGACTAAGTCTCTCATACTTGGGTCTTTAGATAATGTGATGCAAAAGCAACACATGTCTATTTCCATAGTATATGATATTCTCTTTAAAAACGCAAGGGTTATTTAGTGATAAGGGCAAGTCAACTAGACAAGTTGTCCTAAAGACTATTATGAAAACTAGGATTCAAGTTATCTTAGAGATCTTACCAGATTCCTTTGGGATGGTTAAGAAGATTCTCAAAGAGTAAAAAGGTGTACATATGGAAGTTAAGGTTCTTCAAGATTTTCTATTAAGAAAAAGAAAAACAACACCAAATAAGGAATGTTCAAGAAAATGAATGAGAAAAAAAACTCATGGGCAATGATTCCTTTGTGAACTTTTAAGACGCTTAAAAAAGGAATGCTTGGAGTGCCTAAGGATAGAAAAGTACACATCATGTTCTTGTTTTTGAATACATTGTGGTGGATTTCACCAATTTTGGTGGATAGATTCTAGGCCCACTATCTATAGTTCTTTACAGGGTTTTCAACAAGTGAGAAGGTCTCCTGATGGGATTGTACTTACCTTAGCTTCAATTGCAAGATTAGTTGTACAAGTTAGTAAGAGGTATTACATTTTTTATGTGAGACTCTATTATCACTTTGCCAAGTGATGGGAATAGTCAAACCTCACTAAAAGAAAGAACCTAGCACTAATCAAACTTTTGGCTTCTAATGCCTAGGTCATATTAATCTAAATAGGATCCAACGACTAATTAAGTTTGGACCTTCTTAATCCAGAGATCTTCTAGTCTATGAATCCTATATAGATGATAAAATGACCAATAAGCCTTTTTATTTTTAAAGGACTTAGAACCAAGGAATGTTTCAGTTAGTGCATACTAACGTATATGAACTTTTTTTGTGTTTATATATGGTAAGTATGGGTATTTGACCATTTTATTGATAAATGCTGTAGTTTTGGATATGTAGATGGGAAATCTAATGCCTTGGATAAATTCATTGAATTTTAGGCAAAATCGGACAACCTATTGGGTAAACATATCAAGGTACTTTGATTAGATTGAGGTGGTTAGTCTAATAGGTTTGATTATTTCCAAATGGAGCATGAGATCATATCCCAATTGTGTGCACCAAGGACTCCATTGCAAAATGGAGTAATGGAAAGAATATATTGAACTTTGATAGACAAAGTGAGATCGACGATTGGTTCTTCATTACTTTTCATATTCTTTGGGGATATATCTTAAAGATTGTGTAATACCTCTTGTTTTTCTAAAGAGATGTATCAATTTATAGGATATCCAAGAGGATTTTGAGATTATTACTTTTTTATTAGGATTATCAGAAGGTGTTGCTTGTAACAAATACCTTCTTATGTAGATTATATGATATGTAATAAGGAAAACAATAATATAGATTGAAGAATACTAGAAGATGGTCTCGTTATACATAAAATACTATGGATCCAATACCAACCATTCCCATTTCTAGTACAATGATGCATCTTTGCAGTGGGAGAGGGTTTTTAAACAATTGGACCAATTCATGTATTTAGGAGAGTCTTTTGAGGCAATTATAAAGGAACATGAGATCGATCCCATATATTACAATGAAGCAATGACGATATGGATGCATATTTTTGGAAAAAGGCTATGGAAACAGTGTTAGAATCTATGCATTCTAACAAAGTCTGGGAGCTTGTAGAAGCACCTGAAGGGATAAAACCCATAGGGTGTAAGTGGGTTTACAAGAGAAAGAAGAGAGTAAATGGAAAGGTTGATACTTTTAAGGTTAGGCTTGTAGCTAGTTTCAAATATGCTAACTACAAGGGTTATAGTTAGAAACCTAGTTTCAACTATGATAAGACCTTCTCTCCGGTAGCCATGCTCAAGTCCATCAGAATACTCCTATCCATTGTAGTACGTCTTGACTACGAGATATGGCAAATGGAAGTCAATACTGCATTCTTAAATGGAAATCTTGATGAGAGCGTCTATATGATGCATCTAAATGGTTTTGTAGCAAATAGTGAAGAACATATGGTATGAAAGTTTCATAAATCCATTTATAGATTAAGGCAAGTATCCTGTTCATCGAATAAACGTTTTGATTAGGTGGTTAACACCTTTGACTTTGATCAAAATGAGGATGAACCTTGTGTGTATAAGAAGGTGTAGGGAAGCATGGTGGTCTTTATGATCTTGTATGTTGATGACTTTCTACTCATTGGTAATGATGTAAGGTTATTGTCATTAGTCAAGATCTGGTTGTCCACTTAGTTCCAGATGAAGGATTTGAGATAAGTGTAGTATATTCTTGTGATTAAGGTCTTTAGGGAATACAAGAATAGAAAACTAGTGTTATCTCAAGTTATCTACATAGATAAGCTTTTGGTCAAATATGTGATGTAGGCTTCCAAGAAAGGTTTGTTACCTTTTAGGCATGAAATTCCTCTTTCTCAAGATCAGTGTCCTTAAAACATCTTGCAAAAGTTTATGTAGTTTGAGATGTTGGGATTGAGCCTTAAAAAACATGACATGATGTAATAGATTGGGACACATTTATAAATTTATTCAATCATGTTTCTTGGTTTCCTTTATCCCATTTGCATTAATTAGATATCTGAGTATACATACCCATATCTCTTACATTGTACATGACTTGGGTGCATTAGGAGTTGCATATAAGACATAGGTTCCTTGTAAGTAGATAAGTTGTCCAAAGTTAGTTCATGGATTTAGGAAATTCAATAGAGATTGTAGTGCATTACCTTCTAATTAGGGATGACCTATCTTGACTGTCAAGATGAGTTTCCCATGGTGAGTGTACTAGTGTATGCGATGCAGATTAGACAAGACCTATGGTGAATCATGATGTAAGGCTATTGAATGTCATTATTTACCAAGCTACTATACTACATGGACTCTCAATCTTGAGAGGATATTGAGCTTGTGTTGAAGTGAACATTAGACTTTGACCTATGGGTTCCTAAGGTGGTCATATATCCTTATGGATTGGGTCACTATTGATAGAGGTTGGTGGCAATGAATATTCTTGATAAAGGCACCATGATATCTCATGGGATTAAGACAATGTGTCCCATTGGGTGATTCAAAAGGCATGTGATCTAGAAAACATGGCCATATCATTTCTTTTAATGGAAATTTGACATACGCTCTTTAGGGCTAGAGTATGTCAATTGATCATATAATAAGTGGGATCTATAACTCAAGGATTGGAGAGCTAATCTTGTGATTTGGATGTTCTTAGATCATAATCCATTCGATGAAGAACATGTCTGGAAATATTGGAGTCTTTCTCCACATGTTGATGCCCATGTGCATATCCCATGCACTTTTCGTGCACGTGACTTGTGCACATCCAAGTGTTGTAGCCCTTCATCCAAGGAAGTCTCGTACACCTAAGATCTTCTTTCTGATGACTCAAACCACGATCTTGGCACTCCAAAGTGTGGGTTTTGGAAGATAGAAGGCTATGGCTCTTTCTCTTTCTCTTTGAAGGTGGAAAACAACTCTCATCAAAAGTCATTAGAAAACCCTAACCAATAAAATGGTATTTATAGGGTTGCCCATTAGGTTTAAATGATGTAATCTTATGAAGTCTTGGGTCACTTAATCTAGCCCAAAATGGGTCCTAATTGATTAATTACCAAAACCAAATACCTTGTTCACTATCCTTTGTACAACCTTGCATAATCACCAAAACACTCTTATGCATAAGAATGAACCTAGAACCAGTCCAACTCTCATAAACTATGCCATCATGGTATATGAGCTTAGAGCAGGGACCACTGACACCCATAGGAGTATTGGCTCCCTAAAATCCAATTCTAAAGTGGATTCAACATTCCATTAAAGAGAATCAACTACACTCCAATACATTATGTAAATAACAATGAAGCGAAGTTCAGGTCCGTGACTTGCTATCCACTGCATGCAAACTCCTCAAGAACTAATATCTATAATCTAACAAGATGTTGCTATCACCTATAAAGATTACCTCTCAAATCCTTGAGTTATAAATCCCTCTTATTATGTGATAAATTGATTTACTTTAGCTCCAAGGAGCATATGTCAAATTTCACTAAAGGAATTACTGTGGCCATAAATTTCATGATCACATGTACTTATCACCTAAGGGGACACATTGTCTCAATCCCATGAGATATCATGGTGCCTCTATTGAGACTACTTATTACCACCAACCTTCATCAACAGTGACTCAATTCATAAGGATCTATGACCATTTTAGGGTACCCATAGGTTAAAGCCTTGTGTTGATTTAAGAACAAGCTCAATATCCTCTCAAGGTTGAGAATTTATGCAGTATAGTAGCTTGGTGAATCATGACATTTCATAGCCTTGCATCATGATTCATTGTAAGTCCAATCAAGTGTGCATCACATACACTTGTGCACTTACCATGGGAAACGCATCTCGATGACCAAGATAAGTCATCCCTCTAATTAGGAGGTGGTGCACTACAGTCTCTATTGGATTGCCCAAATCCATGAACCAACTATGTACAAGTAATCTACTTACAAGGAACTCATGACTTGTATATTCTATGTAACTCCTAATGCACCTAAGTCATGTACAATGTAAGAGGTATGAGCTAAATGCTAAAATCAATGTCAATACACCAAAGGGATAGCAAAGACACAACTAATTCTAACTTTGTTACAGTATGTCTTACTTTTAGGCTCTTAATTGCAACAAACTCCCACTAGACCCAAAAATAGTCTGGGCACTGTTAGGATAGAGCCTTTAAAATCATGACATGATGTAATAAATTTAGAATTCTTTATTTATTTAATGATGTTCTAGTTTCACTTTTATTTATCCTTATTCCATATATTATACTTTATAAGCATTATTGCATACATCTTTTGCATTGTATGTGACTTAGGTGCATTAGGAGTTACATAAAAGATCTAAGTCATGGGTTCCTTGTTAAAATAGATGGAATCTAAAGCAATGATATCAAAAGGTGCAAGGCCTCATCTTAAGTAATATCGAAAAGGCTTAAAGTAGGTGAAAGAAAACTAAAAAAACAATGAGTGAAATAAATCCTTAGCATAAATAATCAGTCATCCTCAACAAACATCCAATCAATGAATACCAACAATTTGTGTTAGCCTATGCATCCATACCAACCAAAAAAATTTCCAATATCTAAGCAAGATGGAAGAAAAAAATAAATAAGTAGATGATCATTATATTTGGATAGAGCCTTTAAAAGCATAACATGATGTAATAAATTTGGAATTCGTTATTTATTTAATGATGTTCCAGTTTCACTTTTATCTATCCTTATTCCATGTATTATACTTTACAAGCAATCTTGCCTGCATCTTTTGCATTGTACGTGACTTAGGTGCTTTAGGAGATGCATAGAAGATTTAAGCTATGGGTTCCTTGCAAATAGATGACTTGTTCACAATTGGTTCATGGGTCTAGGCAACCCATTAGAGGTTGTAGTGCACCACCTCCTAATTGAAAGGATGGTTGGTCTTGGCTATCAGGATGGTTTTCCCATGGTGAGTGCACTAGTGTGTATGGTTACACATTGGACAAGACCTATGGTGAGTCATGACTGAATGCTGTCAAGTAGTCATGATCTCACCAAGCTACTTAATTGTGTTGTCTCTCAACCTTGAGAGAATATTGAGTTCGTGCTAAAGTTAGCAATAGCTTTGACTTACGGGTGAGATTGTAAGCTGATCATATATTCCTTATGGATTGGGTCAATGTTGATGGAACCTGATAGCAATAGATATTCTCAATAAAGGCACCATGATATCTCATGGGATTGAGATAGTGTATCCTCTTGGGTGATCCTAAGGAGGTGTGTTCATGGAAACTATGGTCATAGTAGTTTCTTAAGTGGAACTTGACATAGGCTCTTTGAGAGTTAACTCAAGGATAGTAGAGGTAGTTTTGAACGACTAATATTTTTCACCTTGTTAGACTATGGACACCAATTCATGGGGAGACTAAACACAATGGATAGTAGGTCATAGACTTGAGCACATAGTGTCTTGTTGTTATTTCCATAGGATTCTAGAGTTCAATTGATTCTCTATAGTGGTATGTTGAATCAACTTCAAAATTGGATTATGAGGGAGCCAGTACTCTTATGGATCCCAATGGTCCCCGCTCTAAGCTTATATACCTTATTAGCATGGATTATGAGGGTCGGATTGGCTCTAGGTTCACTTTGCACATAAGGGCGTCTTGGTAATTATGCAAGATTGCACAAGGGTAAGTGAATAAGGTCTCTGGATTGGGCTAATTGATTAATTAGTAGGCCCTATTGGGTTAATTAATCAATTAGGACCCATTTTGGGCTAGATTAAGTGACCTAAGCCCATGTGAGCTCAAATCACTTAAGCCCAATTAGGAACCCTATAAATACCCCCTAGGGGTTAGGGTTTCCTTAACTTTTGTCTTCCACCATCCAAAGAAAAAGAGAGTCATAGCCTCCACCCGTCTGTGCTCCCCATCAAAATTGTGTCAAGAACAAGGTTGAGTCATCGGGTAGAAGATCATAGGTTTATGAGAGTTTCAACAACTTCAAGGTCATCTTCAACACTTGAATTTTGAGGTTTGGGAACATCCGAACCTAAAGGTTTCCCTTACTTAATTTTAAGATAACAAACCATTAACAAGATATGCAGAAAATTAAAGAGAACATACATCTTCTCCAAAAAAAAAGAAAAAAAAATGAAACTTGCTTCTCCTTCCTCGTCACTATGTCATGACCCCTTAATTTCTCAAGGCTTCACTTTTTTCCTTTCAATTTTATGGAAACTATGTATATAAAATCTCAATGCTCTCCCAAGAGAGTCTTACTCAATCACAAAACTCCAATGTCGTGAGCCCCAAGAGAGTCCTCTCCTATCTCCCAACCTTAATACATGCACTAAAGAAAGTCCTCTCCTAATCTTCCTATGGCAGTCGTATGTCCCACTCTTCTCCAATGTCATGCCTCCAAAAAATTCCTACTTCAATCTCTAAAACCCCTTTAATGCTATGAATTCCCATTCCATTTCCTATAGTAGCTGTGAGTCCTCATCTTCCCAAATCTCCTTACTATCCTTATTTTCCTCCCATGGTCATGCATATCCTCTAAAAAAACTCACTCCTCTTCAAATTTCAATAGTAGCCATGTCTTCCTTTATTTTGCCTCTATGGTAGTGCATATCCTCTCAAAGACTATCTGAAAACCATCCATTTTTATTTCCTCTCATGTGGCAACCGTGTACCTTCTCAAAGTCTCCCTAAATCTCACTTTTGGATTTTTCCTTTGCTTTTCCAAACAACCTCCATGCACTTGCCATATAAGGTGTCATGAAATACTACCCTAAAGTGCAACAAGGAATTTTCCTAAAATGAAATTAGATGGACTATCCCAAAGTGCATCTTAATGAAATGAACTAAAAATGCACCTAGATGAACTATCCTAAAGTGTACCTAAATGAAATGAACTAAAAATGCATCTAGATGAAATTACTTTAAATTGCACCTAAATGAAATGAACTTTCCTAAAAACTAAATTAAATTAACCATTCTAAAATGTACTTAGATGAACTATCCTAAAGTGAACCTTAATGAAATTAACTAAGAATGCATCTAGATGAACTATCCTAAAATGCACCTAAATGAAATTAACTAAGAATGCATCTTGATGAACTATCCTAAAATGCACATAAATGAAATAAACTAAAAATCCATCTAGATGAAATTACTCTAAAATGCAACCAGGGGAATTAGGTGAACTCTCTAAAAAATAAAACTAAACTAAGGTATAATTAAGTGAACTAAATCTAAAATGCAACTAAGTGAACTAGACTAAGAATGCAACTAAGTGAACTAAACCTAAAATGCAACCAAATGAACTAGACTAAGAATGAAACTAAGTGAACTAAATCTAAAATGCAACTAAGTGAACTAGACTAAGAATGTAACTAAGTGAACTAAATCTAAAATACAACTAAGTGAACAAGACTAAGAATGCAACTAAGTGAATTGGAGTAAGAATTCATCTAAGTGAACTAAACATAAAATGCAACCAATTGAACTAGACTAAGAATGCAACTAAGTGAACTAAATTTAAATGCAACTAAGTGAACTAAACTAAGATGTATTTAAGTGAACTAAACCTAAAATGCAAGTGAAATAAACTAAGAATGAAACTTAGTGAATTAGACTAAGAATGTAACTAAGGAAACTAAACTAAGGTTCAAACATGGTCACATTTGGGATCCATAAAAATCTCGCAACAATGAATCTCCAAGGTGGCTCAAAAATAGTAAACCAAATGAGCAACAATGGAACAACATAGGAAAATTATAAGGCAATGAGAAGTAAAAGATAATACATAGAATAATAGATGCTACTAGGATAAAATGGAAGGTCTATAGCGACACAATATACTAATGATGATAAATAAGTGAAAAGTGTACCAAAATTATGTCCTTTTGATTAAATATTAAGATAAGGTCTATAATAAATGACATCTTGATTGAATGTAATCACCCATAGTTACATTTGTCTATTCAAATCAAATTTGAGTTATAGTATAAGAAGTTTAAGAAAATTTATTCATGTGAAACTCAAGCTAGCTACTGATAAAAAGCTTTTGATTAATGTTTGTATGGTGAAAGCTTGACATATGCTCTTAAATTAAAGAGAAACTACCATAGCATATATTTCACATGTGTTTAAATGTGACAAATAAGAAAAGCAAGTGATTAATCTCTACATCCTTATTGTGTGACATCCTTAGGGCATATTACAATTATAGCAACCCATTAAAGTAATCTTGGTACTTTTGGCTATGTTTAGAAGTGACAAATTAATGCTACTACTTTGATATATTTCTAATCAAAATGAAATAATTTATTCTTATGTGACATATTAGGTAAGTGGTTAATTTGAATCTAAAAGGCATAAGCTCAAAATGAAGACTTTTTAGGTCACCTTAACAAAGATGTGTTCAAGGTCAAGCAGTTATAATGCTTTTGTAAATAATATAATTGTGAATACACTTGTAATATTGTAAAGTATACAAGAAGAATTAATTGTATACATTAAAATGTAACTAAATATGTTTTGGGTACAAAAAGACAATTATCATTATTTGCTCATAATTTTTTAGATTGAGTTATTATATATCCCTAACAAGTACATAAGATTATAACTCCCAAATTAAAGGTGTGCTCACATGGTCACACGACCCATTTTCTTATATGAATGTCCTTTAAAAAAGAAATATGATGAACTTCGATGTTTTAGATTTGGCTATTTTAGTCTATCTTGTGTAAGTGGGAAATGTTGGAAATGGGCTCGACTAGCCAAGTAGGCTAGTCTAACCTGAACTAATATTTTAAAGATGGAGTGAGTATTTTTTTAGAGGTTTTTAACTACCCAAAACTATTATGATAGAGCCCTTAAAAGTATGACATAATATAATAAATTTGGAATTAATTATTTATTAAATGATATTCCAGTTTCACTTTTATTTATCCTTATCCCATGCATTGTACGTTATAAGCATTGCTTCCTAGCGATGCTTGCATTGTACATGACTTGGGTGCATTAAAATTTGCACAAAATATCCAAGTTATGGGTTTCTTGCAAGTAGATCACTTGTTCACACCCGATTCATAAACTCAGGCAATCTATTAAAGATTGAAATGCACTACCTCCTAATTTGAGGGATCATTGGTCATGGCTATCAAGATGGGTTCCCCATGGTGAGTGTAGTACTAGTGTGAATGGTGTTGGGATTGAACCCTAAAAAGTAAGATATGATGTAACAAAGTTAGACTTAACTATCATCTTACTATCTTTTTAGTATACTGACATTGATTTTAGCATTCAACCCATATCTTTTACATTGTACATGACTTGAGTGCATTAAGTGTTGCATAGAATATACAAGTCATGAGTTTCTTGTAAGTAGACAAGTTGTCCACAATTGGTTCATAGATTTAGGCAATTCAGTAAAGACTGTAGTGCACCACCTCCTAATTGGAGTATTGGCTTGTCTTAACCGTCAAGATGAGTTTCCCATGGTGAGTGTACTAGTGTATGTGATGCATACTGGACAGGACCTACGGTGAATCATGACACAAGACTATCAATTGTCATGATTCACCAAGATACTATATTGCATGAACTCTTAACCTTGAAAGGATATTAAGTTTGTGTCAAAATCAACAGGAGACTTTGACCTATGGATAAGACCCTAAAATGGTTATATATCCCTACGAATTTGGTCACTATTGATGAAGGTTGGTGGTAATAAGTATTCTTAATAGAGGCACCATGATATCTCATGGGATTGAGACAATGTGTCCCCTTAGGTGATCCAAAGGACATGTGATCATGAAATCAATGGTCACGGTAATTCTTTTAGTGGAATTTGACATATGCTCCTTGGAGCTAGAGTATGAGATTTGTAATTCAAGGATTTGAGAGGTAATCCTAATAGTTGATAACACTATCTTGTCAAATTATGGAAACCAGTTCATGAAGAGTCTACATATAGTGGATAGTAAGTCATGGACCCGAACACTTGGTATCTCGTTGTAATATACATAGGGTATTGGAGTGCAGTTGACTTTCTATAGTGGGATGTTGAGTCAATTTCAAAATTTGATTATGAGAAAGCCAATATTCCTATAGGCCTATATAGTCCCCACTCTCAACTCATATTCCTTGATGGCATGGTTTATGAGGGTTGGATGGGTTTTTAATTCACTTTCATGTATAAGGGTGTTTAGGTAATTATGCAAGGTTGCACAGGGATAAGTGAGTGGTATCTCTGGATTGGGCTAATTGATTAATTAGGTCTTTTATGGTTAATTAATCAATTAACAACCTTTTTGGGCTAGATTAAGTGACTTAAGTCCATGGTGGGCTTAAGTCACTTAAGCTTAGTAGGAAGCCTATAAATACCTCTTTAGGGGTTAGGATTTCCAAGTCTTACCATTCTCCCCTTCAATCTAGAGAGAGAATCCTAACCTCCATCATTGAGATCTCTATCTCAGTGCCTAGACACAAGGAAGAGTCATCGAGTAGAAAATCATGGTGTTTATGAGATCCATTATAACTTTGGAGTTATCTATATTGAATGGAATTGATCTGGGAACATCTAGATCAAAGTTATGTGGATTTATTCTCTTGATCTATGTTTTCTATGTTATCCATATTATTTTTGAATATTTGTTTAGTCGTTACGATATATCTAAAGAGCCCCAAGGATAGTTGCATGCATCCTACGTGATCCAGGGCATGGGAACAAAGTAATCCAAGGTTCCCAGTATATGATTATACATTGGATAGGCCTACAGTGAGTCATAACTTAAGGCTATCAAGTAGTCATGACTTCACCAAACTACTTAATTGTGTTATCTCTAAACCTTAAGAGAATATTAAACTTATGTTAAAGTTAAAAGTGGCTTTGACCTATAGGTGAGGTTTTAAGTTGATCATATATTCCTTATGCATTAGGTCATTATTGATGAAGTCGATAGTAATAGGTATTCTCAATAAAGGCACCATGATATCTCATGGGATTGAAATATAATGTCCCATTGGATTATCTTAAGGAGGTGTGTTCATGTTAACTATGGTCATATTAGTTCCTTAAGTGGAACTTGACATAGGCTCTTCGAGAGTGAATACATGTTAGTTGAACACACAATAAGAGGATTTGAAACTTAAGAATAGTAGAGGTGGTCTTGAAAGGTTGATAGTTTTCATCATGTCAAACTACAAACCCTAGTTCATGGGAAGATTGAAAGCAATGGATAACAAGTCATAGACCGGAGCACTTAGTGTCTCATTGTTATTTACATAGGGTACTAGAGTATAGTTGATTCTCTATAGTAGGATATCAAATCAACTTTAGAATTGGATTCTGAGGAAACAAGTCCTATAGGTTCCAATGATCCCTGTTCGAGCTTATATACCTTGTTGGCTTAGTTTATGAGAATTGGATTAGCTCTAAGTTCACTTTTGTGCATAGTATTGCTTTGTTAATTAAGCATAGTTACATAAGGGTAAGTGAGCAAGGTCTTGAGATTGGGTTAATTGACTAATTAGTAGGCCTTGTTAGGTTAATTAATCAATTAGGACTTATTTTGGGCTAGATTAAGTGACCTAAGCCCTTAGTGGGCTTAAGTCACTTAAACTCAATGGGGAACACTATAAATACCCCCTTAGGAGTTAAGGTTTCGATAGCTTTTCCATAGAGTGGTCTTCCACCTCTAGAGAGAAAAAAGTCATAGCCTTCATCCTCTCTTACCCCTTAATGGAAGTGTGATAAGATCAAGGAAGAGTCATCAGGCGGAAGATATTGGGTCTATGAAGCTTCCAACAATATCAATTTGATTCTTCAACACTTGGATTCAAGGTTTGGGAATATCCAAACCTAAAAGTTAGTATTTTAACCCTAATAATTAATTACTTTTGAAAACTTGATATTACTTTTGTTGCTTAGATCTAAGATGCAATTACTTGGTATAAAAGCATAATGTTATAAGCATGCTTAGATATTTATTTAGGTGTGCTAACCTTTTTTTTTTTTTTTTTTTTTTTTTGCAGCCTTGATATTATCCTATGGCCAAGGAACACATGTTTCTTTTTCATTATTTCATGTGTTAATTAAATGGGATAATTTTTTATTTCTTTTTTTCTTCAGAGATTTGGTTGAAAACTCCATTATAGGAGTGTAAGATTTAATTTTATGTTCTAAAGTTATGTTTTTTTTATCATCTATGGAGGACTACAAGAAAAGAATTCCTCAATGATGTTAATAAAGATTTGATCTTTATTGGAGCATCATCTATGAAGTATCAAGGAATTTAATGGTTGTGGAAAGGATGAATCTTTCATTTTTTATAAAAATAAAAATAAAAATAAATAGTGAAAATTTCTTTTTTTGAGATCCATGGCAACACAAGAATGTTCAATTTGACTCAAAATCAAGGTTGTGTCCTAAGAGTTTCTTGGGGTAAGCCACATATGGTTTTGATTCTTAGGAAGTTAGGAATCCAACACTTCAAATAAACCGCAAATCGAAGTTGAAACGAGGGAGATATCACCATTTGAAGCGAGGTTGCACCAAGGAGTTGTTGTTTCAGGATTGAATATAGTTCAATTTTCTTTTGGTTGTTTAGGCTCAATTTTGGGCCTCTTGAATGTTAATTGTTCATGCAATCTACCACTTGTAAGAACAACATTATAAGAGCATTATTTTGGCAAGTTTTGATGCCAAAAGATATTGTCAAATTATGGCAAGTTGAAAACTAATAGCCCTTGTGCATAGTTGGAAATTAAGTTGCGATAAAGATCTCTTGGTCATAGGAACTCCTTTTGATTATTTCATTATTATGCATATTGGTTATATTGCATGTGATGAGAAATACTTTCAAAATCGCTAATTTTGGATTTTCTTATGGAAAATAAATTTTTATGAGAAGGTTGTTTCCAAATTAATGTTTTATTCAAAATTGGCATAGTGTTATTATTAAGGAATTTTTTAAATGGAAACATTTTTTAAGATTGTGAGAGAATCTAGTTTCCGTTTCTAAAAAACCCTTAGAAAATCTCTTTTTCAAAGTTTCTAATTTTGAGATCTTATTTTAAAATCTTTATAAAATTAGATATTCCTTATAAGCATAAGTATTCCAATTTAATGAATGTTTTTGGAAATTTTCATGATAGATAATTTATTTTAAGAAGGTTACCAAAATTATTGAAAGCATTTGATGTAAATAATATTAAACTTTTGGTAATTTAATGGATATAATTTTCTTTAAAATTAGATTCCAAAGCTTTTTATTTACTTAATTTTAGAATAGTGTATATTGGAAAATAAAACTTGTGAAAATAAATTCGAAAGCAGAGCTTCATTTTCTAAATTATTCCAAAGGATTCTAAACTCTTTTCTTTAAAATTATTTTAATGAGAATCCTTTAGAATGAAAGTTTCTCTTTTGGATACAATGATCTCTAGTTTTTATTTTTAAAGTTTCTAAAAATTTTCTTATTATACTAATCCCTGATTTGGAGAGCCAATAATTTTTAGAAATATTTAAGATGGATAATTTATCACTAAAAGTTTTATTTTTTATAATTTTAATGGAATAAATTATTATGAAAATTAGATTCCATATTTAAGAATATTTATTAAATTAGAAAGGTGTAAAAATAAGGAAAATAATATTATGAGGAATTTTGAATATAAGAGCTGAAGTTTCTTTCTAAATTTATTCTTAAGGATTTAAAATATTTTTCTTGAACTTATTTTTAGAATCCTTGAAGAATGAAATTTTTCTAATTGGATAAGGTGCTCTCAAGTTTTCAAAATTTTATAAATTAGAAATTTTCTTATTACACTAGAGTTTTCAATTTGGAAAATAAATATCTTATGGGATTTTCCATTAGAAATAATTTATCATTAAAGGATATTACCAAAAGGATTAGTAATTTGATGGAGATAATTATTTTTTTGAAAATATTTCCTGGATAAAATATTTATTAATTGGAATTGTGTGAAAAAAGGATAATATTTATGAAAATAGATTTTAAAATTTAAGAGGGAGCATTTGATCAAAATTCATTTTTGAATAAAATACTCTCATAGAAATTTTAAATTTTGCATATGGACATTCTCTTGTAACATTGGGTTTCCAATTAGAAAACAAATATTTTTTAAAATTCTCAAAGAAAATAATTTATTCCTCAACGTAATTACTAATGTTTTAAAAGTCTTTTTTACAAAATATTAAGTGGGGGAAGAGCATAGAAAAGCCCATAGCCTCCAAGACCTTGCCTATTTTGATTTTAGGTGCATCAACATCCTAAAGATGGGGTAGCCCAAGGAATCAAGGGATATGGACTATCCTATTTGGATGAGGTTATATATATTTGTAGTGGGAGTGCCTAGTCCTAAATATGGAACTCTTCACTTTATAACATTGATGTCAAGGATCTTGGCTACACACTTAACTTAGACATGAAGTGGTAGAATCACCTAAAGTAGTCCCACTTGCATGGGCTAAGGGCTAAACAAATGGGTATGTTGATCAATTAAAAAGGGTCTCTACCCTAGTAATATGAATCATGGTCTACCTAAAGTAGGCTTGATTCTTATGATAGTATGATAGCTTGCAAAAGGACATGTAGTTTGAGAGCATTACATTTTTACTAAATTAATTACCAACTTGCCTTGAATGCTCAGTTCTCTTTATAAATACATGGAATTATTTTATTTGTTACAAGTCTCATGTTGTTAACATGATCACCTCTTATCTCTTTTTTAAATTGGACCTAGTTATAGACTAAAATTTAATCTGGATATAGCAATTAGTTGTATAAAAGTTAATTTTAGGTAGAGTTTATTATTTCCTTTTAACAAACCCAATAGAAACAAAGAGAGATATATCAAAGATTACATAAGATGGATCAAAAGACCAAGTGCCTCATATTTGGGTCTTTGGATAATATGTTGTAAAAGCAACACATGTCTATTATCATGGTCTATGATATTCTCTTTAAAGTTGCAAGGGTTAGTTGGTAATAATGGCAAGTCAACTAGACAAGTAGCCCTTAGGACTATTATGAACACTAGGATTAATGTGATCTTAAAGATCTTACCTGATTACTTTGATATGGTTAAGAGGTTCTCAAATATTAGAAGGGTGTTCATAGGATAGTTAGGACTCTTCAAGCTCTTCCACCAAAGAGAAGAAGAAAAACACCAAATAAGGAAAGTTTAAAAAAATGAATGAGAAAACAAGCTCAAGGGCAGTGATTCTTTTGTAACCCTTTGGGATAATAAAAGTAAATGTCTAATTTACCTAAAGGAAAAAAGAAAGTGCACATCATATTTTCATTGTTGAATAAATAGTGATAGATTTCACCAACTATGGTGAATAGATGTCAGGCCCACTATTTGTAATATTTTACCAGGTTTTCAACAAATGAGCAAGATATATGATATGAATGTACTTACCCCAGCTTCAGTTGTAAGGTTAGTTGTGCATGTTAGTGGGAGGTATTACCTTTTGTATGTGAGACTCCATTATCACTTTGCCAAGTAATGAGAATAGTCAGATCTCACTAAGAAAAAAAAACCTATCATTAATCAAACATTTGGCAATCAATGCCTAGGTCATAGTAATATAAACAAGATCCAAAGACTAGTTAAGTTTGGACACTTCGATTTTAGAAGATCTTCCAATTTGTGAATCCTATATAGGTGGTAAAATGACTAGGAGGCCCTTTATTGCTAAAGGACATAAAACAAGAAATATTTGGAATTAGTACATATTATTGTGTGTGAAACTTTCGGAGCTCATAGATAGAGAGGGTATGGGTACTTCATGATTTTTTATTGATGAATACTCTAGGTTTGGATATGTGTACCTAATACATAGGAAATCTAATGCCCTAAATTCATTAAATTTAAAGTAGAATAGGATAACCTACTAGGTAAACATATCAAGCCACTTCGATTACATCAAGGTGGTGTGTCTAGTAGATTCGATTCTTTCCACAATGAGCATGGGATAATATCCTAGTTGTGTGCACTAGGGACTTCATTGAAAAATAGAGTAATGGAAATAATATATTGAACTTTGATAGACATAAGGACAATGATGATTGGTTTCTCATCACTACCCATATTTGTTTAAGGTATTCCTTAAAGGTTGTATATTATCTCTATTACTAGGTCGATACCTTTAATTTCCAAATAAATGTGAACACATTGTAAACTTAGTTTATAGAAAATTCATATATGGGAGTGTCTAACACTCGTTCTAAACATAAAGGTAGACCAATTGGAAGCAAGATAAGAGGTATATTAGTTTATAGGATATCCGAAAGGATTTCAAGATTATTACTTTATAATCAAGATTATCAAAAGTTGTTTGTTACTATAAATACCAGATTCCTAATGAAGACTATATGATATGTAATAAGGCAAACAATAATATAGATTAGAGAACACTAGAAGATAGTTCCACTATACATAGGATACTATGAATCTAAAGATATAGAGACATATCATTCTAATTACTTCTAGTATATAAGTGTCTCATCGTAGTGAGAGGTTTACATCCCACAAATTATGATGAAGTAATGAGCATGTTGGTGCTTATAACTCGACAAGGAGCTATGAAAGGATAATAAGAATCTTTGTGATTATAATGTTGTTTGGGTTCCTATAAAAGCACCTAAAAAGATAAAACTCATAGGTATAACTTGGTCTACAAGAGGAACAAAGGAGTAGATGGAAATGATGAGATTTATATGGCGGCTAAGTTGTAGCTAAAGGTTATAGTTCGAAACATTGTTTTTACTATAGGAAACCTTTACACCAATAGTCATACTCATTTATGAGATATTATAATAGGCTGTCAAGATGGTGTTCTTAAACAATTATCTATTAGCATTTATATGATGTAACCATATATTTTCATAGTAAAGGGCCTTATGTGTACAACAAAGTATAGAGAAGCATGTCGGTGCTCTAAGAAATCATAAGTAGATGACAATCTACTCATTAGGAATGATGTAGAGACATTACGATCAATCAAGATTAGTTGACATTATCATCAATCAAGATTAGTTTATGTACTCAATTCTAGATGGAAATCTAGAAAGATCGTAATATATTCTTAGGTTTAAATTCCTTAGGGATTATAAGAGTTGGAAAATTACACTATGTCAAGCATATACTCAAGTATTTTTTTGAGAAAGAGAAATTATTGTTTGTGTTCCAAAGTGTCGAGATAGTATAAAGAGGTGATGTGATGGTTGACAAGATAACTTCTATGGAAAACCTAGCGGGTCCTTTAACAACACATTGACAAGGAGAGTATTTGTTAGTCATAGGGATAGCATAGGTTTCAGTTGAGTATCTAGTATGCTTTAACAACATGATGCTTTTAGGGCTAGTGGGAGATATTAGGATAAAGCCCTTAAAATCATGACATGATGAAAAACATTTGGAATTCATTATTTATTAAATGATATTCCAATTTCACTTTTATTTATCCTTATTCCATGCATTGTACTTTATGAACATTCTCACCTAGCATCTCTTGCATTGTATATAACTGGGATGCATTAGAAGTTGCATGAAAGATCCAAGTCATGGGTTCCTTGCAAGTAAATGAGTTGTTAACAGTCGGTTCATGGACTTAAGTAATCCATTAGAGGTTGTAGTTTAAAGGGATGTCTGGTCTTGGCCATCAGAATGGGTTTCCCATGGTAAGTGCACTAGTATGTATGGTTACATATTAGATAGGACCTATAGTGAGTCATGACTTAATTAAGGCTATCAAGTACTCATGACTTCACCAAGTTGGTTCATTATGTTATATATATCAACCTTTAAGAGAATACTGAGTTTGTGCTAAAGTTAAGAGTGGCTTTGATTGACAAGTGAGATCATAAGCTGATTATATATTCCCTATGGATTGAGTCACTGTTAATGGATGCCAGGAGCAATAGGTATTCTAAATAAAGGCACCATGATATCTCATGGGATTGAGATAAAATGTCCCCTTGGGTGATCTTAAGGAGGTGTGTTCATGTTAACTATGGTCATAGTAGTTCCTTAAGTGGAATTTGACATAGGCTCTTTAATAGCTAAGACATACCAATTGAACACAAGATAGGAGGATCTGTAACTCAAGGATAATAAAGGTACTTTTGAAAGGTTGATAATTTTCATCTTGTTAAACTACATACACTAGTTGACAAGGAGACTAAATGCAATGGATAGCATATCACAAACCTGATCACTTAATGTATTGTTGTTATTTATATAAGGTGTTGGAGTACAATTGATTCTCTATAATAGGATATTGAATCAACCTAAGAATTGGATTTTGAGGGAGTTAATACTGTCCTATGGGTCTTAGTAGTCCCTGCTTGAGCTCATGTACCTTGTTGTCATGGTTTATGAGGGCTAGATTGCCTCTAGGTTCACTTTTATGCATCATAGTTAGTGTTTTGTTAATTATGCAAGGTTGCACTAAGGTAAGTGAAGCCTTTAGATTGGACCAATTGATTAATTAGTAGGTTTTATTGGATTAATTAATCAATTATGACCCTTTTTAGGTTAGATTAAGTGTTGAAGAATTGGTATTGGTTGCATTGCTTAGATCTAAGATGTCAACAAAAACTACTATGAAAAATACGAATACAAAAAAGAAAAATGTATCATTTTTTAATTTTTTATTTATGACAAAGGAGAGTTTTCTCCCTAAATGTTCTCTCTTGAAGATTTTTTGTTTTCTCCATGAAAACAAAGGTCAAGACTCTTGTGTTATGAAAATTTTGAATGGTTCTCACATTCATAATTTCATTCACGACTTGTGGTGGAACAATCAAATCTAGATTCTTTGGCATTTTTGAAAGAAATCCAATTTTGCTTTATTAACAAAAATGAAAATATGGTTAGAATTACTAAATAAACCCACATATTCTCTCAACATACTCACCTAACTCCCTTTTATATACATAGATAGATAGATGGATGGATAGATCAGTAGATAGGTAAAAAATGATGAATATATATTCATATGCTTAAAATGGTATTTAAAAAAGTTTTAAAATTTTTATTCTATTCGGTATTTTCTCTTGAATAATTAGTAAAAAGGACACATCAAAATAAAACTATCCATTAACATACTCGTGACTATTGTCAACAAAGAAACATGTTAAAATATCATTATCCCATAACTATCAATATATTTAAAGAGGAAGATTCTATGGTATTGATTTGATTGTATAATAAACTATTAATTTGAGTCTTTCGTATATATGACTAAATTTGAATTATTGAATAAAAGTATAAAAAGAATAAAATATAAATAACAAAAAATTTGATTAAAATACAAAGAAATAAAACACACAAATCAAGAGCTTGAAAGAAAATTAAAAAAAAAATTAGAATTAAAAATTAAGTACTATAAAAGGGATCTAAATAAAATGAAAATCTTCATGATAAGAAGAAATAAAACTAATGTGACCACATGATCGCTTTTAATTATTATTATTTTTCAATCTATCCAAAATATTATCTTTGGATGCCTTAGAAAATCCCATCTAAAGAACTTCCAACTCCATGGAATAAGAAGTTAAGCTTTCGACCATGATGCCATCCATATACATACATATATGAATATCAATAAATTTTCCCACTTGGATTCCATTAATTGGGTGTCAGTGTTTCAAGAATGTATGTAGTGTGGAGTAGATGAGATGGCTGCTATGCTCAGCTCTAAATAACGTACAAAATGATGCTCATTTTCATCAATCAGAACCAAGTTTCAATCAGTGGAACCCACAAAATTACCGAAAAGAAGCAGAGGTTTCAAGAGAATGGTAGCAGCATTTAACCAAGCGGTTACACCTATTAAATGAACAGGATCATTCGTTTATGCTTCATGCTGGACTTCACTGTGATATTTATTCTACATGGGTCTGGTGATTGGACGGTTGGTATCAAAATGTAGCATCTGTTATTCTTCTAAGCACGTGTTTGGTACGCGGAATCTACATCTCATTCTTTTTCCTTTTTATTTTCTTGTTTGAATAACTTCAACCATCATGACAGTGGAATTAAAAGTGATTTCTAGAAATAAAATCAATAAAAATAAAATTAAAAGTGATTCCTGAAAATAAAATCTCATTTGTTATTGGGATTTCAGTTCATTCTAATTAAAAGGTATTTTGATTTCCTACTACAAATTATTTTTTAAAAATACTTTTTCAAAAATTAAAAACTTAAAACTTTTTTAAATAAGTTGTTTAAAACTAATTTTTATTTTGATTTTGTAAAAACCATAAATTGTAAATTCAATTTATATAATATAAACTAAATTTAATTCATGTTGTATTAAAAACAAAAAAAAAATTCTAATTACAAATAAAATATGAATATTAATAAAATAATACAATCATAAATTATATTTTTTTATAAATATTATAAAATTATAGATATTAATATTAATTGATTTATTTTTTAAAATAAATAATAATAATTCAAAATTAATAATTTTGAATTACAATTTTTTAGATAATGAAAAAAGTACTACTAGTATTAGTACTATTACTATTATAGATGATAATTGATAGTACAAAAATAGAATACTGCTCCTACTATTATAATGGACAATAATTGATAGTACAAAAATAGAAAAAAATTGTAATTTCTTTTTAGATAGTGAAAATAGTGAAAAAAAAAAAAAGCACTACTATTATTACAATTTTTTAGATAATGAAAAGAGTACTACAATTACTATTATAGATGATAATTGATAGTACAAAAATAGAATACAACTACTACTATTATAATGGACAATAATTGATAGTATAAAAATAAAAAAAATTGTAATTTCTTTTTAGATAGTGAAAAAAGTAATAATGATGGAATGGTTATATGAACATCTTGATTGCTCTAATGTTGTACTACTACCACTATTATGAATTACTACTTTTTAGATGGTGCAAAAAGTACTACTACAACTACTATTATGGATGATAATTGATAGTTCAAAAATAGAAATAATTGTAATTTCTTTTTACATAGTGAAAAAAGTAATAATGATGAAATGGTTATCGAATTACCCCTTATTACTCTAAAGCTACGATGATTCAAGTCTCAATCTTTAGAGAAAATTATAATGTTAAGATCATCAATCACTTTGACCTATAAATAAGATCCTAAAGTGATCATATATTCCCAATAGACGTACCATGATGTCTCATGGATTTGAGATAATATATCTATTTGGGTAATCCTAAGCATTTGTGATCAAGAATCCATGGTCATATCAATTCCTTAAGTAGAGTTTGACATTTATCCTTTATGGACAAGAGTATGTTAGTTGATCATGATATAGGCATATCTAAGACTTAAGGATTTGAGTGATAATCTTGAGAGATTGATAACTATTATCTTTTTAAATTACATACCTTAGTTTATAGAAACTTGAATACAATGAATAGTAGGTAACAAACTTGAGAAACTAATTAATTTGTATCTTGACTTAATATCATAGTATATTAGAGTATAGTTGACTCTCTTTAGTAAAGTGTTGAGTCAACTTTAAAAATTTATTATGGAGTGATGATAACTCAAACTCAACACTTTAATGGCTCTAAAGAGCTTATTCAAGTATGTTTTAGGTGCTCATAATCGATCTACTACTTGCTTTTGTTGTTAATGCTTTAACCACTTATATTTGATGGCTTTTGTGAGTATGTTATAGGTTTTAAGATGGAAACAAAAATTCTATAAAGGTTTTAAGTGAAGCTTCAAGGATTAAAATGCTTCAGAATTAATAAAAAAGCTTTCTAGGCAAGTGGTGCACCTGAGAGATGCACCAAGCAAAAATTGTGCATCTCATGTTCCTTAAGTTGGCCCACCGCAAATTGAATCATCCTATGCAGCCCTTTTCTAGCTTAAGTTGTGCACCCTCCTAAAACACATAAAGTGGTAACCTCCTAAAGTATTGCACCATCGCCCTCCAATTGAAGTGGCGCACCCTTAAAAAAAGCAACCTTGTGCAACCCTCTTCATACTTAAATGGCTCACCTCTGGATCACCATCATTGCACACATTCTTCTTCAATATCCCCTATGCACTTCTAATGCTTTCTTCACCAAGTGGTGCACCTTGAAAAACAATGATGGTCCACTTTAGGAGTATTCATTGCACAATATTCTTGATGTAACTTCAAAACACAACCTCCAATGCATTTAAAGGGCACTCAGTCATCACCATCGTTTCACTACAAGAAATCAAGCCATGTTACAATAGTAGGTGATCCTCTCCCATAGTGATCGATGGAAAAATGAAGCAAATACATCTTTCCCAGTCCATGTCCATCATTTTTTAGCATGGGAAGGAAAATGTGTCAACCACCCTTAACAGGAAGTACAGTGCATCACCAATTGAAAGGAAATGAGAGAAGTAGAGGCGAGAGTGCATTTTTTTTTTTGTCTATAAATATAGAGAAAAATGGGAAACCATAGAGTAGGAGTAGGAGTAGGAGTAGTTTAGTCCTAATTTTTATTTTTATTTTTATTATAATCTTTCCTATTTGAGTAATTTTTATTTTTTTTTTGTTAATTTCAATCTTTATTTCCAACTCTCAAATTTATATTTCTTTATATATATATATATGCTTAGCTAGTTCTACACTCTAAGAGGTGAGTGAAATTGAAATTCTTCCATATCTCATTTCCACTCTCCAATGGTTTGATTTGAACAAGGCTTCAGTGAATCTAGCTTGTGTTAGTCATTATAAGGACCAAAAGGAGTAGCCATTGGAAGTTGGTATATGTTGCAATGGTGGTTAAGGTTGCAAGGCAAGTAACCTTGAGAGCATGTCTAAAGATCATTGTACTAATTTCCTTGAGCTGAATAGAAACTTACTAGGTTGAAATGAAACCCATCTAAAGCACCAATTTGTAGGGACCCAATAGAGAGCAACACTCAGTGAGTTCCATGGATTTTGTTCATTCAAACTATGTCCATGGCTTCCTTTCCTTTCTAATTTCCATGGATTCTAGTCATCACGTTCGCGTCCTTTTTGCCTTTTTATGCAAATCCATCTTTCTTTTAATAGTGCAAAGGTTTTTCTGGAATTTAGTATGAAAGGGGATTTGTTTGATGGTATTGAGCAAAGGAATGCTAAGCTTCACTTGCTTGAAAATTTCTAAAATTTCCTCTTTAACATTCTTCTTTGAAAATAAAGCCATTGGGAAATGGGGAAACCATGGTGAATTTTATCAGAGTTCCCTTGTTTTCCCACTTTGTTAATGTTGTTACATTTTTCCTCTTCAGTTTGGTCGTCATTAAGTTAGATTTTTCAGTCATAAGGTTAGATACTCTCTATTTCTACACTTCTAAAATTAATTTCTATAGCTCTTATCCCTCTTTTAGCCTTTTCCCACTCCTCAAAGTGACAAATTTAGCCTTCTCTATTCTAGGAAGCTATTTCATAACACATTGTCTCTTTGGGTTTAGTTGAGGTTGAGCAGGGAGCTTCCCTTTTTCTTACATGGTTAAAGCTTCTTTTATATGAGTTAACTATATTTTTAATTCAACAAAAAGCTAAGCAAGTTGAGATACTATAACTCATAAAAAGCATATGTCAAATTCCACTTAAGGAATTACTGTGGCACTATAGATTTCATGATCACATGTCCTTTGGATCATCCAAGGGGACACATTGTCTCAATCCCATGAGATATCATGGTGCCCCTATTAAGAATACCTATTGTCACCAACCTTCATCAACAGTAACCCAATCCATAAGGATATACGACCACTTTAAGATCTTATTCATAGGTTAAAACCTCTTATTGACTTTGGCACAAACTCAATATCCTCTCAAGGTTGAGAGTCCATGCAGTTTAGTAGCTCAGTGAATCATAAAAATTAATAACCTTATGTCATGATTCACCAAAGAGCTTGTCTAGTATACATCACATACACTAGTGCACTCATGGGAAACCTATCCCGACAACCAAGACAAGTCATCCCTCCAATTAGGAGGTGGTGCACTATAGTCACTATTGGATTGTCTAAATCCATAAACCAATTATGGACAACTTATCTATGTACAAGGACACTTATATCCTCTATGCAACTCCTAATGCACCCAAGTCAAATAAAAAGTAAGAGATATTAGTTGAATGCTGAAATCAATGTCAATACATCAAAGGAATAGTAAGAGGATAGTCAAGTCTAACTTTGCTACATCATGTCTTGTTTTTAGGGGCTCAATCCCAACAACAAGTGTAATTTTGGTAAATTTGAATTTTATTCAAATGAATTACCAATTTTATCAATAGTATCCCTAAGGCCATGAGAACTAGTTCATTTATTTTAATATTTCTTTTATGCTATGTTTATTATTTAGCATGTGTTAAATAAATAATAAAATGGAAAAATGTTTTTGGATTTTTCTTAAGAAAATAAATTTTCATGAGAATTTAATTTTCACTTTTATTTTTCTAAAACTAGTTGTTGTTAAAAAGATTATTGTTATTTCTTTCTTAGGTTATCCTCTTAGTATCGCATAGGTGGTTCTCAGGTTATCCTTCTTAAAAGTAGGAGAATGACAACAATGATCGTCCCCCAAGCTCCCCCCTCCTAAGAAAATGAGGAAACCATCAAGTCCTTTAAGTTCTCTACCCCTAAGAGAAGAACTTTTGTGGCTATGGATAGTTTAAGAATAAAGGAATAAGAAATCATTTTTTTTTAGCACAAAGATCTCAATTTAAGAAGTAAATAATGGATTTGGAAAACATCATGATAGAGAATTTATTTTAAGAAAAGGTTACCAAAGTTACTAAAAGTCTCTTTTTAAAAAAAGATTAAGTGGGAGAAGACATTAGCAAAGCCCATAACCTCCATTGTTGAGACCATCTTAATTTGAATTCATCACCATCCCCACTATGGTTTAGGCCCTAAGAGTCAAGGGATACATGTAATACCAAATTTTCAAAGAATTAATCTTTAAGGTTAAAGAATCAAATCAATATTATGAGAAGTCTCATAGACTCAAGATCTTCTACCCGATGACTCTTCCTTGATCTTAGCATACTTTTGATAGGTGAGTGGGAAGGGAGGGTGGAGGCTATGACTCTATTTCTCTCTTGAAGTAGAAGACAACTCTATGGAAAAGTTATGGAAACCCCAACCCCTAAGGGGGTATTTATAGGGTTCTCCATTGGCCTTAAGTGATTTTAGCCCATTAAAAGCTTAGGTCACTTAATTTAGTCCAAAACAGATACTAATTGATTGATTAATCCAACATGACCTACTATTTAATCAATTAGCTCAATCCAGAGACCTTATTCACTTACCCTTGTGCAACACTGCATAATTACCAAAATATCCTTATGCACAAAAGCGAACCTAGAGCCAATCACAAAGAGAATCAATTGAACTTCAATATCCTATATAAATAACAACGAGACACCCTATGTTTTGGTCCATGCCCTGCTATCCATTGCATCCAATCTCCCCATGAATTGGTGTATGTAGTCTAACAAGGAGAAAGTTATCAACCTTTCAAGACTACCTTTACTATCCTTGAGTTATAGATCCTCCTATTATGTGTTCAATTAACATACTCTAACCCATAAAGAGCATATGTCAAATTCTAACTAAGAAATTACTACGACCACAGATTTCATGATCACATGTCTTTTGAATTACCTAAGGGGATACTCTGTTTAAATCATATGAGATATCATGGTGCCTTTATTAAGAATACCTCTCTTATGAAATTGCATAACTATTGCATGAAACTTAAAGGCAAATACAAACCAATTTCACATGGAGCTAAATCAAAATGGTCACTTTCCAAATTCATATCTTTTGAAATCAAAATAGAAATTGGTTTCATCCTTGCTACTCAAACTGATTTCTTGAACTCATAAATTGAAGATTTTGATTTTCTAGTGAATTTAATTTGAAACTTAAAATAGTAGAATGTGAAATTGAAAATTTTAACTTGACTCTTAGTGAAATCAAATTTTCAATTAACTTACCTTCTTTTAAAATGAGAAATAAAATCTTCTACTTGACCTCATACTGAAACCGAAATTTCAATTTGAACCACTAACTTACCACTTTTCATGAAATCGAAATTTCAATTTACTTTTAAGGTAAATCAAATTTTCAATTTACTCTGTCAAGCTCACTTTGTATTATGAAAATTGAACCACTCAAATCAAAATTTTGATACCACTTAAAATTATTTTGGTTTCTATATATTAAGATAAAAAAAATATAAAAAAATAAAAAATGACTCCACTAACCATAGTGGGAGAGAAAGTTTGAAAAGTTGTAAATCAAAGGACAAAAAAATAAAGATGAAGTGGAGAGAGAAAAAAAGGGATTCCCTAAAGTTTCTTAAGAAAGAAGTTGCTGACTTTTGGAAGGAAGAGATGTTTTGGGGGGAGTTGTGAGTTTATTTTCTAAGGGGAAAAGAAAACAAAAATAAAAAAGACAAATACTATGACCCTGTTTGGTTGTGTGATTTAAAAATGGGTTTTTTTATTTTTAAAAATAAAAAATTATTTTAAATTTTTTTTAACATGGTTTGGTCATTGTTATTTAAAACCAATTTTGAAAAGCAAAATGAAATAAAAAAATAATTTTTAGAGAACAAGTATGAGTTATTTTTACCAATTTTTAAAAACAAAATAAAAAATTGGGCTCATTTGAGTATGTTTTTTGAAATTTGGTTTTAAAAATTGTTTTTAAGTTAAAAAATAAAAACTAATTATTAAAACAAGTTTTAGAAAACATGACCAAATGGATCCTATAACTCTTATAAGACATACAATGAGGCTTTTAGAGGAAAAAAATAGTCTTCTTTGGAGTTCTCCGGTGTGCTTTTGGAAGATCTCATGAAGAGAACCAAATTGTGTTGGTTCACCAACAATCTAAACCTAGAAACAAAATTATATTTTTTGGAAGTAAATTCTAAAAGTGCAATGCATATGAGATTTTCATTTTAATATTTAACTAGTTGATAATTCAAAATTTTGATTCGAAATGCATATGATTTTTTTTTAATTATAACTTTTACTATCTTCATATCATAGTCTAATATTTATTATAAAAATGCATATCGTATTAAAATTATCATTTAAAAATTCTTCATAATTGAATATCAAAATAATTTGAGAGAGTTTTTTCTCTCAACCCAAACATGAGTAAAATTTAAGTTAAAAAATATTTTATCAAAATCAGAATTGTGATAACCATAATTAAAACTTTTGAATAAGGTTTGGAAATTTAAAATGCTTGCCTCCAATCATATAAGACACTCGTGGGTCTTCAAAGAAGGAGAAGGGCTCATTTTTCCACGTAATGTAGACTAAACAAAAGGGCCATTGAAAGTTCGAAACAGTCTGGCTATCTGACACACAGCTATCACATTAATGCCATGTACAAGCTTCACGTTTTTTAAACATTTGCAGTAAATTGGAAAAATATTTCTTCAGTAAAAATATTGATCACAGTTTTCATAAGGTAAATCAAATCAACTCATTGAATTAAACTTAGAGCGATCTAATAATTTAATTTAAGTTATTAAATGAATTAAATATATTTAATAAAATAATTTAATTATATAATTTAAAGTAAAAAATAAATTTAAGTAATAATTCTTTGAATTCATATTTTTAAATTTATATCTTCGTCTTATTTTTTTTTACCTTATTTATCATAATTACTTCCACAATCACCTTTACTATTTCACGAACTCCACTATTATTCGATCTTCTTTATTTTGATTATAATTTATAAAGATAAATATATTAATTTAATAAATTAAAATAAATTTTAAATTAATTTTATCAAACAATCTTAATATTTAAAGTAATAATTAAGTAATAAGTTATAAATCAATAATTTAACTTAAAGTCAATTTAAATAATTAACTAATAAGTATTAAGTTTTACGAACTCCCCTTAGTTTGGTAAAAAGAAATTTTTTCCAATTTCAATAACAATCATAGATTAAAATAAAATAAAAATTAAATTTATAATAAAAGTATGTTTTTTGAAAAAACATTTTTCCTCTAATTAATTTTTATAAAAAAAATATAATTACAATCTAGAAATGGTTATTTTAAAAGACACCTTTTATACAATTTTTCATATAAAAAAGTTCTATTTAAAAAAAAATCAATTTATATCTAAATTACTTTTCGGAATAACAACTTTAGTGGTTTTCTATATAAAAAATAATAATTTATTACTTTGATAGTTTTTTAATATATTGTAAAAATGGTGAAATAAGGAATGTGGATCATTATCTTTAAATAAGAGTAATTAATCTTCTTAAATAAAATAAAATCTCTTATTTTTTATTGAAAAAATGAAAAAGTTGATTATGAATTTTCAAATATTTTTATTCTATTAATATCAACCGTCATAGGCGCAAAAACTCTAATCTAATTTTTCGTGTCCTTGTGGCGCCTAGACACCCCTCTAGGCTACCATTTCAAAACCCACATGGGATTAAATAAAAGAAAACCACACAAACACACATTAAGTTACGGGGTATCAAACCTAACTTATATTTTATTACTACTGAATAAGAATACAAAACACGGATTAGCAAGGCTCCCATAATAATGTTAAGCAAGTTCATGCTCTTTTTAGATCTCTTTGTATGAATGTGTGAATGTATATTACATATATGTTAACTAAACCACACATATGAGTAAAAAATAAAGAAAAAGACAAAACTTTTAATTTGGTTTAGTGGTCAATGTGATCCCTACGTCCACAATCAAAATGAATAAGATGAGTTACGATAATGAAAGCTTTAAAAAAAGCTCTCTTAATTGCGATCTCATTCTCTAAAAAACAAAATCTTAAATATAAAAGGGTTAAATATATAACATGGGTAAATTCGTCCATCATCATATAAAAAAAATTTCCCCTTCAACTTCCACAAACTGATTGAAAAGCTTGATTCCTATGAGCTCATCGAAGAGCTCAACCCCATGAGCTAATTGGGCAACTCAACCCCCTGCATTTTGAGTGAAATATAATAAAACAAATTTATGATTTACAATCCAATAATCTTATCTCAATTGTTGATTAATATGGTGAAAATATATAAATCTTCAATACTTATTTGGATCATTTAAAAAAAGCATCTAGGCTTATTTGATTTATTTTATTTTAAAAAATATTATTTAAAGAAAATTTAATATAAAAATAAAAAATTATTTTAAGTACAGGTGAAATTATTTTATGTTTAATAAATTTTTTAAAATTGTTTTATTTTTAAGTTGTGGCTTTAGCTTTAATTTCACGACCTCCTCCTGAGGTATTTTTTGTATGACGTCAAAAGCACTTTTCCACACAAAAGCCAATGTATGTATATATAGCCAGAGACACAAAGAGACCCATCACCCATTTGTTTAAAAATATCACCATGAAACGTCTCTTCTGGAGTATTAAATGCTTTTCATACTCTCTATCTACCAATGCTTCCTGGCTGACGATCTCGGCTTTATTTTTATTTATTTATGTATTTATGGATGTGATGAGACATTGCTTTCATGAAAACTTGTATCATACAAAGCTTGAGAAGTTTGTGCAAATTCAACCCCTTTTTTGAGAAAATAAAAAAGAGTACAAACACTTTATATTCTATTTTGTTTGGGTTGAAGGAAAGAAACATCTTGTAAGTTGTAACAGGACATCACTTTTAACAACTTCTATTTATGTATGATATTTGTGGAAGTATCCTCATGACATCCTCAGAGCAATTTCCATTCTACAAGTATAGCATTAACTTGAATTTTCTTCTTCTTCCTTCCCTTTCTTCCTCTTAATACAATTTTTGAATAAATATTCATGTAATTATTTTCTCACACTCATTATTCTTTAACAAATATATCTAACCTCTTATTATCAATATTTTCTTTCATTTCCAACCTCTCACTAGCTAGCTACTCTCATTCATTAATTTTATGCTTCAAACCCAAGTGAAAGAAATAATAGAAGAATTCAATAAGCTCGAAAAGAAAAAGGAAAATCTTTTTAGCTATATGTTTAGATTTTGAAAAATATTAAGGAAAGAAAATAATTTTCTCACGGTCAATTTCATTATAGAAAATACAAAAAATAAAATAAAAAATCAAACAGAATTAAAATTTATATACTTTAAAATTATTTAATACTTATATAGTAGAAGAGAATAAGTGAAATAAATTTAAAAAATAATATAAAAATAATTTATTTATTTTGAATCTAATTTTTATTTTTCTTCGTTTTCTCTTTTATTTTTTTTTTCTTTCTATTTTCTTTTCTTCACGTTTTCTCTGAAATTTTTCAACAAAAAAACATGACTTTTATGAATGTTTTATGGTTGTACATTGGCAATATTAGTCTCCAACTCCTACCATCCCAAGTAAATAGGTTTACTAGGACTTTTATAGAAAAACTTGATACGATTCTTTAAATCAAATACAATCCCTTTGGATGTGGTCTAACTTAAATATCAACTAATCTCATTTAAATGATCAATGTAAAATCAAGTTATTGATAATCACTTATGGTTTTAAATATGAAAAAAAATATTAGTTTTATTATTTTTTTTATCACCTCTATTGTTTTAGATAGATGATAAATATATATAATTAAATTTTTTAGCAACATTTCATTTTTTTTTATATTTAATATGTCAATTAAATGATAAGTATAAATATAAATATATAAATATATCAAATTTTATTAAATATTATATGTATAATATTTAAATATGAAAAGAAAATTATAATATTTAATTTAATCTAAGTATCTATGTATTTTATTATTTTAAAATTTTAAAAATTATTATATTAATTATTTCATATTATTTCATATTTATTGTTGATAATTATTATAAAAATAAACCTGAATATATATATATATATATATATATATATATATATATATATATATATATATATATATATATATATATATATATATATATATATATATATATATATAACAATATGTTTATCAAAGGAACCATGTAGCACAGTGGCTGAAAGCACAAAGGAAATGAGTAGTATAAATAGCTTCCACATTTCAACATAAGGAAAGAGGCGTGGTGGGTTGGGAAGAGGAAATTTGGGCCAAAAGAAAAGGAGGCCCATTATGATTTTGGTCAAATAATATGTTCATTGATTCATGTGAAATTGGATAGTTCGTCCGGTTTAGTGGTTTGATCGACAGGTTGAACGATTCAATGGTTGTTCAACCTCAGAACAATTAATTCCATTGAACCAAATTGAAAAAGTTGTCTTATTAGTCTAATTTTTAAAACAATGGTCATATCAACATGAAACAAGAGAAAAAAAAAATCAAATAAGAATAATAATTGTGTAAAAATGTTTACATGTAAACTTGTACAACAAAAAAGCTTAAAAAGTTAGTGAAATTTTCTAGAGATACAGAGTTTTAGATGCTTAAAGTTGCATCTTATATGGTTTAAGGAAGAAAAATATATTCAAATTTGTAATATCCCACGTGAGATAAGGGAAAAAGTTTTTAACTTTACAATGTATGAACTATTATTAATCATATAGACCTATTTTAAAGTCATAATAACTCTTGAATATAAAACGAATGCTATCTATATTGTTAAAGCAGTCATTATAATTGATGTTCATTACAAATGGTTGTTAAAAATGTTTTTGACCCTGAAGCTTTATTTATATTTAGCAGGTTGGAAAAAATAATTCACGTGAGATCCTTAAGGCAATCACCTTTTCAAAAAAATGACATTAATTTTAATGTCTTTTTTTCTTAATACCTTTTCTAATTAATTAATTAATTAATTAACGTACTATTTTCTAGAACTCAACGGTTTTTTTATTTTAATTTTTTTATAATATTTCTATCATCTTATTATCATTATTTTCTTTTTTTTTCTAGCTTCTTATTAACCAGTAGTGAAAAAAAGCTAGAACATGCTCAATAATCTCAAAAAACAAAAGAAAAAACGAAAGAAAAATCCTTCTTTGAGACTACTTTTTAAAATAGTATTTTATTCTTAAAAATTAAAAAACCTTTGACTCAAACATTTTTGATAGAAAATGCTTTTTTACCATTTTGAAAATATGGTATTTTAAAAAAAACATTTAATTATATTTAATTATTTTCACTTATTTTTTTAAATGTGGTTTTAAAAAATACTTATATAAATAAATTGAAGATAAAATATAAAATATTACACGTAAAATTATTTGCAAGAAATATTAAAAAATATATAAAATAAATTGAGAATATTTTAAGATTTCAAATAAACTTTAAGATTATGTTTGACACTTGAAAATTTTGAGAGAAAATGTAAAAAAAAAAAATAAAAAAAAATAATAAAAAAAAGAAGAAAAAGTAAAAAGAAAAAAAAATTAATGAAAAATAAATTTAAATTTAATAAATTATTTTTATACTATTTTTTCAAACCCCTTTTTATTTATTTCTATTTATTATAGCAAGAGTATATAATTTAAAAATATTATCCTTAACTCGTTTCCCACGTGGCCAACTGAAAACTAGCTGGCCTCATTTAAATGATGAATGAAAATCAGTTCAACTAATAGTGCCTTACCATCATAAATTTGAAAAATATTATCCTTCTAATCTTCTTTATCACACTTATGGAACACGACAGACACTATATGTGGTTTTCAAATCAATAGATTTAAAAATGAAATTAAATATCACATCAATGACAATCAATCTAATAACAACAATAATAAAACTACGTTAAATTTTAAAGAACCAACCAAACATGGCGTAAATAAAAACTGACATGGGCTTTTTAAAAACATGAAATATAATTTATTTTTTTTTCAACACAACAATATTTTTTAACTTTTTCCATTTAAAAATTAAAAAATGTTTTCCATTTAAAAAACGTAGCTCATAATTCATCCAGAAGGAAAGAAGAGGCCATTCCAAATTCAACTTGGTCGACTTGAGGGTGACATTTGCCAACCGCTACCTGTGCCACTTTTAATGTGGTTGAAGCAAGTAGCTTTCAGGGACGATGGTTTGTGTCTGCGAAGGAAGGTGCCCTATCAGACAAGATACTGCACTTATGAATTTCAGGAGGATACTTCACACTCACGACATTCAATTTATTCTTGTGGGTGGCAATATTTAGATCATTTTTTTTTCTCCACCTTGAAGGGACTATGAATGGTCGGTATTGCACTGTTCAATTTCGCAAATGTTATGCCAGGGGCACTGAAAACCTCAAATAGTTATTTGATGGTGAAGCATCATGTAATTGCATTGGTCCTATTCAAATCCACCCAACATTTTCTATTCAAAGGGATGAAATCATAGGCACCAAAGAAAGCGACTTAAGACCACAAATACTAGTGGATCCTCTTAAACCACTAGGGATAATGTTATGAATTTCCATTCTTTGCTTGTGATTGGGTTAAGACATTAGTCGACTCATTAAAAAATTAGTTGGCTACTACTAGAATCAAGTCATATAATAGACATCACATACCCATTTGCTAACCTAAGAAGGAAGTGAATTGAATTAGATATTGTGGATTTAACAAAAAGAAAAAAAAAACAAAACAAAATTAATAATTTGATCTACTAAATATTAGGGGGTGTTTGGTATGTCGAAATAGGGAATGAAAATGAATATTTTGTTTCCATTCCTATTTCTTAGTGAATAAAAATGAATTTGATGATTTAATTTATAGCATTTGGATGAATTTAGGAATGCAAGATTGGAATGATTATTTGTTTCTATTTCAATGTTTGGTAATAATATGAATGAAAATGAAAAAGAAATAAATTTGCAATAATATCCTTACATATAGTTTTAAATGATTATTTTATTTTATTTTAAAAAAATAAATTTTGAGACTTTTTTAGTTATTAAATAATAAGACTAAAAAAATATGTATATTCAATAAATAAAAAAATTAACCATAAAAAAATCATATAACCTTAATGTACAAATATTCAATTATTATTTTTATTAAAAATTTGAATAATTTGTCATGCGTAAGTAGTTATAAAATTATATTTTACCAAAAAAAAAAAGAAAAAAATATTTATTACAATATTTAAATTCTCAAAGCTAGCAAATGTTTTTCTTATTTCCAAAAGAGGAAATAAAATAATTCAAATTTTCAACAAGTATCATATCCGATAAAATCCATAACCTTAAAAATTTTAAATATTTGTTTTTTCTTTTATCAAAATTTTAAATAATTTGTCATGCAAAAAAAGTTATAGAATTACATTTTACAAAGAAAAAAAATGAGAAAAAAAAAATTTAAGAACATATAAATTGTCAAAGCTACCAAATACTTATTTCTTATTTGCAAAAAAGGAAATAAAAAAACACAAACTTCATTCTAGTTCTCAATATAAGTACCATATCTACTAAAATCCACAACTAGTATATCCTCCAAAATTAAGCCAACAAATTAATAAAAAGTTTATAGGAAATTGATGAAACAAAATCCAACCTAAAATTTCTATCAATCCAACCAAAAGACAATAAATCAACAAAGACACAACATGGAGATTCATGGGGTTTGAAGAAGTTGTTTCACCCATTCAACCTTGAGATCTTCATCTAAATTGAACAAAAGTTTGACTTTCATCATGTCATTCATAATAATTTAACTTAACTTCAATATGTCCAACATATTAAGATTAGGAAGTTTCTCCAATTCACCAACCACTCTATTTACCCTTTTCGTTTGTTGGTTGAAGTTAGCAACAAGGCTCTCTAAGGCATTACATGTTCTTGTCATCACATTAATTAAAGCCGTGTCATCATGATTTGCTATTTTCCTACGAGATTGTGATGAACATTCCATTCTACTTGGAGTGGATGCAACTTTATGAGTACGAGAGGCATCGGCTTCGACTTTTAAGTCATCAACTCCAATGTCATTGCTTGCTTCACCTTGATCTAACTCCTCCAAAATATCAACAGATGACATTGCTCCTTTTCAATTAGCATGATCTTTACCAAAAACAAGACTTAAATCATCAAAATGTGGAAATGGTTTGAGTCTCAAACCATTAGCATCTTTATGCCCCTGTAAAATATACAAAAAATAATTAGCATCTTTAAAATAAAAGTTACTAACTTAAAGAAATATTAATCTCATGCCACATTTGTTTGAAGACAAATAAATGATTAAGAATATATATCATTTCTTTCCTTTGATGAAATGAATTATAGAATAGGGTCTATTTGAATTTTTATGATCACTTCCAACTATAACTCCTAATTATTTTTTTGAAAGCACCAATGATAGATACTAAAAAAGAAAGAATATATAATGCATTAAAATGTAATTCATATAAAATACATAATATATTGAAAGCAAAAGAATATATCAATGTATCAAATATATTAACAAGATGTTGTGGAATAAAAATACAAGATATGAAGTATTGTAAATATATTTTTACCTTGACCCAACCTTCGAATACATCTTGATCACATAAAACCATTTTCTTTGCATTGTCCCAAGAAAACCTGCTACCATGGGTTAACATATCCATTATGGCATTGAATTGTTTTTTTTAAAGTCTTCACACATGATTCAATATGTGGACTTGCTTTAAGTCTGCTGTTTGGAAGCTTTTTCTCTAACATCTTCTCTAGTTGTAAAAATGCTCCTAGTTTAAACCCATTATCACATTTTACCTTCCCTGAAACACACAACTCAACCAATTTTTCATCCTCACTAGGAGTCTACACTTGTTTGTTTCTTCTATGCCCCCTTATATGACCACTTTACGTAGAATCCATCCTATGTTTCAAAAATATCAAATTATATAGCTATATTTTAAGAACAAATATAATATGAAGACAATGATAATAAACACGTCTAACTATATCTCAAATTTAACAATAGAAAAACATTATCAAATTCAATTCAAACTAGTTCATCATATAATAATCCATACAAACCATTCAAAATTTGCAAATGATAAGTCTAAAACATCAAACATAATTTTTCTCCTAAAATAAACAACATACTATAATATCCTTCATTCATTAAATATTTCAATTGCTAAATTTCTTCACCAAGCACTCCATTGATATGATAGTTCAATTATAGTTATTAGTTCACCTACAACTTGGTGGTCTTGCATATCCAACTCTTGTTCCAATGGGTCCACAAGCATCTCTTTTTTTATAAGATTATAAAGAAGACAATAAGCAAGAATGATTTTACATTGTGTCTTTATTGGATAGAAACAAGGGCTCCTAAGTATAGCCCAACGTAGTTTAAGCAAATCAAAACGTCTCTCGATAACATTTCTTGTTGTAGAATGCTTCATGTTAAAAAACTTTTCATGGGTTGCTGGCATGTGTCCTTCTCTCCGATCATTGAGATGATATCTTTGCCCTCTATATGAGGCAAGAAACCTTTTTCCATTTGTATAGCCAACATCAACAAGATTGTAATAACCTAAAATGAATATTCCAAAACATATTTTACAAAATATATCATATATTAAAAAGAAATCAATTATTTCTAAAAAACACATATTTACTATATGGAACCGTCAGTCCATTTCTCTTACTAACTACATCTCGAAGAACTCGAGAATCAAAGGCTGATCCCTCCCAACTTGGCAATACATAAATAAACTCCATGTCTTGAGAACAAACTCTTAAGACATTTGTAGCAATTTCATTCTTCCTTGTTTGATATCTAGGCTTGTCTCCTTCAGGTACATTCACTCTAATGTAAGTTCCATCTGAAGCTTCTAGATATATCTATTTAAATAAAAGCATTAGTATTGCTATAATATGAATTAATTAAACCTATATAAACTTCATTTATAATTTATATACCTTAAACCAATTACATCTCTCATATGTGGAGTTCTCAAAGACTAGTTCCGATTTTTTGAGTAATACTCCTTGTAGGCGAAAGACTGTATTCAATACTGCATTGAAATGTCTACTAACAGTTTCTCAAGACCTTAAGAATCAAATTTTTATAACTTGATTCTTTACATGATGTGCAAGAATAACGCAACCATTTCTTCTGCATCAACATATTTTGAATCCTTTAGTTTACCAATAGTACAAATCATAGAACATAACTTGGTGAAAGTATGTCTATCCATCCTAAGTTGCTCCATACATGCTATATCACTCTCATAAATCAATCAATTAAGATTTTCAACTCGTAAAAATACTCTATTTGTAGGTCTTTCCATCAAGGTTTGCCTTTGATAACATTTTCTTGTAGTACAAAGTGCAATAAACATATTAAGTATGTTCACTATAATATATAGAATCACGGTAAGTTGTTCTCTTCTTTCCATCTCAATGAGGTCCATGGTTGTGCAAGAGTCTTAATCATAAAGGAGAAAAAAAAAAGGCATTCTGTGTTTTTAATAGGAATAAAAAAAAGATTAAATATTCTATGTTTGACCTCATTATTAATTTTCTATAAGCAAAGAAAAATTAATATATGCAAATTCATTTGTATCAAACTAATACTAATTTGCATATCTTTTTTGAAGTTCAATAATATGACTACAATCTATTGGGTTTAATTGTAGGATGGATCAAATGTGAATGCATGCTTTATCTTTAAGGCCATTGTGTTTTATCTTTAAGCTTTATGATACTTAATCTTGACACTTAAAAGAAGAAGAAGAGTTTAATAAAAGTATTATGCCCTTCTTTTCCTTGCTTTTAGGTCTTTTTTCAAAGTATTATGGATTATATTAATCAAGGTGGTGAGAAAGAACCCCGCGGCCATGAAATTAGTTTGGATAGCTTGAAGAAACTAAGAAGTTGAAGAAAAAAACAAAGGGGAAGTGGTAGGAAGAGAAAGAGTCCAAGTGAATTTTCTAGGAGGTGATGTATGGATATAAGAAATGTGAAAAGTCTAATACCATTCTACAACCTAAAAATTGTACTTTAATCTAAAAATTTTGTGTTTTTAAAGTTGAATTTTCAGTAAGCAAATGCAAAAACACTTACCATGTGACACTAGGAACTTCAATTCAAAATCTAATAGATGATCAAACCCCTTGTTTTTCAAGCTTTTACCTAGAAATCTAAACTCAAATAAGCCTTCAAGGTTGACACAATCTACTGTGGAGATTGTGACATATGGCCATTGGGTTGGGTAAGCCATTGAAAGTTGCCCAAAAAAATCACCCTTTCTTTTTGTTGTGTTATTCCTTTTCTACTTTTCCTTTTTGCTCTCTCTCATCTTTTTGGACAAAAATCTCAAAGTGACTTTTGTCCTTGA
This sequence comes from Vitis cinerea var. helleri x Vitis riparia, assembly GCA_946000715.1. Lineage (NCBI taxonomy): Eukaryota > Viridiplantae > Streptophyta > Magnoliopsida > Vitales > Vitaceae > Vitis > Vitis cinerea var. helleri x Vitis riparia. The sequence continues at coordinate 15,022,138 of OX253995.1, forward strand.
AGCTAAAATTAGTTTCTACCAAGGAAAGATTATTGAAAGAAATTTAGAATTCAAATTTGCAATAGTTTTGAACTTGTCAATTAATGTATTAGGCTAAAGGTGTCCGACCAATCTTGGGTGTCCATAGTTAGGCTCATTAATGTGTTCATTTTTGGGATTAATTGATTCGATAAGTTAATTATTATATCCTTTTTCAAGGGTTTCAATTTTCTATATAAATGGTAATTGACATACAACTTTTCATACAATCAAAATTGTATCTATCTTATTTTTCCAACATGTAAATGAAATTATAACACAAATGAATGAGAGAAAAAAAATATAGAATAATAGGACATCAATGCAAAGAAATAGTATCCTTATTTATACATAATCCAAGTGGATTTTTCTTTCCATATGATAAGGAAAAGGAGATTTTTGGCCAAACCTAAAATCATTTTTTTTTTCTTTTTATTAAAATAGGATCTAACTAATGGTAAGCAGTTTGAACTAGGTACTAACTTGTAGCCTGTTAGCTATCCAGCCTTATTGACAATTCTTGTGTTCCTTACCTGGAATATGAAATAGTACCCAAAGTCGGTTAAACAGTCTAAAAGATGCCTTAATATGAGCCTAATTAAGACCCAATTTAGCACAATTTTAATGCTTATTCTAATTGCTAATAGTGTTTTATAGTGTATTTCGCTGTACGTTAAAGCACTTTAAAGGAGTTTTTTTTCTCTCTCTTCTATTTGATTAGAAACAAACAATTCATTTGATACAAAATGAATATAATAGTATAAGAAGTCAAGTTATCCTTTCAAAAGGAAAATAACTTCCAATCAAATGTAGGCAAAGAAAGAAAAACATAACAAAGCTAAAGATCATACTATAGGCACAGGTGCTAAAAGATCATGCAGAGGACATTAAGAATAAAGCCCCCCACTTAGCTGAAGAAGTCATTCAAAATTTAATTATTTTTCATATTAAATACTAACATCTTTACATGTGTTTTATTTTTTATTTTTTTATTTTTTTGGAGAAGGACTTCATAAGAAGCAATAGCTAGAGGGGGATGTCACCTAATACCTTGCACTGTTAACTTCATATACAAATCAATTATGTTTAAAAACATATTTCATTTTTTTTTTACTAATACAAGAAAAAATAAATATAAGCTTCAACTAATAATTCAAGTAAAATCTTAATAATCCCAATTTAAAATTAATTTTCTTGCTTGTTAGACTGTTATCACTTGTTACTCTAACACTTAATTTGTTTGAATTTTGTATTCTCTATGTGTGCTCATATGGGACAATTGAAAAATAGTGTCAATGTATGATAACAGTCTAATGAACTAAACTACATTTGGGACATTATTTTGGACAAGCACCTATCAAATATGATATGCAAAGATCCATCAAGGATCCAAGTTGAGCAAAACTAAGGTTAGTCTAGGCTCAAACTAAACCATAAACCCCTAGAATCAAACTCAACTCAAGCCAAATTGTGTGCAAACCCTCCAATCCAAGCTTAGCACATGATGCATAAGTCAACAAATTGTAGTTGGACGAATTTCTTACTACACTATCACACAAAGGGTTGAGTTAGCCCATTAATGCAATAGAAAAATGGGAGAGCAAAGGAAATAACAAGGATGAAGCCTAAAAATTTTCACACGACAGACCCACAAAACTCCTGCATACCCAAATTCCTAAATCAAACAATTGGTGTGATCCATTGGATCAAAGATGCTCTATGATTTACAGAACCTAAGAAAAGAATGAAGCAAGAAAAATAAAAAAAAAAGAAAAAACAAATTTGACAGTTGAAGCAAACATGATTGAAGCAAACACCCCTTAAGTTTGTAAAAAAAAACCTTAAGATTCCAAACACAAATCAATAAAAAAACAATCGATTTATAGAAAAGAAGAAAGACATATAAAGAAGTAGAAGAAAAAAGAGAGAAAAAAGTAAACTGGATCAGAGATGCAGAAGGGAGTTTTTGGAACCTAGTTGCAGTGAACAATGACGAATCAGGGATCCAACAATCAAAATAAACATCCAAAACCCTAGAAATTAGAAATTGAATTTTTTTTTCTTCTAATTGTCATGGAAGGTTTGATTGATTTAGTTTGGGAGAATCATTTGTTGTAGAGAAGTGGATGATGAATGGGTCTCTAGCTTTGCAAAGAAGATAGAAGCATCGGGCTTGTAGAATGAGATAAGAGGGTAAAATAGTAAATTTAGGTTATTTTATATTATTAGATGGTTCAATGAATTAGAATACCACCTACTTTTGATGAATTTAAATCTGACTTATAAGTGAGATTTGATTTCTGCCTAAATCATTTTTTATTCCATTTATGTCTTTTTAACATTTATCTAAACATAGGAATAAGGAAGAAAAGGAATGACATGTCTATTCTCACTCCCTATTCCCTGGTACCAAACATTCCCTTAATGCTTTTGGATTCCAAAAGATATATATATATATATATATAAAGTACTAGGCACCACAAAGCCTAACTAGCCTAATTTGAATCGAAATGATCTATTGGAAGCTCCTGAATTGGTGTGAACTTAGAAAATTCAAGGGCACTCTGGGCTTAGACACAATCATTTAGGTTAAGTTGACTACCTAACTATGAATAATGATGAAAATATCGATAACCACGGAGATATAGGTACTTCCATTTTATGGTTATATCCGCGGATATTTTGACACAAAATATCAATGGGCATAAAATTGATCAAAACTCATGGATGTAAGAAAAAACTATTAGAAATTAAATTAGAAGTATAATAAACATTTTAAGGTTGTTTTGCTGAAGAAATTGATATATGTATGATATGATTTGCAGTGTTAAATTTAACTGTATTGTGTCGGTCGATAAGAAATGTGAATTTTGTTAGTACACTAATTATGAAGCTACATGAAAGATTTGATTTCATTAAATATCAATAATTTGTCCATAGTACATTGTAATGACCCTTTAGTACCAAAATGATGATCGATGTGGTTCAAGGGAATTGATAGATGAAGGAATCTTGTCTTGTTGTTGGAGACAATATTGGTACCAACTCTCTGAGCCTTAATAGTATTGATTAAAAATTTGAACATGTCATGCATAGATCTCTTGAGTCTTGCCCACTACCTCTACATCGATGGGATACTTGAGGTTCACTTATGTGCTTGTATCAAATCCTCCTTACATCTGATATGGAACTTGGTATGACATTTGTGTAGAAGGAGAATAGATCGACATACCATACTCTTCGTCGGTTGAACTTGAAGGTTGACCATAACCCATCACATATGAAAAGTAAACGTTAACCTCATTCGATGAGTCATTAAATTAAGTCCCTATACTCATATTGGCTTAAAATAACTCCTTATTAAAAGGTTTCATTGTTCGTTTTCTTCCTTTGTAGGGTTTCTCAATAGCTGCTATGCTTGGACTAGCTTTTCTAGAGCCATGGTCTTCATCCTATGTGTAGTGTGTGAAATCATCTTCACAAGTAAATGGGCTCATTGGATATTGACTTTGTTGTTGTTGCCCAATATCTTCTCCTGTATTATCAGCTTTATCATAAGTTCTACCTCTTGAACCATCGTAACTAGAAGTAGAAGTAGAAGTACCAACAACGCTAGGTCTATTACTTTGGCCCGCACTTATGGAGTTAGCCTTAGGGTGGGAATTCAATGTGCCTTAAATGAATCCTCAGTATCTGATTAGGGCCAAAATATGTGCTCTAATGGCACATATTCGATATGATTTATGCACCACAAGACACTCAAATCATCCGACTTGATCAAAATTGTTGTTAAGGCCTTAGCCATGAGTTTAACTTGCATTTTGGACATTTATCTTCGGTTTAAGGAAAAAAAAAGTGCAAGTTGAATCACTTTAGATTTTGAAAGATCAAAAAAGGGTTTAAATAAGGAAATGGGTGAGTCAAGACTCATGGACTATGATGAAAGGCAAGTGAAGATGGATAATGAGGCATGAAGCAAATTCATCAAGTTGAATGGAAATTTGGAATACAAAATCTGGTGGCAACATGTAATATGACTTTGAAGTGAAATTTGGATAACTTCTCCAAGTCCATTTTAGGCAAGCTATTTATCTTTTCGAAGCTGTGGAAGTCAGGAATCCAACTCTTCAAATAGTGTGCAAATCAAAGCTGAACTGAAGAAGTTATGATTGTTTGAAGATAACTATGCAAATTTGAAGGACCATTTCGAGATCATTTCAAAATTCAACTTATGAATTCAAAATCCAATTCAAAATGACCCCAATTTCGAATTCACACACTGCCACATTGATATTTCACCTCCTCTACTTTGGGAATTGCATCTTGGGCACTTCATCCGCCCTAAGTGGACCCCACACGATTAAAAACCATAATTTTATTATTTTTTTTAGTCATTTTAGGTAATTATGTGTAAAATAAGTGGCCAATAGGAACATGCCACATGTTAGGTTTTTTGGTGGAAACTATAAAAACTTGATATATAGGTTTTCTAGGTAGTTCTTGATTTTTTAGGAATAGAGATGACTTGATGATTCTTAGGGGGAGAGAAGAAGACCTTGAAGGTTTTTCTTATTTTTTTTTTTTGTTATTGAATAAATTAGTATTTTTAATTTCTTTGAAATCAAGAATGGTTCTTTCTTATTCTTTTATAGCCTATGTATATGAGGACATGCTTATAAGAGGCTAAAAAGCCATCTTGGGGTGAAACATGAAAACCTAGGGTTAGATCCCAAGGGAAACAATAGGTGAAATCGAATTAATAATGGAATGAATGAAAGGTTAGGGCACTAGTATTGAAATCAAAATACCCTCTAAAGTTAGTTTGACTTAGGAAATAATACAATCACATATTCCTTAATACTAGGGATTCTTGGTAATTTTTTATTTCTAGTTATCAAAGGTTTTGTTATTATTATCTACCCTATGGCACATCCACACAGAGTGGTAAAAGCCTAAAAACCTTAGACCTAAACCTAGATTTCATGTCCGTTCATTTATTAGGTAATTCAATTGAATAAAATATTAAAAGTCAGGATACGAATCAAATCTGAGGTGTTGAACTCAAGTTAATCTCGTTAGAGCAAGCATTTTGATTACCCTAAGACTATTAAATTATATACCCTTGTTTCGCTTAAAGTTTTATACTCGAAATTGGATTATGGACCTCTAATCTTGATTAATTGAATTAAAAATCGATAATTATTCTATAATTTAAATAAGTTTAGTTAGGAAATTTTCATCCATATTTTATTATGATTTATTTGAATTAGATTTTTTTTTATACCTTTAGTAAATAATTAATCCTTTGAATCTAAGAACAAATAAACATATTAGAGTTGATCTTAGAAGATGACAACCTGAAATACTATAAAGTCGTGGTAACTCTAGCTTTGGTTTTTGTTGGCCAGAGTTATAATTTATTTAGACTTTAGTATTTTATTTACAATAGAGATTTATGATTAGTGTTTTTGCTAAAACTCTCACTATGAACTTCTTCACACAACACTCGTTCAACACCAACACCAAATTCTCGAGCACAAACAGATTCGTGGATTAAGATTTCCGATTTCGTCATCTAAATGTAGAGGCCTGACCTATTGGATCAATTGATTATCTTTTTTTTCACCCACCTCGACTGAAAAGTCAAGGAGATCAAGGTAATTTTTCTTAGTAACTCGATCATTTTCTACCTCCATATCGCATAACTTTAGTTTCATGTTATAATAACAAAAAACTAATTGTTGTAGTTAGGGCTAAGCTAGACGATTTCGTTGCTTCATGTGGATGAGAGCGAATGTGCTCCAATTTCTCTCACAAGCAAAAGATGATGTAGTTTGTAAAAGAACTTTGATGGCCAACTTCCTCAATGTAGGTGTATAATTTCCATACATAAACCACCATTCAACTACAACCAAATTCATAATTATATAAATACTTATGCTGTGAATTTACAATAATGATAATCAATTTTTTATTATATTAAAAAATAGTACTCACCAGGCACCATGGTTGACCTTGTTGCAATCACTACTCAATCACCAAATCCTCTTTTCGTGTCTCAAAAAAGTACAAGCTATGTATTCAACATTCAATATGTCAATATCATATTTTTAATAAACATTCAAATAAATTGATGAATAAAATTATTGTTTGATTAGATTAAGTAAGATAACGGTTTTTTATTTACCTCATTTCCTAATTGATCAAATGATTCAACAATTGGGTCTAATTTAGAAAAAACATCATGGGTAGCTTGAAGTAGCTTGGGATCACTACCAACCCATGCCTGTATTGAAACCTTGGATTCAAGAAGTATGCTACAATAAAACTAAGTTGAGTTAGTATTTTTTAAGAAAAAATCAAATAAATTAAGAGTAAGAACTTATGAAGATAGATAGTTCGTAAGTACCTACCACATGAAATGGATGTTTTAGTGCTTTCTCCCAATGATCTTTTATTATTTGGAACATCCACTCCTGATTACTACTCAAAAAGTGCTATTTCATAGCTTCTAATTAATCCTTTTAAACACTTTTGAGTAGTAGTTAGTGCCTTTTAACCCAATTAGTATGTTAAGGCTCCTTTCAATCAATTCTAATCAAATTGTGTAAGTTTTGGTGTTTTTGTTAGTATTTTGATCACCAAAGCATTATATGATTGAGGAGAGTTTTATGGAATCCTTGGAAAAGAATGGGAAGCTCAGAGGCATGAAGAATCAAAGCTTTGAAGCTCTTTTTCCATAAGCAAAGTGGGAATGCAAGGAAAAGCAAAGAGGAATCAGTCATGGAGCATTCTTGATGACAGTTACTGCAGCCACTTTTGGAGCACTTTCTGATGTCCAAATTATGCATACAATATGTCATTTGAAAGATTAGGAAGTCAACAATCCAATGCTTCAAACCGTGTGCAATTTGGAGCTGAAATGAGGAAGTTACAGCCTTTGGAAGATAACTGCTCCAAGCTGAAGGAAGGAGTCAGAAAAGTGCTGCGGAATCACCCTTTTGTTGCGAGATATTTCGCAACACTTTTGCACAGTGCTATGGATTTCCCCTGAAGCTTCACGCCGCAATGGAAGCCCAGCACCACAAGATGGAAGTCAACTTTGTGAAGGTGTTGAATCAGTTGGTTGCTATGAAGAAATTTCGCAGCCCCTCTTGTGCACCTGCGAAATTTCGCAGACCTCACTTTTCACCTGCGAAGTGGTCTTTAGTGCTTCCCGATATTTGTAACCGACACTTGGAGATATTTTTTGATTAGATTTTTGTTGTCTAAATGCCCAAATTCTCCTTGTAAACCACCAGTGATAGAATTCCTTAGTTTTTAAGTTAGGAATTTGGCAAAAATATCTATGTAATAGCTGTAAGTGTAATTGTGGTATTAAGGGAGCCCGATGAGCCTGTTCTGGGTTGTTAGAGTTTTGGTTGCAGGAGATCCATCATATAATATATGTAAGCAACAAACAGAGCACTTGCTCTGTTTCTTCTATATATTCTTATTTTCTCTTTAGTTTTCTTTCTAGCCAACCAAACTCTGAGGATTTTTCCTCAGAGGATGAGAGGCTAGGCTCTTTGTCTCTTGGAGCTAAGGTAACCGGGTAAGTTTCCTCATGCATAAATTGGAAGTTTTGTTGTTTTAGTTGTTAATGAATAGAGAGTGTGTCCCGTGAATGGTTTTTATGTTTTTAGTTAACTTAAAACACCTTTAAATCACCTGGGCCAACACTTGGTAAGGCAAGTGATCTCCATCCATGGAGATTCACTAGTTTACCCCTTGCGAGCCTTTGGGAGGTGGTTTCAAGGTAGGATTTTCTAGAATAGCCAACACTTGGTAAGCTTTTGGACTCTTAGGAGACATCCATTAGTTACCTCTTGCGAGCTTTTGACGGGTAATCCAAGGTTAAAGATCACCTTGAATGATAAGTGCTAGGTGAGAGGCACGAGCCTTTGCAAGTTGCATCAGTGAGAGGGATTTAGTGTTTGAACCCATTAATGGGAAGCATCTGTACAACACCGGTTGGAGAAGGAACTATATGTTAATTCTCTAATGCGAGGAAAAGAAACAAGTGACCGGAACTCCCTTTTTGTATGAGGAATCTGAGCCTAGTGATCTAAACTCCAAGAAACACTTTTCTAAGTAAAATCAGTTATTACTATTTTTGGTTAGTTTAAAACCTTTCCTTTTTCATTCAAGCATCTTTATGTTTTCCTTTAAAGCTAATCTTGAAATGAAAATGCACCAATTCAGCTTTGAATTAGTATCATTTGTGAAGTGAAAACCCATCCCAGTGAACGATCCTAGAGCCACTATGCTATAGTAGCTTTGTCTTTGCTACCCTAGTATATGGTGTAATAGGTTATAAATTTTGTTGATTAATCCCTCAATCAAGGAGCACCAGCTGGACACGAATCAGCTGAGACACCAATTAGGCATGAATCAACTCCCTATTGATGAATAAGGTTCTCTTTCATCACTTGCATAAGCTTGTACATAAAGGGCATTGTGGAAACAACTTCTAAATCCACGAGTCAAAGCACCACGTATAGTGGCTCATATAATGAAATTACTTTTGCTACTTTGTCCCACTACGAGTGGTTAAACATTAATTTTCCCACTTTTTGTCCAACTTTTGTTGGATTGAGCTTAGGTTGTGCCCATTCATCACTCATAAACAATCTCTTCAAATCAACCATTTTTTTTAAGAAGGTTGTCAAGAGCAATATAATTAATAGCAAACCTCGTAGCTTCCGGTCAAACAATGTCTCCACCATACAACTTTCTCATTTATGCAAGTAACTAACCATGGTTGTAAATGAAGTTTGTTATCTTGTGGGCATTGCTTATCACCTTTGCAACACTTGGTTTTTTGTCGATGTCTTCAAACGTTAAGTTGCAGTGTGTCACATGCGGAGTCTAATATAAGTTAAACTTCTTCATCAATAGCTTGCCTGCTTTTATGAATGGCGACCCATTTATTGTGACAATTTGGACTACATTTTCTTCCCCGTCATTTTTGATACACTTTTCAATAGCTTGTATATATATATGTTTGTGTTATTTGATATTGTTCAATGTATCAACTAACTTAAGGAATATTGTGCTATCTTTTGAATAGGCCATGAAATTAATCATACTTAATTTCGTGGGCCCTATCCATCCATCTAACATTATTGTGCACCCATATGTCTTCCATTTTCTCTTTATTGGTTTACATAAGCTTCCATTTTGTTGTACTCCATTTTCAAGTACTCGTTCTTTATTTCATATGGAGATAGAGGTTCAATTCCCATTCCTACAATTTAGATGTAAGAAATATTTAAAACTTGCCACAAAAGACTACATTTACTCAAAGTTTGAAACAATATAAAATTTGAGTAATTAGTAATTACCTGCTTGTTGTGCACCGATAATCATATTCTTGGAGTGGTGAGAGCTTGCTTTATGGGACACAACTCTCTCATAAATGAAGAATTTGCTTATTGAGCATCTTATCATTTCTTTAATTGAGCCACCCTTAAATATATCTTTGATATTTTTTTTTTTGTCTTACTAAAGAAGACTCGTAGAACAAGAGGGCAAGGCGGTGATGGGTCTGAACGTCGCATACTTTGTGATTTCCACATCATCGGTGTATTAGTAGGACGTGAAAACTCCCCTGTTTTATGCTTGCCTCCCACAAAGGTTTCATGTTCTTGTTCATCCTATTCTGTTGCTTTCGAGGTGCATATTTGTCAGAAACATGTTCACATCTTGATCATTATCATCATCCTCGTCTATAAGATGTGTATGATTGCCCTCCATTATGCCATGTAATTAAGCACAGATCTCTTCAATATATGTAGTTTTCTTTGCTTTTGCTTTAGTTTCTGGATGCAACATTTCTTGTGTAACATTTTCCACTTTGGGAGGCACATTCAGACACTTTTTGGTGTTGTTGTGTAGGTCTCTATGTGCTAAATGGAACTTGAATCGATTGATCCCTCCACTATTTATCAACATTCCACAATAGTTACAAATAGTCCAATTTTTGTTCCCTTCCATTGGTGAATAATTCTTCCAAGCTAGATCTCACCTCGCTATGCCACCCCCAATCACCTTCACTTCCACGTCCACTAGACATTCTCTACAAGTTAAACTACGTATAACATGAAATTGAAGTAATTTAAATCATTAATTTCATTCACTTATTTAAAATCTACTAATTATGTGAATCAAATGTATAACTATGCTAAGTTAATTTAATTAAATAAATTAAAAATATACCAATTAATTGTAAATCAAAAAATAATTACACTTCAATATCAAAATAAACTTAAATCATTAATTTAAAATTAATATATTGCAAATCTACTAATTATGTGAATCAAATATATAAGTTAATTTACTCAAAATCTATTGAAAATATGTTAATTAATTGACAAAGTGTACTAATTTAAATTCAATGTTATATTAATTGAAAAATGTACGAAGTTAATTTATTCTCAATTGGCTACTATGTGATTTAATTTAAAATTAACTTATTGTAAATCTACTAATTATATGAATCAAATATATAACCATGCTAAGTTAATTTAATTAAATCAATTAAAAATATATTAATTAATTAAAAATATAAAAATTAATTACACTTCAATATCAAAATAAAATAAAATTATTAATTTAAAATTAACTTATTGCAAATCTACTAATTATGTGAATCAAATATATAAGTTAATTTACTTAAAATCTATTGAAAATATGCTAATTAATTGACAAAATGTATTAATTTAAATTCAATGTTATACTAATTTAAAAATATACTAAGTTAATTTATTATCAATATATTATTATGTGATTTAATTAAAAATTAACTTATTGCAAATCGACTAATTATGTGAATAAAATATATAACTATGCTATGTTAATATAATTAAATAAATTGAAAATATACTAATTATTGCAAATCTAAAAATTAATTACACTTCAATATCAAAATAAAATTAAATCATTAATTTAAAATTAACTTATTGTAAATCTACTAATTATGTAGATCAAAATATCAAATGTATAATTATGTTAAGTTAATTTACTTACATCTAAGGATGAAAATGAACTAATTTATTGAAAATTAACATTAAATTATTATTAAACTTAAACAAATAACTTAAATTCTATTGATTAAATAAATTAAATTTACACAAAAATAATTAAAATTTCAAATAAACATACCTTAATTGAGCAACCTTAATATATTCAAAATTCAACCAACCATTTTCATATCAAATTCAAACACTTTCACATAAGATTCAATCAAATCCATTCAATTTTCATTACTCTGGTTATCAAATATCAAATGCCCAATTAGGTGGGACTTTTCAAATGGGTGGCTAGCCTCAAATTGTTCCTGGTGGAAGGAACCAAACACTACTAGTACTAGTAACCTCTAACCAAACCCCTAGAGGCTGGGGTCCAAATCAATTACATTCCCACCATGAAATGTAAAGGTCAACTATTATATTCTGTTGACAGGGCCGAATAGTTAACTATTATATCCCGTTGACAAGGGCCAAGTAAACCAGAGTGATGTTTTTGTTCAAGTATTCAAATTTACACAACATAATATTTCCGTATTTTGTGTCATAAATAAAACAAAATATTCCAACATAATATTTAGTGCAAAACAGTTTGATCCATGCATGGTAACAAAATATCATTTTCTTTTCCACAATTCAAAATAACATATAAAATAATTTAATTTTATAAACATTGCATTAACTTCCCTTACCTCAAAATATGCAAAGACCTTGAAGGAAAAATAACCCTGAAAAGTCTACTCCTCACCTAACACAATAAAAGACAACTATTACTATTTACCTCAAAATATAAATCTGATAATCCTAAAATTTCTAAATATTAAGATTAATATTTCTGATTAACAAAGTAATAATTTAATTACCCTATTCCTTATTTAATTATAATTTTTTTTTCTAATTTAAGTCAAAGAACGCCTCATAACTTAACTATTTACTATTTATTTTACTAATTAAATTTTATTCTATTTATTAGCTTATACTCATCATTAGTATAATTATAATATCAAAAAATTTACTTTCTTTTATTTAAAACTTCTATTCTCTAGTTTTTTTTTTTTTTCAAACATAAACTTTATCCATTATTGTCAATATAATAATATATATACATATATATATACATTAACTACACACCATCCATCCCTCCATCCGTACACACACCCACACCCCATATATATACATATATATTATATATATATTTTTTTTCATTCTCCAATTCCAGTGTGCACACGCGTCCTCCCTCTTTTTTTTTTTTTTTTCTAAATTCTTAAGCCATTCTCCAATTCCACAGTGTGCACACGCGTCTTCCAATTTTTTTTTTTCCCTAAAAGCTTAAGAATTTCCAATTTCCAACAATAAATCAAAATCTTAAATTTTCACTATTTTGATATTAAAACGAAATAAAAAATAATAATAATAATAAACTAACCCTAATCTAAATCGAAATCCTCACAGGAATCTTTTTTTTTTTTTTCTAATAAAAAACTTAAGATCTCCCCAATTCCAATAATAAATCAAAATCTTAAATTTTCACTATTTGATATTAAAACGAATTTAAAAAAAATAATCTAACCCTAATCTAGATTTGGGGTTTTCCAAAAAAAACATATTTAATGTGTTTGAAATTAATCAATGAATCTAAAATATTAAACTAGGGGTTAAAATCTTACCTATAGAGATCTGTTCTTCAACCCTGAAATCTGACTCCAACCTACGTTCTCTGAAATTCTACGAACAGGAACTCTATTCAGAAAAGAACAGGAAGAAATAGAATTTCTAATTTATACCTAGGGTATTTATTCGTAAAATTACACTTTTACCCCTCTTCCACTTTATTAAATTAATTAATTAACTAATTTAATTATTATTAGTAATTTCCTAAATTACCCTTAAAAAAATACTTGGGCGTTACATTTATAAATACTCTTTTGTGAGATTAGGGTCTCATAGTGGCCTTTTGACTATTTTCTTCTAGATTTAGAAAGAGAGTGAGAGTCTAGGCATCCACCCTTCCAAAGTCCACTTTTTTGAGTGACATGGACTTTCGAGTCATTTGGTATAATACTTTAGGTGTACAAGACCTCCAAAGCATTTAGGCATGTCTTCATCGCGAGGAAATTGATCTGGGAACATCTAAATCTAGGTATGAATTTCAAATCTTTATATTTTTATTCTAAAATAATTTTTATTGCCATTTTATTCTATTGCAATAGATTTATAGATGCCTAGGATAAATGCATGCACCCTACGAGTTTGAAGGCCTGAGAATGGAGTAATTTGACGTTCCTAATAACATTAGCCATGCAACTTAGCATGACCTTATATACACATTTGGTTGCTTTTAAACCCTCATCAAAGTTAGCTAAATTAGGAGTAATAGAGTTTCTAAACGAGTTATATCTCTCTATTCCAAATAGCTATAACATGGCTCATAATACAACCAGGTCAACATCACCACCTCTTTGATAATGAGCACATTTGCTCGCCTGAGAACCATTATGGGAAAAGTATGAGTTAAGTGTGTAAGGAACCCCAAATTACTCTATTCCCTAACCCTGGATCTCATAGGTTGCATGCAACTATTTTTAGGTTTCTTTATATCTAACATAATAGAGAAATATGACATAGAAAAACCATGAAAGTCTTGAATCTAGTGATTAGATGTCATACCTACAATCAAGATTTTCCTAGATCGATTCCAATAAGATGAAGATAGATAGATCATAGGCATTGAATATCTTATAAACCCAATGATCTTCTACCTAATCACTCCTTTCACAAGTCTTTGGCACAAGAGAAAGGAAGACTTCTTCCTCTAAAGGGTAGGTTAAGGTTTTTTTTCTAGAGTCTAGAAGATAGGATCCAAAAGTGAAGTCATAAACCCCTAAGAGGGTTTGTATAGACTTACTTATGTGCTTAAGTGACTTGAACCCAACTTGGGCTTTGTCACATAATCCAACCCACTTGGGTTTTAATTAATTAATTAACCATATTGGACTCCAATTAATTAATTAGCTCAATTTAGAAAGATCATTTATAAGATTCAATGAAAAATTATGTTTTTACCAAAATGCCCTTATGCACATTTATGAATTATAAACTTAAAATACCCTCAAACAAACATGCCATCATGAATTAGGAGCTCAAATAAGGATTGAAAATCCCCCTAAGTCTAGTAGGGTAACACTTAAAGGAGGGAAGAGGGGTAATGGTTGTATTAAAAAAATAAATAAATATTTATTTGTTATACCAAATTTTTATCCTACGAGATATCAAGGTATATCAATTCTTTCTGTTATAGGCAATCAAACGAGATATCAAATAATAAGTAATGAGGCACAAGAGATTTTTATGTGGAAAACCCCCACACTAACTATGGAGACAAAAAACTATAAGGTCTAAGACCGCTAATCTAAATCCACTATATGATATCAAGTTTCATAGATTTACTTGACTATTTTACCCTTAAGACTTACTCTTCAGTTCCTACAACTTGATTCATATTCATAATACAACAACCTTTGATTGCTCCAATGAATACACTTCAGCCCCACTAAAGGGATGAAGATCTTTAACCTGAGATTCAAATATTGAATCCTTGAACAAGAGATCGGGTCCATGACCTACTATCCACTGCATGTAGACTAAGTTGGTATCTGTAATCTAATGAGACATATGTTATTAACCTCTTAAGATTATTCTTTCAATCCTTGATTTATAAATCCTTCTACTAGTGGGAATCCCATATTGCTCCATTTCCTAGCCTTGGATCTAGTAAGATGCATGTTTCTATCCTTAAGACTCTCTAGATCTAAGCATAGTAGAAGAATATGGAATCAAAACCAAATAATACATTGATTTAGAGATAATAAGGTCATACTTGTGATTTGGATATTTTTAAAGCAAAACTACTCCAAAGATGTTGTTGAAAAGGTTGTAAAATTCATCTACTCAATGCTCTTCCACTTGATATTTCCTCCAAGGATCCAAGCACAAGAGAGAAGTGTGGACTTCTCATTCTTCTTTAAGAAAAATGTAGAATTGATTAGGGTTTCTTTCTAGAAAAATCTCTCTGGAAGATAAAATGACAAAAGTCTAAACCCTAAACCCCTTGGGGGATTTATATAGGGCTTCCTATGGTCTTAAGTGATGACTTGAGCCCAAATTGGGCTTAGGTCACCTAATATAGCCCACTTGGTTTCTAATTATTAATTGACCTTATTGAGCTCCAATTAATTAAATAACTCGTTCTAGAAAGACAATTCACAAGATCTAGTTTTGTTAGGATAAAGTCCTTAAAAGCATTACATGATGTAACAAATTTATAATCCAATATTTATTTAATGATATTCTAGTTTCACTTTTATTTATCCTTATTCCATACATTATACTTCATGAGCATTCTAGCCTAGTATCTTTTGCATTGTACATGACTTAGGTACATTAGGAGTTGTATGGAAGATCCAGTCATGGGTGTCTTGCAAGTAGACGATTTGTTCATAACTGGTTTATGGACATAGGCAATCCATTTGAGGTTGTAGCGCATTACCCCCTAATTGGAGGGATGGATAGCCTTGGCTATCAAGAAGGGATTTCCATGATGAATGCACTAGTGTGTATGGTTATACATTAAACATGACCTATGGTGAGTCATGATGTAAGATTATCAGGTAGTCATGACTAAGAATGAAAATATCAATAAATATGAATATATTGATACTTGGGATTTTACGGATATATTAAAATATTGGTAAAATTTTGATGGATATTATAGACCCTCCATTTTGTCCCCTCAACACAACCCCTACTTAAGTACTCTTTCAATACTCCATAGTAGTTCTTGGTGGTTCATTGCTATATATATAGCTTACCTTTTCAAGTCATTTTGGATATCAAGTATACTTTTATGACAATTTGTGTAGACATATTTAGGCCCATTAGGCACACTTAGCTCATTTAGGTGCACCTATCCTGCTTAGGCTTACCCCAAGACCCTTAAGTAATTTGCATGGTTGATGTAGCTTGCATGGCATATGTGGCTTATGTGGCTTGCGTGGTTTACGTGACTTGCATTTTTTTATGAATATATGTCGTGTACTTATATCTATTTATTTATTTTCTTATCTACTTAGATATATATATATATATATATATATATATATATATATATATATATATATATATATATATATATATATATAGTCATTGCATATTTTTTGTTATTATTATTTTATTGTTATAATAATTATTTTCTTATTTTATCTCATTTTCATTTTTTTCAAATTGTTTATTATTATTATTATTATTATTATTTATTTTATTTACTTATTTGTTTAGGTAAAAAATGATTTTGAAAAAAAAAAGTTTTGGTAGGAAATATTGACTCTCGATCTTCATATTAGAAAATGAAGAAGCCAGAAAATTCGAAGTGCAACATTGATCCACTATTGGAATTGCACTTTAGTAGTAAATGTAATTTTCTCATCAAAATATTATATCATAAAAGAGATATAAAATAATATTTAAAGGAAAATCATAAGTTCTTGAACCATGACTATGATACCACATGTTAGGTTTTCTTTATTTATGCAGAACAATAATAACCATAATTCTTGCAAAACAATCATAACCCTAATTCCATAATTATGCAAATCAAGTCCTAATTTTGAACAAATCATAACAGCTAAGGATTTTAGAATAATATGATTTTCACAATTCTATCATTGAGAGAAAAAACAAGAACATACCTTTAATCTATAGGGAACTTTTAAAGAAATCAAACAATAAGCATAATAGAAACTGTGTTTCTCTCCCTTAACCCCTTCACCCTTAGGTTTTCTCTTATGCGTATTATTGATGGAGTATAACACTTATTTATAAGGTGGAGAGAGGACCAGTTTCCTTATAGAATTAGAAGTGCACTTTCCATCAAAGTGCCTTTAATTTAGGAAACTAACTTCTCGAAAACTAACCAATAGGATTTTAGCTTTATTATTTATTGAACCATAATACTTAATTTGATATTTAAATAAATATCACATAATAATTTACATGTGGGCCACATAAAATTCTTACATTCTCCCACTTGGCCCATGTGATATACTTTCACTTCATGGTTTAATAAATAAAACATAATACGCAAAATATCAAGCTAAAACATTCTTACATTGATCACATCATATATCATAATTAAGTAAAAACTAATGAGAGTCATGGCGGTTGTACATCACTATTTCAATATAGTCCCTTCCATGTACTACACAATTAGCTCCTACTTAATATGACCTGTAAATAAGAAGTACAATAATAGTCCATAATAATGTCTTTGTCAAAGACTTTCCTTTTCACATTAATTTGTATGCAATTATGTATACAAAACATATATAAGGAAATTTCAGAAACATATAATTGAGCTCCAGACTGTTTGATAAATAATCATCATCATGAGACCAATACCATAATGTGCCTAAGACTCGTAATTTCTTCGTGGTATTTAATGTCTTAGTAGCACTTTTTTCATCATTAGGTATTCAATCATAAGTTGTACACATAATCAATTAATTAAATACTCTTGTTTTTTAATTATCTCATATACAACAAAAAATTTAACCTTATGTCCTTGATGATCATAAAATATTTGTTGTTGAAAGAGAAGTGATAGAAGAATCTATTATTTTTAGCAACTTGGAAATAAAGCCGACAAATCCAACATACTTTGATAGAAGATTCTCATACTTTTACATAATATTGTTCCTTTCCATAATCTTCAATTAATAGGAACAAATAACAAAGGTAGAGTTTTAACTATATATTATTTTGCATAATTGAATCTGAAAGTAAATGGAAAGCATGCAATATTAAGGTTCCTCTCTCATAACACTTCCAATCCATCAATATCTCAAAACCCTTTAAATATTTACTTTATGAGACAATCTAACAATTCATGTAACTTTTCATAGGATATATTATCCTATCACATAACATTGTCTCTTTTATATATTTTACCATAAAATTTTGAGATTTTATTTCATAACTTAATACAATAAATAGAAATCCAGTAATGATTAGCAAGACGTTATCAATATAAAAAATAAGGTTTCTCCCACTAATCTTTGGATATATTTCCACTTAATGATAGTGGATTTCTTAAATCCAAAGAACATTGTGATATCATAGAGCTTAAGATATCATAGAGGAATATTAACATTTGTCTATCAACTTTAATTGACTTTCAGTGATAGTTTTAATTGACAACCACAAGTTTATCTCTTAAACTTAATCATTAAAATATGAGCCACTTAATGAAAATATGATATTCTCCCACTTGACTCACATTTTACATTAATCGAGAAACAAACTTGAAGTATCAAATAAATCTAAAAGTCAAACATTTGATGCTAAACTTCTAACTTGAAAAATCTTTATGTAGTTATAATACCACATGGTTGATACGAGGAATAAAAAATCTTTCCCCTTATAAGATTATTTATTTATTTTTAATGTCATTCCTAATAATAAGAGGTCCAATTAACTTCATTTAAGAGTGATTGATCATTTAGTTGCTACCTATTAACTTTAACCTTCGTTAATAGTAAGAAACATTTTAGAAGTTATAAAGTTAAAGACAACTTTATTATAACTCCTTAGGTAACTACATTTCATGGTACTTGTCACTCCCACTGATATAAACATTCTTAATGAACCACAACATTATCAGTTTCAACAATCAATCATGATACTTTGGTTTAGATTGTAAATCTTATACCTTTGGGGTAGTAAGAGATACTTGACGTACTCCTAACCGAGTAGCATTGAATTACAATTATACTTTTGTATAACATAAGTATCAAGTGCATAAAAAGTTTAATAACAATTGTAACATTTACCACCTTAAAACATAATTGTCTAACTTCATACTTTGATTCTATTTGTTTTTTAATCTCATTAAAAGGAAAAACTTTAATGAAATATGATTTTAATAATACAAAAGAAAAAAACTTAACAATTCTTTTAAATCATATTTTACAATTTATACAATTCTTCAACTATTCATAATTTTCTAATAAAGTGATACTCAACATTTTGAGTTTCCTTTTATGATTCTTGATAATTTCACAAGAATCATCTCTTTAATTGGTTCATTCATAATTCTTGTAAATTTTAATCATTGACCTCTTATAAGTTTCATAAATCTTCAAGGGGAATGCATTTTCATCAAGTAGTCTTGTTTCTTTTTGAAGAAATATGATGACTAATTCAATCATATCACACTCATTCTTAATAGTGTTTTGGATAGATTTGTAGTGGTCTATACTCAAACAAGATTGCATAATATGAAAATTCATCAATTATTTTCAAGATCTTTAGTCTTGCAGTCATATCATTTTGAAGGGCTCATTTATTACATATCATCAAAATTCATGATGATATTAATTAGTCATCAATCATAGATATTCTTTATTTAGAGGAACAATAATAAACTTAATATTGTAAAATAATTAGCAAATTTGAGGACAATGCTATAACATAAAATATCATTCTTTCTTGATTAAACTTGGTAAGTTATAAGCAAAAACAAAATCAGATTCAAATAACTAACTTAGAAAAATAATACATATATACTGCAACTCTCTTTTAGGTAGATATTACAATATATAATAACTTTATGATGCTTTTAATATATACTTTAATGGATAACTTCATGGCCCATGTTAAAATACATTTGCAATCTTTGGATATAAAAAACTAAAGCATACGATTTATCCCATCATATTCATCATTCATAAAGTGGTTGGGTAAATCCTTAAATATGTTTCAATACACTCATTCAACAAGTACTTAAATATGTTCCAAGCATAAGTAATGAGTAATTGAATAATGTAAGTATATATTAATCAATATGAAATTCATGAAACTTTCAAGTTCGGCCACGTTGGTGACTAACAAACTTTACTTTTTATGAATTTCAAAATTTTGTAATAAACAACATTTATATCTTTAGATGATGTTCATCAACTTTTTAGTATGGTCACTTTAGTGACTAACACACTATAAATAATATGAACTCCTACTTGATAATATAATTATCATAAAAACATTACTTTGTAACAAATTAATATTTAACTATTATTATAAACATTATATAATAGTTAAACATATATGCAAGCATCCATAAGTAATGAGTAATTGAATAACGTAAGTATATATTACTCAATATGAAATTCATGAAACTTTCAAGTTTGGCCACTTTGGTGACTAACAAAATTTACTTTATATGAATTTCAAAATTTTGTAATAAACATCATTTACATCCTTAAAAGATGTTCATCAACTTTCTAGTATGGTCACTTTGGTGACTAACACAC